>CM010927.2:250107865-250447689 GCA_002915635.3 Ambystoma mexicanum
AGGCAGCAGAGGGTAGGTAACACATGGGAGGAGAGGGTGCAATGAAGGTGGCCAGCCATGGAGACAGGGGCAACAAGGTCAGAGATGGTTAACACACAGGGAAGGAGAGGGTGTATGAAGGTGGGAGCAACAAGGGAGACAGGGGCAACAAGGACAGAGATGGGTAACACATGGGAGGAGAGGGTGCAGGGTGGGAGAACAGGTGATGGGTAACGCAAGGCAGCAGAGGGTGGGTAACACATGGGAGGAGGGGTGCATGAAGGTGGGCAGCCATGGAGACAGGGCCAACAAGGTCAGAGGGTGGGTAACACATGGGAGAAGAGGGTGTATGAAGGTGGGCAACCATGGAGACAGGGGCAACAAGGACAGAGATGGGTAACACATGGGAGGAGAGGGTGCAATGAAGGCGGGAAAACCACAGAGAGAGGGCAACAAGGCCAGAGATGGTTAACACATGGGAAGAGGAGGGTGTATGAAGGTGGGCAACAAGGGAGAACAGGGGCAACGAAGGACAGCAGATGGGTAACACATGGGAGGAGAGGGTGCAGGGGTGGGAGAACAGTGATGGGTAACGCCAAGGCAGGGCAGAGGGTGGGTTAACACGATGGAGGAGGGGGTGCAATGAAGGTGGGCAGCCATGGAGAGCAGGGGCAACAAGGTCAGAGGGTGGGTAACACATGGAAGAAGAGGGTGTATGAAGGTGGGCAACAATGGAGAGACAGGGGCAACAAGGAGCAGAGATGGGTAACACATGGGAGGAGAGGGGGTGCAGGGTGGAGAACAGTGATGGGTAACGCAAAGGCAGCAGAGGTGGGTAACACATGGGAGGAGAGGGTGCATGAAGGTGGGCAGCCATGGAGACAGAGGCAACAAGGTCAGAGGGTGGGTAACACATGGGAGAAGAGGGTGTATGAAGGTGGGAAACCACGGAGTGAGGGCAACAAGGACAGAGATGGGTAACACATGGGAGGAGAGGGTGCAGGGTGGGAGAACAGTGATGGGTAACGCAAGGCAGCAGAGGGTGGGTAACACATGGGAGGAGAGGGTGCATGAAGGTGGGCAACCATGGAGACAGAGACAACAAGGACAGAGATGGTTAACACATGGGAAGAGAGGGTGTATGAAGGTGGGCAACAAGGGAGACAGGGGCAACAAGGACAGAGATGGGTAACACAATGGGAGGAGAGGGTGGCAGGGTGGGAGAACAGTGATGGGTAACGCAAGGCAGCAGAGGGTGGGTAACACATCGAGGAGGGGGTGCATGAAGGTGGGCAGCCATGGGGACAGGGGCAACAAGGTCAGAGGGTGGGTAACACATGGGAGAAGAGGGTGTATGAAGGTGGGCAACAATGGAGACAGGGGCAACAAGGACAGAGATGGGTAACACATGGGAGGAGAGGGTGCAGGGTGGGAGAACAGTGATGGGTAACGCAAGGCAGCAGAGGGTGGGTAACACATGGGAGGAGGGGGTGCATGAAGGTGGGCAGCCATGGAGACAGGGGCAACAAGGTCAGAGGGTGGGTAACACATGGGAGAAGAGGGTGTATGAAGGTGGGAAACCACGGAGTGAGGGCAACAAGGACAGAGATGGGTAACACATGGGAGGAGAGGGTGTATGAAGGTGGGCAACCATGGAGACAGGGGCAACAAGGACAGAGATGGGTAACACATGGGAGGAGAGGGTGCAGGGTGGGAGAACAGTGATGGGTAATGCAAGGCAGCAGAGGGTGGGTAACACATGGGAGGAGGGGGTGTATGAAGGTGGGCAACAAGGGAGACAGGGGCAACAAGGACAGAGATGGGTAACACATGGGAGGAGAGGGTGCAGGGTGGGAGAACAGTGATGGGTAACGCAAGGCAGCAGAGGGTGGGTAACACATCGGAGGAGGGGGTGCATGAAGGTGGGCAGCCATGGGGACAGGGGCAACAAGGTCAGAGGGTGGGTAACACATGGGAGAAGAGGGTGTATGAAGGTGGGCAACAATGGAGACAGGGGCAACAAGGACAGAGATGGGTAACACATGGGAGGAGAGGGTGGCAGGGTGGGAGAACAGTGATGGGTAAACGCAAGGCAGAGAGGGTGGGTAACACATGGAGGAGGGGTGCATGAAGGTGGGCAGCCATGGAGACAGAGGCAACAAGGTCAGAGGATGGGTAACACATGGAGAAGAGGTGTATGAAGGTGGGAAACACGGAGTGAGGGCAACAAGGACAGATATGGGTAACACATGGGAGGAGAGGGTGTATGAAGGTGGGCAACCATGGAGACAGGGGCAACAAGGACAGAGATGGGTAACACATGGGAGGAGAGGGTGCAGGGTGGGAGAACAGTGATGGGTAACGCAAGGCAGCAGAGGGTGGGTAACACATGGGAGGAGGGGGTGCATGAAGGTGGGCAGCCATGGAGACAGGGGCAACAAGGTCAGAGGGTGGGAAACACATGGGAGAAGAGGGTGTATGAAGGTGGGCAACAATGGAGACAGGGGCAACAAGGACAGAGATGGGTAACACATGGGAGGAGAGGGTGCAGGGTGGGAGAACAGTGATGGGTAACGCAAGGCAGCAGAGGGTGGGTAACACATGGGAGGAGGGGGTGCATGAAGGTGGGCAGCCATGGAGACAGGGGCCACAAGGTCAGAGGGTGGGTAACACATGGGAGAAGAGGGTGTATGAAGGTGGGAAACCACGGAGTGAGGGCAACAAGGACAGAGATGGGTAACACATGGGAGGAGAGGGTGTATGAAGGTGGGCAACCATGGAGACAGGGGCAACAAGGACAGAGATGGGTAACACATGGGAGGAGAGGGTGCAGGGTGGGAGAACAGTGATGGGTAACGCAAGGCAGCAGAGGGTGGGTAACACATGGGAGGAGAGGGTGCATGAAGGTGGGCAACCATGGAGACAGAGACAACAAGGTCAGAGATGGTTAACACATGGGAAGAGAGGGTGTATGAAGGTGGGCAACAAGGGAGGCAGGGGCAACAAGGTCAGAGGGTGGGTAACACATGGGAGAAGAGGGTGTATGAAGGTGGGCAACAATGGAGACAGGGGCAACAAGGACAGAGATGGGTAACACATGGGAGGAGAGGGTGCAGGGTGGGAGAACAGTGATGGGTAACGCAAGGCAGCAGAGGGTAGGTAACACATGGGAGGAGGGGTGCATGAAGGTGGGCAGCCATGGAGACAGGGGCAACAAGGTCAGAGATGGTTAACACATGGGAAGAGAGGGTGCATGAAGGTGGGCAACCATGGAGACAGGGGCAACAAGGACAGAGATGGGTAACACATGGGAGGAGAGGGTGTATGAAGGTGGGCAACCATGGAGACAGGGGCAACAAGGACAGAGATGGGTAACACATGGGAGGAGAGGGTGCAGGGTGGGAGAACAGTGATGGGTAACGCAAGGCAGCAGAGGGTGGGTAACACATGGGAGGAGGGGGTGCATGAAGGTGGGCAACCATGGAGACAGAGACAACAAGGTCAGAGATGGTTAACACATGGGAAGAGAGGGTGCATGAAGGTGGGAAACCACGGAGAGAGGGCAACAAGGACAGAGATGGGTAACACATGGGAGGAGAGGGTGCATGAAGGCGGGACACCACGGAGAGAGGGCAACAAGGACAGAGATGGGTAACACATGGGAGGAGAGGGTGCATGAAGGTGGGCAACCATGGAGACAGAGACAACAAGGACAGAGATGGGTAACACATGGGAGGAGAGGGTGCAGGGTGGGAGAACAGTGATGGGTAACGCAAGGCAGCAGAGGGTGGGTAACACATGGGAGGAGAGGGTGCATGAAGGTGGGCAGCCATGGAGACAGGGGCAACAAGGTCAGAGGGTGGGTAACACATGGGAAGAGAGGGTGTATGAAGGTGGGCAACCATGGAGACAGGGGCAACAAGGACAGAGATGGGTAACACATGGGAGGAGAGGGTGCAGGGTGGGAGAACAGTGATGGGTAACGCAAGGCAGCAGAGGGTGGGTAACACATGGGAGGAGAGGGTGCATGAAGGTGGGCAACCATGGAGACAGGGCAACAAGGACAGAGATGGGTAACACATGGGAGGAGAGGGTGTATGAAGGTGGGCAACAAGGGAGACAGGGGCAACAAGGACAGAGATGGGTAACACATGGGAGGAGAGGGTGGAGGGTGGGAGAACAGTGATGGGTAACGCAAGGCAGCAGAGGGTGGGTAACACATTGGAGGAGAGGGTGCATGAAGGTGGGCAGCCATGGAGACAGGGGCAACAAGGTCAGAGGGTGGGTAACACATGGGAAGAGAGGGTGTATGAAGGTGGGCAACCATGGAGACAGGGGCAACAAGGACAGAGATGGGTAACACATGGGAGGAGAGGGTGCAGGGTGGGAGAACAGTGATGGGTAACGCAAGGCAGCAGAGGGTGGGTAACACATGGGAGAAGAGGGTTTATGAAGGTGGGCAACCATGGAGACAGGGGCAACAAGGTCAGAGATGGTTAACACATGGGAAGAGAGTTGTGCCAAATGAGCAGACTTTTAAATATGCTTGCCCGAGTCCTGCACCATCTGGTATGCTCCCTTTTGTCTACCACCCCTTCCACTCAAATGGCCCACGTAAGAAGAAAGATCAAGGAATGGGCTAAACGATGCCACCAGCATGGGAGGAGGCAAACTTCACAGAAGACAGTACAGTAATGTAGGAGATATTAGATGATTTGACCAGGATCACTGTATTGTCTGCTGGCAAAGCCAGGATACAGGCATGAATGCTTTGGTTCCTAATTTGGATACTTATTAATTTCTTTGACTAACAGTGTATGCTCATCGTTGGAGGTGATTGCCAGAGTTTTACAACACCCCATTTGAACAAACCCATTTCTAGACCTTCACCATAAGGATGACATGTTCATTTTTATAGCAACCCCTATCTGGTGCAAGCACGTTGCTCATAATAAGAACTGTTGCGCTGCAAGACCAAGTATATACAGAGGCATGTTTACATAGGAAAGGCTCAGCCAGCCTTACAGGAATGTGCTATTCTAATCTTGCAAAGGAACACATATCTCTGCAATGAGTGTTCACACACTGGCAACTTCTGAACCATTGTGACACTCAATTTACCAATATGCATTTCAAATTTGGCTATTGTACCAGATAGACATAATTACCACAGGAGTAAAGAATGCTAGAGGAGTTGTGCAGCAAGGAACAAACACACAAAATACATATACCACAGTGAACACAGAAAGCATCACATGATGAATTGATCGAGGCAGAATGTACTTGCCAAAATAGACAAGCAATAGGTTTAGAGCCTCAGCACCATGCCATAACATATCCTTATGTGTGCTATTTAAGTCTGGTGAACAAAGGAATCCTACTTATTTAGATCAGGCAGTCTTGTGGGGGGCCCCTCCAAGGTGGGTGCTCTGGGCAAGTGCCCCTTTTGCCCTCCCATAAAAACGTCTCTGAGTGCAGGCCAGCAGGGAACATAGTTCCACTCCTTATACAGCAGGTGCAAGTATTTGGTGGTGCGTATTGTGTAGGGGAGGAGACGTGATGATGATGGGTTTGTGGGGAGTGGGTGCAGTCCAGCAGGAACATAGTTCGACTGCCTTAAACAGCAGGTGAAAGTGTTTGGTGGTGTGTACGTGGCTAGCACATTTGATTGCTGGCTAAAACCTAACAAATAGATGTCTTAAGGGCTCAGACATTCTGCTTCCTAGTGGGTGAAACATTTAAGAAACACAAGGTCTATTTTCAATTTCTACAAATAAAAGATTAATATTTATGTCAATCAATAGAATTTGTCTCACATGAAGCCAATTTCGGCACAATTTCCAATCTGCCCTGGGGCATCCAAAACACCACTGGTAGCCTTTTTTTTGTTTTAAAAAAGAACTGTAAAGCCATCAACAAACACATTGGTTAACAACCAGCTTTCTTGCAATACACATATTTCTGCCAGATGATCCAGTCCTTCCTTGCTGTTTGCAAAGTGTCTGTCCCCCTAGCATTACAGAAAGTTATAGTAATTAATCAGGGTTTGGCCATATGTTTAGATTGCAAAATCAATGGAAGCCAAGTCCATTTGACCGCCTGCTGATTACACTTTACAACCATCACATCTTACTTTCAACTGACTACTTTCCACCCAACGTTTGTGCTTGTCACCTTTATAATTTCGAAAGCTGTTTTAGGAAGCTTTCTTTTGCATATTCACTTTGGGTGGCCCCGCTTAGTTCATACCCCAAATTCGAAAGACTCATCACATGCGAGTATACCAGGTTAGTTACAACAGCAGATGTACCACCTTTTATAATTTCGACATACTTAAAGTCCTGCAAAGCTAGCATATGTAGCATGGCAATCATCGAAAATAAGTGTAAAATATGTGAAGGACTGATTTGAACACTTATCAGCCGTTGAAAAAAGATCTACTATAAAACAGCAGGTGCAAATGTGTGGAAGATAGGTGCAGCAGGGAGCAGGAGCGTGGCAGCATAATATTGTAATAAAAAGGAAAGGGAAGCAGGACGTAAAGAACATAGGGAAAGGTGCAGCAGGGAACATAGACATAAACAGCAGGTGCAAGTGTTTGGAGGAGAGGGTGCAGCAGGGGAAGCATAATATTGTAATAAAAATGAAAGGCAAGCAGGTCATAAAGAACATAGGGAAAGGTGCAGCAGGGGACATAGACATAAACAGCAGGTGCAAGTGTTTGGAGGAGAGGGTGCAGCAGGGGGAAGCATAATATTGTAATAAAAATGAAAGGCAAATAGGACGTAAAGAACATAGGGAAAGGTGCAGCAGGGAACATAGACATAAACAGCAGGTGCAAGTGTTTGGAGGAGAGGGTGCAGCAGGGAGCAGCATAATATTGTAATAAAAAGGAAAGGGAAGCAGGACGTAAAGAACATAGGGAAAGGTGCAGCAGGGAACATAGACATAAACAGCAGGTACAAATGTTTGGAGGAGAGGGTGCAGCAGGGGGAAGCATAATATTGTAATAAAAAGGAAAGGGAAGCAGGACGTAAAGAACATAGGGAAAGGTGCAGCAGGGAACATAGACATAAACAGCAGGTGCAAGTGTTTGGAGGAGAGGGTGCAGCAGGGGGAAGCATAATATTGTAATAAAAATGAAAGGCAAGCAGGACGTAAAGAACATAGGGAAAGGTGCAGCAGGAAACATAGACATAAACAGCAGGTGCAAGTGTTTGAAGGAGAGGGTGCAGCAGGGGGAAGCATAATATTGTAATAAAAATGAAAGGGAAACAGGACGTAAAGAAAATAGGGAAAGGTGCAGCAGACATAAACAGCAGGTGCAATTGTTTGGAGGAGAAGGTGCAGCAGGCCAGCAGGGAACATAGACAGCAGGTGCAAGTGTTTGGAGGAGATGGTGCAGCAGGGAGCAGCATAATATTGTAATAATAAGGAAAGGGAAGCAGGACGTAAAGAACGTAGGGAAAGGTGCATGCTCACTTACCTTCAGTGTTCACTGAAAACACAACGGTGCAAACAAATGGGACCCGACCCTTCTATATATACACTATGGTCGGGGTGGGGCGGGGTGATGCTCGGCATATTTATAAAATGCCCTTCAGTGGTTGGGGAGATGGCATTTTCAAAAAATGCCCTTCAGTGGCACTTGGGGGGGCGGAGGGGCCGCGGAGGGGGCGCGGAGCGGGCTTCAGAGAAGCAGTGAGGATGGCATTTTCAAAAAATTCCTTTCAGTGGTTGGTGGCGCTTAGGAGGGGCGGAGGGGCCGCGGAGCGGGCTTCAGTGATGCAAGCCTGTTTGCAGCGCTTGGGGAGGTGCGGGGGCCGCACTGTATTTATTTAAAAGTAACCGTTTGGGGCGGGGGGCGCGTAGAATTCATCTCAACTCACCCGTCGAAAAATGCTTTCCTGACAGTCGTTACTGCGCATGCGCACCAACACAGCACATGCGCAGTAGCAGCCTAAGCATTTTTCGACGGCTGAGCAGATTTCGACGTTACACCGGCGCCTAATGTTATTGCATTGCGTGCAAACTAACTATTTCTGCTGGCAAAACCATTACGCTTCCCCGATCATTGAGACTTATATTAGAAAAAAGAACCCTACAACGTGTTGCATCATCAGGCACGCAACGTGTGGCCATTTTAACATGGCAGGCAAAGGAAGGCACTCCAACAGGAACATCATGTGCTTCCTCGTCCCAGTTATTCTTTCTATTTCTAATTGTCAAAGATTAAAATGAAGGACCACAGAGATAATTAAGTATAAATCAATGCCTGGCAAAGAACACAAGGCCTGTATCAGTATATATCTATCTATATATATATATATATATATATATATATATATATATATTTTTTTTTTTTTTAAAAGAGGGAAAATAACACACAGCATACAATTTAGCATTCAGGCCACAACGGCCAATTCTCAGTGGAGCAGGAGACATGTCCATGCACAGTGTTCCACCACCTGCAATGTTCCTACCTGATATGGGTGAACCTACGTTGCCATGGAAAAGATAGCTAAAAAACATTTGAGCACTATGTCAATGTGGTCTGTGGCACAAACTACAGAGTTGAAAGAAAAAAATCACTATTTTTACATTGCTGAGGCCCACCTGGCCAGGAAAAAATGTGAGGATCTACCTGACCTGATGGCTTCTGAGTGTGAGGATATGAATGAAAATGATGATTCGATATTAAAGATGAACAAACACCATGAGAAGAGACTAATTACTATCTTAGAACATTACAAGTTTGGAAAGAGAATACAGTAGGAAGAAGAAAGTGTTTAACAATACATTACAGCTCTTAGGAAGCTGGCCAGGACATGCAAATTTAATCAACAACTAGAAGAAATATTGAGAGATCGATTTATGTTAGGATGTAATAGTAGAAAAGTTCTAGAGAAACTGTGGACCGAAGGCAACCCTTCTTTAGAAATGGTTCTAAGGATGGCCAAAGAGGTTGAACACACTGAGAAATATGTGAAAGCTTTAGAAAACAGGGTAAAGGAAGTGTACAGTCAAGTCCACGCAGTAAATCAAAACTCTGCAGTCTACAAATGAAGAACTAATTGCCAGTGTAAGTAGCCCGAACATGAGAAGGAGAAGCAACAGTGATGTGAGGGATCCCAGGTTTACCTAGTACAACTGGAAGAACAGAGATTCCAGAAAAATAATGAAGGGGCAAGGTCATAGCACTGAATTTCAATGAGGTCAAAGTAGCCAGCGAGGAAGAGGATGCGCTACTGTGAGAACATGCTACAGATGCGGCAGTCCATCCCATTGTGCCCACAGTCCAGATTGGCCTGCTCTTAGAATAATATGCAGAAATTGTAATGGGAACAGACAACTAGCTAGATGCTGCAGAAATAAAGGGAATACAATGAATTTGATTAGGTATGAAGATTGTGATGCAGGAGAAGAATGTGTGCCAGCAGGGTGGGGTGAAGATGAAGAATTTGACAGCCCGAAGACCACCATAATAGTAAATGATAAACCGGTTACGATGATGGTGGACTCAGGAGCCAAATAAACACTCATTCCAGAAGTAGTGTGGAAGAAAATTCGACCAGAGTACTTGCAAGAAGTTGACATCAGGCCAAGATCATATGGTGGCACATAAATTAATATAATTGGGTGGTTAAAGGCTATACTAGGTTTCAAAGACAGACGGACTGAAGGACGTCTATATGTCTCGAAGAAAGGATAATCACTGTTACTTAGTTGGACACACCAGAGATTACTTAAATTGCGGCAGGATGCGAATGCAACAGAATCAGTTTTCCTGATTGAGTCACCTGAAGTTGACAAAGAAAAAGTCCGAACGGAAATATTCAGAAATTGGGTGTGTGAAAGGCTTCATTGACCGCATTGTACTGAAACAAGGGTGCAAACCAGTAGCACAGAAGTTGCAAAGTGTTCCGATATCCATAAGGGATTAAGTGAAATTGGAACTCAGTAAACTGGAAGAACAAGGAATAATAGAAAGAATTGATGCATCAGAATGGGTCTCCCCACTGATAGTGGTGAGAAAGAGTTCAGGAAAGGTAAGGGTGTGCATCTACTTAAGAAAGCTGAATAAGTGCGTGCTCCCTGAAAGACATCCTTTACCCGATACCCAGCAATTGATTTCAACGATGGGTTCCTCAAAAATATTTTCTACATGACCTTACTGCTGCATACCATCAAGTAGAACTACATCAGGAGTAGAGACATCTAACTGCATTCATCACGCCAGAGGGCCTACCCCAATACCAGAGGATGCCATTTGGGTTAATATCTACAGCTTCAGTGTTTCAAATAATAATGTATCGAATATTTGATGGTAACGAAGGCGGCATTTTCTTCCAGGATGATATTCTAATGTATGCTGACAGAGTGAAAGAACATGACAGGAGATTAGAGAAGGTGTTTAAGAAGTTACATGATGTAGGTATGACACTCAGCAGGGAAAAATCAAGGATCAATAGGAGAGAAATTGAATACCTGGGTCATGTAATATCAAAGGATGGAATCACACCTAAGAAAGATTTAGCAAATACAATTGAAGACATGGCCACTCCGACATGCAAGAGACAAGTCAGGATATTTTTAGGTATGGACGAATATTACTCTAAATGTGTAGGGGGATTCGCAGACCACACAGTTGCCCTACGGAATATGATGAAGATGAATAAAAGATTCATGTGGGGCGTCGGATGTGAGGATGAATTCCAATATATAAAGAATGCTTTGTAAACAGCACCAGCGGTAAGGAACTATGTGCGAGGGACACGCACGGTAATCACTACTGATGCAAGCAATGTAGGTTTAGGTGCCGTTTTGACACAGATCCTTGAAGGAAAGGAGCATGTAATAGCATTTGCATCTCGATTGCTGAAAGAAGCAGAAAAAGCATATGCAACAATAGAAAAAGAAGCTCTTGCTATTAAGAGGGCTACAGACAAGTCTAGAAGCTTTGTGTGGGGAATTAAGTTTCTGCATACCAATCACCAAACCTCTAGTTGAAGTATTTTCGACCAAGGGTCTTGACAAAGTGTCAGGCAGGATAAGAAGGTGGGTTTCCAGGTTACATGAATTTGATTTGTTGATGACGTACATCCTGGGTGTGAGGAACTATGCTGCAGACTGCTTGTCGAGAATGAAAATTTACAAAGAATCTGAGGTTGATAAGGAGGAGCAGGAGATGATTTGTAAAATTGGTGAATCCTCAATATCGTAATAAGAGCGGTCCAATGAAATGATCAAAGATGTTAAAATTATGCTAGTGATCAAAGGTCTAGAGGAAGGTGATTTTTACTTAAAGAAAATGCGAGAAACAGGAATAGAAGGATTCTGGAAAGTGAGAGATGAACTATATATTCAAGATGGCTATCTGATGAGAGGAAATAAGCTGATACCCCCGGAGGGGATCAGGGAGAAGGTGATATGTCTAGGACATGAAGGCCATCAAGGAATCGTAAAAACCAAATTCAGAATAAGGAATACTTACTGGTGGCCAGGATGTGTCGAGCAGATTGAAAGAAATGTCAGAAGTTGTATCCTTTGTACTAACTGTGATAAAGTCTATGAGTGAGAATCATCCTATGGTTCTGAAAGACATACCGGAGAGACCCTGGAAATAAATAGCTATTGATGTACTGGGGCCTGTGCGGAGTGAGGGCTGTCTGATCTTTTGCATTGTTGTTAGTTATTGATGTTTTGATGAGATGGGCGGAGCTGAGGACGACACCGAATGTGGCTACCAAAAGAGTGATTGATTTCCTAGAAGAGCTATGCGGTCGTGAGGGTTATCCTGAGGAGGTTTAGACTGATAATGGATCACAATTTAAATCCAAGGAAATGGAGGAGTACCTTAGGGGAAGATCCATCACACACAAACTAGTGCCTAATATCACCCCCCGACTAATGGCATTGTGGAAAGGTACAATTGAGTGAAAAGGAGGCGATGAGGTGGGTATGGTCCAGGGGGAGAGATTGGAGGAAGTGGTGAAGAGGACGGTTGTGGCGCATAGGTTCACGCCGCACAGCACAACTGGGGTATCGCCCTTCAAACTTAGCAGAGGAAGGAAGGCCAACACCAAACTATTTCTGGGATGGATGGCTAAGGTGACTGGCATGAGTGTGGAGCTGGATGAGGTGGAAGAGAGCGTCAGAAGGAGACAATTGAGCAATAAGATACTGCAGGATAACAGGAGGTTCAAGACAGCAGAAATTCCACAGGTTGGACGTTGAGTTAAGATCAATTTGACATTGGTCCTGCGGGACGATGGGTGCAAATGGTCCAAACCAATTGAGGTGATGGAAGTGGTAAGCATGCTGTGAGAACAAAGGATAAAAGGGTGTGGAACGATGAAAGAGTCATGGTTATGACTGGTAATGGTGGTGATGTGAGAAGGTGTGAGGAGGTACAGAGAGGGAGAGGTGATTTTTCCTTGCCAAAAGATTCAGGTACTTTAGGAATGACGTCAACATCTATATCAAGCTTTGCGAGGAGTTATCGAAGACCGAAGCATCTGATGGACTTTTAGTAGTGCAGTCACCGGTGGGGACTTTCATCTGAAGGACGGTGGAATGGTAGTGTTGTGTAGAACTATAGAATGTGGAATAGAGATTCCACGGGGGAATGTGGAGAGCGAGAGCGGCGGTTAGAGATGAGAATAGGAAGGAACTGGGGGGGCTTTCTTCATATCCCCTTTTAGTACACATTAACTTACTTCTTTTAAATAAACCACATCCTAAGTTCTTCCCGTGTCAGCGCACACTTCTTGCTGTTTGTGCCAGTACTTCAGTATACAGTTAATAAGATGAGAGCTCGGGGTGTAGCCCATCTCCTGTTAGCATCAGTTTATTTTTACAGGTGCAGTGCCCAAACCTATACAGCTGGCCTGGTGGGTGGGGTGGTTGTTCCCGTAGGAACAGTCATTGGTCTGGGGAAGGAGGTGTGCTCCACTTGCCTGGACCAGAGATGGAAATCAGGGGCTACACTAAGTACCCAGGAACTACATTGGGAGGAAGAATGGGGAAGCTTAAGAGAGAAACCCCAGGAACCCTAGTGAGTGATGAAAACCCAGTTAGCCAGCTCAGTCAGTTTTCAACAAGCTTGGTCATCCCTAGGCAGGACCAGATGGCGTGTGTAGAAATGGGGTAAGGCCAGGACGTTTATTGCAAGAGGAGAGAGATGACAGTGGTAGCAGTCAACTAATTACAGGATAGATTCAACCTAAAAGGAGTGCCCTCTGTCTCTCCTGGCCCTCCTCACTGACCCCTGGCTTGCCTGATTAGTCTGTGCTGATCAGTTAATCTTTGGGCTTTGGGGCTCTGCAAGCCCGCACCAAGTTGGCCCCTCAAGAGAGGGTTGGGATCCCTAAAGACTACAATGCCCAGGGAACAGGCTGAAAAAAACCTCCCACGGATGCTTTAAGGACTAGGAAGGGCTGTTTCTGGACCATTAGAGGCCAGTGAGGGCCACTCTATCCTAGAACATTGGACTGCCCTGACACTTTTGTTTTGAAAGAACCCTGGTTATTTTTAAATTGGCCCAAATTGTACACGTTATCACAGATAGAATTTCTATAGTTAATATTTCCTTCTTGGTCCAAAAGCCAATTGTGATAAGTGGTTTAACAAGTTCCTCCAACTACCAGTAGGTAGGAGAGTGGGCGGAGCCTTGACTACTTTACATAACCTGTTATCACATTCACATTGACTCATTTCAGAATCACCATGGAAAGAAATGAATCCATTCTCTAGGAATGTCTGTGAGCGGGGGATTGGGCATGTGCACAGCCCCATGCACACATATATCTTTGCCTTGAGATCTAGTTTTTCCTACAGCCTCTCCTTATCTAAAATTCCAAAATTCTGTGAGGTTCCCAAAACCTGGCAGGCTCAGGCCACTTTATCCTCACATCCAAATAGTTAGGCTGTCTGAATGAGTATATATGGTTCATGGTTACAAACCCTTAGGACGAGTGTTAAGATAAATGAAATGAGCACCAATGCCAGTGTACATTATGCACCTATTCATTCAAGCATACAACCCGTTTAATGCATACATATGTTCTCAAATATAATAGTTTGTGGTCATTCTTATGCTCCCAAAATGTTCTTTGATGTTATGCAAAACATCCAGTAAACCTCATTTGTCCTATTTATATCCTTCTTCTTTTTCATAAAGGTATTTCAAAAGTGTACAATAAGAGTGTAGCAGGCTATAAATCTTGGAATGATAACCTTCTAACCGTACCAGAAAATAATTTGTATGGTTATTCTGGGCATTGATAATGTGCTTTGCTAAGTAAGACAACTATACCGTTCTTGTTAAAACTACAATATGTACTGGAAGTGATCATTAGATGTAAACATTGTAATTCGTTTGTTGGAAATAAGAGCCAGCTTACAATGGTAGTACAATTAAATATTTTCTTTTAATAGCTTATTTTGCTTGCAATAAGCACAATTTTGTCTTTTAGAATGTCCTTAATTCTTGGAAAGTGTCGCACTCAGATTAAAACGAATTCTCTATTTCTTCTGTGAGCTCTAGGGCACTGCTGCTTAAAATTAACAAATAAAATAGAAAATACCAGACGCATTCTGTTCCTCTGGTCAATTACAAGGTCTGCCTGAAACCCATCACCTACTCCCCTTCCCCATACAGACAATGCACCTTCAGTGTAATGGTGACAGCAATGGTAATTTATGTCTCCAATTACCAGGCTGGTTCCTGCAACAGGGGATGGCTCTGTTGCTTTTGCTGTTATTCTACCTTTACTATAAAAATAGCACTCCCCTACCCCCCACCCCCTCCAGATATCTTTGTTTTTCTTTCTCCGGTCACCCTGCTGTCCGCAACTGCTGGGGTGACTCTAGTGATCGTGCAGCTGGCAGTGTGACTCTCCCAGGCAGAGGACGAGACATATGGTGAGAGAGAAGGAGAGAGCAAGCCAGAAAAAAGATTCTAAACCCGAGCCCGTGAGCACGCTATTTCCAGTCCAGAGGACCCTCAAGAGGCATTCTTTCAAAATATGGAATCCTGCACCCCTTCTTAAACCCCAGCGCACGTGGGGCTTTCCTCAGGACTAGACAAGGTGATCTGCTACAAGAGCAACACAGACCCTAATAACGGGCAACACAGATCCTAATCACCAGAGACGTTTTTATGGGAGGGCAAAACGGGCACCTGCCCAGGGGCCCCTCCTTGGAGGGGGCCCTACAGGGCTGCCTGATCTGAAGAAGTAAGATTACATTGTTCACCAGTCTTAAATAGCACACGTCAGGATATTACATGGGCTTCTGCCTTGATCAATTCATCATGCATTGCTTTCTGTGTTCACTGTGGTATACATAGTTTGTGTGTTCCTAGTTATGGCACAACTCTGTAGCATTCTTTCCTTCCTGTGGGAATTATGTTGTTCATGTGCAATAGGCAACGGTGAAATGCATATTGATAGGTTGAGTGCGACAATGGTTTAGAAGTTAGCTCAGTGTGTGAAGCCCCCATTGCAGAGACACGTGTTTGTTAGGTAGAATTCTCATTTATGGCTAATTTCCCTCACCTAGTGAGTCCCTCAGCAGCTTTGCTGGATTTCAGGGGTTTATTCTTTCCACCTGATAAGAGTGTGAGCCTTTTTTCCCACTCTTACATGTGTTTTGCCATGTGTATTTCTAATGTTTGTGTGATGTTGGAATCTGGAGCTACACCACTCCACGAGCCCCACTTTTGTGTGTGTTACACAGCACCTTCCTTTGCAGTGACACAGGGTTGTCTTTGAGATTTCCCTCTGACTCTATTTTTCTGGGGCTGACTACTGTGCCCCAGAAACAGGTAAAGTTGCCATTTACTTTATGTAGTCATTTAAAATGACAGACCCAGTACACCCCGTCTTACATGGAGTATTGGAAAGGGTTAGTTCCTATCCCTTCTTGTCTGTGCCTCTCTGAGCTTTATTTTGTTCTCTTAACACTAAGACTTGGCTGGTGGCAGTGGTATCTACCCTAACCTTTCTACCGTGATTATACTATATAAACGTGGTACTGTTTTAGGCTATTATAGTAGCCTCAAAATTAAACCCACTTGACCAAATACTTTTTATTTTGGCTCCAGTTGGGTTTTATCGCCATTTCTTTTTGTTAAAGTCCTTCTTGTGTTTTACTTTGCGCGGCGAACCAGGTTTGCCTCCTTTGTTCGCCGACCTTTGGCTGGCTTCTGTCCAGAAGCCCTCCTTTGGTGTCTGTGGGTCTAAGTGGGCTGAATGTGAGGGAGGGGTGTAGTCACCCCCTGCACAGGGTCTCCTTGGAGACCCAAGTCACACTTTGTCTTGTTTGGCTGAGGTGGTTGTCCGGGCCGGACAACCCCCCTGCTGAGTGATGAACAGCCAGGCTGTGTGAATGGGGGATTTTGGCATAAAAGGCAGGACTCTTGAGCTGGAAGTCAGAGTCACCACTGGAACTGCAAAGAACCAAAGAGAAGTGTAGAAAAAGACGGCTGCTGCAACTCCCGAGTCCCGGTGAAGCCCTGCTGCAGTCCTGAGCTGTCTACCCTTCAACGACAAGAGAAGATCCAGTCCGGAGTCTTCTTCCCTTGAGCCTGGTGGGATCAACTAGCTCACCTTCCACAGGCAGAGGATCCTCTTTGTGGTCGAAATCGCTGCACACAGCTGTAGTGGTCCGGATAGCCATCTGAAGAGCCTCTCCTGTTTTAAAGGAGCCCACCTTTTATTCACAGTTGCTTTTGCTGCTGCTGGCTTCATCCCTGGGTAGTGCAGATCGCTCCAGACATCGTCCTTCTTGCCCCCACGACTGAAGCTTCAGGAACCGTGAGTTTGCAGGAATACCAGGAACAACTGCCGTGGCACCAGTTCTTCTTCATACGAATAAGGTACTGTGTCCGACTTTGAGGAACTAGGGTGAACCCTTTTCTCCTCACCAAAGGCTTGTCCTTATCTTCCTTCCCTCTTATAACCTTTGCTTCCCCTTTTGACAATATCTAAGTACTCCTGGCAAATCTCGAATCGTGAACTGTTCTAACCTTGTGATCCTCGACAACAGGACCAATGTCCCATTGACACTGGCGCAGGCCTATTGACTTTTATCTACGTTTTAGAAAGTGTCTCTTGATTCTCTCTGCCTTGAGAAAAGTATTGCCTATGATTTCTATCCCCAACTCTCTTGTTTTGATTCATGTGCTAAGTGTGTTTGACTACTGAAGATAATAATTCCCAAGGCGCAAGACATATTTCTCTTAGTTTAAGTAGAGAACAAACAACCTTGAAAGGCCGGGTGCCCATTAATTAGAAGCTTAATACTGCACGAGGAATAGCTCAAACAAGTCTCCAGTGGCTAAGCAGAGTGATAGCACCCATAGGGCCTCATTACACGGAAGGCGGTAATGGTTAACGGCCACCGTTAATGGTAACGGTGGCCGTTAACCATTACCGCCTTACTACGAGGTCCCTTAGCGGGTTGGTGTTTTAACGCCTGCTTTTTGCAGGCGTTAAAAACCAACCCGCTAAGGGACCTCGGAGCTAATTACGGCACCGCAAAATTGCGGTGCCGTAATTAGCGCCTTCCCCATTCCCATAGAGCCCTATGGGGCAGAAATGGGAATGGGGAAGGGCAATGGCGGAAGGGGGATTTACCGCCCCACCAACCTTGGAATGGGGCGGTAAATCCCCTTTCCGCCAAGGCGGTGCCGGTAATTTACCGGCATGGTCCAGAGTGCTAATAGCACCCTGGACCACCGCCTTCCGTGTAATGAGGCCCATAGTCTTTTTTTAAAAATGTTTATTGTGATATAGCCAAATTTTGACTTTACACATATGAAAAACATGAAGAAAAATAGAGAAAACAGTTTTCACAAATACAAATAATAAAAAAACCTTTTCTTTTAAATGTTGCATTGGGGCACATTACAAGTATGCTGGTCCAGAAACAATGGTGTCGGTAAACTTACCGGCACTGTTGTTTCCGGACTGGCATACTACAGTTCTGCCTGCCGGAGCCGCCGTGTCTGACTGGTCTGACCCTGCTGGGCACAGCGGCCATGGTAGGTAGACCATCATGGAAGCACCGGCACCATAACAACATTTTACCAGCGCCTAACTTTACGGGCCGCCAGGGTTGTAATCCCCTCGTGGCACCGGGAAGTCAGGCGCTGGTAAATATGTGCGGGTCTGGCAGCACGATTACCACCAGACCCGTAATGAGTCATTGTCTTTTTCCTAACAAGAAAGCCCAAAGCTCTTAGTACTTCAAGAGCTTGTATGGTTAATCGTATTTCATTCCCAGCCGACAGCCAGGTCCAAAAAGCGTCCGTAAGCAGCAATTCTTGTTTCTCTACAAATCCGCCCAATAAACAGTATCTCAAATCAACAGTGCTTTTACAGTCAATCAACATATGCTTCAGTGTTTGTGTAACAGTATCATGGCACATTGAACAGTAACTAATTCCGCTAAATGTCTTATCCCTAGAATTCACAACTTCTCCTGTAGGAATCAAATTGAGGCACACTCTCAGGAAGTCAATCCTTAGATTTTTGTCTGGGAAGCACGTAAAATATCTAGGGAGGTAACCACATGGTTTTTCATGTTGGAACAATGAATTTGCTATCTTTAATCTCTGTATGTGATCTATAGTCTCTATCCAATCCTACCCATCGGATTTGCAATAACATCTTCCGTTGTGCGATTGCACTTGCCGAGTAAGTTGACAACATAGGCTTCCAAATTCGTTAATACCGAGCAGGAGCCTTTCTGCATCTCACAATTTATAGTCTCATATAGGGAATTCGCCAATGGATTTACAAGCAATCTATACAGAGAGACCAGTTTCCAGTCCATACTTGCTTTCAGGGAGTGCAAACCTGGCACGTGCACGTATCTTAGGCTCACTATTGGTAAAGACAAGGGTAAATGCAAGTTCTTTTTCCAAATCGCTCCTTCGATCTCGGGCCAGTTCAATGCTTAGGAGTGGAAACATGTCTCCAAACCATATAGTAGAGACGGTATGATCTTCATTTTATAGACTCTTATTACTGGAGTAAGACAACATTTGCAGTACACTCTATATATCTTTTTCATTTGGCCCACCAGAGGTGCTGCCTTTAATTCCAAGTCCAATTCCAGATACTTAAGCGTCTGGATTGGATGTAATTTAAAGCCTAAATATGTTATTTCAGTGGCTTGTGGGACTGTTTCTTCCAGTAGCTGCCACTTTAATCGAGGTGTGTGCTTCTTTGATCTCTTAAACAGCAGTATTTTTGATTTTTGCAGGTTTACTTTAAGGATGTTCATCCCAGCATATTCACTGAATGCATTTAAGAGATGCTGGAGACCCACAGGTGTGTGGTCCAGCAGGACAATATGATTGGCGTATTCTATAAAATGTTTGGGCTTGCGTGACAATTTCAGGACTTACTATAGTACTAGAGGTCAAAAATGTGTTAGATCCGTTAAATAGAGATTACATAGATGGGAGCAACAATGCATCCCTGCCTAACCCCCTTTTCAGTATGCACTTCTCTTGAAAAATCTCCAGACAGGTTCATTTTTACTCTTAGAGTGGTATCCTCATGCATGCTCATAAGTATCCCCAAAATTGATCTGGGGAGACCCCAAGAGTCTAGCTTCTACAATAGTCATTCACGGGGGATAGCATCAAAGGCCTTTAATGAATCAAGCCATGCCCCACATAATATGGGGCCTTTACTTTCCCATGAGTTATTTGCTATGATAGATGTTACAAAGCCATTTAATGAGTTTGGCAGGCTTTTCTTAAAACCGGTCTGGAATTTAGGGATAATCTTCTTCACCTTAAGCAACTTACTCATTGTAAGAATGAAATACAAGCTTGTCCATCAAGAGTGACAGGCAGTGTCTAATACATTTATTTTTAATTTTAGCACAGCCCGGCAAAGATTTTACCATTGGCGTCCAAAAGGGCAATGGGCGATAGTTGGACGGATCAGCCCGTTCACCCTTCTTATAGATCGGTATAATTATTTCTGACTTCCAAGAGGGAGGCAGCGTTTGCTTATTTAGTATTTCTCTGAATAACCTCATCATGATCCCAGAACAAAGCAGTACATTCCCCTTCAGTATTGTGTTTGTTAGACCATTAGGACCATTAGGACCTGATGCCCTCGAGGATAAAAATTGTTTAATTAGATCTTCAATTAGATCTTCATTAAGAATCAACACCCACTCCTCTTCCTACGTTTGTAGCTGTCAGTATTAGTCATGTTGTACATATTGCCAAAAATGTCACACCAGGAAGTTTCGGATATAACATTACTTAGTACCTGAATTTGCAGGGTGGTCATATTATTCATTAATGCCCAAAAGCAGCGGGAGCTTTTGTTGTGCAAGATCTTCAACATCAATTCAGCATCTCACTGTTTTCTGAGATATCTATTTGCATGCAAGCACCCTCTATGGTTATTACATATAATTTTTGCTTCACTGATATAAGGTTTTTTCCACTGAGGGTTTCTTAATCAAAAACGTGGTGATGGCTAAAGGATTTCATCTTAAATGATTGTCCTGGGTGGATCCAGCTCCCATAGGAAGTGCACAAAATGAGAGGGCTTGCATGCTCTGAGTAGTTCTCAGCTCTCTATAGACTCTTGTAATTTTTTATTCAGGCCCGTTCCGTTATATATGAATTTACTGACCCTGTTACGCGATTGGTTTAGCAATAGTTTTGTGGCAAAGGCTCCCTCACTTGAATCATGAGTGCGGACAATACGAGCAGTGAACATTTTATGATCACTCAAGCTCTTGTTACATACCACAAAATCTGAGCATCTCTCAAACACATTCCTCAACAGAAAAAGGTAATCTATCAATGAGACAGAGGTTCCATGTGACTAAGTGAAGGATGGTGAAATATCACCCTTAATACTCCCTTTCACCATCATTAGATCCCAGCCTGTTAGAAATGACAGCCATCTCATACCATTTACGGTTGTGTCCTTGTTCAAATTATCTCCCTCCGGCCGTGAAGTCCCGATAAATTGTGAATTTAGATCACCTCCTAAAATGATACCAGCTAAACCATATTCAGTTTTTATTCTAAGCAACTAGTCCGACAGAGAATCCAAGAAGTCTATTAGGGTGGAAGAGGCAGGGTTCCAATTTATAATCACCACCACGATTATATCTGTTTTTAGTAGCACCTTAATGAGTGACAAGTGTGGGTAGGGGGCCATTTGATGAAGTCTTCAAATGTACCAAATTTGAACTAATTGCCGAGTGAACAGCAATAACTTGCCCACCAGTAGGTCATCCACAGACCGTTTAGTCTCTAGATGAGTAGACGTCAGAAAACAACCTAAGTTTAAGTTCTGAGTCAACCAGGTTTCTTCGAATAATCATAGGTGCAAAACAGATATTCTCTCATTTCCTTCATGGTGAAAGAGCTGGAGCCCTGCATATTCCAATCCAATATCTTAAGGTCATTGTTTACTAAAGAGTATTTCAGACCGCATTTTATTTTTGATCTTAACAGACACGGGTCCCTCTTCAGTTACCTATGGTTGGAATAGAGTTTGCCCACCCAAGGGGAGGGCTAAGGCTGCATTGTGCTGTTCACAAAGCCTTCTAAGGACTTATTTGTTCTATTTTCGTTTTTCTTGATTGGTTCGGATGGATCGGATGGATCGGATGATACTGCTAATCCCATTCTTTCAAGATCAATAGTGGCCGCCAGTAAAGCACCCGCACCGTGGCAAGTTTTTAGTCCTAGTTCTGTGATGCTAAAGCAGCCAATGTGTGGAAATAGTACATATTCAATGTCCTTTGATGCAAACAGATGCAAACAGATATAGCATTGGGATCTCCTATAAAATGGATAAAATGCAGATGCAATTAAGTACCCTCTTATCCCCTCATTTCTCCTGTATCTTCAGCCATATTTTCGATATAGCGAAAGCATGATTCATTGACATCTAGTAACGTTTGGTATCAAGTATACCTGTACCCCCCAACTGTTTCACTGCCATCAGTTACGCCACAAGACTCCTATATTGCCCCTACAGTTGGACATTGTGGTTTAGCAATCACCTTAGCATTTGTTACAGAGGAGTTCAAGCAGACAATCTTAGTGGCATTAGAGTTCTCACAGGTTTGTTTTGGGCAGCTTGCCACGACATTGTTTGGATCAATATCCTTATATTTCTTTCTCTGATAGAATATTGTCTCCAGTTTTTTTAGATTCATTACTTCGTCAGTTTGAGTTCCCGAACTAACGGTATTCGCCCTTCTGCCGCTAATCTCGTTCTCTCGACCAAGTCTCCAGTGGCCAAGCAGCACTCCATTAATATGAGCTAAAATCCTAATAAAAGTCAAGTAGGATAATTCAAAACGTGGCCTCCTCACATGTGACCTATAATCGGGAGACAGTGTCCATTCATTAACTCCAGACACGGATAGGTGCCTGCCTTCACTCCCCACAAATTCCATGGGAAAGAGACACTGGACATGGCCAAGCACAGAGCTAGATGCCTGGGCTTGATGCCAAGGAAATGAGGGATGATGCCTTATTCAATTACAAGAAGCAGTTCCTTGATGTCTCTCTCCCTACTGCTGTTTTTCTTCATATGCTGATGACCTGCCAAGTGTCCAAGGTTCGCAAGATCAAAGCCAACCAATCACAACTCTCAAAACGATGCTGCCATATAATTGTTGCAGTAGCCAATTACCTGTTGCTAAGATTATGGTCCTCATTCCGAATTTGGAGGTAATCATGGTGCTATTAGCGCCATGACTACCTCCAATACTGGTACAGAGTCCACCCTAGTTCAATGGGGACTTGCCAGTCTATTCCGACCTTTGCGGTCCGATAAGCCCCCATTGAAAAAGCCATTCCCCATTCCCATTTGAGCCCCCATATGTCTCAATGGGAAGGCGCTAATAACGGTACCGCAAATTGCAGTACCGTTATTGGCTCTAAAGTCCCCTTAACGCCAGGTAAAACCAGGCATTAAGGAAGGGACCTGCTAAAGGAACTCGGACTAGGGCGCAAAGGGATTATCGGCACCAGTGTCCTTACCCGTGCACGGTATCCCTTTGCGCCCAACTTGTAATGAGGCCCTATGTCTTTTTTACCTTTATCAATTTAGGGGTGGTCGGAGGTCGGGCCATCAGAAAGTCACGCCCAAAGAATAATCCTTACAAATTGTATATGTAGACAATTCCCTGAACCAATCCCCAGAGCTCGTAGGTTTTTGCAACCAAGATTGCAGTGTGATGTCAGCTGTGAGTTGTTTTTGTCTTATAATCTACTGTTGTGCATTGTAAGGAGAGAAAGCTTTTGAGACTTGAGTGTGTATGGCTGTCCCTGCTTTATATGGATTGTTAATAAAAACAGGCCTTTGCCATTTACCTTGACTATTTCCGTCATTGGCCCGTCGGTTGTTCTGGCATTGGGACTTTCCAGAGCTTGTTTACACACCCTTTGTGAACCTTCCTCGATGGCACTGTTCCACTGGATCATCAACTGCCTCAGCTTCCACTGCACCCTTTGTGAAGCTTTCTTAATGGAACTGCTCCACTGGAACAAACCCCCTCATCTTCCACGGCACCCTTTATAAATCTCCTTGCGTCCACTGCTGCGTTATTATTGTCATTTTGTTCAGTGTTTCTGTTTGGAGCTCTCACCAACTTGCTCAAGAAATACAACATACAAACAATCACAGCCTGATGTGCTGGTTTTATCTGTGTTCGGCAGTGATAAGGTAAATTGAAGGACATGGGTGTAGATTGTTTGGCCACTAAATCCTATAAGTTTAATCAACATATGGACAGGTGCCTATACTTTGTTGACTAGGATTAGTGAGGCCGAACTAGCCGGTTCCCACTGGAGCAAGGAAGGGACTACGTCGAGCTCTATGTCAACAGACTCACCCCGTACAACATGTGTGATGACATGGGGACATTCCTACTGGCAGCTACCAAACATGAGTGGAACAAGCTGCATACAGTGGGGAATTGCGGCTCAGTAGAATGTGGTAGGGTTTTGCTCAAGTAGTTCAATAACTCCTTTTCTCTGTCCCAGTTTCTGGCTGATTGTCCTACTTATATCAACACCGGTGCCGGTAGGGCTGGCTGCAACCATCTGCTTAATGGGTGGTAAGGAAGAGTTGGCCAAGGTCCTCCATCTGGTGGTTATTGCGTCCTTTAATTATTTTGTATTATTATTGTTTAAGATATTATTAATCCATGATATATAAAATCAGGGAGTGCCATAAAATGTACAATTAAACCTTCCAGTTACTGCAAGTATACAGTAAAATAAGACCAAAAAAGAAGACCAATGGCTAAAATCCACAGATTTTCATTTCGAAAAGGGAAATGTTTTCAGATTTTTTCTTTAGTCAATCAGTGAAGAAACCATCCGAATAAAATCCAGTCTTTGTTCCAAAATGGCAGAGCTGCACAAGACAATGCTAGTTTCTGAGTCTTCATTTTTTCACTAAGGGAATGTCCAAAACAAGCTAATTCCAGTTGCAGGAGGTTTGACTCTGAGCAAGAAAATGCAATTTAGAAGCAAGATGAGAAAAATGGCCTAATCTTAAAGCGTTGAAAATGAAACAACCTATTTTAAAACAGATGCTTTCTTCAAGCGAGAGCCAGATGTCAGAGATTGCTGAAAGAGCACACCAACTCTCCAAGACAGTTCATGGGTTTTTATATGTTCAGTCGTCAAGGAGCTCTCGAAGGGCCACCCCTCTCTCTCTAATCTAGGAATGGGCCAGGTTCCCTGACCCGCCCCATTTAATGGCACAGTTAATGTGAGGACCTCCTAGTGGGGAGAAGCCGGTTTGCTGTAAACACTGCGCTATGGCGGGTGTACTGGTTGATTCTTCTGGTGCTCAGTTGTGTGCCATCTACTTCTTACAGCGGTCTGGTGGTGTTGGTTCGGTTGTCATGGGTGATGTAGATGGTTCTAGTAGAAAAAGAGAAAGACACTGGCCACAATGTGACTGTGCCGGGTGATAGGAAGTGGCTCTTCAACAATGCAAAAATGGAAGGTGCAGGAACTGGGGCCCTCCCAACCCCATACCCCACTTCTGGGGAAGGACTGGCTATGCCTTTAACCCTGTTAGGCATCCCACCTGAGGTTCAAAGGGCCCCTACCTGACAGGGGCAGATTGCTAGAATTGTCACAAAATGTAAATACTTTATTATTTGTGACATTTTATTTGCTCTAGTTATAGGTTTTCGCCGCAGCGTGCAAAATCATTTTAAGGGCCTCAAATGTAATGGTGTAGTCCTTTGGTGGTGTCCCTGAAAAAGATATAACCTCTTTTAGAATGAGAGCTACCCCAAAAAGTCCCAGGAGATAGCCTACTTATATTCCACTTGTTATTACAGGAGGGTGATTGTGGCCCACTATGTCAATATAGTGTCCCCGTGATCGCAATGACTGCAAATAAACAGCGTACACATCGCTTATGGAATAACAGCATTCAAGAAGCTTTGGCCAAAGTTGATAAAGGCTTTGTGTGGAACAAAACTTTGGAAACAAGTTCTTTGTCCAGAAAGACTCACCTGACCTAGGGTTAGGAACTAGTGTATCCAAGCTGATCCAGTTCATCCAGTAGCCTTCATCAGTAGAGCTCTAACTTCAGGAGAAGAGAAGCAGCCAGAATGTAATAATAATGATGTATTTCCTATATAGCTCTAAACACCCATAGGTCTCAGAGCGCTGAAATAACAGAAGACATTATTACCCCACAGAGTAGTACTCAATGTATCGCCCTGGGAAGGATGAAAGGCTTTTTGGAAAAGAATGTTATGCCTTTATCTGGGTCCTCAAAAAGTTTAAAAGATTTACTGAAGTAAAAAGACTTTGCTGGTGTAAATTCAGCGCTTGGAGGCTTGGAGGCTTGGAGGGTGTGGAACGAATTTCCTGAGCTGCAAAAACACACGCAGCCCGTAGCTCCGTTCCCTGGAGGGGGCGGAGCTTGCTAGAGCTCACCTGACGGCTCACGTGACCTGCACAGCCCACAAAACGCACCTGCATTCACCCTCGCGGCGTTGAGCCCGGTAGGAGTAGAGGACGACGGCTGTTGTGCGGCTGTTTGACGGTGTGACGAGTGAACGGGATACTGCGGAGGGGTAACCTCTTTGATCCCGGTCTTGAGACAAAGGTAAGCCTCAACCAAATTGTGAATCGCTCTCCGTATCCACTCTGTGGGGGTAAAACACGGCTTGCATTCTGCTGGGAGCGTGGTGAACCTGCGGGGGCCCGGGGGCCACTTAGAAATCTTCTTCAAGGATGAGGTCCTGCTTTCCGCCTAATACGCGAGCGAACGCCAAGCGTGGAATACCAATCCCAAACACCAGAAGTCTTACTCTAAACACCCCCCCCCACAGTAAGAGGAGGGCTGCCACCGGTGGGGGGGAGGGTGGAGGTGGAATGTGATGCGAGAACTGAAATCCAATGTGTGACGCCCGCGGTACCGCCGCTCCAACTTGGGGCCCACAACAACTTAAGACAGGTGTGGAATGACCGTGTGGCGCCATCTCAAGGTGCAGACAATGCTAACACAGCCAGTGAAGAGCCGGACACTGATAGCGTATATGTGAGGTCAAGTGACTCAGAGCTTGAGGACGATGAAGATGAATCGATAGCAAGAGATACTGAGAAGTCAGCAGAGTGGGTGCCGCTGAGAGTGCGGAGTGAGAGTGAGAGTGGCGCAAAACGAGGTGGCATTCCCTCGCCCACCCCGCTACTAACCGTGGAAGCCATGGATCTGACAAGGGCAGCAGAAGACGACCCGTATGCAAAAAGGGGGGGCTAAGTGGGTTTGGAGTCGAGGGTGGACGTATGTACTGCCATTGTACATTGTGCCAATGCCCATGCTGAGTCATTATTAAGTGTCAACTACCTCCTACCTCCAGTTAGGAGCAAAGTGCACACACATGTCACTGATTGGAGGAGGTCGGCAAGTGGGAATTCAACCTGTGATCCTCCTGAAGTCCTGGGTGAGCCCAGAAATCTAATCTCTCTGATGTAATGCAAGAGGGGGAGGCCACACATAATGATGAAAGGATCGATAATAAGTTAAAGAAACAACTGAATAATAAATGCTGCAAGCCTAATGAGGAGACAGCTCTAGTGACGCCAGCCACCTTAAATGAAATATTCCCTAGCCATGAGAGACGTTTATAGAGGCTCTCTGCAGGCCACTTAGATGAGTCTTCTAAATCAGTTCACAAGGGTTCGTCATTAAAGATCCTGGCATGGACAAGAGTGGCCTCAATGCATAAGGGGTATGGAAAAAATATAAAGCACCAGGCTCAAAAGACGAATACAGATGACTTAGTGGGCAACATGACAAGATCTTCAGTCACAAATCTCTCTGCCGTAGAGCCAATCAGAAATGTGACCATCGGGGCGATAGAAGAGGCCCCTTGTGAAGAGTGGGTGTGTGCGGCGCGATGGAAGGAAAGAACATCTAATGTTAGAACGACCGAGCCACCCCATAGAAGAGACTCGGTAGGACTTGTAGATCAAGTCCTGAGAGACCTAGTGGAACTGAATTCCAATTTATCGAAGCAACGAAGAAATTCAACAATAAATCATTGCGAAAAGTTATCTCTGCAAACCGAATGTGAAGTGACCAAGGAAAAGAGTCTACTTGACATGATGACTCTAGAAGAGAACATACCGTCCTTTGAGACCAGAAATGATGAGATTATGGTCTCGCAAAAAAGGAGTCGGAGAAAGTTAAGTTTGGATTCAGACCACGATGGTACAAACAAAAGATCTAAAAAAAAATGAAGACAGAGTATGACGCCTAAAACGGGGACCCCGTGCAAGCCAATGATAAATCCAGGATCATCTGAGTTGGATGATGTAAAAAAGAGAAGCCCACAGCCTGTTCATCCTTTGGACTTGGTGACTCCTGAAATATCAATGGATGAAAAGAAGCTAGTAGAAACCATAGTCGGAAAGTTGAGCCCGATACTGATGTCAGCTACAACAATAGCAGTAGCACCGCTATTGAAACTTTATGAAAATTTAAACGAAAGCCTTTGGGACCAAACAACCTTGGTCGCCCACTTGAATTCAAAAATTGTAAAACTTGAGCGAGATCTGTTAGACATGACGGCTCAGGTTGTGACAACCAGAAGAGGTAATGACATCTCTCTAACGGCATTAAGAGAATCTCTAAAAATGACAATGGAAGACAAAAGACTCTTAGCAGAAGTGACGAAACAAGCTTTAATGCTCCTCCAAAAAGATCGAGAACATAGAACGGATGAAGTAGGGCTGTGTGTCCCTCAAAAAACTCAGCCGAATTCAGAAAAAGGATGTATGTCGAACTCAATAGACAATAAAAATGGTCCGGCATCAGAGGATAGAACGTCAAAACTAAACCCTCTGCTCACAAAACCAAAGATGATCCAGAACTGCCGTGCTGAAATAGACTCTGAAATAACCATTGTGCTGAGCGACAGACCAAAGGACTTAAATAAAAAAAGGTCCTTGTAGGGGATGACAAAGTGAGAATCATTGAGGGGAAAAGAAACAATAACAAAGTCACCATGAAAGAGATCAAAGAGAGTGATAGTGTTCTGATGACTATACCCCATGACTCACTGTCAAAAGAAGGGAGGTTGGAAGAAATTGACCTTACGGAGACAATACAAAACGAAAATGAAGACAAAGGAAGTGAGAATGAAGACCTAGAGGAGTCGATGGCATGTGGTAATGATAAAGAGGTGAGGACTCCGCCAGTAAATGCCAAAGCTGACGATTTGATCAAAAATAAGAAAAGCAAAAGAGAGTACCGGACAAAACACGCAAGGCCGAGCCGTTGCTCCAAAACAGAGCAAATGTAAAAAGAAATCTAAAAATCAGCAAATACATAAGAATAAAAACCCACGAAGCTCAGCAAACTTCTTTCGGAACATAAAAGCGTTAACCATTACAGTAAACAATACTGAACCTATGGGCACAAATAGCAAAGAGTGCAATAGAGAGTTCAGTAAGGCCGACGGAACAACGGCCCATGAATTGCCATCCACGAGGAAGATCCAGCCCACAGAGGCAACGGAAAAAGAGGATAAACAAAAAGCCCGAGTGGAGACTGAAAAGTATGACGCAGAGGATGAAGAATTACTGAACATGTCAACCTACAGTTCACCGGTGGACGATGACATGGTGACTGAAGGTGTTAGTGAGATCGACGTGGAAAATAAAGCAAGAAATCATCAAGATAAAAAGAAAGGGGACACAATTGTGACAGGTAAGACCCTGTCGGAACTCGAACAAGAAAAGGATATGGGACAACCAGGCAAGAGAGCCTTTTCATGGCCTCAAACTCCAAAAGAAGAAGAATCTCCTCTAAAGAACAAGTGTTCTAATGAGGGAACCGATAAACGATTCTTTACGCTAGAAGAAAAACGTATAAGAAGCATGCAACGTCAACAAAATCCAATCGGATGTATCACACCGGGACCAGCGACCAAGGTCACCAAGAAAGGTTTGATAAGTAAAGTGATGGAGGGGGCTCAAGTTGCTGTAACAGCAATTTCTGAAAGCGGAAGAAAAATCTCTAATTCTAGTGAGCTAAAAAGTAAACCTACCAATAATGTTAAAGCAATCGGATACAGAATTTTGGTGGAAAAAATCAACTGCAACAAAAGCGACCCGTCGCTAAATAGATACACAGTACTACAGATATTTCAAAAGATCCCGGCATTGAGATCTATAAAGAGTCCTCAAATTGAAAGGGTCGAAATAATAGCAGACTCAAACCAAAAAATTGTTCTGCTACACATTGTAGAAAAAAAGGCTGTCGAACAGATTATGTCAGATGAGAGACAATTATTGAACGCAGGCTACCAAGTATATGAGGTAGACAGTGCTTTGGGAGGAGACGACAGTGGCAACTTAGCTGACAAGGGTCTGCAGAAAAATCAAAAAGATTCACAGCTGGCCACTCAGCTGGATAATAGTGCAAAAAAAAAAAGATCACGCTTTAGTCCAAAGAAAATCAGTAGATGAGGATGTGGTTGCACAATAGTCATTGGACGAGATAAAATTGAAGAAATTCAAAATAACAGTGGAGAATAGCCAGGATTCAAAGAGGGTGACGGGTAAGGACACCTCGTTTATGGATGAGGAGCCCCACTCATGGGGTTGGATAGCAAAATCCTTAAATGGATCAGCAATGAGTTAATGCCAAAAGGAAAAGTTGGTGATAACCTCGTGGAATACGAGAGGGTTCACCCATCTGCTGAGCTCAGCACCCATGTTCCTGAAGAATGCAGACATCATATGTACACAAGAAACATGGTTAACAAGTACACCATGTGTAAAAGGCTTCGATGTAGCTTTTAACCCCGCAATCTGCAAAGAGAAAGGTCGTCCAATGTCAGGACAGTTAACCCTGATAAACAGAAAAAGCGGCCTGAGAATCCAAAACTCTTGGAACATATCGTCCTATCTTCAAATGACTTGCATTTATCCAAGGTAACATCAGATAACCAGACTATTTACATTCTTAACGTCTACTGGAATACAACATCAAAATTGCATTTAAAATTCGAAGATTACTTCTTAGACGCAATCGACAGCATACTAGTGAGAGATCCACAAGCTTTAATAATTATATGTGGAGATTTCAATATGAAACTGATAGAGAACCCCCATTCTAAGCAACAAATGAATCACAGAGAAAAAACAAACTGTGAGCGATGGCTTGTTGAGATGATGCTAAGAAATCTAGTAATGCTGAATGGAGGAACAAAGGGTGACACTCCAGCTAGACCGACCTGGTCACGAGGAACCCAAAACTCAATACTGGATTATATGTTCGTCTCAGGCAACATATTCCAGGAAATTAAATCATTCAAAGTGATTATGACAAATTACAGTGACCACAACATGGTGGCAGCAGAATGGACCAACACTAACAAAATGGAGTGTAGGCAATGGAGACAAGATCTATCCCTGGTCCCAGGTCACAACAGACTGCGTATAAACCAGTGCGACATTGTGACTATCACTGAACTGCTACAGGAAGCGCAAGATCAGAATCCATCAAGGTCAACGGAATATCAACAGTTCCTAGAGATCTATAAAGTAAAATAAAAAACATCCTTGACGAGACCTGTGCTACAAAGGCACAAATATGATCCAGATGTAGCAGTCAGAAAGGGAGAGTCAAGAAAAATCATAGGGAAAATATGTGCCTTAAACCCAGAAGACCTAATGATGCAGATAAAAAAGGAAAAAAATCTGTATAACAACTGGTGTAAACAGCGTAAGGCAGCCCTGGAACAACGGGATGCGGAAGCAATGCTGAAGGCATTAAATCGAAAGAACACAAGAGGCTTTTGGGATATTGTCAATGATGCAAAGAACGCTGATAAGGCACTACTATCAAGCACAGTTCAGGAAAAGGATTGGGAAAATCAATCACTACACAAAACTATTCAAAATAAGAAAAATCTCGAGCCCGACAAAAGTGGAGACAAGCCAGCAGTGGGAAATTGAAATGGAGAGAGACGACATACGAACTACCATCAGGAAACGTAACGCCTCTCGTGCCGCAGGGCCAGATGGTCTGTCGAACGCAGACCTAAAAGCAAACAGCGAAGAATGGTCAGACTTCTGCTGTACACTTTTCATTGCCATGAAAAAGGAAGGGAAAATACCTAAGACTTGGAAATCTGGGATTATTGTCCCGATCTACAAGAAAGGTATTCGTTCAGACCCGGCAAACTATCGTCCAATCACCTTATTGGACGTAGTGGGGAAAGTGTTCGCCTCGATGCTGCTGGCCCAATTGACCACATGGATCCATGATGAGAAAGTTTATGATGAACGCCAGTCGGGCTTTGTTAAAGGTGTAGGTTGTGGTGTAAACCTTCTTATACTGAACCTGCTAAAAATTGATGTCATTAGAACTGGACGAAAAATATATCTGGCGTTTATCGACATGACAAATGCCTTTGACGGTGTGGATAGAGAAACCCTGTGGAAAAAACTTAAAGAAAGGGGATGTAATGCGAGCCTCATCCAAGCCATCCTAGAGCTGTATTCCAACACCCATATCCAGGTGAGATTAGATAGAGAAGGAAATTTAACCAACCCGATACCAACGGAGAGGGGTGTGAAGCAAGGATGCCCGTTAGGGGCTACCTTGTTTAACTTCTATATTTCCGAAGTTGGAACAGCTCTGGCAGCTGTCGCGTCATTTCCACCTCAGATAAACGGTGTGCCAATAAATCACATCATGTACGCGGACGACATGGTGATCCTAGATCAGACCCCTATTGGTCTCCAAAGAAAACTTTCAGCTTTTAAAATCTTCACTGAAGACTTAGGCCTAGACATCAATGTGGCCAAATCGGAGATCCTAATATTAGGAAACCAAAGAGGTAGATCTGTAAAGAAAAAAAAAACAATGTGGTCCATAGGCTCAAACAAACTAAACCAGGTACCACACACTAGATATCTAGGGATCACGTTCAACTCTAGCATCAACGACAACCCAATGGTAAAAAAAAACCTAAACAACTGTAAATTATTAATAGCTCAAGGTACCATCTTACAGCAAAGATACGGCAAATTCTCTTACGAGCCGATAAGGAGATTTCATCAAAGCAAAGGAACTCCAATTCTCGTTTACGGTGCCGAGAACATATTCGGATGTGGTTACAAAGTATGGGCCCGATGTGAAAGTCTCTTTTGGAAAAGGATTCTTCAGATTTCTTTAAGTACACCTACAGCCTGCGTATTGTTTGAGGTTGGAGTCTCTACCCTTAACACAAGAATCACCTGAAACAAGCTGGCGTTATTTAGGAAGACATATGTGGAGGCAAACCTCCCATCTGTAAAATTTTTGTCGGAGGAAAAAGGACAGGAAAATTCGGCACTGCATCTTTGGAAACATCAGTGCAGAGTGATACTAGCACAATTGGGCACAGATGAAAAAACTTTGTGGTGGAATCCAGACCTGGTTAAAAAGAAGTTGTTCGACTGGGACTGGATTGAAATCAATGACAAAAGGGCATCACAAAAATCTATGCAGAATACTCCTCCAGAAGTTAAAAGACGCAACACGCTTCCGTCCTACTTAACATTGTCACCCTGTAAACGTCTAAGAAGGCTATATTTGAAATTTTGTTTGAACATCTACGAAACCAAAGAAGTCTTAATTCATCGCAGGAAGATTCCTGTGGATAATTCCAAATGTAGGTTCTGCGCAAGCGAAATAGAAGATCTAAAACATCTAGTCTTGTGTTGTACCGAATTTAAAGTCCAACGTGAAAATTGCCTCGGAAAGGAGAGAAGCAGAGTACAAACATATGATTTAGAGGAATGGTGGAAGCACCTTCACATTGCTGAGAGCCGATCACTGTTGATTGCAACAACGAGATTCCTGGATCAAATGCAAAGCCAACTACAGGCGACAACACTGTACGGGGAGGATGAGACACCCCAATAGAAGAAACACTCAGTAAGCAATAGAAGACTGCAACCAAGGAAAGTGTCCATATGAACTCTTTCAATGGTCGTAAAACATGAACTAAAATGTGACGAGTCAAGTGCAAGTTCACTACTGACCAGTCTAGTTTAATTGAGTGTTCTTTTTTATGATTGCAGAAATGAGAAATAGAGAATTGTAAAAGTTAAAGCTTTCAAAAAGTTTGTAAAAACTAAATGAAATAAAAAAAATTTAAAAAAAGAAAGGTTTGGAAGATATTAATCCGGTAGCTTCCAAAATGGCCACCCTTAGAAGAGTGTTAGAGCTAGGAAGGGTGGGAACTCCAAACTCTTATATCAGTCTTTCCCTCTCCATGGCCTGGACATTACAGTCAATCACAAGCCAGGGAGTGACCATAGACATTCTGATGCTTTATCCAGGATGCATCTGCTCTGCTGATGGATCCTTGCCTGGTTCCATTCCACTATTGCCTTCTAGTGGTGTTTGAAGTTGTAGTAAAGTCTCAGCTGTGTTTCACTTAATTTATTTTCTTTTATTTCGGTAACATTGCATGAAATGCTAAACAATGAATGCTGTGTGTGTGAAAGTCTTGTTTATAAACATAATTAGAATTGTCTGATTAAATAAACGAAGCAGGACTCAAGATAGCCGCCACATGGGAGAGGACGTAGAGACTGCGCTCTCCTTCCAGGCCTTGACAAATTTGCTGAATATATTTGCATAATCCTGCAGGGGACGCCCTCCCAGAGTGTGCACTGGGACCCGCGCTGCACACAGGATGATTTAGATGATTTAGTGGCACCACCATGTAACGGAAGAAGTGACGGGGCAGGATCGGAGAGAGGGCGCTGGTGACGCCGCAGGGGAGCCGGCGAGCGGGTCAGGTCTATCGGGAAGTCAATAACTGTTGGACCCATATGCAGGCAAACGTACATTTGTTGTGTTGGCGTGAGTGCATTATGCCCTACCCTCTCCCTGAAATATTACACCACACATTTGGTCAAGTGTTGGCAATAAAAGGCCGTAGGTTTTTATTGTTTACAGATATGGTTATGGAACATAAACAATAAGCGCATAACATAATATGTAGTACTTTTGGTCACCGGGTCCTGAGGTTACCCCCTCTGGCCCGTGCCTCCACACACAGGTAGATTTACGGCTGCCTGTGTTCCCCCAAAAGTTAGGTTATTTGCAGCCTCTGGTGGCTAAAGTATCAGTGATTTCTCTTTACAATTGCTCCATGCCGTGCCCGGACAGGTGGGTGGCATCCTTGTGAAACAGATCGGGGTCACCTAGTGTTATGGCCGGGTGTTTTATAAACCCCAAACCACTGGCTATACAGAATTTTTCAAGCCCTCTGTTCAATTTCTTCCTGGTGTTGTCTATAGATTTATAGCAGGTGGCCCCCTCCCATATTTTTCCTTGGCAGGATTGCTGAAAAATAGATTTCTGTGTCCCTCCAGTTGTGCGAAATGCCTGATAGTGAGGCACATATTTCCTTGTATAAAACTTTTCTACCCATGCTTACTAGGTCATTGCCCCCCAGGTGAATTATCAAAAATCTGGCCGGTTCTCTGTAAGCGACTAGGTCGGCTAACTTGTCATGGATGTCCGTCGAGAGGAGGCCTCTGTAGCCCCACCATGACACAATTGTGTTCCTGAAGGCTAGGCCGTTTTTGTTTTCCTCAGCCCACCACCCGGTCCTGAACACATACGAGTGCCCAACTATCCAGGCTGATTTTAGGTGTGCGTCCTGCTCCGCAGGTTTTTCTGTAGGGGAGGAAGTGGGTTGAGGGTGGGGTGAGGGGTATCAGAAAAAAGGGGGGGTGAAAAAGAAACTATATTAGGTCTGGTCTGATGTATCTTTTGTAACAATCAGATTTCCAACCCCCTATACTCTTTACTTGTTGAGCGCCCAACCCTCCTTGCCAAGGTGAGGTTGCTGCCCCAATCATAAAGGAGTGGGTGCCGAAATCTGTCGGGTTCCACCCTGTTTTGGTGATTGCTTTCCTCAGCACCTCTTTAAATTGGTAGTGACTTAATGCTGAAGTATCTCTGTTGATTAGGAATCCCCCCCCCCACTTTGGGCCGTTGTGCGTAGTAAAGGTTAGTGATGCACCTGGGCAGTTTGGGGCATCCTCAATGTAGCAAATGTTAATGACCCTTTTGGCCCCTGTTTTTGATAGTTGTATTTCTATGTTGATGCTGTCCCTTCTTATCCTGGTTTCCATGATGCCTGTGGCGCTGCCCGATGATGGGCACACACGCGGCGGCGTGACGTTGCACGTCGCCGCGTGCAACATAAATAAATGTGGCGTTTCCCGGCCGGGCAGAGCGACCGGGAAGCCCGACCAGTGAGTCCTTGCTAGATGGGGGCTACGGGACCGCATGGGGCTTGGAGGAACTCTCAACAATGCCTAACCCGTTGTTGGCTTTGGTGTTGGAAGCTATTAGCTCTCCCACTCTAAACAGCCCAAAGTATGCGAGAAAAAATGCTGTTTTAAATAATAATGCTTCATATGGGTGCGAGCATATGCTTTCTAATAGGCTTGCTATTTTTACCAGTTTATCAAAATCTAGTGGGCGGCGAGTATCAACTTGCGGCCCTTCCATCTTGCCCCAACCCTTCATTGCATATGAAATGAACGTGCTTTGTGTGCAATTAGCACCATGGCTGCCCCCTTACCGCATACCGGGTCTGGGTTCCCTATATGGGAAATTACTGGGCTATTCCAACCTTGGAGGGCCCGGTAATTCCTCATTCAAGGAACCCAGACCCGGTACTTCCCCATTCCCATTTGAGCCCCCATAGGGCTCAATGGGAATGGGGACCATGCTAACAACGGGCCCGTTATTAACGGGCCCGTTGTTAGCATGCTGGTCCTTTAGCGGCTCCCACTAAGGGCGCCTGGAAAAACTAGCCGTCCTTAGCGGGACCTGCTAAAGGACCTCGTAATGGCGGTAAGGGGTTAATGGCACCAGCACCATTACAGGCACCGTTAACCCTTACCGCCAAGCTCCGAAAGAGGCTCTATATCTTTTATTGTTATTAACTCTACATGGTTTAGACCTGTTGCGTTAAACACTGTTTGCAAGCACTTACTGTACTGGGCTGTAGTACTGCTTGACAATGCCTTCTCTGCCATCTCTAGTAGGGACCCCGTGGCAGGATTCATGTTGTCTGTGGGCAGCATGCTGCTGACACCCGTTTTTGAGGTGCCTGTTCGCTGATGTGCATCCCGGCCTTCACCCTCAGGCGCAGACGTTGATGTAATTCTCTCTATATTCCCATTATTGCCCAGCAGTCTGCTGGGATTGGTGTAATCTTTTCCCGGGCGTGTGGTGCTAGCTCCCGGAATCTTGTCCACTAATAGCGAGATAAAGCATCTGCACTGTTATTATCTGCTCCAGCGATGTGCTTTGCTTTAACACACATGTTTTCATGCAGTGTGACCGCAGTGATGGCTCGTAACACTCTGAGCACCAAGTGGCATTTGGTAGTCCTTTCGTTTATGATTCCTACAACTGCCATGTTGTCACACCATTCCATGAGTTCCGTGTTTGACAGTTGCCTGCCCCATATATGTATGGTCAGCCATATGGGAAATATTTCTAACGGAGTGATGTTTTTTGCCCATCCTGCTGTGTGCCATGTTTCGGGCCATTGTCCGGCCACCCATTCCGTGCCTAGTATGGCCCCAAACCCCTTGCTTCCTGCTGCATCTGTAAAGAGGACCCTTTTTGCCCCAGTGTTCAATGGCGCGCGCCAAAGTGTGGTCCCATTGAAATTTGTGAGGAAATTGCCCCAGACTTTAAGGTCCTCCTTCACTTCTTTGCCCAGCCTGATGTGCAGGTGGGGTTTGGTGCATTCTTTGTTTTTAAATTCCAGGCTCCTGGAAAATACCGTCCACTGCGGTATGATCCTGACCACGAAATTGAGACTGCCCACTAGTGATTGTAATTCCTTTACTGTGCCCTTGTTCTTTGTGCTTAGTTCTTGGATTTTGACCAAATGTTCTGCTACTTTTGCTTTTGGGATTCTGCATAGGACTTCTGATGAGTCTATCTCTATCCCCAGAAAGATAATGTTTGTGGATGTCTTAGTTGTCTTCTCCGCTGCCAATGGGATGCCCCATTGTGCAGCCATCTTTTCCAACCCGGTTAGTGCCCTACTGCATTCGTCGGAATCTGTTGGCCCATCACCATAAAATCGTCTAGGTAGTGTACTACTCTGACCCCTCGTACTTGTTACTGTACCACTCATTGAAAAAACAAGTTGAATTGTTCAGAAAGGGCGCAGGATACTGCGCACCCCATGGGGAGGCATCTGTCCACATCAAATTTCCCATCAAAAGTAATCCCTAGCCATTGCTGTGAACTTGGGTGGACTGGCAGTAACCTACAAGCGGATTCAATGTCCAGTTTTGCTATAAGGGCTTTCCTGCTGCAGTCTTGTATTAATCTTAACGCCTCCTGAAAATGCGTGTAGGTAACTGCGGATTCAGTGTGCGGGATGCCGTCATTGAGCGAGCAGCCCCTGGGTATGACAAATGGTGTATTAGCCTCATTTTACCAGGTTCCTTTTTAGGTACCAGGCCTAGTGGTGACACTATGTAGTTTAATAAAGGCATTGTATCCCATGGGCCCGTAAACCTCCCCAGGCGCAGTTCTTTCTCAATTTTAACTCTCACCACTTTTGGGTTGTCCCTGGCTGAGACCAAATTTTGTGGGATTTTGTGGGACCCTACTCCGTTAAACGGGATAATGAAGCCTTCCTTGCAGCCACGTTTGATCGCTGAGCTGACTTCTTTGTCAGGATAATTCAATAATGCTTTAATTTTTGTATTGGTGGGGGTTCTGCCGGGTTCCAGAACTGGCCGCAGTGTTTCACTACTGCTCTTCCTTTTTGGTGGATTTGGTGGGCAATCTGGTGCAGTTGCTTGCCGGGTGTTCCCTGTTGCAATTGGAGCAGCTGTGCTTATACCAGCACACCTTACCCCATGTGCACTGATTTTTCCCATAATTCCGGCATGGAATATTGGCTATTGTGGCGTGCTGAAGTTTGCTCTGTCCACGGGCATGTGAACTAGCCACCCATGGCTGGTGTTTCCGAAAGGGCTGTTCTCCTTTCCTTTGCCTATCGTTCTCCAAACCTCTGTTTCCCCCCTATGAGTTTCTATTTGACCTCCCGGTTGCTTGGGCAACCTCCTCCTCAGATTGAGGTTCGGCATTTAACGTGTACAGGTAATTCTGTACTTCATCCCATTCTATGGCTGGTTTTTCTGACATACTCCTTCTGAATCTTATGTCGTATGCCAGCCAACCTTTCCCTTTGTGGGTGAGTTTTACTTCTCTTATTTGGTCCTTATAAACCCATGTTTTTGTGGCAAACTGGTTGGCTCCTGCGGTTGTATCCCATCCCTGGGGAATTTTTCCAGGTATATTGTTGCCAAAATCGCAAATGATTATAGCCAGTTGTCCCAGTTCTGTTCTACGTGAGCGTTCCTGGCTATGGCCTTATCCTCAATCTTTTTGGGATCCCTGAACGTATCCCTGCCCTTGCGTTGATCCTTGATGAGCGAGAATATCTCAATGAATTCCTTTATCCAAATGGCCTCTTTAATTATTATGTCGATGTTCCATGCCAGGGCCTTCTTGTACTTATTCAGGATTTCTGTTTCAAAGGATCTTAGTTTTAATTCTGTTGGGCGCTATTGAATATCCTAATATCCGAGGTGGTGCTACTGTTTGTGTTTATGGGCCCTGTGCTGTTTGATATGGGGCTTGCCCATGTTTTTAGTGGCCCTACTTGTTCTGACCCTGTCGGTCGGTTCCAGTATTGGTGGTACTACAGGTGTAGCCGCTGGTGTTGATGGTAGTGGGGTTGTCGCCACTGCTGTTGTTGGCACTGTGGGTGTCTCAGGGTTTATAACTATTGTGGTTTCCAACTGTATGTTTTGGCCTATTCCCCCTTCCGGCTCCTTGGGAGGCTGTTGCTTGTCCTTAATGTCTAGCATTATCTGTTGCATTTCTTTCATATTCGCACATACATTTGACAATATACGGTTTCTGTTACCTTTGCCAGGGCCATCCTGAGCCTTGATTTTCTTTGTTGGGGGGGGCTGCCTCCATCCCTTGGTGGCTGTAGCAACACCACCTTTGGCAGCCCGTATAAATGTTCTCTGACCCAGTCCCATCCGTAATGCTCCGCTGCCTCTTCTGCCGCTTGCAGGAGTGGGGATTTGTGTTTTTGTGGCAAACTGGTTGGCTCCTGCGGTTTTATCTTGGGTGCCATGTTTCCTTCAGGGGAAAGATAAAATACTGCTTGTTACCTCTAAGCCGTGCTTCGTGGTGTGCCCCGCTTAATCGGGCCCTTTATACCTAGATGTGACCGCCTAAAATATACGTGGCTCTTGTGGTAAGTACCCAGTCTTAAAGCTTGTTGCTACCCGTGTTGCAGTAGCTGGTGTTTTGTGTCCTGCGCCTGGACTCTGCCTATGTCATGCTGTCTTTGCCAGCTTGACCTAAGTACCCCGAGTTGGAGTGTAGCGCCCTCATGACATGTGTGCTTGTGCCCAACCACCGTTCTCTCTGACGTAGTATCCTGAGTTTGCCTAAGAATTGTTATAACTTCAGTTTCCGATGTGAAATCGTGTTCGTTTTAGTTACCCTTAGTTTGTTTACCTAAGCACCATGCTAAAAACCGCTTCCTGGCCCTCTAGAAAGCCGTTGCCTAGTGTTGGCTTGCTTCCAACCGAAACGTGCGTTTTAAGCAAAATGCATTAGTCCGCTGTCTTCAGCAGGACTTTATTTCCAGAGAAAGTGTGTTTTGCGCAAGAAACGTATCTGCCCGTAATTGCAACAAACTGCTTTGACCCCTGTGGTCGTTTTAATGTTTGTAGGTTAAATAACTTCCCCTCATCTTCCTGGAAGCTTGTTACCATTCATTCAGTTTATATCTTGAAACATTCTTTTTCCCACAAAACATTCGGGCTGTTTTTCCCCCGCGGTGTAGCTAAAACTGCTGCTTTGTGTTGGCTTGCTTCGAAACTTCGAAAGCATTGGCTTGCAATTGATCATGGTGCCGAGCCCTGCAGGTGGAAAAACACAGCGCTGCGGCTGACTTACTTGAAATAACCTTGTAAAGTCGCCGCCGGAGCTGGGTCCCCTTGCATCCGCTGTCGTCCCTCCCGGACGGCTGACACGCTGCTCGTCAGCTTGCAAGGGCCCCGCCTTGCTGTAGACAATGATTACTGTCCCCGTGGGTGCAGCAAGGCTCTGCCCGGAGTAAAGCTGTTTCCTTCTTCTCCACTGCCCTAGCTGAGGCACACGCTGAACAGGACAATGGCAAGTCAGAGGGGCACAGAAAAACACGACGCTGCATATGCAGCGAACGTGCGAGGTGGTTCCAAAAACGATGCTGAGTGCACAGCAAACGCCTAATAGGTAAAGAAGAAGAAAGAAAAAGAGCAGGAAGACGGTGAGTACACAGCAAACTTCCTTAAGGGTGTTTGGGTCCCCGTGCAGGGTCCACAAACAGTTTGTAATTTGTCTGTGCTTAAAGCAGCTCATTATATATATTATACATATGCTGTCTGCCTTATCAGATTGGAGGAGAGGGGAGCTGGCCCTGTGTGGGGGCTGCTGCCCCTCTCCTGAGCTTGCCGCCATGAGGCGTTGCTAAGAACTGGGCTGCCCGGACTTGCCGCCTGCTGCATACCAGCCGCAGCGATGGAGTCGGAATCCTGGGCTGCAGAGGCCCGGTGATTACACCAGAGATCCTGACCCCACCGGAGAGGTGACCTGGGGGGGCGCAGTTGCAATCTGGGTGGAGAGGCTGGCACTGGCGCTCCCGCCCTATATCTCACAGAGGACCTGGCATTGCAGCGGTGTCAGGAAGCCTGGCGTAGTGTAGCCCCATAAGCAAAGGAGGTAAGGGAGGGGGCCGTAGGACCCTGTCCAGCTGTAACAGAGTGGACACAGGGCAGGATCCGTGGCCAGAAAGGGGCCTAGCAGGGGCACAGGAAAGGGAGTAACAGCGAAGGAGCAGGCAAGAGACTCGGGGGTCTGGGGAGGCCCTAGAATGTTGTGGGGACCTCACCCCGGCCACCAGGAACGGGCCCCTGCAGCTGTTGAACTGCCCAGTAAGAGAGAGGCTACAGGAAGCGGGTGCCTGAGGAACGGGGAAGGAGGTTGCGAGGAGTGAGACAAGTTGGAACAGGACACCAGGATGTTGGAGCAAATTCAGCAGAAGGATACAGAGGCCATGATAAGGAGGAAGGGACCTCACAGGCAAGTTGGGCAACCTGAGGGGGCAATCAGCTTGAGAGGGTCGGCTGATGCTGCACCCAAAGGCAAAGGGAATCCTGGGAGGCTGGCCACCTCACCAGAGCAGCAATCTGCCCCCAGGACACAAGAAAGGGGAATTCAAATTTGCTGGGGACAGCAGGCGGTGGGATCAGGAGAGAAGTGTAATCAAGGCTCGCTTGAGGCGTAAGCGACCAGTGAAGAAGCAGGAGCCATAGCGGCCAGTAAGGAGGAGCTCATCAAGAGTCTGAGAGAATTCCAGGGAAGAATAACCTCCTCTTTTCAGGACCAGTTTGCGGCGGTGAAGGAAGAGATCAAGGTATCCACTAAGGAACTTAAAGCGGAAATCGGGAAACTGGAAGAGAGAATGGACACCACGGAGAGGGCTGTGCAAGACGCCAGAAGACACCAATAAGATGGATGAATCCTTGGACCACCTAACCAATACCTCTGGAAATCTTGAAATCCATTGAAATCCAGTGTGAAGACCTGGTAAACAGGTTGCAGAGGTCCAACATAAGGGAAAAGGGACTGTCGGAAGACATTGGGGAAAAGGGACCTCAAAGCCACAATGCAGTAGTGCTTCGGGGGTCTGCTTGCTGATATCCCACCCATGCAGATCGGCATCGACAGGATACACAGAGTGGGGTCAAAAAGAACAGAACCAGGGACACGCCCCCGAGACGTGCTGGCTGCCATGACATCATACAGCCAAAAGGAGGACATTTTGAGAGCTGGGAGGGGGGGCGCAACCTCTTGCAGTGAACGGGAAGGAAATATCACGCTATCAGGATCAGGCACAATCCACCTACAGAAGAGGAGGGTGATGGGGCCGGTCACCAAGTTTCTCTCGCAAAGGAGGGTGAGATATAGGTGGACCTTTCCGTTCGATCTTCTGTTCACTTGGGAAGGCCGGCAGCATCGAACCGCCATGGTGGAGGATAGAGAAAGTATCCTCCAGCTGGTGGGGGAGGGCTAGGCACCAAAGCCACCGAGGAAACCAACGGGCAAGAGCAGATGGGGCTGGGAGTGGGAACTCGTACCAAAGAAGCATCTCAGGAGAGAAGGAGTGGGCTGACGGGGTGTGCAGAGAGGGGGCACTGCTCATTAGGGGCCGGCGCAAGGCAAATGGAGTGACATGTCTCTGGGGATTTAAGGGAGTTGGAGAAAGGGACGGGGTTCCTTCGCCAGATCGGAGGGGCACTTTAAACATGTTGAAGAAGTTGAAAATGTTGTGGGTTAAATTGTTGGCCTGGGGGGTGAGAGATTAGGGGAGCTGAGCATGTGTCTGTCTGGGGTTGTGGGGGGAGAGACTTGTTTCCCTGAGTTGTATGGTAGCCTGGGTGTTCAACTGGGTGACGTCCATATGGAAAAGTAATTCAACCCAGGAGGGGGGCGGGGGGTTTGTGGATGGGTTTAGGAGGGGGGTTTGCACATCCGTGAAGTAGGGGTTGTAGGTGCATTAAGTGGTGTTTGGGGAGTGAGGCTTCTGAAGAGAACATTTAACCTCTTGACTTATAAAATCTGAGGGATGGACTCGCCAGTTAAGTGGAAATGGCTGGGGCAGCTCCTAAAGAGGGAAAAAGTAGATGTACTATTATTGCAGGAGACACATATTAGAAAGAGGGACCAAGCGGTTTGGAGGCTACCACAATACTCAAGAGTGTACCAGGCTTGTGCGTAGGAGAAAATGTGTGGGGCACTGGTGGCACTTAAAGACACTCTAAATGCACAGGTAACGCAGATTCAAAGAGACAGGGCGGGCCAGTATTTGTTTGTTAGAGCCCAGCTAGATCAGCATATGTATATGCTAGCTTCCATCTATGCCCCCAATAATGGCCAAGTCAGCTTTCTGAGGGAAGTCCTCACGCTGCTAGACAGGTTTGCGAAGTGGGAAATCATCATGACAGGAGACTGCAACCTAGCTTGGGACCCCCAGGTTGACAGGAGCTCAGGGGGGGAGGGGGACAAGAGGAGCCATGGTGCCGGCCGGGGCCCTGAAAGAGAGGATGGAGAGACTGGCTCTTCCGGATGCTTGGGGGGTGTTTAGGGAAGCTGAGAAAGGATATACATGTTATTCCAATGTCCATTGTGCAATTTCATGGATCGACTATATTCTGGGCTGATAGGGAGGGCTGTGGATATGGATTTAGGGTCAATATTGCTATCCGATCATGCCCCATTGAAAGTTACATTAAGCTCCCCGGGGATGGGATGGTGGGGGTTTCTCAATGACATTCTGGGGGACCCAGTCTTGACGGAGTGGATTGGGACAAAAATAGACCAAAACTGAGGAAAACGATACCCCGTACGTGAGTCTGGTGACGAATTGGGACTCCTTCAAGGTGATGCTGAGGGGGGAGCTCATAGCGATAAAAGCAATATAGGAAAAGCACTGGGGGTGGCTGGAGAGGGAGATGGAGGACCGGCTGAGTGAAATTAGACAGTCCCTGATGGGGAAACAGTCGTAGAAACTACCTAGGGAGTATCAGCATATTTGAGCAGAGAAGTCCCTTATGGCTGCAAGGCAGCGCTACTATGTAGGGGCAAACAAGGCATAAAGGTAATCGCAGAGACTGGGGATATGGTGTCAGAAAGTGTGGCGATAGCAGAGACCTTTGCAGCAATTTACGGGCGCTTGTACTCTACAGATTTCCCTGAAGGTCAGGAACAGGACACTTATTTGGAGAAGACTCCATTGCCTCAGCTCACTAATGCAGAGAGGGATTCCCTGGAGGGAGATATCCGGCTTGAGGGGGTAGAAGAAGCGATCAAGTCGCTCTCCCTTAGCAAAGTACCAGGCCCAGATGGGTACACGGCCCCATTTTATAAAAAAATTAGTTGGCACCTAGGAAAACAACGGGTGCAGTCACCAATGCAATGGAGGAGGCCAAAATGGTGGTATTTCCCAAGCCAGGAAATAATCCAGCTTGCTGTGGGTTTTATTGACCCCATAGCACTGATGAATATCAATGCAAAAATCTATACCAAAATATTTGTGAGTAAATTGGCGCTGCTGCTTGCTAGATTGGTAGAGCCAGATCCGGCTGCCTTTGTTCCAGAGAGACAGACCTTCGATAACATTCGGCGCAGTCTGCCACCTTATAGAAAAGGCAGAGCTTAAGCAAATACCAGCGGTGGTGGTCGCACTTGACGTGGAAAAGGCGTTTGACTGTGTAGAATGGACTTTCCTGTTTCGATCCTTGCCATTATGGGCTTCGTACCCAATCTTGTGCAGGCGATAAGGGCCAATCGCCACTCGCCCTCGGTGCGGCTTGCCATCAATGGTCACTTTTCTAGACAGATTCCTCTTACTCAGGGTACGAGACAGGGCTGCCCCCTGTCACCGCTCCTCTAAGCTCTTTCTGGAACCCTTTCTTGCTAGAATTAGGGTTGCTACTAGGGTGAGGGGCATAGGGTGTGGGGGTGAAACACATAAGATCATGGCTTATGCGGACGATATGTTGTTAACGCTCACAGAGCTTAGAAGAGAAGTGGACGGAACTGGAGAGGTTCGGCAGGGTTTTGGATCTGAAAGTAAACATTCAGAAATCAGAGATCCTGACCCTGGCCTTGGACCAAGCAGACATCCCACAGATCCAGAGCAAACTGCCATACCGTTGGGCCAAGGGTGGGATAAGATACCTGGGCGTCACTAGCTCGTTAGAACAACTGTATGGTGGAACTACCCTACTCTTCTGAGCAAGGTGAAGGCGGATGTGGCCAACTTCAGGATGTAGAGGAAACCCCAGACGGGGCCTGCACCCCTGCCCCTCGCTTCGAGGTGCCAGTAAAGTACTCGCCAAGGTATGTGACGTACGAGGAGCAGCTGAACCAACAAAGGGCTGCAATGGGCCTCTGCCCTGTGTACATTAGAAGATCAACACCTGTTGAAATGCCCATAACCAGGCAACGCTGGGCAGCACGGTACCCAATCAGACATCCATACCAGCCGTTGATACGGAACGAGGTGGAATGCCTATACAAGGTCCATGAAGAGACTCCAAAAGCCATAATGGAAGGCCAATGGAGATGGAACAAGGACCAGAGCAGTTCCAAGAACGAACTGAAGGCGTACTGAAAGCATGCATGCCAGTACTGACAACTGCGAGGATAATTGTAAAGGACAAAGGGGAGAGACACTGTGAATAACGTATGAGAATGGTGCCATGAGAAAAGATGAAAGCAACCGCCTTATTGAACGTGTGTAAATAAGCTTGAAACGCAAGATGCTAAGTAATCGACTCTGCTTGCAATGCTTAGTAGAAGTTAGAGCGGCAAGCACCGGCTGTATACATCTACCTCAATACAGCACAATGTACACGTGCGACTCCATTTTGTATAAACAGAAGTAATCCCAGGCGGCCAAGGCCTGACTGGCCAAGTTTCATATCCAGGCCCAAGCTGAGGAAAGGAGCGGGATCGAAACTTAACAAAGGATGTCTCATGCCGGGAAAATCGAGGTCAACCAGAGAAGGGGAGGTGAGCATGAGCTCACGAGGCTCCAACTTCAGAGCATGACAGCCCGCCCGTGAAGGTCAAGATAAGAGAGGCCCATGCAGGTGCCTAAGCGCATACAGAATTAAATGCACAAAATGTTGGAAACTGAAGCAGATTCACAGTGGACCAACACGTGAACAGACAGGCGCGAAGATGTACCACCGCCTGATGTCACCCAGAACCAGAGGGTGCCATAACTTTTCCTGATAAGAGACTACAGATCCGAGGCCATACCCAGCCAACTAATTGACACATAGCCCTAAACCACTGATTGATGGAAGGGAGGCAGGGTGAATCTTGGGACACTAGGCACCTGGGTGTCTATTCTGCATGCTGCTAATTAAAACAAAGATTTATGTTTAGGGGTGTAACTTGCCCAATCACAAGGGACCATGTAATCTACGGTCCTATAGACATTGTAACCAATGAGACGTCGTACTTGTAGTGACGTCAATCACGTGTGGTGTAGAGGGCAGGGTGTAGACGCCCACCCGATAAGAGTTATCCAATCCACTTGCATTATTTCCATATACAGTTATAGCACCTATACTTAAGTTACCTTTCCCAACCAATTGTATTGCATGATGATTTTTTGTAGAATTAGACGTCAATGATGACGGATTTTTGCCCATAAAAGAGGCTGTTGGACTAATGTTCGGGGAAGTCGGGGTGAGGCAGGTGTTTGTGATGCTGCTGATTTCCATAAGCTGATGTATGTATCATTAAACGGACTTCCCTTTGCCAATTTACTGAGTCCTGATTATTGATCCTTGCCAGAGTATGTGAATCCTGCACTCTGTCCTCGCATGGTGCAGCTATCTTGTATTACTAGTTTTCGAGGGTGAGTGCTGACCAATGGGCCCGTCAGTAATTACCTCTCCTCGTAAACAAGGAAGTACTATGAGGCGGCCCAGTTGAGGTTCATTAGGCAATGGTTGACGGGGGATGAGACAAACTGCTGGGTGCAGATGGACAGAGCAGTTGCGCAGATTTCGTTGCAAGGAGTCCTGTGGGGGGACAAGGTGTGCAGGCCTGGTGTGCAGGCCACCTAACATGCACCTGAGTCGGATCATGAGGCCGTTGATGTACGTGTGGGAGCCCCTTGTGGCTCATGGGATACTTTCAACCATCCCTTCTCCCTTCACACCGTTATTTGAAAACCCACGGTTCTCCCCAGGTCTAGAGATGGGACATTTAAGCAGTGGAAAACGGCGGGTTGCCTGAACGTGGGGGATATGTTCGAGGGCACAGGTGTAATGACTTTCGAGCAATGTAAACAGCATATTGGGCTAGGAGAGTATGACAGACATCAACATTTTGAAGTGAGGCACTGGGTGGTTAGTTCTACGCTTCGGGAGATGGCATCTAGGCCGCTGATACCCTTTGAGAAATGTATTACCACCCACGATGGAGCCAAAAGCTTGTACTCGGCATAACATACCCAAGCTGACACACTCGATCCAGTTGCGAGAGGCTTGGTACAGAGTGATGCTGCAGTGGCATTATACTCCATACAGTGGTATTATCAAGCTGCGGGCGGGGCTGCACGGATAAGGGAGCGTGGGCTCACATTTGGTGGGATTGTGCGGGTGTCCAACCCTTCTTTCAGGAAATCACTAAACAGATGGGTGCAATTTTTGGAAGTGGATCGGATGTGGGACAGAGGGAGTGGTTTTTGGGGTTGGAGGAGGTGATGGATAGCCTAGCCTCCAAAGAGCAGCGGAAGGCATTCATGGTCTTGCTGATTGCTGCCTGGCTCACGGTAGCCCAAATGTGGAATTAAAGTAAACCCCTGTCTGGTGTTGATTGATTGCAAAAGGTTTGGAAACTCCTTGTGATGGAATACGTCACTTACAGGATCCAGGGTAAGCACGAGGCATTCAGGCGGAACTGGGGATTGGTCCTCCTGTACTTATAAGGGGACTTTCGGCTCCAATGGTGCCTGCAGAACCTAAGGATATTGCACTCTTTGTGTATTGTACTCGGTTCAGATGTTGGACATATCAGGGGGAGGTAGCCCTTGACCAAGGATGTGCATGGGGAGGGGGAGGACAATTTGGAGGGAAGGTCGGAGGGGGATTGTTGTTTATTTGTTTTGTATGTGGAGATGCACAGTTTGAAATCTTCAGTAAATATAATTTTTAAAAAAGGATCCCAACATGATATCTAAACATGGTCATGTCAACGAATTGCTGATGCTGGTTTTTCACTTAAGTACAATGGTACTATGGGCCTCATTAGGACCCTGGCCCTCCCGTAATGAACGGTGCCGGTACGGGAACAGCACTGTTAATTACGGGATGCCCTATTACGAGGTCCCCTTGCGGGACCCGTGAGGGGGCCAGTATGCTAACAACGGGCCTATCATTAACGGGCCCGTTGTTAGCATGCTCCCCATTCCCATTGAGCCCTATGCGGCTCAATGGGAGTGGGGTTTGATTTTTACCGGGTCCAAGAAAAGGGCAATTAGCGGGTCCGCCAAGGTCGGCATAACCCGGTGATTGCCCTTTTCTTGGACCCTGTAAAAAATCATTACCGGCGGAAGCCGTGCCCTTAATAAGGGCACGGCTACCGCCAGGGTCGTAATGAGGCCCCATCTGTGGTTACGTGGACAAGCACGAAAGAACTATCAAGTTGAATCGCTATAACCTGATGATAATACCAAGAATGTTGTAGATTTGTATTTGTATTTTATTGATTTATAAAGTGCCTTACGCCAAAGCGCTGTACAAAGAACAACATGATACATAAAACATGAACGATAAACTGTTGAAGCAAAACATTAGGAATCAATCAAACAACAAAACAATGGAAAGAGCAATTAACTGAAAGGGGAAGGGGCAAAGGGAGAAGGGACAGGTTGGGGGTGGAGTGAAGGAGAAGGAGGACAAGAGGGGGAAAGGGAGGGAGGAAAAGGGGGTAGAGGAGGGGAGGGAGAGAGTCAGGGAAAGAGAGAAGAAGGGGGAAGTAGAAGGGGGTAGGGGATTCAAGGAGGAGGATAGAGAAGAAGAGATTTCAGGGAAGTGCGGAATGAAGGGAAGGTGGGGAAGATGTGATTTTTGTTCTTATGTTCACTGAAAACTAATATAATTTAAATTTCTAAAATAATAAACGAAGCAGCAATTCAGCAAAATATTGTTTGTCAAATGTTTTACAAGGGCAGTGTCAGCTGGGAATTCAGGTGACTATATTGGAGAAATCTGAGAAAATAGGTAACCCCCTTAAAACTAGGAAATGTCCTAAAACCTAAACTGTTCCCTACTTTGAGAAACTAGGATCAATAGTGGTTTGGGATTTACTGAACCACTACATCCAAAAGGTAAAGAGAGTTCACACTTAAGTTAGTGCTGAATGGTTACCGAGCTGGGGGAGAAAGCTTTCTTTTCAGGCCTGTGTGTTACTGGAAGGAAGACTACGTGCTGGGAGGACAGTGGCCACGTGCTGGTAATATACCATGCTGGAAAAACTACTGCTACCGATGTCATCAGAAAGTTCCATTGTGAAGACAGCAAAAAAACATTTCGGACATTTCTAAAATGTCTACATGATGATTACATAATACTGGCAGGGAAATGTCTTACTTGCAAAATGTCGTAGTATCATGTGAGATTTCCTGTCAAGGGGAGTGTGTGATTGGCTGTGTATGAAAGACCCACTTCACACTACAAAAGAAGCCCTCATAAACGTGCATTTGATCAGACCTCACTCAGCGCAGGGAATGGGCTCGAAAATGACAGAGTCGGGCTCCGGCAAGACATGCTGTGCCACCCTGTGCCCAGACTCAGGTGCTTGTCCCCAACAATCACGTTTTAACGAACATGCTTCAGAAGACTCTGCAGCACGGCCAAGGCATTGATGTGCTTGTGCGTGTCACCATTCTGCTTCAGAAAAGGATGCTCCCAGCGAGATCTGTCCAGAAGCCAAGGTATAATATGGGCAAGCGAGCCACCAGACACTTTCAGGAGACTTGACATAAGCAACTGACTACAGAAACATCCAAAGCCTCACATACTTGTAGCTGTCCAAACTGATATAAATGTCCTGCAATCTAGACATTTTTCTTAGTGTGAGTAGTGTGGGCAATTAAAACTGCAGACCCCGACGGCCATTATTCTCTCTAAAGGGTTTCTTACTGAATCACAATAAAACATGTGTCCAATTTAAAATTCTGGACATACTTATATTCCCATAATGCTCTTTGCTTTTATGCAAATGAGTTCTATGAAGAGATACTGTATTGCATGACCTGGTCTGGGGCCACGCCCCTCGGCACCGCCCACTCCTCCCCTATGGCCTGACCCCTTCAAGGATGAGAGGGCTTGTTCTCCCATTACATTTTTCCCATTTCCAGCACAGACCTCACTGAGCTTTACAACTTTCAAGGTGCTCTGGGACCATCCTTCAAGTGATGAAATACCAGTATTCTAAGTGAAGGCAGGCAGACACTGGTACACGTTGAATATGTTTTTGAAGAGACAACGCTGGCTGAATACTCACTGTGAATTTAGACCTAGTTCCTCTTACTCACCGATGCCTTCATCTCTGCGAGGCCATGAGTCTGAAGCAAACCGTGCACTACCTTGGACATTTACTTATTTATTGTATTTACAAAATGTATAAAGCGCTTTTACCCAAAGCGCTTCACAGCGAAGAAGAAATAGTCCAAAATGATTAGAGAAATGAATGCAAAGACAAATATGAATCAATCATTAGGTTAAAAGAATATTATTCACGAGAGCAGTAGTGAATACATTGTAAGACGGTTTTTGAACAGAAGCGGAAGGCAGCACAAGGAGGATGGGAAAAAGAAGGAAGAAACTGGGAAGCAGAATGAGGAGTACGCGTGGGGTGATACAGGAAGACTAAAGCACACAGATAGGAAGGAACAAGGGCATGAATGCATTTGAAGACTTAACATAGAAAATGCAATGTGCATCGCTGTTGAACCAGTAACCACTTAAGACGATTAAGAGATGGAGAAATATGAGAAGAAGGAGGAAGGTAGAAAAGAATCCCAACAGCAGAATGCAGAAGTGAACTTAAGGGAAAGAAGGCAACATTTGGTAAACCAACGTAAAGTGAACAACGATAGTAAAGAGGAGACAGAACCCAAAATGGAAGTAGTGATTTAGCAGAAGAGAAAGTGAGCAAGAGACACATTTTCTTAGCATTAAATGAATGAAAACGACAAGAGCGGACCACTCATGCAATTTGAATCTGAAATGAGAGGGGTCCAACAGGACTCCTAAATTACGTGCTGGGATGACAAGGGAAGATGAAGCGGAGGAAAGAAAATGGACAGAGGAGAGATCTTAGAAGAAGATGTAGAGAACACCATTTTTTTAATTTTTTTGTTAAGACAAGGAAAGCAGGAGGACATCCAAGTGTAAATGGCCAAGAGACAAAAGGAAATACGTAAATCGTTTGAATAATTAAAATAAGGAAATTACAAAATAATCTGGGTATCATCAATTCAGATGAACCTGGAAACCAAAGTCAATGATTAAAGAAGAAAGAGAACGAGTGTAAAGCATGAATAATACATGACCAAGAACAGACCCCTGTGGAACACCATTGGGAAGAGGAAAGGAACGAGATGTAAGACTCTCCCAGGAAACAGTGAAGGAACGATTAAAAGGATAAGAAAATAAATACTTTGGAACAGTACCAAAAAGACAAAAAGACAAAAGAGTTGAAAGTAAGATAGAATGATCAACAGTGTCGGAAGGGGCACTGAGGTCAAGCATAACCTAGAAGAAAGAAACCTTACAGTGACAAGCATGGAGAAAATGATGAGACATAAGTGCCGTTTCAGTGTAATAACCATACCTGAACCCAGAATGGTGAGGAGAGAGTATGTGAATTAAAGATGGTAAGAGAGTTGAGCATGGTTTAATCATTCTAGCAGTTTAGAAAGATACGGAAGAATAGAAATAGGTTGGAAATTTGAATCGTCAGAAGGAGCGAGAGAAGACTTTTTTAAGAGTGGAAGAAGAGTTGCAGTTTTAAAGGATGATGCAAAGGAACCAAAGGACAAAGAAAGGATAACCGAATAAGTGACAACCGGAGCAAGATAAATAGACTTCATCAAGGAAGCTGGGAGAGGATCTGAAGGGAGAGCAGTGGGATGCGTCTGAGAAATCATGGCCGTGACATCACCTTCAGAGATTAGAGAAAAAGAAGAAAATAAAGAGACAACCGGAGGAGAAGAAGCACTCCATGAAGAAGCCAAAGAGTTAGAAAAAACTGAAACAGCCGGGGCAGCAGTATTAGTCAGTGAGAATCTGATGTTGTCAATTTTAGCCAGAACTAAAGAAGCAAATTGATCACCAGAATTAGTAGGAGATGATGCGAGATCAGCTGGGGAAGGGGCTAGAAAGTTATTAAGAACAGAAAAGAGATGTTTGGGCGAGTGCGCCTGAAATTGAATAAGAGTTTGAGAATAATTAATCTTGGCTTTTTTAAGACTGGAAATATAAAAACAGAGGGATGAAGACAAACGTTGATGAACTAAATCTATTCTTTTGCCAGCAGTGGTCAGCTTGAACCCTGAGATATTTACAAAAAAGGTGAAAACAAAGGTCAGGGAGGCTTACCCTTTTAGGTTTAAATTCAGAGAGAGGAGAAACAGAATCAAGACAGAATATCATTAATACCAGGAGGTGAAGCAGGTGTATCAGTGAGATACAAAAGTATAAAAGAAATGAGCAGCACAGTCAAAATTGCATAAACCATGACATAAGAAGGAGGAGGTAGAAGACACACTCTGAGAAAGATCAAGTAAAGAAAAGTGCAGAGAAGCGGAAACTAAAAAAATGACTAGAGAAAAGAAAAATATGAGTGTTAATAGAATCAAGAGAATCAAGATCAGAGTAATAAAAGATTAGATTGAATACTCTACTTTTAGAAGGGGTGGGAAGAGAAGGAAGTGGTGTAAAGTGATAGACCGATGTAAGAAATATTAAGGGGCAGCATCAGCAACAGTTCAATGGGGATGGAATAGTATACCAGTCCCACCACAGTGACAAAGACCTCTAGAGGAATGCAAAAAGGAAGAGAAGTGAGACATAAGGGCAGCAATTGAGGCAGTGTCATAATGTCACAGCCAAGTCTCCATAATGCAAAGACATGCAAAGAAAATGAAAGAAAAGATCAAGGAGTAAATCAATTTTAGAGGTAATGGAGCAAACATTCCATAGACCTAAATTTCAGTATCATGAATATGATGGCAGACAAGGTGTGAGCGAGAAGCAACACGGGAGTCATTGGGCCCCTTTATAAGTTTAGCGGTCCAGAAATACAGGCACCGGTAGCAACGTACCGGCACTCTTTCTGGACTGCCAAATTGCGTGTTTGCCGGTAGGGGCACAGAACTCCCGGCAAGCCAGACCTGCCATGAATTCAGGACCCTACCGACAGTGTTTTCAATGAAGCACCGGCACTGTTAACAACGTGCCTGTGCTTCAGTGTTCCTATTCCCGTGGAGTCCAAAAGGACTCCCCGGGAATGGGGATCTACCGTTCCGCTGCCGCTCATGATATCCCGGCGTTATCAGGTCGGCGGTAGCCCACCGCCGAACAGCGAGTTTGACCACCGACCTCGTAATGAGGGCCGTGTCTCTTGTGATTAGAAATATGAACAGGTATATTCATATGTGAAATAAAAATAGGGAGAAGTGAAAAATCATGGCATATCAGAATTAATCAATCATCCTCTAGTCTTCTCAGTGCAGAGGCATACACTGCTGAGAACCCCCTTACATCTTGCTAGAGATCCTGGTGCATCTTTGCAGTGCAAGAGGCGCTCTTCTCCCTCCATGCCTGTTGCCTAAAGGGTGATCTATCCACATTGAGCAAAAGAAAGTCTTGGCAGGACGCTGAACAGCAGGTGAAGATTCCGTGCTGAATAGCACCTAGAAGCCAAACCCGTGCAACACATCCCCACCACCCCCGTGACTAAGGAGCAGCCATGCATTCATTTTGTGATTGTGAACTGTGTGCATCCCGAGGAGAACCTTAGAGCCTTGTTAATGCCAAGTGTGTCTGCGTCCTTTTAGTGATCATTGTTTTGGCGAATTTTCTTAGGTGTTGTTCCTTGCAATGCATACTTGAATGACTGAATTTAATACTGACTGTTGGTGGGAATCTTTTAGACTCTGAACAGTGAGTCCTGTGTCTTGATAAGAGAGAAGTCCGACTCACCGTGGAAGACTCCACACCTGATTCTAGGCTACCTTAAAGATCCATCATTTACTGCTTTACTAAAGACTTGTTCAGGAAGTATAACTGTCTTGAGCGTTCTGGGGAAACTAATCTCTTGCTCTATTGCTTGAGTGGATTACACAGGTCCGCTTTTATTTATTTATTTTGGCATTTATAAAGCATGCCTTACCCGAGGACATCCTGGGGCAAATATTCCTTTATTTGTAAGTTAAACCCGTTTTTATATTGTTTTCAGATGTTACTATTTGTATGTCTTTTGATGATCTGAAGTTTTGCTAAAGTATATTGTGCTATATTGTTTATATTTTTCTGTGAGCAAATGGGTGTATATTATATATTAGTAAACTCTAAGGCAACAGGCCAAGAGGTTAAGGTGTAACCTATGATTCATTGGCTTTCTCAAAATTCTGTGTGTAATTATTTTTAAGTCTTGTGACACGCTAGTATGAAATTTACAAGAGCATTTCCTTTCTCTGGGGTCCAAAATATTTGAAAGTCTAATGCTTAAAAAGCTATAAAGCAATACAAACATGTGTCCTTTACTTTTTGCATTAGTGTTCCCATAGGGAAAATTGCTTAAAATACACACAGACTCTAAAGCACTGGGTGAACTGCCTTCACCCTGTTTTCATTAGAAGCACAAAGTGGAGTCGTGCCTTTTGTTGGTTTGGGGAAAATGTATCGGGAGGTGCATTGCAGCTACTGAAGATTTTCAGAATTGAAAAGCCTCAATTTGTTTGCCAATGCAAGTACAGTAAATTACAAGATAATGTCACAGGTGGACTTAATAACGTGCTGAGTCTCCAAGAAATGTTAAGGGTTTTATTACAAAGAGAGCACAAGGTCTGTGGACTATTCTTCTGAGCAATAGTTCCTTTGTTGAGGACAGAGACAAGTCAGTAGTTCGACTGGAGGTACCAGCTGGACAAGGGGTTTGGGGAGTGGTGTTAGGACTGTCCATCTCTCTCACGTATTCCGAGGGATTTCCTCCTAACCCAGGCTTCTATATCCCCTACTATGTAAGAGCTGGCTTCAACTTATGTTTTCCCTACGTGCTACGTCCTCAGGGACTTCCAAAATGCCCCTACTCCCTACTCTCAGCAGATGTTAGTGTTCTAATGTGAAAGTTAGGATTGTGCTTGCAGTTACACTGTCAGATTCACTGCTTCCACTCACATCCACTATTCCCTTGCCTTTCTACACATCCTGCCTCCTCTTCTCAACTCCTCTCCACAAATCTTCTGCCCCTTCGATGTTTCATTCCGCCTTCATCCCGCCTCCACCCTTTTATGTTAACCCTTCTCCGTTTCCTCCTCCCCTTACAACTCCTTCTCTCACACTACTACTACTATTCTTTCCACATGGCAACTACTCCTCCCACACAAGTACTCCTCCCACTACTAGCACTACTCTCCTCACAATACTACCACTACTCTTCTCTGACTACTACCACTACTCTACTCCCACAACTACTACTACTCCCCTACCAATATTACTACTACTCTCTACGTAAACACCCTCCTTCTACTCAGTAGCATTAAATTCACATTCACTCCTTACACTAACTACTGTTTACATGCCACACAAACACGCACACTCACATTGCAGTATCCTTGCAATCACTAAGCCAGTACTTCACTTTTTCCAATAAACGCTGTCACACTTCGTCGCTCCTTCATTCCTCCTGCTGGTCCCTTGTCCTCCTTCTACTCTTCTGACCTCACACAGACAGCCCACCTGTACCAGAAATTCAAGAAGGGTTCTGGGAGTCCCTCTAACGAGAACGAACACAGACAAAAAACCTGTTCTTTGGGAAGGTTCCCACTCAGGAGGGTCTACAGCCCACCTGTTCCAGTTTCCTGTCTCCTCCTTTACACTTTCCATCTTCCTGCCATTGACCTGCTATGCCTAGCCAGTCTGAGTTCCTCTTTTCCCTCTGAGGGCATGTATGTGCTGGAAAAAGCTTACACAAGGGACCAAACCCCGCCCACTTTCTCTGCACGGAGCCTCCATGGGTCGGCCAAGGCCGGTCTGATTGCTCAGTGTCCCAGTGTGTGTCGGGGTTTCCATGATGGTCATTCTCCCTGGTAAGCATAGTCTCTGACGGGGGCCTGGCACCGCTCTCCTGTCCCTGGTGTTCTAGGATTGAACACAAGTCTCTGGTGGGGCACCCGCCACCATGCCATAGCGATAAACTAATTCTAACGTGCTCACATGGGTCCTGTGACGCTGTACTCTCTTTCCCAGGCTCTCCCCACTGCTGCCGCGGGACTCTGGATTCACAGTATCCTGAGAGGTGCTCCCGCTCAGGGGTCTCTTGGTCTCTGTCGCAAACATGGGTCATTGGTTGGGGTTCGGCGCTCTGCTGCTTCTGTGATTCACAAGATCTACAAAAGATACAAACACCTTGGGCTAGAGTCATGGTGTGAGCACTATATCTACTGCCAACATATAACATGGCATGAGGGGACGGGGTAAGCATTGTGTCCCACCAGTTGCCTTGCCCCTCAGTGCCAAGATTGGCTCTGAACTGCTTTGTGGCAAGGCTCCCGCCCTCCTCTTGACAAGGCCAGGATACTGGCTGTGTCACAATACCTAAAATTATATTAGGTGGTGTGAATGAGGGTGCATGAGGGCAGAGAAACATTAACAATTGGGAAGCTGGAGATTTTGGTTAAGGATAGTCTTTTTTTAAATAAATGTTGATCTTTTCAGAAGAATTAGTGATGTATTCACAAGAATTCACTTTTTCATGTGTGTCACAGGAATTAAGAACATGCTTAAAATTATATAAGTGGGGGGCAATGAGTTATTTATCACCAGGGTTGGGGTGAGGATGGTAAAACAGTAGCATTTGGCAAGGGTGAGAGTTTGTGGGGGGCTATGGATAATATTTGTAATGTGTTTTAGTTTTCTCACGAGTATCAGTGCAAGCGGCGTGTTCTTCGCTTGAGAAAACCTTGAGATAAATGTTTGCGAGGACAGTGGGGGGAGCTCACAAAAACCCTTTTCAAAATGCCTGCTAAAATAGACCAAATATTGCGCGCATTCTCATCCCTGTCGTCATCATTGTAAAGCAGAGAAGTCTTTATGGGAGGGCAAAAAAGGCTTGCGCCCCGGGTCCAAATGGCTGCTAGCTTCAAGGAAGTCAGTGGCCATTATTTACAAAACCTGCCAGGATGCTTTATGGGTGCTGCTAGAGTTCTAAAACTGCTGCCTGAATGCAGTTCGCAACTACCTTCTTTTCTGATCAATGAACCCTGAAAAGCTTTCTGCTTCACTGTAGAACACACAGTGGACCAGATTCTCAAACATATTTTTGGGTCATCTGATGAAATGACCTAACGCATCTCATCACTTACACCAAAAAAGGGGGCATCCAAGTCCACAAAGGCGCTCTAAACGGGTGCATCTTAGATGTTTACATTCAGATGCCCTTTGACACTCCCTTTGCTCATTTGCACAAATGAGAAGGCATGTATGTACATTTCAATGTACAACCTGAAACCACAAATAGGATGCGCTTTCAAATGTGCAAAAATGAAAGATCTTCCATTGTGCCTGTTTGGACTAGGTGCAGGGGAAGACCCAATGCACGATACGTTCATTTCTGAACCTTTCATGTATTTTCTTTGATGTGGCTGCACTCCCACTTGTGTTTCTATCCTTCAAGGACGGATGGAAATGTCTTTTTACTGTGTACTGCATTTCACTGTGACAGGAGAGCCTGTCACTCTGAAGTACTCTCCAAGCAACCACGACGGTGTTGGGTCCCTTTAAGACATTGGTGTTGGAATCCCGCTCCTGACACTAATGTATTTAAGGGGGCGCGGCAGTGCAAGGTGACCGGCACACTTCTGAATTGAGTGCAAATGAAAACAGCACATCCTCTGCACTTTTTTAATTTGCAACAATTCTCAGAATCTGCTCCAGTTTCTCCGTTCACTATAGTACATCTCCGGTAGCATTCCCACCCTTCTGTGAGAAGTTCATGTACAATCCTGAAGGTGGAAATGCATATTCATACATTTGAGTGCCATGACTGTCCAAAAGATAGCTCAGTGTGCTAAACACTCATTACAGAGATTTGCATTCATATGCCAGATGACAGGACCGGAATTCCAGCAAGGTAGACTCAGTCTTTCCCATGCCTGAGGTTGATAAACTTGCATATATGCATACTTCTTTGATAGTAACACCTACTACGCTAATGTACCTCATTAAAGAGCACTAGCTATAAAAAGTAACATAGCATCAGTATGATGCATGTCTAGAGCTTGATTCCTCCAAACAAGTTTTATAAAAAAAACTAGCAGACAGCACAATAAAGAGCATAAAGGGTTAGTCAGGAAAGATGATTAGGTAGCCAAGCTAAAAAGTTGCGAAGCTAAGTGTTGAGGCTCAAATTCTGGCTATGTCAGCGGATGATACAGTGATCCTGGACAACGCATCTTATCTCACTGTATAGTAAGTACACGACTGACTTACATGAACGGGTTTGCCTTCTCACATACTGGTGATATTGTTTAGCCCATTTGCTGATCTTCCTTTTTATGTAGGCGTTTTGTGTGAAGGGGTTAAATACATAAGAAAACTGACCCAATATCACCGATCTCTGGCAAGAATATTTTCAGGTGCGTGCCTATTTAGCACAAGAAATTGGTTGCGTCTTTATACAATTTCAAAGGTACTTCTGTACATCATGAATAACAGTTAACAGGTCTGTGTGTTGGGTGTATTTAAAGCTTTAAAACACACTAGAAGCCCCCAGATCAAATCTTTTAAACACACACTAATTGATAGTCTGTTACTTGTATACTCATCTTGATGATGGAGATCATGAAGCTGGAATCATTCTCCTTTTGGATAACGTGCTTCTATAAAGGTCTGTTTTTAAATATTGTCAAGTCATGTTATTATGTGATTTGTATACTTTTTTACAATAACTGGGTATTATTTTAGTTCATGAAAGTCAAACATTCACAAATAATTGTACCTTTCTCAATAACAAGATCTGGGAAACAATGTGTCAAGTGCAGAAATTGAGGTGTGGCTTCATCTCATAACCAACATATCTGATGCTGGGAAATTCATTAAATCTTGTGGTGCCTACCTTGTCAAAATTGCCATTCTCTAAATATTGTGGATTATCAGCCCCTTAAGTGATTTATCTCTCAGGGTATGCTATTCAAAATTCTCACACATTGTTTAACTAGCAATAATGTTGCTTTGTGTATAATAGTAGTGTCCGTCATACATTGCATATCACAAAGTCATTTGTTTCTTTGCTGATCAATATCAGTACAACTTGTAAAACATATTTCTCTCATAATCTCAGTGTATGTTAGCATACATACACCTTTCTGGTAGCTTTTAATTTATATCCACTACCTCCTCCATGCATGGTATGTGCATCTTTCCAATTGCTTCCATTGTGTCTGCATGCTTGAACACTTTTACATTTTGCTAATATGAGTCCTGTGTCTTTGTCAGGGTATCTGTACACTTTTCATGCAACATTGGTGTGTGTCCTGTATAAGAAAAAAAAAACACCCTCCTCGTGGCTGCTATTTTTATATTTGACTATTAGGTGAAAGTAAAGCTCCACCTATAAGTCAAAAATGCTGCATTTAAGTGTAGCGAGAAGGGATGTACAGCCTGTGTGTGTTGTTTTATGCACCACTTTTTGACTTCACTTGGCCATTCTAATCCCTATGGTCATTCCCACCCAGTACCGCCCCCCCCCCCCTTCAAACACATCCTCCTGCAATCTCCAAGCTGTAATATCAAAACTTTGTTTGCCCGTGTTCTCTCTTAACAGTGTTTAGCGAGTTAATGGAATGACTTCAGTTATACATGCGTTACTGGTGCCATAAACATGTGTTTACCAAATGTGCCTTCGGCCACTTGATTTATATGCAGTGTCCTTCCACTGAAGGCTTATTAAAAACCAGCATTAGCAAAGGCAACCATTTTGGCTTGTGTATAGTTACTAGAGAGGCCTTTTCCGGGAACAGCTATCATATTTATGTATTTATGTACTTATTTATTGAGCATATGTTAGGCACCTATACAACAAAAAGGTGTTTCCAGGCGCCACAAGTCAAGTGGGGGGGACACATGGGGAGTACATAATAATGGCAAAAACAGTGATATACAATCATGGTCCTACTAGGCCTTGTGACATTCAGACGTGCAAGTGCAGTGAAGAGAAGTGCAGGAGGAAGGGAAGGGGAGTTGGACGGGGCAAGGAATTGGCAAGTGCTGCTGAGAGATGGGGAGGGAAGTGCCTGGGGTGCCAGGGTAGTAGGTCACTGGCTAAGTGCCAGGGTAGGAGAATCCCAAAGGTGGGATGCGATCCTCCAGGAAGGGGTCCCACGAGGGCAGTGCTGGTGGGGGGGAGGGTGCTGGTATCAACTGGGCAGTGGCCTGGCGATCTGCAAGGTTCATGAAGGTCCAGGCCGCCAGTCTCAGTAGGAGTTGGGTGATTAGCAGGGAAGGGAAAGAGGTAGAGAAAAGCAGAGTTTTGAGATGTTTCCGAAACTCAAGTCTGAGAGGGGCAGGGATGCTGTTCCAAAGAGAGCCACCAGCTGAAGAGAGAGACCTGCCCCCACTCTCTGCTAGGAGAAGTGTTTCACAAGCAGAGAGTTGGAGTTAGAGGAGCGGAGGGCTCTAGCAGAAAGTTATTTAGGTAGAGAGTTGGAGATAGCGTGGTCCCAGGTCCCAGATGCCTTGTGGATGATGCAGAGGGTCTTGAAATTGATCCTCGCTGCCACCGGGAGCCAGTGGAGAGATCTTAGGCTGGAAAGATATGGTTTCTGGGCTTGAGGCCAAGGATAGATCTTGCAGCCTTATTCTGGATTAGATGAAGGGGGTGTAGGGAGGAAAGGGCGAGATTGAGGAAGAGGCTGTTACCGTAGTGAAACCAGGAAAGTACCACAGCTCAGGAGACATGGAGCTTCTGGGGAAAGGTGAGAAAAAGGGAATGCCTCTAAGGAGGTGAAGTTGGAAGTGCGCCTTCTTGGCAAGGTCCAAGATGTGAGGGGTGAAGGAGAGAGAGGAGTCAAGGATGACCCTGAGGTTTATGGCCTCACAAGATGGTGAAGTTAGAGCGCCCAAGCAAGGCAGCCAGAGGGTAGGAGGGAAACAGGCTGCAGGTGTCCCAATAAGAAGGATCTCTAATGGCGTTAAGACAGATGTCGTTAGCTGTACACCATGCCTGGATAGTGGTCAGACAATCAGGGATGAGAGAGGAGGAAGAGGAGGTAGTGGAGGGAGGCTTGCAGGAGAGTTGTGTGTCATCAGCATAACATTAGAAATGAGGAGAGAAGGAGATGATCTGGTTAGCAAGAGGGGCAAGATAGATATTGAAGAGCCATGGTGATAGGATGGAGCCCTGGGGGACGCCGCAGCTAGAGAGTGAAGTGGTGGAGGAGAAAGGGCCCAGCTGCAACTGAGCAAAGCGGTTAGTGAGGAAAGAGGTCATCCAATCCAGTGCCCCGTCCATAATGTTGAGGGTATCATGGGGCCGTTTTATGAGGATAGAATGATTGACCGTGTCAAAGGCAGAGGAGAGATCGAGGAGGAGGAGGACAGCAGGAGAGTTAGAAACAAGATTTGCTAGCATGTCTTCACAGCTGTTGAGGAGAACAGTTTCCGTGCCTCTGGATGCCCGGAATCCAGATTGATGGTCATAGAGGCAACCAACAATTTCAGTATGAAGGATCAATTGGAACTGGGGGAGGATCAAGTTCCCCAAGAGTTTACCAAGGAAGGGGGTGGTAGAGATAGGGCGACAGTTAGTGGGGCAGGAAAGGGCAGCAGATGACTTTTTTAGGAGATGGTGCACAAGGGAGTGCTTGAGGAATAGAGGGAAAGAGCCAGTGGCAAAGGAATAGTTACAGAAAGCGGCAAGGGCCGGGCGACAGAGGATATGTTGTCCTTAATGATTCTAGAAGAGCAGGGAAGCACCTGTTTGGATGAGACCTTAATAGAGCAGACAACTTTAGAGACCTCATCAGGTGCAATGGGCAGGAAGGAGGAGAGTGCGGGAGGTGGAGTGAGGGGTGCCAAGGGAAGCAGGAGAGCAGGAGTGGGAGTGGAGGTGGGGGTGGTGGAGAATGAGGACAGGATGTTCTGAGATTTAGATGTGAAATGGGAGGCCAAAGTCGCACAGAGGGCCTGGGAAGGAAGGAGAGAAGTGGAGACTGCAGTTGGATTGGCGAGTTCCTTGCAGAGTTTGAAGAGTTAGGGCATGTTGTTTGTGGCTCTAGAGATGCAGACTTGAATGTGGGCCCTCTTCTTCAAACGGATAGAAAAACAATATTGCCTTCGGAGTAGGAGACAGGCCAGTTTGTCAGACGATGAACCTGATGTCTGCCACTTTCGTTGATGCTGATCAGAGTCATACCAGCCGTTACATTTGAAGGCAGGCTTCAGATGGATCTTCATGACCGGGGCAAGGATGTTGAAGGTGTTGGAGATAGAGAGGTGAAGGTTAGCAAGGACAGAGTCAGAAGGAGAGTCAGATGCAAGTGTTGGAGGGGGGATGAAAGTAGAGGCAAAAGCAGCGACTGACACTCGCTTCATCAGTCGAATGGCAGCAAAGGAGGCTGGCAGTGCAGGGGGGCAGCTCAGATAGAGGGCCAAGGGGCCCCAGGTGGGAGTAGAGGAGAGAGTGGTCAGACCAGGAGAGCGGGGTGCTAACCAGGATAGAGGTATGAATGTCTCCGGAGATGATGACATCCAGAGTGTATTCAGCTGAGTGGGTCGAGAATAGTGAGAGAGAGGGAGTCACAGAGGTCGAGCAACAGTGAGATGGCAGATTCAGAAGGGTCTAGGTGAATATTGACGTCACAGAGACGGAGGAGTTTGGAAGAGGTGGTCAAAAGAGAGGAAGTGAGGTTGGCCCATTCAGAGAGGAAGAGAGAGATAGGGCTGGTGGGGCGAGTGGGAGAGACCCAGAGCTACAGACCAAGTATTCAAAGGATGAGTAGGATTGAGTAGGTATGATAGAGGCAGGGACCCACTCAGAGGAAAGCAGGGCCACCCCACCTCCGGGCCGGTTGTTCCTGGGTTTGGAGAGGAGTTTGTAGCACTCTGGAAGGATAGTGTCAAGAGCATTGATGGAGCTGGCATTGAACCACATCTCGGAGGATATTGAGATGAAAATCTTCAAGAAGGAAACAGATATCAGAGAAATGTTTGACAGCAGAACGCGCATTCAGAGTAGCTAAGTGAAGCTGATTACCACCTTTGAAAGTTTTCCGAGGAAGGGTACAAGGGTGCGGTACGCCCATCGGTGGTCATGGAGAGGTTAGAGGAGAGGAGGAAGGAGGAGTAGCAGGATAAGGGAGGAAGTTAATGAGAGAGGGCATGCTCCAGTCAATGAGGAGAAGAGTATGTTGAGATCCTTGGGCCATGGTAGTGCCATTGTGAAAGACATTAATGATGCACCTAGAGGATGAAACGTATACCAAGAGTACTTTCCCTCTAGTGCCACCATTAATGGCTGAATAGGAAAACGAGGCGAGAGTGGAGACCAGGTGGGGAATCCACAGGGCCAGGGAGGGGACAGAAAAAAAGGATGCCGGTAATAGTCTGCCTGGAAGTAGCATTGACGTAGGTGTCAGCAATAGGTAGGCCTGGACTAGAGGACAGGAGGGCTTTTTAAAGCTTTTATAAGCATTTTTCTTCCGGACTTTGTGAGTTAGGATAGGTGATGGAGTATTAGAGTAGCAGTTAGAATAGATAGGGTAGCTAGAGAGAGCCATGCTAGTAGCGGGTGGTAGTGAGTGAATGAGACAGGGAAGCTGTACATTGCACAAATAACTCACGAGGTGGCCTAGCAGCCAAGAAGGTACAAATGAAGGAGGTGCTTTTAACAAAATCTGCACATGGTAGCAGAATTTAAGATACAAAGACTAGGTGAGCGATAAAGTGCAGCCGAAAACGAGCAATGTACAGATTTAACGGCATGTCTAAATTCAACTTTCCAGCAAAGCACTAAAATGCAGCATAAAACAAGGTGCAGATTTAAAGGCACATCTAAATGCAACTATCCAGCAAAGCACTAAAGTGTAGCAGAAAACAATCATTGCGCAGGTTTGGATACAGCAAGAATCAGGTTTCAGATGGTGTACGAGTAAGAAGGCTTCAAGAAACAGAGCAAACAGTCAGAGTATACAGGGCATCACATGGCATATAAGAAACAGAGACAGGTGAAAAATTAAACATTGGAGTGGTAAAGGGGAGAAGGCAAGCAAGTGGGGTGTATCGCAGGGCAGGCCGACGAGGCAGCTGGCAGTTAGCGGTCTCTGGCCCTTAGATTCAGTTTGGGTGTGAGGGAGACGGCACAGAAGGGGACCCTGTGCCGGAGCACACTGATACTGCAGAAGTAGGTGCCTTAAGGAAGGGAACGAGATAGTGGGCAGATGAAGCTGGTTGAGGAGGCCACAAAGATTATGTGCACGTTCCCCATGAGAAGGGAAGGGGGAGCAGAGTTGCTTACTGGAGCACAGCGGTGCAGGGTAAAACGTTTTTCAGGTCCATTCCTTGTCGGATCAGAGTAGGTTTTTTGCAGGGTGAGCATGACCTGGAGGCAAGTGGATGACACGACGTCATGAGGAGGGGGCTCTCTCCAGCTCCGGAAAGGGCCAGACAGGGTGGGACCCGACCTTTAGATGGAGGCCGTTAGAAGGGTCCTGCGATCGCCTGCCGGAACCGGGGTCTTCTTCAGGTTCAAAGAAAGGGCCAGCCAACCAAGTGCATAGCCAGCCGGAAAGCAGGAAAGCAAGACCAGCTGTTTATTCGCGCAGGCGTCCGTGTTGGAAGGCCCTCACCAGGCCGTGCATTAGCCACACAGTGATGTTAGAATGCAGGCAGAATGCAGGCAGGCCAGATTTAATGCCACCATGGTAGTGCTTCATATGCCCAGGTACTCATACCATTTTCCAGCAGTTGCCATCTTATGGCCAGGAGGTACCATCATGGCAGTGTATGGCAAATGCCTATCTCATGCCTACACAAAAGCCAAATGTCCTTGACATGCCACTTGTTTATTATTCTGATTCCAGAATGTCTGAAGTGGGTAAATGGATGTACATTTTGATTGCTGCAATCCAGCATGTCAACTATGGGCTGTGATCACATTGGGGGAGGGGACTGGCCATGGCCTCATGGTCCCATAACTGGGGAAATCCTGATTGTTTGCAGCATAGAAATATACTGATAATATTAAATAGGACATCTGAGATGATTTGAAAAGAGAACTTTAATACTACAGGTGGTGCAAGATATAGTATAATAAAAACCTTGAAATTCTGTGAAAGATTTCCAGTTGAAAGACAGTTAATCTGAATCAGTTCAATGCAACAAAACCCTAGAAATTCAGCAAGTGTTGGAAGAATTCCTGCTGACCCGTAAGGGGTAAAGTGGCCACTAGGCCTGGCCTAGGGTCTAGTCTGGGTGGTCCAGCAGGGCCTGAATCATGGCAAAGGTCATGCCCCATCCTATGTGGCCACACGCCGTGCCAGTTGCTCACTGACCGTCTATGGGGAGAAAGTGGCCACTGGGCCAGGCTGCAGGATATACCCATAGGCTACCTTGAGCTCCTTGGGGGGGCCTAGTGGAAGCCCATGCCCTGGGCCGTGGCACCAGTGGGCATGGCCACAAATCATTGCCAGTGGCCCATGGACCCACTATAGTGGTAAATAGGCCACAAGGCCTAGCCAGTATTTTTAGATGCGCTGTGCATCACAACATTGCAGGTGACACCATACCTACTATTTCATTTGGGTATTGTAGTGATTTTTAAGAATTCTCACGTTTCTCACTTTCATATCTGATCCAACCTACTATTGATATCATACATGATTCCAAAACTGATGTCATATGTGATGTAACCAGTGATATCATTATGCTCCAGTTTCCATACATGGTACTAATGATGTAAAAAGCGGTGCCACATGTGATGTCAGCAGTGATGTCATCTGTGATCTCATCAGTGTGCTCATGTTCTGCACAACAAGGGCTCAGATTTGATATTATTGATGATGTAATATGTGTGGAGTGAGACAGAGTGTTTCCTGTGTGGGGATACTGGCGTGCGGTCTGTTTTCCAGTTTACACCTGTTGAGGCATCCAAGCAGTGCGGTTAAAATCTCATCTCAGAAGCGGAGCGTCCTTGAGTAAAACAGAGTGTTTCCTTTGTTTACGGTGATCCGTGCAGCCGTGAGCCGACACAGAAGAATTACGTGCTGAGATCCTGACTCAACAACTTGGTGTAAGCCAGGTAAGCTGACTGTGTGTGATATTGGCACGCTGCGCGCACGCGCACCACTTACCTGTTCTGGGGTCCCGGTTCTTCGGCCACGGAGGTCTCCCTCATGGAGACTGTATCCTTTCCTCGCGACGTCCCGCGGTCCGGGCCGGCTCCATGGGCGCGGCCATCTTGAATGTTCTGCGCATGCGCGGATCGTCAATATCCGACGTTCTGCGCATGCGCAGTAGCGGGAGCTTGCGTTCCAGGCCTCGCCTTGGCCTCGGACTATAAAGAGGCTCTGCACACACAGAGACTTGCGTCTCAACGTGGTTTTTCCGTGTGTGCGCTGCTGGAGCCCTGCTTGTCTCTGCCTCCAGTCCCCTTCCTGTTTCTGCTTGCCAGCTCTCGCCTGCTTACTTGCCTCCTCCCTTGGGTCAAATGCCACTCAAGACAACTGGTCAGGTTGGTTGGACACCGCTGAAGTGGCTTACAACAATGCTGTCCATTCTGCTACTGGACTCAGCCCTTTTTTTTGTTCTGTCGGCTTGCACCCCAAGTTGCTACCTGTTCGTCCTACGCCTCCCAGTGCAGTTCCGTCGGCTGATGCCATGGTGTCTCTTATCCACGACCAGCATCGTCTAGCGGCCAGTACCCTGGCAGTGGCACAAACACGCATGAAGGACCAGGCCGATAAACGGTGGAGGCCAGAGCCCGACCTTTGGGTGGGTGATAGGGTGTGGCTCTCCTCCAAGAACTTACCAGTTCGCAATTTTCCCGTGAAACTGGCTCCCCGCTTTTTTGGCCCATTTCGCATCTTTGGGCGGATTTCCCCTGTTGCCTTTCGTCTGTCCCTGCCGCCTTCTTGGCGGATCCATCCCCTCTTTCATGTCTCGCTCCTGAAACCCTGTGTACCTGATGTTTTGGGGCGTCCCTGTTTCCGTCCTGCCCCGATCTTGGTTAAGGGTGTTCCTGAGTTTGAGGTGCAGGAGATTTGTGATTCCCGGATCAGGCGCGGGGTGCTGCAATTTCTGGTCGGTTGGAAGGGCTATCCGGCTTGTGACCGCACTTGGGAGCCTCGTTCCTCTGTGCATGCCCCTCGCTTGGTTCGGGACTTCTACCTCCGTTATCCCTGGAAGCCTGGTGCCCCTGGGTTGTCCAGGAGGGGGTATGGTGTCACGCTGCGCGCACGCGCACCACTTACCTGTTCTGGGGTCCCGGTTCTTCGGCCACGGAGGTCTCCCTCATGGAGACTGTATCCACGCTGGCGTCTTTCCTCACGACGTCCCGCGGTCCGGGCCGGCTCCATGGGCGCGGCCATCTTGAATGTTCTGCGCATGCGCGGATCGTCAATATCCGACGTTCTGCGCATGCGCAGTAGCGGGAGCTTGCGTTCCAGGCCTCGCCTTGGCCTCGGACTATAAAGAGGCTCTGCACACACGGAGACTTGCGTCTCAACGTGGTTTTTCCGTGTGTGCGCTGCTGGAGCCCTGCTTGTCTCTGCCTCCAGTCCCCTTCCTGTTTCTGCTTGCCAGCTCTCGCCTGCTTACTTGCCTCCTCCCTTGGGTCCCAGTCCCAGTCCTTCCTGCCCTCTGCCCTGCTCCTTAGCCCTCACCTGTCCCCTGATTCTGTTGCTGGGGTTTTGCTGGCCAGCCTGGGCTATTACCTTACCCTGCTCTTACTTCTTGGAGTGATCCTTCCCTGGGTGGGCTGCTCCTCCCTCCTACTCTCTTTTCTTGTGTTGTGCCCTGCTGGTACACTGCCTCCGCCTGCTTGTGTTGTGCCCTGCCGGTACCAGTGCCTATAATCTCCGTGGGAGTACTGAAGACCTGTTTCTGGAACATCATACTGGACTCAGCTTGGCCTTCTCTGTCAGTGGTTACACTGTCTCAACGTCACGTTAATACAGAGAAGAGCTCCTTGTGGCGTTGGGAGCTGATTCAGTCCCATCCTGTCGTTCATTGTCAGGAGGGGGTTTGGTCGGTTCCTAGCGTTGCCCTTTCCTCGGCTGTGATTCATCGACATACTGGCAGCCTCAACTCAGCGCTCTCCAGGAAAGAAAGGTAACTCAAGTTCTCGTGACGCCTCGTATAACAGATTGAGACGCCTATCCACCAGTCTCGACATGGATGACCTGCGGGAAGTACGTGATGAAATGCGAGCCATGCGCCTTGAGATGTCTGCCCTTCGCCAGGAGAATGACACCCTCCGTCAGGCGATGGAGCGGGGTGTGAATGTATCTCCACAACCCGAGAATTCCATGGCCTACACAACCCCCATGAAGTTTGATGGTGATCCACGTCAAGTCGCGGAGTTTTGTACCCATTGTAGGATCCATTTTCAGTTTCGATCAAGTCATTTCAACCTAGACAAGGCAAAGATTGGTTACATTCTTGGAAATCTGACTGGCAATGCTCTTGCCTGGGCCGCTCCCCTGGTTTCCTCCAACAGCCCCTTGTTAGGAGATTTCGCTGCCTTTGAGAAGGCCTTCCTGGATGTCTTGAAGCCGCCAAATTTGGCAGCCATGGCCCAGAATCAGCTGATGGACATTAAACAAGGATCTGGAGACATCCTACACTACATTAGTCGGTTCCGACAGCTAGCAACTGACTCCCAATGGCCTGAAATCACTCAGAAGACGTTGTTCCGCCGTGGATTGCGAGATGAGTACAAGGACGAATTGCTACATATTCCTGAGCCAGAAACATTACCCGCATTGTTGGAACAGGTCCTCCGCATTGATCACAGGTTGGCCGAAAGACGAAGTGAACGTCGCCGAACAGACCGATACCACCTGGGGCCCTCGGCACATCCTCCAGGATCGACTACCGCTACCGACGTGGGACCCGAACCTATGCAACTGGGAGCCATTTGTGGACCACTATCTGAAGCGGAATGGAAGAGAAGGCGCCGGCAAAACCTGTGTTTGTACTGTGGAGGTTCCGGCCATTATTTAAGCACCTGTCCGCCACGTCCTTTGAAGAAACAGGAAAACTAACGGGCCCGCTGTATGGTGAGAAGGCAGCGGCGGGCCGTCCTTTTGGAGCAGACCTTCTTCCGATGCATTCAGTGCCTTTATTGGTCTTAGAAGTTGGTATCGCCTGGCAAGGGAGATGCATGAAGACCCGGGCCCTTTTGGATTGTGGTGCATCGGGTAATTACATCGATGCCTCGTTTACAGCATCTAACGGGATCCAGTTGCACCGCAAGGAACATCCTGCGGTGGTAGAGGTGATCGATGGTACCCCCTTGTCTTCTGGCCCGGTATGCCAACATTCCGATCCGCTATGGCTATCAGTGGAAGGGCATCTTGAACGGATCTCATTTGATGTCATCAAGTCTCCCTCTTTTCCGGTGGTACTCGGTCTACCATGGCTGCTCTATCATGACCCTCAGGTCAATTGGACTTCCAGAACCCTGGTCTTTTCCACTTCCTGTTGTCCTCGGGAATGTCGTCTTCTTGAAACTTTTCCAACTGCTTTGGGGTCAGTGGGGTCTCCAGCCCTTACGATCCCCTTTGATTGTCTATGTGTCACTCAGTCTGTACCGCAGGAATATGCTGGATTCCTTAAAGTGTTTTCTAAACCAGAGAGCATTCCGCTACCGCCTCACAGACATTTCGACTGCTCCATTGACATTCTACCAGATGCAGTAATTCCCCATGGCAAGGTCTACTCCTTGACGCAAACAGAAAAAGGGGTCCTACATGAATACATTCAGGAGTGCCTTGGTAAGGGCTACATTGTACCGTCTAAATCCCCTGCGGGTTTTCCGCTGTTCTTTGTCAAGAAGAAGGAGGGTACTTTACGCCCTTGTATCGATTACCGGCAATTGAATGAGATCACGCGCAAGGACAGGTACCCCCTACCACTCATCCGGAACATCATTGAGTCTCTAAAGTCTGCCCGGATCTTCACCAAGTTGGATTTAAGAGGGGCTTACCACTTGGTGCGGATAAAAGAGGGTGATGAGTGGAAGACAGCCTTCAAGACTCCCTTTGGACACTACGAGTATAGGGTAATGCCCTTTGGACTTTGCAACACCCCGGCCGTCTTCCAGCGATTCATGGATGTTGTCTTTTCGGATCTTGTTGGAGTTTCAGTGTGGGTATATCTAGACGATATACTGGTTTTTTCCTCTACTCGCATGGATCACGTCACGCACGTTCAGGAAGTGCTACGAAGATTAGCCGCCAACCATCTGTACGCCAAGGCTGAAAAGTGTCAGTTTCATCAGGAAAGCTTAGAGTTTCTGGGCTATGTTATGAACAGCACGGGAGTACGGATGGACCCTACGAAGCTACAAGCCATACAGGAATGGAAGCAGCCCCATGACATAAAGTCACTTCAATGATTCCTGGCCTTCGCAAACTTCTATCGACGCTTCATATCTAATTTCTCTCACCTTACCACCATGCTAACTCGTCTGACTAGCAATAAGGTTCCCTTTGTCTGGGATTCTCTGGCTGAAGCGGCTTTTCGAGATTTGAAGAAATCCTTTACTACGGCTCCGATTCTGAAACATCCGGATGATGAAAGACCGTTTATAGTCGAAACCGATGCTTCAGACTTTGCGATTGGTGCGGTCCTATTACAGCATGATTCGGACACAGAGACGGAACATCCAGTGGCATACTTCTCACGGAAGCTAACACCCAGCGAAAGAAACTACGCTGTCATCGAGAAGGAACTTCTAGCAATAAAAGCAGCCTTCGAGGAATGGCGCCATCACTTGCTGGGAGGTAGATATTCGGTGGAAGTACGCACGGATCACCGCAACCTTCAATTTTTACGTTCCTTACAATGCAGAACCTCCCGGCATGCTCGTTGGGCCTTTTTCTTCTCTCAGTTTGATTTCGTGGTGACATACATACCTTGTTCACAGAATATAAAGTCCGACGCCCTGTCTCGTTCTTTGGAGAATGACATCGAAAGAGCCAAGAGCCCAGAACCCTTGATTACCTCGAAGCATTTTCTGTCGATGTTGACTCCCTGGCTTCATCAACTACAAGATGCCACCCAGAGGGATCCCTCCAGGTCTCAAATACTGCAACGTACTGATGTCAGTGAACGAAACGGTTGCTTGTTCTTTAAGGATCGCCTGTATGTTCCCACATGGGACCTTCAGAGGATTGTCTTACAAATAATCACGACTCCGTTGTTTGTGGTCATCGTGGGGTCAAAACCACTCAAGAACTGGTTGCACGGCAATTCTGGTGGCCCGGATGGGCCAAGCAGGTTAAACAATATGTGGATTCCTGCCCGGTATGCGCTCAAACCAAGATACCTCGCAAGAAACCTCTTGGCGTTCTGCAGCCAACACCTGCACCACCATACCCATGGCATACTATTGCCACGGACTTTATAGTCGAACTACCACTCTCGGGTGGGCATACTTGCATCATGGTGGTGGTAGACTGTTTCTCCAAGTTGGCCCATTTTGTTCCCTTTCCTAAACTACCCACTGCCTCTCAGATGGCGCAACGTTTCCTCCATGAAATATACCGTCTTCACGGCCTCCCTGAGAAGATATTGTCGGATCGTGGGTCTCAGTATATTTCTTCTTTTTGGGATCAACTGTGTCGTCATTTGGATATTCAGCGAGCTTTGAGTTCTGGTTATCATCCCCAAACCAACGGGCAAACCGAGCGTACCAATCAAACCCTTGAGCAGTACCTACGATGTTACGCAAATGCCACTCAAGACAACTGGTCAGGTTGGTTGGACACCGCTGAAGTGGCTTACAACAATGCTGTCCATTCTGCTACTGGACTCAGCCCTTTTTTTTGTTCTGTCGGCTTGCACCCCAAGTTGCTACCTGTTCGTCCTACGCCTCCCAGTGCAGTTCCGTCGGCTGATGCCATGGTGTCTCTTATCCACGACCAGCATCGTCTAGCGGCCAGTACCCTGGCAGTGGCACAAACACGCATGAAGGACCAGGCCGATAAACGGCGGAGGCCAGAGCCCGACCTTAGGGTGGGTGATAGGGTGTGGCTCTCCTCCAAGAACTTACCAGTTCGCAATTTGCCCGTGAAACTAGCTCCCCGCTTTTTTGGCCCATTTCGCATCTTTGGGCGGATTTCCCCTGTTGCCTTTCGTCTGTCCCTGCCGCCTTCTTGGCGGATCCATCCCGTCTTTCATGTCTCGCTCCTGAAACCCTGTGTACCTGATGTTTTGGGGCGTCCCTGTTCCCGTCCTGCCCCGATCTTGGTTAAGGGTGTTCCTGAGTTTGAGGTGCAGGAGATTTGTGATTCCCGGATCAGGCGCGGGGTGCTGCAATTTCTGGTCGGTTGGAAGGGCTATCCGGCTTGTGACCGCACTTGGGAGCCTCGTTCCTCTGTGCAGGCCCCTCGCTTGGTTCGGGACTTCTACCTCCGTTATCCCTGGAAGCCTGGTGCCCCTGGGTTGTCCAGGAGGGGGTATGGTGTCACGCTGCGCGCACGCGCACCACTTACCTGTTCTGGGGTCCCGGTTCTTCGGCCACGGAGGTCTCCCTCATGGAGACTGTATCCGCGCTGGCGTCTTTCCTCGCGACGTCCCGCGGTCCGGGCCGGCTCCATGGGCGCAGCCATCTTGAATGTTCTGCGCATGCGCGGATCGTCAATATCCGACGTTCTGCGCATTCGCAGTAGCGGGAGCTTGCGTTCCAGGCCTCGCCTTGGCCTCGGACAATAAAGAGGCTCTGCACACACGGAGACTTGCGTCTCAACGTGGTTTTTCCGTGTGTGCGCTGCTGGAGCCTTGCTTGTCTCTGCCTCCAGTCCCCTTCCTGTTTCTGCTTGCCAGCTCTCGCCTGCTTACTTGCCTCCTCCCTTGGGTCCCAGTCCCAGTCCTTCCTGCCCTCTGCCCTGCTCCTTAGCCCTCACCTGTCCCCTGATTCTGTTGCTGGGGTTTTGCTGGCCAGCCTGGGCTATTACCTTACCCTGCTCTTACTTCTTGGAGTGATCCTTCCCTGGGTGGGCTGCTCCTCCCTCCTACTCTCTTTTCTTGTGTTGTGCCCTGCCGGTACACTGCCTCCGCCTGCTTGTGTTGTGCCCTGCCGGTACCAGTGCCTATAATCTCCGTGGGAGTACTGAAGACCCGTTTCTGGAACATCATACTGGACTCAGCTTGGCCTTCTCTGTCAGTGGTTACACTGTCTCAATGTCATGTTAATACAGAGGAGAGCTCCTCGTGGCGTTGGGAGCTGATTCAGTCCCATCCTGTCGTTCATTGTCAGGAGGGGGTTTGGTCGGTTCCTAGCGTTGCTCTTTCCTCGGCTGTGATTCATCGACATACTGGCAGCCTCAACTCAGGGCTCTCCAGGAAAGAAAGGTAACTCAAGTTCTCGTGACGCCTCGTATAACAGATATTCGATCTAGTGGATGTCATTCTGCTTCTGAACAGCGTTGGAAATACGTGCTGGAAACACGACTCGACTCTTTACTGGTGAATATTATATCTTTCCATGAATCGCCTTGACGACGACTTGAAACAACCAGTTTTGAGGAGGTTATTTCTTTTTACTTTTTTGCTTCTTTTCGCTGGTCATGCATGGGCGATTGGCTACAGGAGACCTGATGCTTCCTTGCATCAGACTCCAAACAAAGTGCTCAGAGAGCGAGAACGTCCTTAAAAATCAAAATCGAACTTCTATGGCAAACTCCTCCCCCTCTATTCCATTTACAGTTGGTTCTTCTTCCCATGACCTGGAGGTACAATTCCACCTAAAAGACGTTAAAATGTGGAAAGCAGACGTAATGGATGTATTGGAATGTGCAGGTTTGGCAAAAGCCATCAAAAGACAGAAATCGCCTGTGGATGTGGATTCTTGTCCTATTCCTGAGGAAATTTCCAAACTTAACATCAGTGCCCCACCACTACCATTGGGGGGTAATAACATGGTACAAACAGGATTCTATAGAAAATCTATGCTAGATTTGACAGATGCTGAGATTTTGGAATCCGATAATTCAGTCGTGAAGTTGCACGAAATGATAACGGATACCTGTGAGCAACCTTCTTGTAAACATAAAGTGAATATAGATTCTGTGGCTGATTATCTATGCAAACTAAGACAAACAGAGCTACAACCGGAAAGATCCAATAAGAACAGCCAATCTCCCTTTGCCCATAATAAGAGAATAGGGGGCAAGATAGCAGTTTTAGAACAGACCTGTAACTCGTCTTATCAATTGAATAGGGATCAATTAGGCCACTCGATTAGGCATTCAACTCAACAAGCCTTCGGAGTCAGCCTGTGCAATATGGAAATGGTGTACCATAGTGTGAACAAGTAGAACTACATGACTCAGCTGAGGCAATAAACTGGAGGAGAGACACTGCTCTGTGTGAAGAACTAAGGTTGTGACACCAATGTCCAGCTTCTATATAATGGCGGATCCGCCTGCAGTCTACGTATAGCCAGCTTCTAAGATTATTTGATCTACTTGCGTTGCTGCATTTGTACAGTTATTGAATGATTTGTATTTTCTACAGTGCTCTTCGTATGTGCAATCTCCGTTTCGCACATGAAAGTTTACTCGATTCTTTACTTCGTCATCAGTTTCTATAAGGACCTTACGTTCTCTTCTTCAGCCAGTCCTCGCTGTGCGTCATGCTTGTTTCTTGTGACATCATCAACTTCTCTTTCTCTCTTTTTCATATTCCTTCGGGGATCTCCTCCAAGAGATTGCCATCTCTTTGGGAATACATCGGATAGGGTTTTCTTAGTGGATGCCTTTTCTCGAAGATTTGACGTGGAATAATCACAACTGCTGGTGTCAAGCATGGCACAATTTCAGACTGCCAGCATACAGGTAGTAGTGGCGGAACTTCCTGCAGTGGTAGTTAGCTGCTCCTCTACACTCCTCCCCCTGGTTGATTCATCTAACACACCTTCACTAACCTCCACATTTTGATTTCTTCTTTTGACGAAGTGCTTCTTCGGGGTCCAAATCTTTATCACTCCTTTTAGGGATCCTGCTGATTTTACATGTTCATCCACAATCCAGGTCATGTAGCTGCACTGTCCATTCGTTATTACAATAGACCCATCGTCCCACATACTTCTTGTGATTCTTGGTTCCCACAGGTGCTACGATGCGGACCTATATGTATTTTCTGATATCTTCATCTGTCAACTCCTTGGGTCTCAACCCTGATTCGACATCGATCGTGATCTTCATTCCTACTGCCTTCTTTGCTGTCTTCTTACACTGTGTAATTATTATCCTGATCACACAGAATCCAAACATCACCATCACTAATACCGCTCCAATAAACTTGAAGAGGTTTGGCATCCACTGTGGAACCCATGAGAAAATACACTCGAACCATCTGTCATCTGTGATGTCTTCTGTCTCATCTTCCATCTTCTTATGCAGGTTTGTAAGCAACGTTATGGCCTCTGTCAGGGTCCCATTCTCGTCATTGTGAGAAGGTAGGAACGTGCAACATGATGGCACGATTTTGGCGCAAACTCCTCCATCCATCACTGTGATGATGTCAAGGGCATAACTGTTCTGCAGGGTAATCAATCTTATGGCCCTCAATTCTTCCCTGATAGCATTAAATCCCTTTATGGTGGTGTTGATGGTCTGCAGAAGTTCCCATCTGGTAATCTGTAGCCATTTGGTGCTGGCCATCGTCTGGATCCCAGGCATAAAGATAATCATGAATATTGAGGCAGTCTTGCTGAACGTCTTTTGCTCATATGGCATAGCATCAAAGGCTTCTATGACGTTACTGACAAATAATTCTCCCTCCTTGTTCAATTGAGAAATTCGAGCAAAGTTCTTCTTCTTCTTCTTCTTCTTCTTCTTCATGTTCTTCTTCTTCATGTTCTTCCACTTCTTCTTCTTCTTCTTCTTCTTCTTCTTCTTCTTCTTTTTCTTCTTCTTTTTCTTCTTCTTCTTCTTCTTCTTTTTCTTCCTCTTAAATGGGCATCTGCTTTCAGAAATTATCCAATGTTCAGGTCACTCTGGGGACTCACTAACGCTGGAACATGGATGAGTACTAAGGAACACATCCCTCCCCAGGCCTTGGCCAGCTTCATGTAGGCTCAGGACCCACAAGCCCAATAATGATCAATCAGGACGGCTTTCCCTTCCTTCATGCCTTGTACATCAAAAATTCGGCCACACTGGTGATTCTCTCCAACCTTCCTCTTACCATTATTTCTGAAACATAAGGACGCATCCATCAGGAGAAGTATCTGCACTTGTCCTCCTTTATCGTCGACCCAAGTCAACAATCTTACAATCTCTGGCCATTGATCTCTGCATTCTTTTTCTGCATTTGACAAACTGCTTCCCACTGTACCGTTAATGCTGTTGCTTTGCACACAACCAGTCCATCCGCCCATCCTTCATGAGTGAGCACTGTTCCTTTGATTTATAGTTGATCTCTTTCCCAACATTCTCGTATTTCCTTCCCATTCTTATCTTTGCATTTCATAATCTTGTTTTCTTCAATCTTGATAGCTGCTCCATTCATTCCACGCTGTTCATATTTTATTACTTGATGCTTTGTTTCTGGCTACTCGCTTGTCTTTAAATCTTGCTCATAATTGTCTTCTCTTTGCTATGTCGCTTTATTCATCCACACCATGGATGCTGTTCTGCATTGGAACTGTCCTCTTGTCAGGCAAAGTGTGAGATGTGTCAGGCAATGTGCTTTTATTCACTGATACTTCTGTGGCTATGAATATTTTAGAGGTTCCCAAAGCATAAGGTATATGGGAACACACGTAGCAACCCTCCTTAGAGATGTTCTCATTCCCACCTTTTTCATGTGCTGATACCACATGTTATTATGCAAGTGTGCTGTATTATCTAGATAAGTGTTTATCCCTTCATTATCTTCCTCTGTATTTCTCCTAACTCTCCCATATGCAAGGTTTGTGTACTGACCACAAAGTGAATCAAAAGTGGTTTTCATAGTGGGAAGAACCAATGGGACGTCTGCTTTATTTGGACTAATGTGATAAAGAGTGTGAAACAGGAGAAACAGAAAGACAAAAAGAGAAATTGTACATGCATACATTATGCATAAGACCATTGACATCCACCTCTACCGCCAAACTGTTCCTGGTCGTGCTAGTTAATTCGCTAAAATTGTATTTGCCTCATCATTCCTCATTTCTAAAATAATCATAAAAAATGCTTTCACTCCTGGTTTTGCAGAATATGCTCAATGATTTCAATTAACAACCTCCTTATCACGAGGCCATTTTTAGGATCCTGTAAAAAAGTGTGAATATCAACGTTTCTTCTGACAAGAGCAGGATAAGCTTGAAGAATAAATACAAAAACAGTAAACAGGATCCTATGCACATCGCTGTCAGTTAGGAGCATATGGCTAACCAAATAGATACTGCTCTCGCTTCCAATTCTTAATTAGGAACTGTCGTTTAGGCATATCTTTGATCTATCCATGTGATTCCTAAAGTTCATTTTTTCAAGATTCCTGTGACTCTCAGCAAAGTTTTGCACTCCCGCTATAATATCTATAAGGAGTGTCTGAATGAGTCATGGTCCAAATGCAAAATCTGCATTATCGGCTGGTTGGTTTGTCATCCTTCTCCGTCATCGATCGAGTTTGGACACGCTGAAATTCTTCTTCTTGTCTGCTTCTGGATTGGCAACAGTAGGAGGGGCGGTCTCGTCGCTGTACAATTTTACGTCGTTCAAGTGAAGCCAAGCTCGCCTGGCTTGAACTTTTACTGCTTAGGGGGTTATATTTTCAAAGCAAAAGGGGCCATTGAAATGTGGCTCGTGCCACTTTTGGGTAAAATCAGAATGGTTTCATCAACAAAAAATGTAGGTGGCGATAAAGGTTTAGGAGATTCTGTTGCTGGATTGTTTTCATCTGTATTCTGAGACCGACCCCTATGACGTGTGAGTTGATCTGAAATGAAAGAGATGCTAGAGGTCACACATGTCAAATAATTGTGCGATTCGTCACCTAGCAGTTTTGCTGTATGTGTATCACTTCTACTCCTTGGTGAAGGTGTAAGAGGTGTTCTCATTCACCTCCCTGTCAGTAGTTCATGTGGGGTGAGGTGGTGGTCTGAACCAGGCTGATTCCTTAGGGCATATAAAGGTAAGGGCAGGCAAAATAGCCAGCCTTTCTTCAGAGTTAGCTTGAGTTTTGCAATCCTTTCTGTAAGGAGGCCATTGAATCTCTCACATTTTCCGTTTTGCTTGTAGGTGATAAGCAGAAGAAAACTGGTGGCCCTTTAGCAGATCTCAGCACTTCACACACACCCTATCTTGAAAAGACTTTGCATACTAAAAACCTCCATACACAAGTGGCATCAGGGTGTGTACACAGACCTGCCTCGAGCCACCTGGAGAAGGGACACACCACCACTATCAGATACCTGCATCCATTACATACTTGCAGCATGTCAAAATAATCAATATGTAAATGCTGAAAAGCATAATTTGGTCGAGGTATTACTCCTCTAATCGTTCTCAGTGTAGGCCCAGCTGCAAACATTTGACACACGATGCAATTCACTACAAAGAATGAAACATGTTCTAACAAATATGGAATATACTAGTCTTCCGCAATCATTGCAGCAAGACTTTCCCTAGTTACATGCGCCGGGTAATGCAGCTGTTTAACAATCCTATTGGCATCACCGGCTTTCCAGTGCTATCCTGTTGCCATACTATTTCTGTGGGGGATAAAGAACACCCCCTTCGTTTCCATATCTCCTGCTCTACCTGCGGGGCACTCCCTTGAATCTCCATTAAGTGGGCCTTTAGCAAATGATTAAACCCTTCTTGCATTACCATAATTGTGACTACTTTCTCTTTCACATCTGCAGTGTCAAAACCTGAGATATCTGGGGAATACGTAACCCTTTTGGCTTCTGCATCTATAGCTTCATTATATAATCTGTTTGCTTAGTGTGAGCGGTGCAGTTAACGACCGCTATGGCTACTGGGGGTTGTAGTGCTTTAATAAGCCTGTCCAATAAGGATGCATGTTGCACTGGAGTGCCGTCCACTCAGAGGTAGCACCTCCTTTTCCAACGTGCTAGCCCTGCATTTACGGTTGACATCACATAGGCAGAGTCACTGTACACCATCAATTCCCTTCGTGTTTCTCGATTGTGACAATGAGCGCTACCAATTCTGCCACTTGCGCTTAAAAGTGAGACGGTAGCCTGGCACTTGCTACAATTTCAATTTTCCCCTTCAATCTATGCCTCACTAAAGCTGCGCCAGAATGCCTTTATCCACTAGTCTGATAAATTTTTGAAGAACCAGCAATAAAGAGAATTTCCCCTCCTGGAAAAGTATTTTCTTTCACGCAAGGTATATCATCATAAAATTCAACATTATTTGCGCAGTCATGCACATGATCGCCTTCTGTTACTGGCCTAGCTACAAATGTTACCAATATACAAAAGAGTGGGATTATATGTTTTTACCTGTTTCCCATCTATACTGATTTTTGGTGTTTGTAGAACCTCTTACTACCATTGGTCCTGAAAAAATGGACTTGGTCAAAATTCATTAAAGCCAATTCTTTCACATTTTGATACAATATTCAAATTCATTAAAAAATTCAACAAAAAAAAAGATTGTTCATATAAAACAGACACCCAGGACATCCCCCTATGGTGGCTTTTAGAAAGAGTCAAAATATTAGGAATCTGATGGTCAGAAATGATATCTCTATAAAACCAATATGTAAGGAAAGACAGACTACCCTGTGGGGTCTACCCGCAGTGAAGGGACATTTCCACTGTGGTCAATGTGTAATGTGTGGCTTTACTAAAGAAATCAAGTAGATTCAGCTAAATGCCTCTGTGATGTGGGTTTTGAATGAAATGACAAACTGTAATACCGACAATGTGGTATATTTAACAACTTGTCCATGTGGGTTACAATATATTGAGAAAACGTATAGGAAATGCCGGATACGGATGATTGCACATCGTAGTTGTATAAAGAATCAGATTGTGACAGCACCTATAGTGAATCACTTTTTGGAAAAGAAACATACCCATGAAGATTTTCAATAGGTGATTCTAAAGAAAATCTACGGTATTAACAAACAAGACATTGATGGAAAACTGCTCAGTTTTGAACAGAAAATGATTTACAAATGACAAAGCCACATTAATGGGTTAAATGAAGAGATTGAGTGGTGGCATGTATTGTCATGAAATATATCCTATCAATGTGAATGACAAGATATTATGAAGTGGTTATCAATGATACAATATAATAAATGTAACGGCTGTCAATTTTTGGGGGCATTGGTTCTATCAACAAGCTCAATACTAGAAGTGCATTCATGAGGCATTATTACAATGTGCACAGGAACTTAGATTTTGATATGTTTTGTATAACTGTGATCCAAAAGAGGCATGATGCTGGTTATAAATGCTTATGTACATTTGTATATGTCATCTAAACCTACATGGGGATAAACGATGATTTGTAGCAATATTAGTGGTTCACCATCATGCAATCCAGTCCATCCTGTTGATTACGTTTGCTTCGTAATAAATTCCTTTTTAACATTGTGTGACCATTCCAAGATGGCGCATACTTCATCGGAGTTAGTGTGTACATGCTAGTCCTTCCTTGATGTTCACTTAACGTACTAGAGCATCTTTGAAAAATTAGGTGTTTGTGATGTAAATTGACTGAGGTATTAAGTTTTAATATGGGTATATTTACCTTTTTCTGCATTGGAATTACATTTCCTCCGGTACGGTGTAAAAAATATGAGCGGGAGGATGTGAGGTCTTCATAATTGGAGTCCATAGTTGGTTTTGCTGAAATGCAGGTGCTGTATGTGTTTGAAAGCAATCCTCGGCACAGCGAACTTCAGCGTTTTTGTGTAAGAAGAGCACTAACGTATGGCGCGGATCTGGGCGCAGGAGTAAGGTAATGATTCTTAGGGTTATGAGATTTAACCCCACATTATTATATTATGTGGCACTGGAGGGTATATCATTTAAGGATGCATGATATTGCCAATGGTGAAACGCGTTGGTGTCCTGTGTTTGTTTACAGTTTCCATCGGTTTGGGGGAACTTTCAAGACTTTTTGATACAAAGTTTGATACAAAGTCAGATAAAGATATTATATCTGGCAAATTGGAAGGATTGGTCTAATCCTCAGGTACGCCACAGTGTGTGGTGTATAAGTGGTGATGGGTAGTTTTGTGATATGGTCTAGCATTAGCTGACAATTGGTGTCTTAATACATGTGCTTTTGGTTGTGTCTCCCTGGTTATTTTCTTTATGTTTGTACAGATGAGTCTGAACCATTGAGCTATTGAATAGCCATTGTGAAATAGAATACCGTACTTAACAGATGAAGCTTGAAGTGAACCTTTGTGTTTTTTAGATAAATCCCTACTGAAATACGATTTAAAGGTAATGTAGGGGGTGAAAATATGGGATTGGTCCATTAAGACCTTTTTCCGAGTCCTCAGTATGTCATGTTTTTGGGGGTACTTCGGGGACTGTTGAGGCTATTGATTTTAGTGGTGCTCACTCTAGTTGATATTGGTGTATGTTGTTCCTTGTAGGTTAATCTTCTTCATTGAATTGAGAATCAGCCTTAGACCCCAGATTTCATGGTGGTGATAAAGAAATTGAATTTGAATATAAAGAATCCCCTGAAGAAAGTTCATGCAATTACAGCAAAGAAGAACTGAAACATGTTGGGATACGTTTTGTGTAAAAGACACTTTTAGAGTGTTTGATTTGTGACGGTTCATAGCATCTATGTATGAGTTAAATGTTTTTTATGGTTTTTAATTTAGGCAATTAGATATGTGTATACCCACCAAGTGGGTTTAGTCCTGGGTGTCTGTTTTATATGAAAAATCTTTTTTAGAATGTTTGAATGAATTTGAATATTGGATTAAAATGTGAAAAAATTGGCTTTAATGAATTTTGACCAAGTCCATTCTTTCAGGACCAATGGTAGTAAGAGGTTCTACAAACACCAAAAATCAGTATAGATGGGAAACAGGTAAAAACATATAATCCCACCTTTTGTATAGTAGTAATTATGGTTTACCCCTAACTGGAGAGTTGGGTTTGTTTATATATAGGGGTTGATACAACCTTTATTGAGACGACTAGCTACGAATGTGGCAGGATTCACTATTTTACATCTGACTATTTTGATCATTGGGTTTGAAATCATTACTTCATAGGCTGAGGCTCTTGGAGATGCCAATGTACCTTTGGGTTTCTCTAAAATAGCAAACAGAGCATGCTCCACGGAGAGGGTCATAGAGCAGCCCATAACAATACTTGTAGACTGCTCAATTGCAAGCGCAGCGGCAGCCAATGACTGTTCGCAAGGAATGTTTCATTTGATAACTGGGTGTAAAATCCCACTATAATATGCTAGAGGTTTGTACCCCAATGTAGTCCCCTGTGTAAGCACTGCTGTCATGACTTTCCCATGTGTCTGCGAAAAAAACAAATACAATTCCTCTACATAATTGGGAATTCCTAAAACAGGGGCAATACAAATCACTTTCTTCAATTCCTCAAACCCTTCCTCCATCTCCCTGTCCATTCTATTTTAACCCCATTCACCTGTGCTTTCTTTAAAGCCTGCAGAAGGGGTCTTGTGTACAAACTGTAGTCAAACACCCAGGCTCTAACATAATTGCATAGTTCCAAAAATGGTTGCATATGTTTTACTGTGTGCAGTTTTGCAGTTTTCATAATCACCTCAGCTCTTCCAGGTGTCACCTTTTTCACTCATGTGAAATCAACTGTCCAATGTATAACACCTCTTCTTGACAATATTGTAGCTTCTCCTTGTCTACCTTGTATACTTTACCTGCTAAGATAATATCAACTGAATTGAGTACTGTCTGCACTCATCTTCTATAGTGCTGCAAATTAAAATGTCATCTACATATTGTATCAGCACACTTTTCAAATCAACATTGCCTAGGTCCATCTGGAGTACCCTGTTAAAGAATGATGGAGATTCACCGTACCCTTAAGGCAGCCTAGTGTGTTTCAGTTGAGTTTGGCAAAATGTAAATGAAGTCAAGTCTTGTGAGTCTTTGTGCCACGGGCTTTGATAAAAATGCATTTTTCAAATCAATCACCGTGAAATATCGTGCTTCTACTGGAATACTGCATAGTATTGTCACTGGGTTAGGAACTGGAAGAAATTATGCATCTACAATCTGGTTAATTGGTCTCATATCTTGTATAAATCTCCACAACCTACCTTTTGATTTTTTGATAGGATACACCGCGGTACAGCATAATGATTCTGATGGCACCAGAATACATTGTTTTATCAGTGCTGAAATGGTCTTGAATATACCCTCATCAGCCTCTCAAGACATGGGGTACTGTATTGCTCGAGGTAAAATCCCTCCTGGCGGCAGCTTTATTTTAACTTGCCACTATTCCCTGTGATAATCCTACGCCATAAGGGCCTGTAGTACATAGCACACTGAGCACCTTCTCCAAGTCCTCTTCAAAAAATGCTGGACGCTGACACATTATTGCCATTCACTGTGGGATTTCCCTCTTCTCTATTCTTATCCAGTATGTAATGCTCATAAAGAACACTACTTCATCGCCTGTTGGGTCTTCTCTAAACATATCATCATCAGTAATGTCAGTCAACCTGTACCCTTCTTCGAGAGCTATTACTGTCCTCCATGGTCTACCCTCATCATCCGTTCCTTTGAGCATCACCATTTATCTTTGTACTATGGCTACTTCTAACTCTAGAGCAGCAGTATTCAAACTGTGGGGTCTGTGGCCGCATCCATGGGGGGCCGTAAGAGCCCAGCATGAAATGGTTAAAAAAAAGATTTTTATTTTTTATTTTTATTTTTTTAGATTGGAAGAAATGGGCAGGGGCAGCTCACATAGTCGGGCTGAAGCATGACACTGGGCCTCATTACAAGTATAGCAGTAAGGTAACAATGGTGCCGGTAGCAATACCGGCACCGCTGCTACCGTACCGCCATACTACGAGCTGTGCTTGCGGGTGCCTGTCAGCCCGCCAGGTCTGTTCTGGCGGGCAGAGCGGCACCCGCAAACACAGCATGCCTGTAGCACCGGCACCGTTATGAATGGTGTCGGTGCTACAGGCATCCCCATTCCCATTGAGCCCTATTAGGCTCAATGGGAATGGAGAATGATTTTTTCTGCCGCCCTTGAATGGGCAATTACCGGGTCTGCCGGGGTTGTAATACCCCAGTAATTGTCCATTTAAGGGCGACAGAAAAAAACGACTACAGCGGCAGCCGGGCCTGTCATAATGCAGGGTCATAATGAGGCCCACTGTCTCAGGCACCAATGAAAAAGTGGCCCGCAGTTGTACATGGATATTCATTCACAGACTGTTTGAATAGTACCCAAGGGGGTGCTTTGTGTTAAAATGTAAGTACATTGTGATATTTATAGAATATTTATTCAGCAACAATGGTCAATATTACTAATTGCATAGTGAAGTAACTCATCAGACTGGCCCACATTGGCCAAAAAGGTTGTTCATTTTGACTGGCCCACACTAGTATTTTGCATTTTTGGTACAGGCATTGCCCTATAGGCCAGCCTGAGCCTGGCGTTCTATCCATAATGCCGAGGGGATGCCCACCCAGTGGCCCCCTCACCCATTATGGAGGAGCTAAGGAGCCAGCCCAGTGAAACAATGAGCACTCTCTCAGCTGTTCTTCCAGCTGAGGGAGTGCTCCTGGGCTGGCTGAACTGTCAAAGGGAAACCCTATTTCCCTTTGACAGTTCAGTTCATTCCCCAGCCGCACATGCTCACTGAGCCATGCAAGGCTGGGGAGTTTTGCTCCGCCAACATTGCATAGCTCATTGTAAATGCTGGCTGGGGCAATGCATTTCTGTATGTACGAGGGGGAGCTACTGCGCCTCCTCGCACATACGGACAGAGCAGCTTGGAACAGGGTGTTTCAGCACCCACATGCAAGCCAATGCAGAAGTTATGCTTATATTCATTTATTTTATTGAAACATGGGTATTGATGCGTGAATGCTTGTGTTATGTTTGAGTGTATGGTGATGGATGCTCATGTGAATGATAAGAGTGATTGCTGTATGAATGTGTGTGTGTGTGTGTGTTTGTGTTTGTTTGTTTTGGTCCGTTGATCTGAGTTTGGCAAGTGGTGGATAGAGGGAGGAAGGAGGGTTGTACAACAAAGGCATTTTAAAAATGCCTAAATGCCTTTATTGCACAATAAACCCCTACCCACCTACCAAAATCAGCTCTCCTTCTGAGGTGCTGTGGAGCCCAGGGGACATGGATGGTATTTTTTTACTGGATTTCTATCATAAATGTCCAGTCAAAAATACCATGCTTTCACCCTTGGCACCCCAGCTCCTTGCATGCACATATAACCATGTTGATTGTGTTAGGCCTAGTGGGGCCCAGGGGACAGGGATGATATATTTTTGCTGGACATCTATCATGGATCTCCAGTAAAACATCTTGGTTAATGGGCTTCGTACCCTTCAGATTTGCATAGGCTCAGCAGGGTTCTCCTGTGGCCGTGAGGTGTTTTCCTTTGGGCGTACGTACACAGTGCAGCCCTCAAATCGGGCTCGATCAGATTTCCGGTCCTGCAGCGTGTGGTCTAACTGTACTACCAAGTCGATGAACTCAGCACAGTCTCGAGGGGGATCTACTACCTCGGCCAGAACGTCTTTCAACTCGCCACGCAGGCCCTGATCGAATAGTATGATCTGCTTTTCTTCTGGCCACCCAGTTTCAACGATGAGTATGTTCAAGGTTCCGATATAGGTTAGCAAATCCTGACTGCCTTGGCGAAGCGATAGAAGTTCGTTGTCCAGGGCTTGGCTCTGGGTATGTTGGGCAAACAGTTTCTCCATTTCCTGTTGAAACAGTCCAGAATCCCACAGTAGGGGGTCATCGCAGTTAACAAGTTGCACTGACCAGTCCACAGCACTGCCACCCAGGTATGATAACACAAAGGCAACTCTTGTCTGATCATTTGGAAATGCTCATGGTCTACAAAGGAATTGGAGGCGGCACTGGTTCTGAACATCGCAAAGCCTTTCGGGTCCCCTGTGAAACGCTCAGTTGGGGCCAAAGGAACTGCCCCAGGAAGGACTACTTGCACCGGGGTAACTGACGGAGCCGTGACTGATGGAACACTTCCAGGTAATGGGGCTTGGCTGGCTGGGCCTGCAGCAATTGCCTGGCTAGCTCATCTGTGCAGTCCTTATTCACTATCAGCTCCCACCTGAGAGCTGGTTTCCTGTCGGGCGGCGTGCACTTCGGCCCGTAATTTGCCTAATAACTGGCCCAATTGGTCAGTGTCCGATGTCTCCATTATGCCCGGGCGGAGTATTGCCTAAGGCTTCGCGTTCTGTTACGCTCACCTTGTCTCATCGGGGGTGCCAAACGATGCTGGGCGTGGTTGCACTGCTCCTGGAGTCACTCTGGTTAATGGTCAATCTTGGGGGAAACCCCTCATAAGATGGGCGAGGGAAGCAGTTAGGAATTGTTCTGGTTACGACCCCCACCGCCCCCTGCTCACAATTCCCTCCCTTAGGGTTTGCTATCACCTTGGATATATGAACGATGAACTCTCCGTCCTGCTTTCCTATGTTGCTGGGGTGCCGTTATGGATGCAGGCGGTGAATGGACCTAGTTGCTTCACTGGTCCACGGGCCTGTGCGTAGAGTCCAGACCTGCTGCGACTCTAATTCGGGTTTTGCAGTCTTAAGTGAATATAATGCTTAATTACGTTATGCTCTGTCTCTATTCTCCTTTTCTCCCTTTCCCTGCTTGTTCTTCTCTTAATATCCTTTTCCCCAGTGTTTACCTTAAGCTTCTTAAGGTGAGATGTCCTTTCTCTCCATGTTTGTCCTTCCTTTTGATGTTTTATTCCGTGTTCATCTCAAGCCCAACTAATATATTGTGTCTCTCTTATTTCCACAGTTGCAGTTCGTGTAGCGGGTTGCGGGCCACCTTAGCCCAGAGATGGATGGTTGCAGAACCCAGAACGTAGAAACTGGCAAGTTGACAGGTAAGTTCCAATATGCGAACGCGAGCGTTGGGTGCTGGTGAAAGTGCGTGATGATAACCTGCTGTCTCTGTGTTTTCTCTCGTTCCGTCGTTACAGGTTGCAGTGGGTGAAGATCAAGTGGACCGCCTGGGAGGTGTTCGAGATCCTTCAGTTAACTTGCAGGTAAGTGCTGGTATTCTTCTTCTTTAACTGCTTTCTCTTCTAGATGGATCAGCGGTTGGATTCGGGACAGCAGGTCAGTTAAGCAGAGCCGGACACAGTGAGCGTTACGCTACAGAGATGCAGAATAACGCGAAGCGTGGATTTCGGCCGGGGCGTGGCTTATATAGCCAGCTGCACCCGAAGACCTGACCACACCCAAAACACTAGACTGCTTGGTCAAGTTGGGGAACAAGGCTGTAGGGGAGGCCTCCATGTTGGATTCTGGTAGTGTTCCTGATACCTGGCCTATTACTGTCATGTCATGAGCCTGGCCCAAAGGCGCCAGGACTGAGCCCAGGTGTTCTTCCTCCAGACTTTTGGGGCCCGTACGGCCATGTTTGAATGCTGCAGTACCGCTCTACCCTGGGGGAAGTGAAGTGAAGGGTCATCAGGTGTACCAACCATGACACCTGGTGTCACGGATGGCACTGAACACATCAATCCGCCCTGTGAGCTGTCCTATTGTGGGTACATGCATACCCCCGTACCTATGAAAAGATTTCCTCCTACCACAGTCGCACCTCCGATTCTAGGTGTCAGTAATTGTCCTGTGTTTGCATACTGTTGTATCTGCATGGGGACGTGTTGCGACTGCCCTTTTTACCTTAGTATGACGCGCTACTTGCGTCACCTGGGAAAGTTAACAAAAAACCTATTGCCACTTTGGATTGGCTCCTCGAGTGGTAGGGTTAGTATAGCACACGTATAGAGAGCTCCACTACTGGATGAGGGTTAGTCAGGTGGTATACATGGGTTGTCCCTTCAAATTGATACATGAAAATTGTTACATGGAAGCCCCTGAGGATTGGTCACTGCTAGTGGCGTCAGTGATAGGAGCCCCATGTTCTAATTGGTCCATTCACGAGCTCCCCAGTGTGGGATCATCGCTGTTCCCAGCTCGCGGTGCACCTGCCATTTGCAACATTGTTTCACTAGTGGTATGCGCAGACAACGTAAGACCTATTCATATGCCGGGAGGCCGGTTACTCCCACTGCTGCAGATGTTCTTTGAGACGCTCGCCTGTATCTGCCTGGCCTCTGAAGCAGGGTACCCAGGCACCTCTCTCGTCTCCCGGATCTGGCATTCTGTCAGGTTCGGCTTGGTCACGTGAGGTGGGACCGTGTTTGAGACATAATTCTGCACAATTAATATTGTATTTTCCACTGTGCGCTTTACTTAATTTGGGAGGCGACCTTGATGTTGGCTTGTGGTATGTCAGTTTAACAATATCGTGTCCTTGGCTGTCTGCTTTAGCCGGGCTCATTCTGCGGGATCAGCGACTTTATTTTTGCTCGTTGCAATGTTCATGGAGACTCTTGCTTGAGGCCTACTTGGGCCTAGTGTATAGGTGGAACCGTTTGGTACACAAGTGCTTTAAGTTATGGTGCCGTATTGCTTTGTCCATGTTGTCGTGTCTTCATTGGGTGTTTCTGCAGTTGCATATAGGTTTAGGAGAAGCGTAAGCAGGCTTTTATTAGTTCGTTGTGCATCTTGCGTTTCTGTATTTTAAGGAGCCTAAGTGAAAAATAATAAAGATGTGCGTCTGTGGGTGTGTCTGTCACCTACGTCATAGCACTGAGTATGTTCTTCGTGCGGATTGGTGTGGGAATGTCCAGTGTATATGTTACGCGGGCATTCTGTCTGCTGACTGGGTCGTCATGGCATCTCTAACGATGAGTCAGCATGGTGCATGATGATTCAGTCGAGTCCCTCTTGGTGGGTGTCTGGGCCGCGATCCTTTAGGCCAAGGGTGAGACAAGAATGTTGGGAGCCGTTTTCTCCATTCTCCCACTTCATCATACTACATGGCAAATAAGAAAAACCTACGGGGGTTGTGGTTGGCTCAAGAGGAACATCTAAATATACTTTCTATAAGGGGTCGGGTTGTGATTGGGTCTCTACAGTCAGGTGGACAACTCGTTGCCACCCCTTGTGCAAGTCATCTTCAAAAGTTATTAGAAACACGGTACATCAGTGGCTCTCAAACTCTAAGGCCCTTTGTTATATGGCCCTCTAAAATTGGTGGCAAGCTTATCCCTTCTGGAACATTCGGCTCACTAGCAGCATGCAAGCTCATACCCCAGTTTTCAGGTGGTAGACTGGACTGTACATCCCCACCCAATTAGCCCAGCATCTCTCATCACCCAAACATTCTGCATGAAGATTGTCTTTGAACTTGGCCTTGCAATATATTCTCTTCTCTGTGAATATAAGGGAGTGTGAGCATACGCTTATCATAGTTCTGGAACTGCGTGCCCAACTCTATTTTCATCCTGGCCTCACGTGACAGGAGACCGCAATTTGGCCCATTTTGCAGCATTTAATTGTCTTGAATTAATAAAACTTGCCACTCAAAGTTTTCTTTGTTTGCACCTTAACAAGGGATGATTCATCTTCTCACGTTCTCTGCCTTCAGGAATAGATAACCAGTCTTGGCTGCCTTCAGTCTTCAGTCTTGACACCAGGCCAGGCAGCCCTTCTCGATTCTTATATGATCCCAGCTAATTCTCTGCTGCGACACAGCTTTCAGTCCTCCTCTTCATGGTTGAACTTACTAGGATTGTCACACCAATGTCCAGCTTCTATATAATGCCAGCTCCGCCTGCAGTCTATTCACTACGTGTAGTCAGCTTCCAAGATTACTTGATCTACTTGCGTTGCTGCATCTGTATAGTTATTGAATGATTTTTATTTTCTACAGTGCTCTTCATATGTGCAATCTTCGTTTCGCACATGAAAGTTTACTCGATCCGGTCATTCATGATCAGTTTCTATAAGGTCCATACATTCTCTTCTTCAGCCAGTTGTCTCTGTGCATCATGCTAGTTTCTTGGGAGGTCACCAACTTCTCTTTCTCTCTTTTTCATATTCCTTTGGGGATCTCCTCAAAGAGATTGTCATCTCTTTGGGAATACATCTGATAGGCTTTTCTTAGTGGATACCTTTTCTTGAAGATTCAACGCAGTATAGTCACAACTGCTGGTGTCAAGCATGGCACAATTTCAGGCTGCCAGTGACCAGGTAGTAGGGGGGGTCAGACTTCCTGCACTGGCAGTTGGCTGCTCCTCTACACAAACAATTTAGTGACAGAGGAGGGTTGGTGTAAGTTTTATGAGGATTTATTTGGGTTAAAAAGTCCCTTTACCCAGATCGAACTGTTAAAACAAAAGGTCCTTGGTATTTTCCTATGGACATGATAGATCTAGAGATTTTGATATAACAAAGCTAATCAATCTAACGCCCCAGGCCCTGACAGTCTTCCTAACTCCATGATCAAGGAGGAGATGGAGGCGTGGCTTCCCTTTATATTTACACTGTTCTCTGAGGTAATGAGAGCAGGGCGATTTCTGAATCCTGGAGACCAGCCACCATTGTTCCTATTTTTAAGAAGAACAGTAGGACGGACCCGTCCAACTATCATCTGATTGCCCTTCCGGACATTCTAGGGAAGCTTTTTGCGGCCCTACTTCTAAAATCCCTGAGGAAATAGATAGAAGAGTCGAATAGGATAGATCTGCGCCAATCCGGCTTTGTCCAGGGTGTTGGAAAAGAAATTAATTTGTTCCTGCTGTATATTCTGAAAGGGAAGGTTCTATAAAATCATTTAAAAATCTACTAAGCATTTGTTGACTTGAGAAAAGCCTTCGATAATGTAGATACAAATGTGCTATGGGCAAAGATGGAGGTCTGAAATTGCCTGAGTGATCTATTGGCAGCAATAGAGGCTCTTTATACCACAACAAAGGTTCATATTATGCTTAACACACAGGGATTGTTAACTAAAGAAATATTCACTTATAGGTGCTTAAAACAGGGATGTCAATTGGCCCCTACTTTTTTAAATCTCTGTTTCAGATCTGAAGGACAACTGGGACCACATATGAGATTTCCCCCAGATGTGAATGGCCAGAACGTATCTAGAGTTCTCTATGCAGATGATCTGGTCATATTGGACAAGACCTCGATAGCACTTCAGAGGTCTCTGGTAGAGTTGAAAAACTACATGACAACAAATGGTCAGGAGATAAATGCAGAAAAACATCCTTTCTGGTTTTGACATCTAGGTGTGGTAGACAGAAACCGTCATTTAAATGGCACTTGGGGAGAGAGTTTCTGGATCCGAATAAACGCTACTGCAGCGGATACACAGAGGTTAAAAGATCAGAAAATAAGGATTAACTCTATTCTTGACCAAGCAAGGCTGATTTATAAAAGGAATGGCACATTTTCCACACTGCCACTTTTGACCTTTCATAAAAACCAAGGTTCTGGCTATTATGACCTTTATATCCACTTCAGGGAAAATCTGGGGTTTATTTGAAGGATTTTTCTGGTGATTAGGTACAAGCTGGGCCTGATCTCCACGCATGCTATGATGATATGGAAGTCACTTTCATTATTTAGTTAAATGTACAATGGCATTCAAGGTCATCCCATATCAGATTTAGAATCAGAAAGAGGGGGAAGAGATGAGGCGTTGATTGCTCAATCATTTCGAGCATGTGAGGGATTACTTGAACTCTTTGGAACCACTAGAGAAACCCTGTTGTTAAACCCGAGGAAAATACAAAAGAATACACTGGCAATATGATTGGATTGCAACTCTAAAACAGAGAATTAGTTATGGTTTCAAATACAGCTGAGAAATTAAATAAAGGCGTATGGGAAATTCGCCAAATATCTGCGAATTAATGTACTTCCCACTAGGCAAATTATGAACAGATATGGGCTGGTCCCGATGCCTTTTGTAGATTTTCTGCCTCAAAAGAGAAGCAAGAAATGCTAAAACACATTAATCTGTCTTGTACTGGATTGACCACACTGCAAACTCACCTTATTGGCAATCTTATTCAAAGTAGATACTCCCTGGAGGTAGAAGCCATATGGGCGTGGATCTTAGTGGTGAAACTAATTCCATTCATTTTGGAGTGATCCAGTTGTTGAAGGCAGCTTTCGATTGGAAGCCTATTGGAAATCATGTGGAGATGACAGCGGGGATTTCATACATTGCTTAACCTGTTGAGAATAATTGAGAAATGGGTCTGGTGATTGTGGGATGTTTTGGACTTCTTTTATGTTTTTTCTGGGAATGAAATGTGATGTTATTTGCTTTTATCAGATAAAGGTTTGGAATAAACTGTACATCTTAGTAAATAAAAATAAAAATGTTCTGCCACGTGATGTCATGCGATGATATCAGTATGTTCATGAACTGCACAACTGGGGCTCAGAGATAGAGAGCTTTCAACACTTGCCAAATTTCATGGGCTTGTTTGAGCTAAACTGTTACCATATTCTGTCACTTCAACTAAGGTTTTTCACTGAATTTTACTGCGGCACAATATGCAAACACAACTTTGAGATACAGCCTGAAAGATGACACACCACATCAGCACCTGGCAATAAGGGACGATGCACAAGACTGTGAGCAATCCAGTTAGTCACTTCCAGTTAGGCACTCCAACAACTTCCCACATGAAAACAAATGGCTGCTGTAGGATGCACCATACCTCAGCCACAGACACGCCCACATACTCACACTCTACCCTCTACAACCAGTCAAGATCAGCTGCCCCTCATAGAAACTTTCCTGCATAGCCCCACACACTTCCTGACACATACATTTCTCAAGACCGAGGCAATGCACACAATCACCCCTGGCCAAAGCATACATGTCACTCTCTACGCACATCATGGTGGTGGGTATGGACGCCGGGAAGGGCGCAAGGCCTAACACTACTTTGAGGCTCCTACTCTTGCAAAGCCCATAATCAGTAGAGGATATTCTGCTAACAAAGGCAGGGCATGTGATCCTACTACCTACAACGATAAATGCTGAAATAGGTAGGGTGACCAGATTTAAAAAGTAAAAAACCAGGACAGGGCATCTAATATAAAAGTAGGACTAACTCTTGAAATTTGCTGTCAAGGCACTACACTTCAGTAGCAGTTGGAGGAGAAGGGAGTTTAAGTGTTACTGTTCAAATAAACACATTATAATTAATCTATCACAAACTAACACCATCTGAAGTTGTAAAATGCAGTATTCCTTCTGTGTCAGATTGTGCATTCATGCCATAATTATCAACATTCTGTGACCAAAAACATGTAGGATTTTTCAACTTTCTAAAATAATACTTTGCATAACAATTACATCTCAGGAAAATACAAAACATACATTGTTGGCACCACTGAGCATTCTAAAATACACAACCAATGAAACAACACAATATGGAAAGATATTCAAATGTTTAAAATGTATAATTCTGCATGGTAAGTTAACACTGAATTGAAATACCTACCTTTACAGAAGGTAATCACGCAGAGCTATGAGGCAACGTTTGCCACTGCTCTGTAGCAGCAGCCTGGGTATTGCATATTTATTCCTGCAGTGCAAGATAGATAACTGAACAACATGGAGACTGATACCCTCTTCAGTCTGCTATGCAGATGCTGTTTGATGGTGGTAGGCTCTGCCACTTGCATTCACTGGTGGTTCACCTAAGGCCTGTCCTGGCAGGAGCACAAGGCAGAGTCACGTAGCTGTCAGGTCAGTGGATTGGTGTGAGCCCACACCCCAAAGAAATCAGTAACCCCCCAATGCACAGACAGACTAAGTAATGTGTTCCACGCTTTGTCCTGGGTCGGTCTCAATCAGTCTGCCTTAGACTTACATAAATTACTTGGCCCTGTAAAAAACAGTAGGATCTGCCACCCAAATCTGTTGGCGGTAGGACTGCTTAAAAAGTAGTAGTCTACTGCCTAAATCTGTAGGGTTGGTAAGTATATCATGCCTGTCAGCTATAAAGACTGACTACCAAAAACCGGGACCACTGCAGTTTCCAATGAAAACATAATCTTGAGAAAGGGGGACAGAGAACCAAAAACCGGTACAGTCCCAGCAAAATCGGGACGTCTGGTCACCCTAGAAATAGGGCAAGACCAAACCCCCTACGCATCTAAACCAGCAGACGGCGCTGTGTGGATGAAAGTGAGACAGCTACCAATGCATGGCGGCATATTTTTCACTTCATAAATATAGCGTAACCTAACTCTGCGGGCATGGGAGACCTAATATGCTATACATGCATGGTCCTGCTGGTGAGAGGGAGCACGGCGCTGACGATGGGCAGAGCTGGCCGTTGTGCGCATGTTCTCAAATCCTTCCCTATGTCCTTGCCCCATTATTAGCGGATTTGGGATAACCCCTGCAGCCGTCCATTAGCCTTTCCTGCCAATTATTCCTTGCGCATGTACCCCCATGCATTCTTCCTTATCCCCATAAATTGGCATGACACAGAATTTCAAATGGCATACTTGGCCGCAGTTTTTATTTCCTTGACAACAGAAATATTTGTACACATTTATTTGTGAACTTCATTCTGCCCGTGTGGCGTTTCCTTGCCGGACTTCCTTTGCTTCCCCCTCTCTCCGTAGGCCCCCAACTCCCCCGACCATTGTACCTGTTCCTATCCTGCCCGTGCAGGTGTCCGAGGGTGGGGAGAGCGCCGTTTGTTTAGGGGGAAGCTGAGCCTTAATTGTCCCTACCAGACGCCCCCGCCGTTTTAGGCCCCAAGAGGCGCTGGTCCGGAAGAGCGAAGACCCATTCCGTTTCCTTCTGGCTCGTCCGGAGTCTATCCTCTGTGCTTGGTTGCCCAAACACCGCCACCTTGTCACATCTTTACCTGGGTGCCCTGCGACAGTACCACCCAGGTCCCTTGCTCCTCGCATGTATTTCGTGGGTGGGTGGGTGAGAACGAAATTCCTTCCACTTGTGGGGCGGCGACCGGGTTCCAGTGCAGGAGCGTGATGCCCGGCACCCCGTCCTACCTGCTTAAATCCAGGTAGCCCCGCCCCTTTCCTTTGTTCCCCTTTCGCGGGCTTTAGGACCATCAGACCTTTGGGCGCCGCTGCCCATCGCCTTTTGACCCCGGGGGAGGGTTCCAGATCCCGGCGCATGACCCCGCAGGGGTTACCCTGCTGCCTCCTCCATTTTGAGCTGATTTTCCGTCGTCAGCTCCATAACCCCTGCAGCCGTCCATTAGCCTTTCCTGCCAATTACTTCCTTGCGCATGTACCCCATGCATTCTTCCTTATCCCATAAATTGGCATGACACAGAATTTCAAATGGCATACTTGGCCGCAGTTTTTATTTCCTTGACAACAGAAATATTTGTACACATTATTTGTGAACTTCATTCTGCCCGTGTGGCGTTTCCTTGCCGGACTTCCTTTGCTTCCCCCTCTCTCCGTAGGCCCCAACTCCCCCGACCCATTGTACCTGTTCCTATCCTGCCCGTGCAGGTGTCCGAGGGTGGGGAGAGCGCCGTTTGTTTAGGGGGAAGCTGAGCCTTAATTGTCCCTACCAGACGCCCCCGCCGTTTTAGGCCCCCAAGAGGCGCTGGTCCGGAAGAGCGAAGACCCATTCCGTTTCCTTCTGGCTCGTCCGGAGTCTATCCTCTGTGCTTGGTTGCCCAAACACCGCCACGCCAACCGGTGGGTTTCCGCCACCGTGGCTCCCCTTTTCCGACTCCTTCTCACAACTCCAGTAATTTGGTACAAATGTTCCAGAAAAAGAGCTCCGTTCCCTTTCTGGATAGGTGCACCCCATCCGCCAAAAAGTACTCGGGCGTTTTCCCGTCAATCAGGCCGTGTCTGATCTGATGGAAACCTCTGCCCTTGCAGAATTTAGCCATGGCCCCGTTTAGTTTCCTTCTTGATTTCTCCACCGCCGAATGGCTCTCTGCTCCTCTCCATTGGGCCCTGGCGATCACCTCCGACCAGATGATCTCTGTTTCCCCATTTGTGCCGCTATCCTTTGTAGAGAGTTTGTCATATCCTTTAGCAAAACTCCCCTCCCCAGGCTGGTCAGGTCATTTCCCCCAAATGTATCACCAGAGCGTCCGGCCACCCGCCCATTCCGCAGCTTTTGCAATTGCCCCTCCAGCTGGGCCATATCCTGGCACCCCATGCCACGCTATCCTGAACTCTCCGGCCGTCAAGATCTCCTGCTGCTGCGCCCAGCTCACTTTTGCCCTCGAAATGAAGGAATGCCCCACCGCCCATACTGTGCGTGGTTTCTTTTGAAGTCCTGCTGGGAGATGACATGGGGGGAACGCCATTGTTAATTTCACATTTTTTCCGGTCTCACATATCGTTTGTAACATCCCGAAGACCATCTACCCAGTTTCTTGATGTCCTCCGCCCCTAACCCCCCGACTGCCGCGGTGGTGGCGGCCCCTATCCGGAACGAATGTGTCCCATACCGGCCCTCTGCCGATCCCATGTTAGCCAAACCCATGTTCATCACTTTTTTGAACTGAAAGCGGCTCATTGCGGACCCATCATTGTGCATGAGCCACGGCGCCTCGACCCCTGAAGGCTGCCGCTGTTCCATAAGCTTGCCGCCGCCGCCACTGGGCAGACCCTGCTCGCTTGAATCGCCTGTAGGGTCAGCGCCGCCCCTTTGCCTTTCTGGTCTGTTTTTGATCTCCTCACCCAAATGATCATCTGACCGCTGCCCACCTGGACGTCCCTGACGCGCAGGAACCCTTCCCCTTGCCAGCCTTGTTTTCCGGCACCAATTCGCTGATTCTGAGGGCCCCAAAAATGCTACCGTAAATGCTGCCGTGAAGAGCACTCTTTCCGCTTCCCCGCTACATACTGCACCCAGACTCCTAATCAACCCGTGCAGTTTCCAATATCGATAGGCCGCCTATCGTCCGGCTCTGCTATGGATTGCCTGGCCAGCCTCTCATGGCTAGCATTACGTAGTGCTCTTTGGTGGGATCCTTTTCCCTTCATTTTTGCATAGTGTGCTATGGCTGCCATGATAGCCTACCCACGCCCGTGTCCTCCCGTTTTCCAGCACCAGCCTACAAATGCCCTCACCGGGTTTTCCCCTTGGCCCTGCGCCAGTACCCCTCCTGGAACTCCACGAAACGATCCCAGCACGCTCTGTACCTTTTGGCTGTACCTGGGGCTAAGGCCGTCTCTACCAGTGAGGTCAGGTCGGCCCAATCATCCCCCACTCCTCTTCGAATGGGGTCATCTCTTCCCTCGCTTCGGGCAGCTGTCTCGGAATCGGTCCCACTGTAAACGAGACAGAGAATCAGCTGCCGTATTTTTAATCCTGGAATGTGCCGCGCCCTGACCTCAATGTTCATTGTTAACAGGCTTTTAGTGAGTTCCCTGAGGAGCCTCAGGACCTCAAGTTGCTGGATGCCCCGCGTTGATAATTTGTACCACCGCCAAGTTGTCTGACCACAGGGCGACCCTCGCATTCTGTAACTGTTCTCCCACAACTTAAATGCGACCACTATGGGAAAAAGCTCCAGTAGCGTAATGTCTTTTGTGACCCTTTCTCATGCCACTCCTTCGGCCATGCCCTGCCGCACCAGCTGTCCCCAGGATTGCCCCAAAACCAGTGACCAGATGAATCTGTAAACAGTTTGAGCTTCTGGCTGCTGGCCAATCCGCCCTCCAGATTGCCACCCGTTGAAATCCGCCAGGAAGCTCTCCCACATCCGGAGGTCTTCCTTCACCTCCGAACCCAATCGGACGTGCTGAGCGGCGTGCTGCAAACCCACCGTTTTCAGCTCTATGCTCCTGGCAAATGCCCTCCCTGCCGGAATCACTCTGCCTGCAAAATTGAGGTTCCCTGCCAACGACTGCAATTCTTGTAATGTTGCTTTCTCCTCCCCACTAGCTCCTGAATCATGCCCCTCAGTTTTTGAACCTTGTCCTGCGGGAGCCTGCACTCTCCTTTCACTGAATCGATCTCGATCCCCAAAAAGGTCAATGTCGTCGCTGGACCATGGTCTTCCCTGGTGCCAGGGGACCCCCAGCTGTCCCATTCGTTTTTGGAATGTGTCCATCAGAATCCCACATTCGTCCGTCCCTTCCCTCCCAATGAAGAGAAAATCGTCCAAGTAGTGCAGTATACCCCTCGCCCATCCCTGCTTTAACCGTAAACTCCAGAAAGGAACTAAACGCTTCGAAGTAGGAACAGGAAATTGCGCAACCCATGGGTAAGCATTTGTCATAATAGTACTTATCCCCACCTTAAACCCAACAGTGAAAACTCTCCCTGTGGATTGGTAGCAGTCGGAAAGCCGATTCTATATCCGCCTTCCCAACAGTGCCCTTTCACCTATTGTCTTCACCATTTGAATTGCGTCTTCCAGTGAGGCGTAATGCACCCTGCATTTCTCCTCTGGGATACCATCGTTTACCGACTGACCCTCGGGAAAGACAGGTGGTGTATCAGGCGGAATTGTCCCTCTTCTTTTTTGGCACCAGTCCCAGGGGGAAACAACCAGGTCGCTCATGGGAGGTCCAGAAAATGGGCCGGCCACTCTCCCATTCCCACTTCCTTGTTGACCTTTCTCTCATCACTTCAGGATTCTCCATTGCCGACCGTAAATTGGCTGACTCCCTCCCCCTGGGACCCTCTTCCCGGGATCCTAAAGCCCCACCTGAAGCCCTGCCATAACAATTTTGCGTCGGCTCTGTTGTGATACATGTTTAGGAATGGAGTCATGGCACGCAAGCTAACCGGTGTGGGTAGGGTCCCTTTACTCATTCCCCCGTCAGGTACCCTGTACTCGACCAAGCCCTGCTTCGCCGGCATATCCCTCGTCATCTTATTATTCTTTTGCTTTGCCCCCACCCCCGGTTTTGGTCCCTCCTGGTGAGGTCTTGCGGGGCCTGCGCCACCGCCTTTCTGATGTTTGTATCTGCATGCTGTTCCGTATGAGCAATGGCCCTCTGCGAACCTCCAGCAGATGTCTTGCTCCCCTGCTGAGCTGCTGCTCGGTATACCCAGGGGGAGGGCCCGCGAAAGGAACCTCTCCTTGTTGCACGGACCCGCCTCTGCCTCTCCCCCCGGGGCCTGTCCCCTTGGGGTTTGTCCTGAGGTTCCTGCAGGGGACCACTTTGTCCATATATCCCCCTACATCCATTTCATCCCATGACATTGCCGGCCATATCTGCATTTTTAACCTGAAACCCTGGTCATAATCCAACCACCCTCGCCCCCATATTTCTGGTACAAGTCATGCACATATTGCTCGTACGCGATCATCGCCAATGCATCCTGAGGGTACCTCTCTAACATGACTGACATATACATCCTATACGCTTTCAACCAGTTGTTAATGGAGCGCTCTACCTTGGCGCACTCCCTTTCCTCTTCTCCTTCTCTTTTTCGGACAACTCTTTCAGGCCCCCCCGGTCGGCACAATCCCCAGTAGGTCAAGATGTCAATAAATTCTTTCCTCCATAACCTCTCTTTCACCCCCAGGGGATGTGCCACACCAATGAGTTTACTGTAGCTCGCATTGGTGCGAACCCCGGCATTGGTCTCCCATACTGGTTGTTTGGCCCCATACACCCCTGTCCCCCAACTGCTCGTGCCCCCGGCCGGCAGTGGTACTACACCATTCTGAGTGGCCTGCGCCGCCGTTGGTACCCCTGCCGTCGTCTGTTGGACCACTTCCCCGTTCCCCGGTGCTTTGGTCCTTGGCTCCACCAATCCTGACTCCAAGGCGGCCCCCTATTCTGCGCCAGTTGACCGCTCCCATCGGTGGGCCACACTAGGCAGCCGACTGCTGTGAAACCCCGGGTGGGATCCCCTCCCTCTGTGACAGCTGCCCTAGCCACCCTGGCTGTGACCCGCCCTGACTCATGTCTCCGCACCATGGCCCCCCGGCCCTTGCGGCGCCCCCGCTTGTGTGGCTAACGCCCCTTGCGACACTGCTCCCCCAACACGCTCACATTGGACATACTGTTTGGCATTTGCCCACTCTTCCCCAGGCCTGTATGCATTCCAGCACCATACCTTTTACCGTCTCCAGGGATGTGTTTCCTCCGTCAGCGACCTCCACCGTTCTGGTCACAGGAGTGCTTGGTGGGCACACCTGGTTCCCTGGAGCCTCAGCAGGTGTAGGAGCCGTCAAGGCCGCATCCTCCTGCGCCCCTCCCCTTTTGCCGCGGTTTTTGTTGCTGTTGGCTGTTCCTTGCTCGCCTTGGCCTTGGCCGTCATTGTCCTCTTCCTCTTGCCCGCTTGGTTTTCGACCTCCTCTTCTTCCTCCATGCCGTGGATTTCCGCCTCGACCACCGTGATCTCCTCGCTGTCTTGAAACATCAGTGGGGAGCTCTCTACCCCCTGACTGGGTCCCTCCAAACTCGGTTGGGCCACCATCTTTGTCATCCAATCTGGCCCATGGGTTGCAGCCGCCACCCGGGCCATCTCCATGAACGCCGCTAGATCCATTGTCACCGGTCCTCTCCTTTTTTTAAGCGGGTTCTTCCTTGAGGCAGTGTGCCTGTGCGCTGGCTCGCCTGCTCTGCCCCCAGCCGGTCGCTGCGCTCGTCCCTCTTCGGCCTTCGTCGCTTCTTCTCCGTTGGTTCAGCTGGGCTCTCCTTCGAACGAAATTCCTTCCACTTGTGGGGCGGCGACCGGGTTCCAGTGCAGGAGCGTGATGCCCGGCACCCCGGTCCTACCTGCTTAAATCCAGGTAGCCCCGCCCCCTTTCCTTTGTTCCCCTTTCGCGGGCTTTAGGACCATCAGACCTTTGGGCGCCGCTGCCCATCGCCTTTTGACCCCGGGGGGAGGGTTCCAGATCCCGGCGGCATGACCCCGCAGGGGTTACCCTGCTGCCTCCTCCATTTTGAGCTGATTTTCCGTCGTCAGCTCCATTTTGGCTAATGGCGCCTTGAAGTAAGCGACGCTTCTGGAATGATCCGGAGAAAGACAAAGCGAACACACGGTGTCACGGCCTCAAATATCATTAACGGTCATTTGTCTGCCACGGGGAAAGAGAAAGCCACAAGCAGCGGAGGATTAAACTAAGAGGGGATTAGGCTCGGCACATGAACCGTTCTCGCTCTGTCAGGGAATGTGGGATGAGCTGAGCTCTCAGAGCAGGCTGGGCCACGGATGGAGGAAGGAGGGGGCACTGGAGAGGGCGGGCGGGCGAGGGGTGCCTCACGAGTGACAAAGAGTCATGGGGATATCAGCTCCACAGGAGGGAACAGTGGGCTTGAGGGGAGAGCCGTCAGCATGTCCAGAGGAGGGCAGTGGAAGATGAAGTCAAGAGAGGACAGCATTCCTGCCAGGGGCTTGAGGGAACCAGTAGCTTTGGCGAGGAAGTGAGGGTGGGCCTGGCGTGACGAGTAGAGACAACCGGCCTGTATGGGCTATGGCAAGGATCTACTGGGGCAATGAAGTGGGAGTGCCCCACTCCCACCACTCTGGCGATCTAGAGGGATCAAACATCTTAACAGCAGGGGTCCAATAGGACAAGAGACGAGAGAGTGCAAAGTGAACAGGCCTCTGTTGTGATGGGGTTGTGTCAGGGTATGAAAGGGAGATGTTATAATGTAGTCCTGTCTTATGTCACTGGCCTAGAGTGCTTGATGTTAGAATGTTGATGCACGAATGCAGCTCAGGAGAATGTTGAGTGCATCTGTGAGTGAATGTTCTGAGTGTGTCAGATGGGGGCCTGAGCTGGAGTGTGAAGGATGGCTGGTGGGTTTCTGCTACTGCAGAGGAAACTGTGGAGACAAGGTGGCCATTTGCTGAAGCTCGACTTCAATCCTGCAAGAACTATTTATAATGATAACGAAAGTTCTCATCAAGATACAAAGAAGTGGAACCAGGAAAAGGCCCAGTCCACAGAAGTCACTGTTTTTGAAATTCACTAGCAATCTTCTTTCTCATTTTGGTCACTGCAGAGTCCATCGGGGAGGGCTTGTGCTGCCAAGGTCCTCCAACGACTCCACCATGGAAGTATTTTGCTCACTCGCCCCGAAGCTTACACCGAGTGGGAGTAACGCTGCTTTTTCACCAGCGTCAGAATCTTCACATCTTTGCTCTTCTGCTTTTGTGGAGTTTCACAAGTGACTATCGGAGTAGTCTTGACCTTGCTCGGTCCTGTCACATGCTGTTTGTGCACTTGCACGATCTGAATGACACCTGGCCTAGTAGGATCGTTGTCGGTGTTCCCTCTGTTCCCCCTCCCTTGCCTCGTTGCACCTTGAAACACTTTTGTATAGGCGCGTTATAAATGCCATATCATATCATATCATATCATGCTCTCATCTCTGGTTGACCCCCGGTGCCCTTCTTTCGAAGAGAGTCGCCATTCCCATCCTTCAAACAGTGCTGTCGTCTGTGGCGGCATCGTTCTTTCCCACAATGAGCATTTGAACTGAGTATGTCTGTTCTTGCGGATTAGTCTCACCTTGGCCCAATTGCCAGGATATATGTCTCTGGTTGTAGGTGCAAACCTCTGATCTCGGTCATCCTTTTATTTCGGTTGCTTCCTCTTCACAACTGCAATACGTCTTTCACTGAAACTAGGCAAGAAAGGCGGAATCAAGCTGAAGTGGGCCATCTCCCCTCATTATTGGATAGGTGACCCTCCCGTAATTGTGTTGGGTGTCAGTCAGTCTGTGGGCTACCACAGTTTATTTTTTTATTGTATTTATTGCATGTATATAAAGCCCAGACCTTGGGCTATCATGGCGTTTGGTACAGAGATGGAAAGCAGACTGGTACATTTGAAGCAAACATTAGTCCTATTTGTTAAATAGCCCAGTCTTTACAAGCTTTTTGAAGGTAGAGTTGGAGTTTTCATTTCTGATATCAGCCGACAGAGAGTTCTAGAGAGTGGGAGCAGTGGCACAAAAGCGAACCCCCCCTGCACTCTTATTCATGAATTGGGGGTGAGCAGTGAGATGCTGGAGCTGGATCTTTAGGCACACACTGGGTGTCTTTGGGCAATGCTATTGTTGCGGTAGAGGGGGTCCCATTTATAAATGCAGCAGGGAGCAATAGTCAAGGTTTTAAAGTCGATGCAAGCTTTGGTGGGTAGCCAGTGGGCTTATCGCCTGGTTGCTGAAATGTGGTCTAATCATCATAGGCCTACGGCCACGCGCAGAAGTTGTAGTTTCGCCACCTTCGTTGATGATGTGCCCATGGTGAGGACATTGCAATAGTCCAATTTGCTGATGAGTCCAGGAGGTTGAATACAGGCTTGGTGTATGTGTTTTAGAGTGTGGGTGAAAGACAAGAGCATTGAGGGACACCTAGGGGAACCGAGATGGGGTCGACAGCTGCATCGCCAATTAACACTCTTGTAGGGCGTTCACTGAGGAATTCACTGAGAATTCACTGAGATTTGATCCAGGTTGTGGCCTTGGGAGAGAAGTGTTAGTGCAGGCTGAGGTGTTGGCAGAGTGTTTCATGGTCAACAAGGCTGAATGCTGCAGAGAGATCTGGTAGGAGAAGGATGGCTAGGTTAGCTGAGTCTCGTATGTTATCAATTTGGCTTTTCGGTCGAGAAGGGCTGTTTTGGTAATGTGTTTTGGGCGACAGCCAGATTGTCCAGTTCCTACTAGGTGGATCTATTCTAGGAACAGTTGAATTTGTGAGTTGGCCAGATGGTCCAGTATTTTGAGTAGAAAGGGAACAGTGGTAAAGGGGCAGTTTCCAAGGCTGTTAACTTCGGGTCCTTGCAGGATGCTGGTACCACCAGGAGGTTTCCTTTGATAAATTCTTTGGCCCTTTCAACTTGTCCATTTGCCTTTGTTTGATGCAGGGTGGCTTTAGATTCCTTATGTCACATTCCTTGAGGATGTCATACCGTACGGCACCATCTCAACTGTTTTTACTGAGTAACTCCTTGAGGAAACCCTTTCAGGGCTTACATATTTTGTAAGGATGCTTGCCAGGTATGTAGCCTCTGGTTGTCGCTAATAACACACTTTGGGCCTCATTAGGACCCAGGCGGTAAGGGGTTTACGGCGGCGTAAACAGCGCCGACCCTTACCGCCTAATTCCGAGGTCCCTTAGCGCCATGGAGGTTTTAACACCTGCTTTTAGCAGGTGTTAAAATCCATGGTGCTAAGGGACCATGGAGTTAATTACGCCACCGTAATTTACGGTGGCGTAATTAACGCCTTCCCCACTCCCATTATGCCCTATGGGGCAAAAATGGGAATGGGGAAGGGTAAATGGGGATTGGGGACTTACCGCCCCGCCAAGGTCGGAATGGGGCGGTAAGTCCGCCAACCACCATGGCGTAAACATAGTTTACGCCATGGTGGTAAAGTCACGGCCCAGGCGGTAACTTACCGCCTGGGTCGTAATGAGGCCCTTTATGTATACACCGACTTCCCATTCCACATCAGCATCCATTTGAGGACACTGGTATGCCCCACCTGCCCTGCATTTGTGAGCATGATTCTTAGATGCTCTTCATGTGCTTTGGCAATGACACATTGACTCATCTTAGAAGGAGGGTTGGCTTTGCCGCCTCTGAATATCTATAGGTCACAACCAACTTGCCTGTAAGCCTGTTGTGCCAGAGGCAGACATTGTTGATGCAGTCAATTTTCCACTAGTTTCGTATGGCTTTGTGTGTAGCCATCTCATCAATCCACTCTCCTACCCTCAGTACACCACCTTGACAACAGGCAATGACATGCAGGGATGAAACAGTGCATTACTCCTTTAAGGATGTGTTTCACACAGTGGCATTATAAAAGGTTGCAGCCCCTCTGCAAGCCCGATGGGGGGTCCTCCCATGCTCATCAGAGATACAAGGGACATGCAAGAGACTCCTGGGCTGTCCTAGGCTACCAAGCTTCTGCAATGCACATGGGGATTATGCTGCCCCAAGAAAGCGCTGCACACTGCACGCTGCCCTATGTGAAAGATGTAAGTACGATTTCAAATCAAGCCTTGCAACTTTCACCTAGCACAGAAAGAAGGTGTGCAGCACCTGGATCCTGGCCCCAAACCATTCCAGCTTCCATTCTGCCTGACCAGCAACATTATTATGCACATGAGAGTGATGTAGGCAACTTTTGGTACCAAGAAAATGTGCGACTCTTAGGTAGCACTCGCATTGTAAACAAATCAAGTGCCAACTTCGGTTGGGTGATAGTGTGTGTAACTATGTTCTCTGGAGTAAAGCGCTATACAAAAACACACATCATTATCAAAGTCAGTTGCAGATGGTGGATAGCTTTAGTGGAGGGGTATTAACACCTACCTATAAGACCCACAATCAAGTATAGGGAGGGAGCTCTGAGTAGTGTAGTGTTGTTCAGGATGGGGACAAGGAAGTCCTGTCCCCAAGAACATTTTAAAATTCTGTGTGGAAATAGTGCATTTTATAGCACAATGCTTGAGAGAAATGGGGCCAAAAACCATACAATTGACAAACTATTCTCTAGGGTAACACATGAAAAAATCCATAAAGTACACAGGACCATTGACCAACATTTTCAAAATGCCTGTGCCCACAATACATGTCAGTGTTGCCATTACAAGTCACGTTCATGCGGCTGCTTTCATGCTATATGCCTTCATTGACCGTGGAAATAATTTCATGAAGCTGCAGCCACAGTCTAGCCAGTATGGTCATTGTTAATCAGTTTCATGATTAACTGAGCATAGCAGGGATCGCACAAAACTGAAATCCAACCCCTCGGCTATGTGAGGAGGAGGTTCCTCCTCACGGGCCGGAGGTTGGATTTATTTCCGTTTTACGTCAGCGTGCGTAATGCATGCCCACATGAAACGGAAAGTAATTTTCACTGTGGCAGCCAATTCGGGCTGCTACAGTGAAAAGGAAAGGTGAGTCTCCACCTTTCTCCCCCTTGATCTGCAGCACTATTGTGCCGTTCAAATCGAGGGAGGAGTCGTTGGAAAGGGGAGCCTATTCCTTTTCCAACAACACCTTTATTTTAAACAATTGCTGGACGTGGATAGGGTGCAGAGCGCCCGATCCACGCCCAGCAATGTTACTGGACCACCAGTGATCTATTTGTGATGTGGGGGGGAGAGGCGGTGGCTTACTATTTAAGCAGCCCTCTCCCCCGGCCCACAAAGCATGTGGGCACACGTATTGAGACCGCTGGGAGCAGATGAGTGATCATCACAAAATAAATATTAAAAAAATATACACATAAAAAGGACATTTGGTTGGGGGTGGGGGGCCACTAGCCACCAGGTTTTTATTTTACCATGAAAGAGGGTAGCCCTCCCCCCACCCTAAGTGGATGGGGGCACCTCTTGTAGCCCTCCCTGTGGGCCGATTTCTGCCCCTATCTTCCCCAGGGAGGGCTACATGAGATGCCCCCATTCATTTGAGGTGGGGGGAGAGGGCCACCAGATTAGTTGGTGCATCCCCCCCAAAGCATGGGGCTGCAGTTTCTGCCCCCCTGGGGGCAGATGGGTGATCATCTGCCCCCAGGGAATGGGGCACAAAACAAAGTATTAAACAAAAATATGCAAATAAAAAGGACATTTGGGTGGGGCAGGGGGGCCACTAGCCACCAGGGATTTTTGAGAATGAAAGGAGGTGGCCCTTTGCCCCCCACCCTAAGCAGATGGGGGGCACCTCATGTAGCCCTTCCTGTCTGCCCCCAGGGAGGGCTGCATGAGATGATCCCCCATCCATTTGGGATGGGAGGGAGAGGGCCACCAGAAGACCTGGGTGCAGGCCCCGCAAAGGATGGGGCTGCAGGTTTGGGCCCCCCTGGGGGCAGATGGGTGCCCATCTGCCCCATAGGGAAGGGGTGAACAAAAAATAAAAATAAAAAAGAAGCATAAATAAATTAGGATTTGGGTGGGGGCCACTAGACCACCCAGAATTGTTTTCATAATGAAAGGGGGGGCTCTCTCCCCCACCTCACGTGGATGGCGGACACCTCATGTAGCCCTCCCGGAGGGCAGATTTCTGCCCCAAGGAAGGGGCAAATGTGTTTTTACTGGGGGGGTGAGGGTCAGTAGACCACCAGGGATGGCTTGAAAGTGGGGCCATGATCGGAGAGTAGTAGTTACGATTTTCTGTTGCTGGGGTGACCGTAGGTAACAAATGTTTTTTGTTTCATTTACAGCTTTTTCTATGTGAGCAGCTGCAACGTTATGTGAGTACTGTTTTTTATTATTCTACGGTTAGGGCCATTGTCAGTGGGGTGGGTGAGACTGGGGCTGCATTGTTGGTGGTGTGCGCGGGAGTGGGTCGTCTGGGGAGATATTTTGGTGGGCTGGGACACAATTACGGGGGCAGGCCACAAATTGCCCCCCATGCCAGCAGAACATTGGTGTTTCCCTGGGAGTGGCTGTCTCCCATGTGGGTTGACCGTCTGCAAGCCCAGGCTGCTCCTCTGGCTGTGCTGCGTTACAGATGTCACCTCCGGGGAGGAATGGGGATCCTGCCGGGGCTCCCTGGGGCTGCTGCTGCACTTGGGGATGGTCAACCCACATGGGAGACGGGTGGCCAAGGCCAGGTATGTGATCCCCAACCATCCTGGTATTTTGGCTTATAGCTTCTCCCTCCAGGAAAGGACGGGGCCAGCAAGAACTTCAGGACGGTTGGAGGTGACACATCCATTTACCATGTGGGTGTATCATCCTCAAGTACTGCGGCAGCTCCAGGGGGCCCCAGCAAGGCCCCCTTCCCTCCCCCAAGGGTAATTCTGTATTACAGCCCAGCCCACACTCCAGGGTGATGGCCCTGGCCTTGGGCGGCTGTCTCCCATGTGGTTTGACCATACCCAAGCCCAGCAACAGTTTCAGGGAGCTCTTGCAGGGTCTCCGAACTTGCCCAGAGGGAGAAGCGGTAACGCAGGCCAGCCAGAGCTCCAGGAAAGTCAGGGGTAATGTCCCTGCCCGTGGGCGGCTATCTCTCATGTGGGTTGACCATCCCCAAGTGCAGCGGCAGTCCCAGGGAGCCACAGCAGGGTCCCCATCCTTTCCCAGAGGGAAAATCTGTAACGCAACCCAGCCAGAGCTCCAGGGTTGTAGGGGGTCATATCCCTGGCCTTGGGCGGCTGACTCTCATGTGGGTTGAACATCCCCAAGCCCAGCGTTGGTTCCAGGGAGGCCGCGGACATTCCCCATCCTTTCCCAGAGGGAGAAGCTGTAATGCAGGCCAGTCAGAGCTACAGGAAAGTCAGGGGTAATGTCCCTGGCCTTGGACACCCGTCTCCCATGTGGCTGCTGGGTAATACATTCTGGGGCGATTCATGCAAGTCAGACATCTGTGGATTCCCACGGGTGTCCTCTTTTCTGAAATACATGGGGTTCCCTGTTTTTCTTGGTGGCTGCGACACCCCAGGCCCAAATCTGTAGGTTGCCTACCCAAACCCTTTGGAGGATCGCAGTGGTTTAGCCTTTTCCCTTTGTGCCCAGGTAGGTTCACCTACACATGTGAGGTACCGATTTCCCATTGTACTTTCACATTATGGTAACCGCCAAATAAATTTCCTTCACACCAGATTGCTTTTTCAAAAGTTGAGTGTTTTTATTCCAAATTTAACTTCTTGTTTTCCACTCTCAACCTCTTATTAACACTATCTACACATGTTTCACCCTTGTTTTTACAGGGGATCATCAGGAGAGATTTGACTGCTATTATAATAGAAAAAGAAGAAAGAAAACCATTCATACCTTTGTATTTAATTCAACAAAAGAATTATTTAAGCAAAAAAAGCATTGCTCACATGTTCTAACACATTTTTCAAGAATTAGTGATATCAAAAAATATCAAAATGACGCTCACCAATAGTGTTATCTTTTGAGCTTGTTGTGCCACATTTAGATCCTCTGACTTTTAAATTTCCCTTGGGTTCTGTACCCTATTTTGGCAGAAAAGAACATATATTTTAGATTGAAGGTTACAAAGTAGAACCTGGTTAGGATACATCCTAAGTGAGCAAATAATTTGCTCAAAGTAGCTTTGGGGGAATCAAAGTTTCCTCAGCTTACCTTAATAGAATGATCCGCTTGTCACTCTCACGCTTATTATTTAAATAATGCCGTCAAAATACTTAAATGATACGATGCCAACCTTTAATTTAAAAGCAATACCGACACTCAAAATGGCCGCCGCGGCGAACGTAATCGCGTGATGTCATCATCGCATACGCGGGAACACGGACGTGATTACGTCACACGCGAAAAGAGTATTTAAATGCGCGAAGGGGTACTGCTAAACGCGTTAGGAAATAAGCGTGAGAGTGACAAGCGGATCATAGGTATATGTATGTAACAGGGAGTATTTTCTTTAAGTGTTACTATAATAATGAACAAAAAAAATGTTTTCAAAATCAAATGGCTGTTCTTGTCTGGTTGAGTAATCTACTTGGTGTGATAGTAAAGATGAGAAATGTTTATGTCCCAGAAAATTGTAACTGTAAGCATTATTCAGCTGTTGTAAATCTTCCGGAAAGACTGCCATTTAAGTATACTAAAACCTGTTTTTATCTAACTTCTATTAGATAATTAACTTCATTACCTCCTAGTCCGGCAAGGACCTCCCCGGGGACCTGGAAAGGAAAGGAAGAAAAGGGGGTGCTGGTCCATACCCTCCAATTGAAAGACGGAAGTAAATCCTGGTGTGCCGCTCCCCGATGAAAGAGAACTCCATCAAATGAACCCCACTCTGCATAACTCTCACTCAAAAAGAAGTCACGGCAGAGCAGGGGGGATATGTGGGATACATTTACCAGCCCCACAGATATTCCCTACAACAAAAACTGCATTTTAGCAGTTACAAAAAAATGGCTGTGCTTTTGGTCTGCTGAGCACATATCGGGCGAAAGTTGAACACAGCCACCCCAAGGATAGCTGCATTTTGTTTTCATTCAGGTAAATCCTGAGAAAACAAATCAAATTCATAATGGCTGTGCATCGCTGTTCTGTCATTTAAACAGTCAAGGCTTCACAAGAAAATGACCTGCATTTCAAATGGCATTGCACTAGTACCTACTTTCATGTCAAACATCACACAGTTTTGTTCTATTAAAACTCAGCCCAGGCCATGTATTTCATTTTGAACACCATCAGATAAGACCATCCTTCCCAGAATGGCATTGTTTCATCCATACAGTCCATGCAAAGCAAAAGAATTCTGCTTCAAGTTCGCACGGCTTGGATTTACCTTTTTGAAATAAACGAACACATGCAAAGTACTTCAAAGGAAAGATGCTCTCTTGCTTCGTGTCAATTACCAAAGAACCATTTTGCAACATGTCTCTGTTTTTAGAAACTGACCAGATCTATAACAGGCCTTTTCAGAAAGTAAATGCAAAGGAAAGCTGTGTACAGGAAAAAACACATTTTGTGAAATGAACATGAGGAAAAATAATGAACATGTGTAAATCTATTGTTGTAAAGCAGAAAACGACCTTGGGAAAGCTAAATGTAAAATAACACTGAAGCTCGCACAGAAACACAATTTTTCATTGGGGGAGTGGGGCTGCAAGATATGTATATTGTGCTTTCCCCCCCAAAAAGTACTTCAACAGCCTGCAAGGGCATGTGCCCTGTTCTCATGACACTGGGCGCGTGATAATTACAGGTTCTCCCAGACTGCCAGGCAGAACTGCTCCCAAGAACGAAGGATAGGGGGAAGCCCTATGTTTGTCTTGTAGGTGTGAGTTCCTCTACATTTATTCCCATTATCCACTGTAGGACTTCAAATGGGGAGTCATGGCAACCCTTGTGCAAGCTGACCCAGGGAAGACATTTTGGCTGGGGGGTTGGAAAGACTGCCCACATTTGGGGACAAATCCAGCCCATTCGATTTAAAGACCTTTTCATATCAAAACATTTTTCTCAGCAATCTGAATAAGCAGTAATGTGATATGATGACAGTTTTAATGTGATTTTCGGACAGGCTTAATAAGACTGTGTGCATCTTTCTGGCACATGGGGAAATGAAATGGCAGGGAAAATGCATTTCTGGGAAAAGCATAAATGGTACAGCTATTAAACTTGGGGAAAATATGTCAAATCATATTATGCTTATGTGTAGCCATTTGCAGAATTTTAGGAAATATGTTTTTCCTGAAAACTGTGAAATTGTGCCCACGGGCGAGGCAGCATTGCACAGAATTGGCGTTCCAACTGGCATATTCCTTCTAAAATATGGAATATGTCTATCTGATTTTTATAATGGTGACTATTGTAAATATTAGGTTTTTGTTCCATAACTTATTTTGGTAAAAGGAACTGTGGTGAGACAAAGCAAGTCATAAAATCCACACCCTCAAACTGATGTCACTTCCTTGGACCAATCAGCCCAAAGTGGGGAGGCGACCCCAATAGCCTGGCCTATCCCATTCAGGGTCTAAGTCCAGGATACTTCTGCCCATATTGTAAAAATTCTATGATGTCACTCTGCCTATATAAGAGGTAGACAGGGAGACACAGGGATATTCAACATTCAAAATTCACCCTGCAAGATTCCAAGACTCCAGAACCAGGTTCAGAGGTAGCTTACCCAGATCCAGGCAGAACCGCCTATCCAGTACCACCTAACCAGAACCGCATTCATCCCAATAATTCATCAAGAAAGCCGGAAAGGCCGCTGATCCCTTTAGGAGAATCCAGTGACCAGACCTTTTTGCCCAGCTGACCCACCCTGCTGTCCACAGTGACAAGACTTTGCCCAGCTGTTCCCAGCAAGGAGAGCCCAGTGGACCCAGTACCCAGACCTCTTGACTCCGCTAGCTGTGACCAGATCCTTGGCCCCGCTGTCCTAGAGACCCTGCTGGCTTAACAAATTACCAAACCCAGGCTTGCTTTGTAAGTATCCCATCACCCAGTGCCCAAAAACTGTATATCCTGCTATTTTACCTTGCATCTTGTTCAAAACCCTATCAAAATCCCTTAAAACCCCTAGTCAATATCCAAATTGCCAGTATCCTCTGTTCACCCTTTCCCTACAAGAATCTGTTTAGTCTCTATCTGTTAGCATTTCTTTCCTATTTTCCTTCAGTTACCTATGTAAGTCCTTAGTATCATTTAGAATAAATTAATTCATTTCCATTGAAAACTCACATTCATTATTGTTGCACTTCGAAAGTAACAATGTTGTTGAGTGTTTTTACTAATTATAGCCTTAAAATATAGTTGCAGTAGAACTAATCATTGTGCTGACAAAACGATTTTGCCCGTGTAGCTTGCTTTCTTTAAAATCCGATTGACCTAGTTCATAAAAAAAACCATAACACCATCCCATAAGAATCATCCCTTCCCCTCAGTATCCTATTTGTTCTGTGTCTTTGTTTCCCATCACAAAACCGATTTCCAATTTTGCCTGCTAAGCACATTTTCTTAGCTGTTTCCCAATTTAAAGCCTGTTTGAAATAAGAAATAGCAATTTTGCCACTTATGATTTTTGCTGCATTGTTTTCCTCCCAAAATCAATTTTCTCACCTGTGTTCATGTAGCTTTAGTACCCTGCTCAGTAGCCTGTAAGTTTCTGTGTCTCTTTAGTACAGCCACACATATTTCTGTCCTATCTATCCAACTGCAAATGTAAACTGATCTCTAAGTAACAAGTGTAATCCGAGTATGCTTTTTTGCTCAATTGCAAGGATTTCATTTTTCGTTTATGGCCTCCCATTCTGGGGTGGTGGGTCAAATTTAAAAAACGTTTTTTTCATCTTCTTGCTGACTGCTTGCCGCTGCTTTCCATCCACACAGAATTCAGTTAGCAGGTGTTTGGGGGAGTGTTGCAGGGGGAGTGCATAACGTAAGTGCCATCTATGAGTGTAAAGAAAGTAATTTTGCTTCCATTTCTATGTAAAGTTTATATTGATGAAGTCAGAAAGATTAATTCATTATATTATAATATTTTGCATCATATTGTCACCACACTGGTGATTGCTGCCCTAAAATTTGTTTCTCTCTGATTTTTCATTTGAATTCTAAAAATAAATAAATATTTCTTTGTTACACACCGGCCTGGTTCATGGTCCACTGCGACACGGGATGTTTGTTAAGGTGGAAGTGGACGGGTTGGGTGCCTCTTCAAAAAAGTACCCATGGTTCAAATAAATAAAAAATAAAAAGGCGTTTTATTGTACGCCACCTTCAGTGTCAGGGGAAGAAGTATCTGGCTGGGGTGTGCCGTGTCTTAAAATCCGTTTCACACCCACATTAATAAGGGCTAAAATCCAAGTAAATGCTGAGCAGAATGATTCAAACTGTGGTCCTCATACACGTGATCCATAGCTGGAGAACAGGGACTATTGATTAGTTTCTCGGACAGCCGGGCTGAGGCCTTTGTTCCCATCAACTTCTCAAAACTAAGATACAAAACAAAGTCCTGGCCTGTGTAGTGGCCTAGAGAATAGGAGAAAGGTATCCAAATTGTGAAAAGTAGCACCTTGGTGCCATTCTCACCAGCCCCTATTGCTATGGTTGAGAAAGACACTGTTGACCAATCCTGACTTACCAATAACGTTACCCCACACAATGTTGCATCAGCGAGTCACAGTGCACTATAATTATAATTTTTTTATAACGAAGTTTGAAGGTTTCAAAGGGCGGACCTAGGATTCAAACCTTCCAACCTTTTTTTGCTCAGTGTAGTCTTGCTTTTAAGACAAGCGCGTTGCCACTGAGCTACACTACCTTTCCTATGATGACATGTTTTCACCTGTAACCTTTCTGTAGGTAGTCTCAGGTGGAGCCATCAGCTAGATAGTTATCCATGAACGTACTAACCACTACGGAACATATATGTAGATGATTCCCTGAACCAATCGTGATTTCCATAGCTGTCCCTGTTTTATGTGGTTTTGTCAATAAAACACGTTTTGTCAAATCTTTTGGTCTCTTCAGTTTTTTGGTCTTTTGGCCGTGGGATTTCCCTGGCCTGTCCTTGCATACCCAGGGGCTTTTGCCCCATCTCCTCAGGTGTGTCTCTACATGGCCCTGAAGTTGAGGGACTATTGCTCTTTCCAGCTCTTTCCAGCTTTCTTTTTAGAAGGAGAGGCTATATTGGAAACTGGCCTATAGTTAGAGAGAACGTCACTATCAGCATTTGGTTTTTTACAGCTTGTGTATTTTGAGCTTTTTTCAGCTGGTCTGCTGCACATTTTAGGGAGCTGTTGATCAACTTTTGGAACAGGTAAAATATTCCTTTATGTAGCGTTATTCCATCACACATGTTTGGGGGACAGGGATCCAATAATGATCCTGAACATGTACCAGTTTTTATAACATGCAGGAACTGCTCTGATTCCACTGAGCAAAATGCTGTTAGACCATTGTTTGGCAAGGAGCAGGCCGCCACATATTTTGGGCTACACTTTCCATGATCCCCCTCCACTGACCATGATGGCTAGGGCTGCATGCGGCCTTCCTCCTACCCTTTGGCACTTACCTGAAGGCAGCGTTTGTTTCATCATTTAGTATTACCCCTATGCAGGCATACTGACACAACTGTCTCTCTTTAGGCGATGTCTTTCTCACTCAAAACGTTTGACCTTGGACAGAGTGGAAGAACTGTAGACTAGCAGAGATCCACAATCAGATGTCCAGCCCTCATGCAGGAGAGGATCATCGGCAGGAGGTCCACACAACACATGCCTGTGCCCAAAGCCGCAACAAATTCAGGTATAATCTGCCTCCTTTAATTACCAGGGGAGGAAATGTAGACTGCCCAGGCAAAACATAAGACTTGGCAGAGGTGTAGACAGGGTAGACCTGAGCAGGCAAGGCCCACTCTTTAATGGCCACTCAGCATTGCTGTGTGGGCATTTACAGATGTTAATGTCACTGCGGTTGGCCCAACTACATTAGCTTCAGGCCCCACTTTTTAGATAATCCTGGCTACGCCTCTGAGAGGTGGCAACGGTATCTTGCATCGCAGGAGATTAAGGTGCGGTACTACGCCTGTGATCCCTGAGACATGAGACGTTACACCGTCCAGTTTCCCTGATACATTCTATCACTTGAGACTTTATGTCATCCAGTTACTTCAGATTGCGATTTGCAGACCGCTACAGGAAAGTGCAACGCTCACAACAGCACCAGAAAAAGACTGACGCACAATAGTGCGACTTGGATCCCGCAAGCGAAATACAGAGATGTGCAGTAGCGGCTGGTGCGAAAAAGGAGTCTTTGGTGGAGGGGAAGCTAAGTATCCTCACCACCGTCGTTGTTTGCTGATAGATCATGCCTCTTGGGGGCTTTGAGGGGGGGCTTTGCGGCCAGCTGCAACCATTGCACTGCAAATCACTCAATCTTTCACACTAACGAGGAAGGCCTGCTACTTGCCATTGTTACTCCACTCCAGGGACCATTCTGTACTCATGGTTGTGTCTCCTCTGCGGCTGAGGCCCACATAAACCCTGGCTGTCATCAGGGTATGTATATGTCAGGAGTGCGGGGGGAACTATGTAAAAGGTTCTGTTTTTTCCATGGGAATCTGTGTTTCCGGATGTCCAACCACCGATTCCAAAGTGCACACCAGTTCTTTTCCGGCAAAACCACTACAGTTAAAGGTCTACTTGCTGCAAGCAGTAGCTTAATTACACTACAGTGAATACCAGTAGCTGCACAACACTTTTATATAATAGATGTTAATATTACCTGAGTAAATAGTATTTATTTTATTGACTTCATAAGAAAGGGATGTAACGACAAGAAAAGGCTATGTAGTTGGGTATTGAAACTTGGTTGGAATACTGAAAAGGGTAAGAAACTTACCTTATTAGGTCGAAGCTCCGTATCTTTCAGGATGGCGGCGGCCGCGTGTGTGTGGGACCACGGCCATCCTGAAAATTAGCTTGATAAGGATCATGTTGTCAAAATAGATGTCCTTCAAAATACAAATGTGGAACTTAGCAGGACTGCCATTTTTAAAACATCCTTAACTATGAGCAGCATACTTGCCAAGTAAGCGCAATTTGCCCCTTAGCAACCAATCATATCTTGCTGCAAGGGGAAATGTCCCACATGTGTATTATACCCAAGTTTAAATACCCAACTAGATAGCCTTTTCTTGATGTTGCATCCAATAGGATTCATATATAAGGACTCTTACCCAAGCCTCATTCTGAAGCGCGCAGCCTCATTTATGGAAAGATATATGTACCTTGAGCTATTTTGAAGCAAACTGCACTACTATGGATGGATGAAGGCTGGATGCAGAAGGTACTTTGAATGAACAGAGCATTAATCTTAACAAAGACCAATTGAAAGAGGATAGTGGACAGCACTCTTCTATAAATTCTACTGTACCAACTCCAGGTTTATAATTTACATACCCCCATTAAAGAACTGAGATCTACGCACTCATTTGTGCCTCCAGGACTCACCTTGTACTGCCACACCACGTGAGACCAAAGGGTCTTTAGCGCCATCCTTGAAGGTTTATAGTATAGCACTGGGACAGAAGGATAGTTAATAGAAAAGGCTGGCATGCATAAGCTTTTCATGCAATAACTTGCCGCTCCTACCTGCATCTATGCAATGATACCGAATTATAGACTTGATTTATAGAGAAACTGGTGATGCCATGAGACAGCGGCCATTAAATGTACACATGTACTGATGCCTGAAGTTTAAACCAACAACCTAGAGATATATGTGATGTCTTGAGAAAGGCATTTAGTAACGTGACCTACTAGCTAGCAAGATGATTGCCTGAACTCTATAGTTAATCAATTACCGCTGAACGAAAAGAGACACAGAGCTGCCATCGTTCCTGCCTAAATATCCTTTTTCTTTCTCTTCTCCTTTTCCCCTACTTTATTTACCTCCACGGGTTTCACAGAAACATGGACAATGGGCCACTGTCATGATTGTAACCACTAACCCATGTGCAACAAATATGAGGATGTCTTTATAACATGTGGAAAAGGATACACATTGGGACTGAGTTGATAACATCGAAGACTGTGAATGAACAATGTATTTGATCATCAAGGGTACAATAACTTGTATGTCTAGACATATCAATTGGTTTTAAATTGGTTTGGTTTTTGCTACGCCTTGACAAAGCCTGGTGACGGGAGAAACATTAGCACGTGACACCATTCGGATGATGTTGGCTTAGGAATGTTAAAATATTGGCCTAGGGCGACTTAGGACTGATTTGTGTACCTAAGCACAGAACATTTATTTTTTAACAATACATCTACTTTATATATATATGCTATGCGAGGGCCGTATGTTCTGGGAGAACCACGATGTTAGTGGATTGTACGAGCCACATGCTGCGCGATTTCATTGAATAAAGACTACCTTTTGAAACTCTTTTCAAAACTGGTTTCCTGCTTCAACATTGAATGACTGGGGGAGTGCTTTCCAATGGACTGGAGAAACAACAGTCATCTGGACATATATGCGTGAGGGATCTTGGGTACAGTGGACGTCACACTAGGGATAGTATTACTGGCACGCCCTGTGTCGACGCCCATTTTCGAGTTTCGAAAAACAAACTGTAATACTCTGCAGCTTCCACTAGATGTCGGCCTATGCACAGCATGTGATCTAAGCAGATACAAGCATCAGAAATACGATTACGGTGAGTAATGTATCCCATATATATATATATATATGCTTGAATTGAGTTTAATGAACACTGGCGCAGAACCTTACCTAACCACACTCCATCTTTATCCTTTCAACATGATCCCAGGTAGAACATTATGCATGGCTCTAATGGGGGCCATTCAGTTCATAGTGCACTTTATTTGTGTATACTATTGGCAACAAGGTCTTTTTGACACTGCTTCAAGTGTTTTCCTCTCCAGCAAAGGGCCCCAGATGTGAAGGAACTCATAATATAGATGTGCAGCTCCTTTGTGCACTTTTAAATTCTCCCGGAGCATCTTACATCATGCAGGCAGCAAAGAAAACCGCTCAGCAAGATGTGTGATATCCTGGCATGCTGTACCCGGGCTGCATTCCAGGGAAGACTCAAAAAAGATTAGGTCAATTTATTCTATCTAAGGGAGTAAACTAAGCTGCAGAGAGAGCCCTGGGGCACAGGGGGTTGTGGGAGATATGTCCCTTCTGCACTAGTGTCTGCTGTCCCCTGTGCGAATGTCCCTGTCCGTTTCCAGTGGATTCATGTCTATGCACACACTGTGAATACTAGTATAAATAAAGAACAGGCGCCGCTGCCTCCGCCACATTCCTCTTCTTTCCTACATGTAAATATGCAGGTTGGGACTAAGGGGGAAGCATGTGGGCCTTGCCTGTCTACACCACGGGCTTCCACTTAGCCACCACCCTCCTCACTTCCAGAATCTAGCACCAAGAGGCTGCCAAAATGGCGGGGATTGGGTTGTGCAAGACCCAGTTGCATTACGTTACCAACTGTACTTTTAACCAGTGGTTTAAGTGGGCCGGGGCCAGCCGGGGCCGGGCCCTGGCAGTCTCCAAAAAGTGGAGCTACGCCAGGGCCCAGCCGGGGAACCCCCGCCCACACCACGGCGGGACACATTATCCCACTGCTGCCGCAGCCGTGACGGGATATGCGCCTTCCATTTTCGATTCAGGCAAGCTGACAAAAGTGTCAGCCAGCCACAGCTGACAAACCATAGTAAGGCACGCAAACAAATATATAAATGTAAGCATTTATATATTTATGTGCGTTCCTTACTATGGTTTGTGTACTTTTCAAGCCATCTTTTATAAACATAGAAATATGTAACATATTTCTATGTTTATAAAAGATGGCTTGCATACTACACAAACCATAGTAAGGTATTTATACAAATATATAAATGCTTGCATATATTTATATATTTATTTGCGTACCTTACTATGGGTTGTGTTATTTTTAAGTCACGCCCATCCTGCAAGCCACGCCCCCAAATGAGCGCCCCACCCCCTTGATTGCTTACCCTACTTAAAGCCCTGCTTTTAACCAGTATGTCAACAGGAATCAAATTTAGGAGGGGCACAGAGGGGGCCACAGACAAAAGTAGGGGAGCCACAGACAAAAATAGGGGGGGGGGCGCCTATAAAAGGGCAATGTGTGATGTCAGAAGCACTCCTGCAGATAATCTTTTGTGCACACTAACTACCACACCACTTTTGTGCACCTCCTCTCCCATCAGAACAGGGGTGTTGCTAGGGGGGGTAAGGGGCCTATAGCCCCTGATCTTTTGGTTGTAGCCCTGGATAGAATCTCAGGAGCTACAACCAAAAGAACAGCTAGCCCCCAGTCCCAACAGTTCCGACATCAGCTTAGCCCCGGGTCTTTTCCAGACCCAGCAACTCCCCTGCATCAGAATGTAGGCACTAAACCATTAGGTCACTAATGACCCATCATTCGCGGTTTTGTGCGCTACATTCTGATTGGAGGGGCTGCTCTTGGCTGCAGGGTGACATAACAACTTCATTGATGTGCGGTAGCATTGATTGCATCCCTGTGTGCGTGCTGTGCTGGCGGACACAGCACTGCAGACAGTGCAGAGAAAGTAGCCCAGCTGAGGTAGGGGGGCTCAGGATTTCAGAAGAGAGGCCGGGCCCCTCGCAACCACCCTGCGCCCCCCAGCGACGCCACTGCTTTTAACTATAGCGATTATGCTATATGAAACCCAATGACATAGGATATCCTGACAAGTGGCATACACTTGAGTCTGTGTTGTCGTGTTGTGTAGTGACTAGACTAGCCAATGACACGTCACCTCAGACTTCGGATTCCCAGGCACCAGACTGACTGTGGGACTGGCCCGTCAGACATTTCCGCCCATTTTGTGACTTCTAGTTGAGAAGGAGTCGCCTGAAGCGAAGCTATAGGCACTGTGACTCGCAGTAACATGTAAACTTTATGTGGCTGGCCTGGGCCGTGCCCACTCCCCTCCCTGCCAGCCCCCTGGCTGCTGTCACTCAAGCCCGAATTCTCCTCGAGTTGTCATGGCGAGGCAGGTGGGATTAGGCCCGGACTGTCCAGAGCCGATTCAAGTGGAACGCGGGGCTGAGGAGCGGAACCGAGCGGCGAGCGGGAGCGCCTCGGACCCCGTGTTCCCACCTCCCGCGCACAATCCCGCATTGTTCGACCGTGCCCCGGCCCAGGCGCCATGACTGACAGCGCCTTCAGGAGCCGAGGCCTACTTTGAATTTCTAAACCCTGCCAGGGTGCCCCCCTGGGTGCCTCCAGCCTGACATTGTCTTGCGCCTCTCTGCCCCCCTCTTTGCTTTCCTCGCTTGTCCCCCCGGCTGTCCCCAGCGCACTCTCGAAGCACTGGCTTGTCTGGGGCCACTGGGCCATCTTGAAGACATTGTTTGAGGGCAATTCAAAACAGTTTGGGGGATGAGGAGCGACTCGCAGGCTGAACTCCCCCTTGACTTTTCCTTTCACAACATAAAAGGAGCTTTATGTGTAAAGGACGGATGTATGCGTCTTCTAAAGAATCACTAAACTAAACGGGGTGTAACGGGGCCTCGGGATGTCCCGGGCGAAGCTTGGCGCCGTCTGACGGTCCCGACGATATATTGGTCCAGGGCCTCTCTATGACGACTGTTATTATGTCTGAAGCCATATCGAAATGCCTCAGACTACACAATGGTACAGTGTATTGGCTCAGCCCTCACAGTCCTCAGGCTAACCTTTCAGAGGTCCTCGATAACTCAGGCCACGATCTTTCATGCCTGGACAGGGCGCTGTGAAGTAACGCGGTGTAAACGGCTCCTGCAACCTTTAAACTCGTCTTTATCGACCTCTCTGTGGTTATTGCGCAGAGTAGTTGTATGCAGATGGTTCCTCGGTTCAAACACCCTCTTTTTAGTATCAACGTATCAAGGAGCAGAGACCAGGGCAGCGGCTGGGTCGTTTTTCCGCGGTATTCCAACAATCATCGATTGAGAAATCTACGGCCTTCCACTGATCATAAAAAGCCTGGATTTCAGAATTCTGGATTCTATATTTGGACACCTGCATAGCCAACTCGCGATTGAAAGGCCTTGTGGCAAGGGCGCTCTAAGGGCTGACTGAAAAGACCTCACCTGAGTTCGGATCTTTTACTAAGAGCCTGCATAGAGAAAATAATCACTGCAAATGGTTTGGTATCTGTGGCGCCTGATCAGCTGTAAGGATCCAGCGCTTAGGTGTGGTTTTGTGGCAGGCAGGTCAGTGACCCAGAAATAATTCTTACACTTGGGGTTGCTGTCTATAAAAAAAAGAGTCCTATCCTCTGGGGCTGAATTGGATAGGACACAAGTCCAGGGACGTCATTTCACCAAAATGACAGGGGTAGTGGAAGCGACACAAGTCACTGAGGTTTGGCTCACTTGAAACAAGCCAAAATGAGCGTGGGAAAGAAAACGTAGGTTTGTTCATGCCACTTGTATAAAACCTGGGGGTGAAGTGTGTCGGATCCCTCCAAGCCAGGGACCCCGCCAGATGTGAAAAAGGAGGTTTAAAAGTATGCCCACTAACCTTCAAGAAGTACTCTGGGGCCCTGGCGTTGCCAGTACATTCTTTCGAAGGTTAGTCATGCTATTGAAGTAGCTTCATATATGATAAGTTATGTTATGTTGATTTATACCGCGCACCGCTACCGCCCAAGGGCAGTCTCCAGGCGCTCACGTGGCTCTGCAAGAGAAGAGGCTGGGTGTGTTGGTGGAGAGAGGATGAAAGGATAGGTTCAGAACCAGGAGGAACTGGCGTCTGTGAGCGTTGTCTTGCGTGTGGGAGGCCCTGTGCGCCGTAACCGTATTGGTAGGACTCAGTGCCTCGGATGTCTGCTAGTGTTTGTATTGGGTGCGTGTGTCGTGTGATGTTAGGGTGGGGTTTGTGTCGTGTGCACTGGTATCCATAAGGCTTCCACAGCCGCGGATGGCTGTTAGGTGTATGAGTATATTGTGTTGGTATGCATTTTTGTGGTGTTGATGGATTAGGCCCTCTAGTCTTGTTTCCAGAGTCTAAGGGTTGGTAGGGTGTGAACATTAGGTTCATTCTCTGTGTTTATGTGTAGTGTGGCTAGCCCCTAGTCATGTGTAGCGGCGTTGGTTATGTTGGAGGAGCAGGAAAATGGGTTAGTAAGTTATAACAGGAAAAGGATCCCCTGGCACCTCACCGCCCAGGTAGTCGGTACAAATTGGCAGCGGTGGAGCATCACCCGTAAGAACATTCTAACATTGACGTCAAACACACACGCAGCCACATCATCCAAAGCAGCCATCTGCAGCCATGAAGGATGCCTCAAATTATTTCAGGCCTGGTCCCTGGAGGGTGCAAATCCGATCACCTTGCTCAGGTCCTTTGGGCCATTGCAGCTACATGTTCCTAGGAAGTAGAAGGCCCATGCAACGATCCGGCAAAGTAGAATGTTCACGCCACCGCCGCTTCAGTCAAGAAAGAGGTTTCCCATTGATTATTTATATAGCACTGATCACCATTTAACAAATCGTGCCAGTGCACTGAGAGGCTAAGTAAAAAAGAGGATTAGGGACAAATACATGGTGTAGAAAGAGAGACAAAGGGGAGTTAGATACCTAAGAAGCTATCCGGCAGACGACATATGTTCCTGATCCCACAAGGCGAGGTTGCAGGGGAGGGTCCGTAGGTAATTATTTATCGTGATTCATCCTAGAGGCAGACAGCCAACCAGATGAGCAAGTCATGAATCCTAAGGGGTTTATGTAAATATGGGTAATGACCCACAAACCACCCCAGTAAACTCCCTGCGGGAATGCTTGGGGAACGAGCATAGTTTTAGGCTCATTTAGTTTGCATGTAGTCCCATGGCAGCACATGACTGGTTTCATAACTCGTAGGCACTGATCTCCACCGCTGTAGTTTTTGGGGTGAAAACAATAATTTCCCTTCTGATAGAGAACCCAAATCCCTAGAAGGCATGCAGTTTACCCAGGCATAGGAGTCTCCGTGGCCAGCATGCGTTGGGTGTCAAGCACAGAGGCTTAAAGGTAACCCTCTAGCACAGGAGTCTGCAGACTGAGGATCTCCTGATGTTTTGGACTACAGCTTCCATAATACCTCACCATTGACAATCCTGGCTAGAGCTAATGTAAGTTAAAATCAAAAACATCTGAAGAGCCAAAGGTTGCAGATGCCTGCTCTGGCCTATCGGGAGAAGGAGCCATGATTTCGGAGCAGGAGTAATATGATCAGAGTGTTGAGGAGGCCTAGGATAAGCCTGCACGCCTCTGGACTATTGCAGCTGATTTCGAATATACTCTTGTTGGACAATATGTAACAGTAATCCAAGAATGGCTGCACTAGTGCTCACAAGAATGGCCCCACTAGCGCTCACTCGGACCTGATCGTATGTTGGAAGCTAAATGAAGGAATGGCTTTTCTGGGCATGTTGAGGGGGAAGCACACGCTCTGTGTTATTGCCTTGACCTGCGGGACGGAGGGTAGTTTGGTGTTGAGAGCAACGCCTAGGCTTCTAGCTTTGATTTCTGGTACCTGCTTGTTTCCCAGAGAGCTCTGTCTGGGAAAATGGAGTGCATTAGGGATGCCGTTACCAAAGGTAGGCATTTCAGTCTTCATGGCTTGAGGCACACACTTCTAAGTCCCGCCCATTCATGAGTGTGGGATAGGCCCAGCGTCATGTCTCGATTGGGGTCCTCACCATTTCCAAAGTGAAGAATGATCTGGTTTTTAGGCCTGAACACTTGGAAAGGAATTCTGAACATGTGAATGAGGAAGGCCAATAGCTGCACTCATGCATTGAATACATTGAATGACCGACGTGATTAAACAGAGCCCTGTGACACCTCAGAGTTTAGCTCTTGCTTAATGCAAAGCATGGGGCTGTCTATATTTCATGTGCTTGGTTCCAAAAAGTCAGTGTAACTCAGGCAAAGGGTTGTGTCAGTGATTCCCATCTGTTCTTGAAGAGGTAGTGTTATGGCATATCTGCAGCGGGGGCTGGTAGAAAGGGGGTGACTGGCTGATTACCATCCAGAGATTTCAATACCTCTTAAAAGACACTCACTAACTCAGATTCAGTCCCTTGCTGTTCGGAAACAGTTGGGGTCGGTGGAAAGAGTGCACCTTTTCTGAAACCTGTCACTAGAACCTAGTCAGAACTACTGTCTATTGGCCTGGAAGAGGGCCATTATAATTGGTTATTTATAACACACTTCATACCAAAGGGGTTTCTAAGGACAGACCCTGGATTCGAACCTGTGTTTCTCTGAGCCGTCTTGCTTCCCAGACGAGCACGAGCACGTTGCCCCTGAGCTATACTACCCGTAATACAGAGGTGGGTAAATTTCCTGACACAAGGTGAGAGTGGCACAGCCATCAGTCTCCTTCACAGAGAGGCATCAGAACCAGATCATGTGGGCTGTGAGAGCATCAGGACGAGAGCAGAAGCAATGCCTGTCCCTCCTTTTGGTTGGAGTAAGAAGCCAAGGACGTGATACCAACGGAGGAGAGAATAAAGAGGGCCTTAATAAACAGAGAGAGTGGAAGAGGGGACTCTGTAAAGAAAGCCAGGAATGGCAGGCTGGACAGTGGTCTGGGAAGGCAATATGTACCTGGGAGAGGAGGACGTCAAGAGATGAATGGTCATATTCAGATGAGGTAAGATGGCTGGAGGGGCAGGAGCACGAAATGGTGGAAGGAGAGCAAGGAGCGACAAGATGAACTAGGGAAGAATGGATCAAGAAACAAAGGGAGCGAGAGGGAGAACCAGGAGAGTTATGAAGAACTAGCTGGATTACAGGAAAACAACAATGGGTGAGAGAAGCAGAAGAGACAAGAGGAACAACAATAGAAGGGGGCGAGAGAGCCCAGGAAGAAATGCGTGGTACATTGCAAACGAGGATGGCAGTCCCTGGGCCATGAGATGGAGGCGGATTGGAATTACGTTTGTGAAAGGTTAATCTCATGAAGAGCTTGGGTACCGTTAGAGCCTGGGGGAGATTAGGAAAAGAGGCGGGAAGGAAGATGGTCCAGGAGGTGAATATGTCAGCGTGTAGATGGCGAAAACACAGTGAGTGGGAGCAAATGTACCAGGGGCAACAGCATTGGGGCGGGGGGGGGGTGGAGGTGGAAAAGGCACAGGTCATATGTCCATTGAAGATAACATTGGGACAAAGAGTCTGGAGGTGAGAAAGAGATGGGGCCAGATCTGAGGAAGAGACGGGCGGAAGAAAGAGCAGCAGACATATTGGAGTGGAGCAAATAATGCAAAGTGTATGAGATGGACATTAGAGAGAGGATGGCTGTGCAGGGAAGAACTGGGGAAGAGCATATCTGGAGGGAAAATTGACTCTTGGGAGAATATTCTTGTACAGTGATCCAGGTGGGGGCAAGACAGAACTGCTGGGTAGGCCCGGGGGCAGAGGGAGCCTGGAGGGAGAAACAAGGAGGCAGTGTGCGAAAACCAACTGGGGAAGAGCAAGAAGGCTCAGGCAGCCGGGAAATACAGAAAATCTAAATACTAGATGGAGAGGGAGAAAAAAAAGAGAAAACGATTGTCCTGTAAACAAGTTCTACTGGCGACTCAACCTAACATACCAGTCCAGTACAATACACTGGTTCCTAATTCTACACCAGATCTGACCTTGGTAAGGGAGCACTCGAAAAACAAGTTATTCTAACAGTACTTTTACAGATTCTAGCATCTCGGCACTGGTTTATTGTTGCAGGATTCAAAACCTAGTGGTACTTCTACCTGCAATTTAGAATGATGTCTGTTCTGCTGGTCGCTGATAAGAGTTTGGATACATCACTACTACCTCTGAATTATAAGACAGTGATGACATTAAATACAGACAAATATTACGAGCTTTCTCTGTACTTTTTATGTATAACTGAAGTATTTTTCATAGATGTGCAAAATTCAGTTGAATCGGTATAGTCAAAAGTATTGGTGAGGAATGCAACTACTTATCAGCCAGTTGACCTACGGCACAGACATCGCCTCTGCTAAGCACTCCAACCTGTCCTCTATCCTAATTCTCCTTAACCTGTCTTCTGCCTTTGACACTGTCGATCACTCTGATCTCCTTCATACTTTCTTTCTTATTGGGATTCACGATCAAGCTCTTGCATGGATTGAATCCTACCTTGCACCTCGCAAATTATCTGTCTCCTGGAGCACCAACACCTCTCAACTCACTTCACTAACTGCTGGTGTTCCACAAGACGCTGTCTTGGATCCGCTCCTCTTTACACTCTGTGGTGCACTAATCTCCTCCTTTGGGTTCTCTTACCAACTGTTCGCGGACAACACCCAAATCTTTTTCTCTTTTCCAGAACTCTCCTCTGATTTCTCTATCAAAATTTCCAACGGTCTCTGCCATTAAATATTGAATGGCTTTGCAGTCTGTGATGTTTAACTCTACGAAAACAGACTGAGGTGCTCTTCTTCCCTGCCAAGAGCTCTCTCCCATCTCTTCTTCCACTTATCCAGTTCCCACCTGACACTCTACTCTTCTTCAGCTAGAAACCTGTGTCATCAATGATCTGTCTCACACCTTTTCTACTTTCATCTCCAAAACTGGAACAGCAGCTCACCTCACCCTTCTAAATATTAGGAACATCCGGCACCTCCTTCCTTTCAACACCGCCAAGCAGCTCTAAACCACCCTTGTCCTCTCTAAACTGGACTACTGTGGCAGCATCCTCTTTGGTCTCCGCAAACATGCTATCTGTCCTCTCAACAAGATCATTAACTTCGTTACCAGGACTCTTTGAACTCCCCCACTGCACACCTACTTCCTCGTACCGCCATGAGGTTCGATGGCTGACGATGCAAAACAGGGATAGGTTTTAATATAGTCTCCTGGGTCACAAATCTATCCATGGTAAGACACCACTGTATTCGCCTCTATCCAACTCTACAAGCCATCTCGTAATCTCCGCTCTGCCTCCTCGACTACCCTTGTGGCTCCTCGCCCACCCCCCTGTGCTTCCTCTCACTTCTGCTCTCTCTCTTCTTGCTCCACTTGCTTGGAATTCTCTTGTCCCTGGCATCCGAGGAACAGTCCACATGGATTTGTTCAAAACCAAACTAAAAGCCTACCTCCTCGCCTCTGAATTACCCTCTTTACCTACCTCTCACCTGCCTGCTAGCTAATATTTTACCCTCACCTCTAACATGCCTCTGTCCCGCACTTCCTCTGCCTCCAGTCTAGCACTTCACCCATCATGGTCACATCCAGAGCACAGCTGGGCGTACCACCGACCTGCACTTAAACCGTGCCAGTGTTGGTTGTCCTTAATCTATGTATGTCCACTTATGTATTGTCCCTGGTGACTGTTACATTTGCTCCCCTCCAAAACCTGGTCAGAATGTCCCTCAAACTCAGCCCATTGTAAGAAACTCACTACTTCCTGTCAAATCTGATTTCTTAACTATCGTACATTCTTTTGTGATCAGAAGAGCATTGCTCCTCCTATATACAAATAAATAAATAATGAAACTGCAGAGGAGTACCAGTAGGATTTAGGATTAGCCAGTCAGTACGCCTCTCATTAAACAGTGGATCTCTTTCTTAAGTACAGACGCTTTCCTACAAGATCCAGCTTGGCTCAAAGTCATCCATAAGGACAAGACAAACCTTTTCAGCAATACTACAGAGGCAGAGCAATTGCTGGCAAAGCTTACAGGTGAGAACAGTTGAATGTGGCCATTGAGAGGCAATCTTGATCCTCTAAGAGACATGCATCTGCCGTTTAACGAAGATGGGGCTTGGGGTGGCAGGGATGGCAAGAGTAATCAAACACTGGCCGCATAATAGCATTGCTTATACATGAGGTGGTTTCAAAATTAGTGGGTGCATGGGGTGGTCACGGGTCAAGATGTGGTGATTGGTCTCAAATTTCTAATGGAGTTGTTAAACGCACAGGTTAGTACACTGAGCTAACTCAGACACAAACCTTAATACAAACAGAACATGGATATGAAGGATTCCATCCATCACCTCTTTGTTTTTGCTTTGTCACCCCGAGTGGGACGGGTATGCCCAGACGTAGGTCCCGTGCCTGCTGGGCCTAGAGACCCAAGCTACTCCTCACTGATGAGCCCCAACAAGGGCGAAACATGTTTGGGGATGCTTGTGGTCTCGTGCAGAAGGGATGTGACCTAGCAGTTCAGGCTGGACTGCCCCTTTTGGGGTGGTGCCAAGCCTGATTTTCAGATGGTCTTTCCCCTTCTGTAATGGCTTGGCAGGCGAAGAACGGTGGTCTGGAGGGTTGCCCAGAGCAATGTCAGTGGTTAAGATTCATTCTAAACCTTCCATCCATAACCTCTTTGTTTTTGCTTTGTCACCCCGAGTGGGACGGGTATGCCTAGACGTGGGTCCCGTGCCTGCTGGGCCAAGAGACCCAAGCTACTCCTCACTGATGAGCCCCAACAAGGGCAAAACATGTTTGGGGATGCTTGTGGTCTCGTGCAGAAGGGATGTGACCTAGCAGTTCAGGCTGGACTTCCCCTTTTGGGGTGGTGCCAAGCCTGATTTTCAGATGGTCTTTCCCCTTCTGTAATGGCTTAGCAGGCGAAGAACGGTGGTCTGGAGGGTTGCCCAGAGCAATGCCAGTGGTTAAGATTAATTCTAAACCTTCCATCCATCACTTCTTTGTTTTTGCTTTGTCACCCTAAGTGGGACGGGTATGCCCAGACGTGGGTTCCGTGCCTGCTGGGCCTAGAGACCCAAGCTACTCCTCACTGATGAGCCCCAACAAGGGGGAAACATGTTTGGGGATGCTTGTGGTCTCGTGCAGAAGGGATGTGACCTAGCAGTTCAGGCTGGACTGCCCCTTTTGGGGTGGTGCCAAGCCTGATTTTCAGATGGTCTTTCCCCTTCTGAAATGGCTTGGCACGCGAAGAACGGTGGTCTGGAGGGTTGCCCAGAGCAATGCCAGTGGTTAAGATTCATTCTAAACCTTCCATCCATCACCTCTTTGTTTTTGCTTTGTCACCCCGAGTGGGACGGGTATGCCCAGACGTGGGTCCCGTGCTTGCTGGGCCTAGAGACCCAAGCTACTCCTCACTAATGAGCCCCAACAAGGGCGAAACATGTTTGGGGATGCTTGTGGTCTCGTGCAGAAGGGATGTGACCTAGCAGTTCAGGCTGGACTGCCCCTTTTGGGGTGGTGCCAAGCCTGATTTTCAGATGGTTTTTCCCCTTCTGTAATGGCTTGGCAGGCAAAGAACGGTGGTCTGGAGGGTTGCCCAGAGCAATGCCAGTGGTTACGATTCATTCTAAACCTTCCATCCATCACCTCTTTGTTTTTGGATTCCTTCCAGGGACATTTCCAGAGAACAATGGAGCAACAGAATACCATCTGTGAGGGCGGAAAAACTTGTGCTTTTTTACTTTTAAGTATAACATTATGAATTTAAATCTGTCTCTGAAAGTGGGATCTGCCAATTAGACCCCCCACTTTTATATTGCTCAATGCTATAAAATATAGTGCAAACATGTAACTGCAGAGACCGTCTACTAATGCCCACAACAACTGCCCTGCAGTTAGCAACATGGCAGTAACATGTTTGCACTATATTTATAGAGGACAATGGCGTGACAGAATGCCATCTGTGAGGGTGGAGTAGGCTGAGCTATTTTGATTTTTAAGCATAAAATGATGGGGGTACATCTGTCTCTAAAAGTGGGGTCTTCTAATTAGACCCCCTCTTCATAATGCTAAAAGGTATAGTGCAAACATGTGACTGCAGAGAATGTCTAGTAATACCTACCACAGCTGCCCTGTTGTTGGCAACATGGCATTTACAAAGAGAAATGCTAATTTCTGCTGAAAGCCTGCTGGAACCTAAAGTGCCAACAGCCAGAGGCTGCCCTTTTTAACAGGGGGCACGTCGATCCCCAAATATACATAATTATGTACCCTCACCATGTGGTGGTAGTCAGTTAAAAATTAAATATAATTAATGACATGGGGATCTGTGGGAATCAACAATTATACTGGCCAAAACGTTCTGGCATCAATTTATTGTCAACTTGGTTTCTAGTGTTCCTCCTTTGTATCCACTGTCTGGGAATGAGTTACATCCAAAGTAGACCATGTGGGTGCAGCACCAGCAAAATCATTTGTCTTCCCTGGGAAAGATTTGTCAGTTCGCAGGAAGACAGGAACTGCTCCCCAGGGTAGGGCCGAAGTCCAATTCATCAAATGACTAGCTCTGCAAGGCCAACGGAATCGTATCAGGGTTGTAATTAACGTAGACTCTTTAATGTAGGCAGTCAGGAGAAGAGGGTGGCGTTACAGCAGCAAGCACCAGTCCACAGAAGGGTCCCACCACCTTGGATTCTCTGAGAGTGCAAAAACGTGCAAAAAACTCCTAAACTCGCTGCCCAATTCCTGCAGACAAAACACTCTGTGGCAGAACACTCACGAGGCAGAACACTCTGAAACAGCAGCCAGGATTGTATCCTTACAGAAGTCTAGAAGGGAACCAATACCTATAGAAGATTGTCTATTTTAGGCATCCCCCTTGTTGAATCATCTTTGGACTACTGACCAGGAAGGATTACACCTGGTATTCAGTTTGGGCTACAGTCTGCTCCAAAGTTCTCTTCCATAGAGGTGAATACAAAGACTTCAAGGAAAAGGGCAAACCTTTTCCCTTAAACATCTCAGAAATATATTTGGGATTATCTGCTCGCTGGACAAGGCCCACTTGTACCCAGGAACTTGGTAACTGGAGTTGACTGCCCTGGGAAGTTCAGAACAAAGGACGTACCTTGCTCCAGGAGCCCTGCAGAACTAAAACGAGGCCCCCCAGCAACCAGGAGCCAAGAACCAGCTCTGAACACTGGTTTCCCACTTTGATCAGTATTCGTGCCAGCTCAACTTCTTCTAGGCACTTTATGAGTCATTGCAGTCATTCACTGGACCCATCACCTGTCTGAGCTCCATCTGTTTCCCAGCTAATCTCCTCTGAAGAATTGCATCTCTTCATTGTACCTCTTCGAACCGACTGGACTGATTTGATACGCCTACTCACCCATCACCTGCCTGTTCTTCCCCCGATTCGACTAAACTGCCGCTAAAGGGCCACACTGCATTGAGCTGACTCGACTGTCTCAGTGCCTGAAATCCATTGGGAACAACTGACTCAAAACATCTCAATGTTGACTTTGACTCACCCATTGGAAGCGCCTAGAAGCCTGACTTTATGATATGATATGATATGATATGACATGTATACTGCGCCTATACACAAGTGTTTCAAGGCGTGACGAGGCAAGGGAGGGGAAACAGAGGGAGGACAGAGACAACGATCCTACTAGACCAGGTGATATTGAGATTGCGCAAGTGCTAGGGAGGACGGAAGGGGAAAAGTGCCGGGGGAAAGTGAAGGCGGCAGTGCAGTACATAGGATAATAGTAAAATAAATAAACACAATAAATAAGGACAATAAATAAAAGTGTGGGCCGCAGGTGGCAAGTGCAAGGGTAAGTGCAGACATCAGGTGTCAAGTGCTAGTAGGAGCTGTAGGGATACAGAAACAGTCCTCGAGTGCAAGGTTTGCCAGGGGGGCAATGCAGGTGGGCAACTGGCGGGGCGGGGACCTGGGCCCGAGATCAGAGGGTAGCCAGGTAACCATTGAAGTTTACAGATTCAGCCAGGAGATCAGCAGGGGAGAGGAGGAGAGAAAGCAGAAGCAAAGAGGAAGGTCTTGAGGTGCTACCGGAACCAGAGAAGTTTCAGAGAGGCAGAGAGGCTGTTCAAGAGGGTGGCCCCAGCAGAAGAAAGAGATCTACCACCAACTCGCTGCTTGAAGAAGGGACTAACCCTGAGAGAGTTGGAGGCGGATGAGCAAAGAGCTTGAGAAAGAAGATATTTAGGAAGAGAGAGCTGGAGGTATTGAGGTCCCAGACCCCAGAAGGCCTTGTGGACAATCCAGAGGGTTTTGAACTTAATTTGAACTTAATCCCCGCCGGATTTCAGTCCCGGAGAGATACGATCCCTGGGCTTAAGGCCAAGGACAAGTTTCGCAGTCCTGTTTTGGATGAGTTGCAGAGGGCGGAAAGTGGGCAGGCAGATTTAGAAAGAGGATGTTGCAGTAACCCAGCCTGGAGATAACCAGAGCTCTGGGGACAGTGAGCCTGTGGGGGAAGGAGAGGAAAGGAAGAATACCTCTGAGAAGGTGCAGCTGGTAGTGTGACTTCTTAGAGAAATCAGAGATGTGAGGAGAGAAGGAAAGTGTGGAGTCGAAGATGACCCCAAGGTTTTTAGCCTCACAGGTGGGAGCAGGAAGAGGGCCAAGAGATGCCAGCAAGAGAGTGACTGGAAAGGAGGGAGTAGGTGTGCCGACGATGAGAATCCCGGTCTTACTGGCATTAAGGCAGAGATCATTGGCGGCACACCACTCCTGGATGGCGGAAAGACAGTCAGAGATGAGAGGAGGAGAAGAGGTGGCAGTGGGGAGCCTGAAAATGAGTTGAGTGTCATCCGCATAGCACTGAAAGTTGAGGCAGAGAGCGGCAATGTGGTGGGCAACAATTGGCAGGTATTGGTTGAACAGCCCTATGTCGAGCCCTATGAATAAGAAGGTATTTGAAGTGGTTTTGTTCTCCTGGCTTGCCTTAAAGTTCACTAGTGACAAGTAAGAACTAATACCCTAGCTTTTTAAAAGATATCCTCAGAGAATTTGATGTTGCTGCTGGAACTATTGCCTGTGCACCCCTGACTCCAGGGTTCCATGTCATTTCATCGCAGGAGGTTTTTTCGCTGGTTTTTATACCGCAAATTTTTGTATGAAAAAACCCATCACATTTTTTTAAATTTCTTTTTGGGGGGGCCCTTAAACCCCCATTCCCTTTCAGTTTTTATCTATTCCCAAACACCCACATCCCATATATATAATTTTATAACCCCCCCCCCCAAAAAATTTGATGTTTTTTTTTGTTAAAAAATGTGCGGTAAAAAACCCTGCTAAAAAACATCCCGCGATGAAGGACGTTATACCGACTCCAGACCCACAATTCCCCCTTTCATTACAAGATTGCATATTACATGTCTTCTCTTATAGAAGTGGGTTATAATGGTTATGATTACTGTGTTTACATTCCTTCGTTTAATTAATGAATCCCATTTTTATAGAATCTTGGTTGGATACATCTTTTATTTTGGTACCACAGTACTGTTGTGTTTGGACCTCTTCTGTGCTAGATCACATCCTCCTGAAAAGTATAGCTGTCTTTGCCCCATGCTATCTTCAAGAGGTAAAGGAGGTACACCTGTCAGGCTGTTTCACCATTATCATTGGGGTCACTGATTCTTTAGTAGTAGTGTTGTGAGGCAGAGTAGAGGTTGCATCCATTACTCATACCAGTACTCCTCAAGAGCAGTAGTCATTTAATCATATATGGCTAAACAGGGCCATTTGAAAGTGATTTGTTTATGTGTCAATGGTCGTCCTGTAAACACTGTAGGGGGTAACTGAACTTGACAAATATATCATTCATCTTAATGACAACAACTATAACATCAAATTACAGAAAAAGTCAGTTCAACAACCATTGCATTTCTGGATTTACAACTGTACACATATGGGGAAAGAATATTAACAGATCTCTACATAAAACCCACGGCAGTAAACAACAAACTACATGCACAAAGTAATCATGTTAAACACACCATTAAAAAAATCCCATTTGGGGAAATACTTAGAGTGAAACGAAATTGCAGTATGGAAAAGAAATATCAAGTCCACTTAATGGATCTAAAAGAGAAATTCATTCAAAGAGGATACCATGAGGAAGCTTTGAACCAAGCTATAAGGAAAGCAGAAAGAATCTCGAGACCAAGTTTATTATTAAACAAGCAAAAAATCACAAACAAATGTGTAAAAACACACTTCATCAATACATACAGCAGTGAAGCTTTCATATTGAAAAAAGTACTAAATAAGCACTGGAATATTCTACAAACAGATGAGACATCACACAAATACCTAGAAGAAAAGCCAACAATGGTATATAGGAAAGCACCCACACTAAAACAGAGGTTAAGCCCCAGCCACCTCAAGAATCCAAGTACGAGGAAACTTAGTGAATTCCTCAAATTACCAGCACCAACAAGATCTTACAAATGCGGAAACTGCACAATCTGTGTCCAGATGCTACATGGCACAAAACACATAAGGTTGCCAACTGGGAAATTGCAAGAAATCAGACAATTCATCAATTGTAAAAGTAAATATGTTATCTATGCGATCATATGTGCGTTCATATGTGTTTGTGGTAAGAAATATATTGGCAGTACAATTATAGAAATGAAAAATCGTATCATGGAACATTTAAGAGCAATAAAAAATAGAGACACAAGATATCCTATGGCCATACACTTCATTCAAGAGCACCACCAATCGAACATCAAAGACATCAGATTTTTGGGCTTAGAGAACATTTCCGAACCGGAAAGAGGTGGTGACAGAAAACTTCTACTACGCAGAAGAGAAGCGAAGTGGATTTGTATTTTGGACACGTGTTATACCGGTTTGAACACAGAACCGAGATGGCTTATTGGCTCTAAACAGAATATGTGAGAGACTTTTTTGTGGCATAGGAACAATAGATAAGGTTAATTCACATGTAATGGGTTTAACCTCCTGAAATCTCTAAGGTCGGATCATGCTTTGATCATTTGCTTATAACTATGTTGTATACTATGTAATCCTTTCAATGTATATACCCCGAATTTCCTTTAAAAAAAAGACCTGTGTTTTTTAGTTGGGTTTTTATAGTTGGGAAATAATTTAGCTTTTTGTAATTTTTTGTTTACTCAGATGCATGCTTTTATTTTGAATTGATCCGGATCCTCAAATGTCTCACTTCCCACTTGACTTTAAATATGTCTCCTCTTTCACACACCTTTGACACAATCTGATACTTTGAGACTAAAATAAGAAACCAGTCCTTCATTAAAACCTTAAATACAACCATCTAAATAAAAAACAACAGTAACGTTAGCCTTGCGGTCAATAAGACATTTTTCAAAATGGCCGCAGCACGCTTTGGAACGTGTGGACTCATCGCAGCACGGGTACGTGATGATGTCATCACGCGCCAAATCATGCTTTAAAAGCGGATACAGGAAACCTAGAGAGCCATCGCGGTTCCTGGTGAGTACAAACAAGGTAATCGGACCTTGGTGAAACTGCCACTGGGAAAAGGAGACTAAGGTAAAAGCAGAATATCTTTATTTTGTAAACTTTTTCTTATAGCAAAAAATGCAAAACTTGCATCTGTTTGCCAAGCCACTTCCAAAAAATACTTAAGCATTTTATTTTTTAAACTGCTTGGAGATTAGTTGAATAACTAAAAAGCTCACTGATTACTTAAGTCTTTTATGGACAGTCTGTGCAAATATACCCCCCCATCCTGAACAAATTAGTTCACTAGTTTCAGGCCTTGAAGGGCACCTTCCATTATGAAGAAAGGAAAAATAATTTGTAAAAAAATGTCTGGGCATCGGATAAATAACCGGTCCTCCAGAATTCTTTCAGACTTATTACCTTTGGTGACAAGAATTCTTCTCTAAGACTTGAAAAACAAATTAACAAAAAAAGCAACCACAATGAAGGGGTGAGTGAATCTAACTATAAACATACACATCAAGTCCTCTTTCTTTAAATCATTTAACATCGATTTTTTCTGAACTACATTTTGTTGAACATTCACATATATTGTTTCTAAAACAAAGCCCTATTTTCTTTTATTTTTGGTACAGAATCTTTCCTGAGGAACCACGGCTAGATGCTGTGGGGAAACACGTGTTGGGAGATTTTATGTTTACAATGGGAATGCAAAACATGCATAAATGTCTGAAGTCAAAACATGAAAAATGAATGTGTAACCACTACGAACTGTACAATAAGCATATGTCTAATGCTATGTATGAAATCAACACATGGAGAATATATTCATATATAATTTAAGGATAAACTTAGAGTCTTTCTCATTATATTTGGACTACCGTTTGACATTAATTCACACAGATTACAAGTGCCAACACAGGAAGAAAAATATTCAGGTAAAGGAGGTATACCTGACAGGCTGTTTAACCATTATCATTGGGGTCACTGATTCTTTAGTAGTAATGTTGTGAGGCAGAGTAGAGTTTGCATCCATTACTCATACCAGTACTCCTCAAGAGCAGTAGTCATTTAATCATATATGGCTAACCAGGGCCATTTGAAAGTTATTTGTTTATGTGTCAATGGTATGAATGCCCGCATGTAAAGACTGGATGGGGGTATCTGTACTTCTGCCTCCTGCCCCCCATATGGTAGGCAAAAGGCACAGAACAACCCCAGCAAGGCTCTCAATGTGGTAGCTATGTATGAGCAGTCAGGCTAAGCTTTCAGGAGGTGATGTAGGCAGGTTCTTAAGTACAGTGTTTCCACAAAGCCCCCACAAAGGAATGTCCACACACTATGTTAGGTGATAACACAGCTTCTTTATATAAAATAAGGTTTGCTACTCATGCCAACAATATACACATATAAATAATAACACTTTGTACATGGAATGACTTATTCAGAGAATAGTAAATATATACACTCTTTATGGTACGACACACAACTTAAATTCAGTTAGAACTGCACTAACTGCAGACAGTTTTAAGTGGCAGGTGAATTCTTAAATAAGGTGTAACCAGAATAGAATAGATAAGAAAGGCAGGTTAGTTATGAACAATGGCAGAATGTTATCTTTAGACTAGACAAGTGATTCTGAGTGAGGATCCCCCCACTTGGGCAACCTGTAATAGAAAAGATAGGGAGTAAATTATGTTGTCTTTTACAGCCCAGTCCAATGTTGTTCAATAACGTTTGTGCTTTCTTTTAAAAGGTTCTACCACCCCCAAAGTACCTGAGAAGCCACAGGAGAACAGGATCCAAGATGAATCGCAGAGCCCTGTACGAATTGTGAGGCTACACGATGCTCTTCCTTGTCACAGTACCTTTGGTGCTTTGGCAGGCGAAGTGGCAGAGTTTCTTGGCTTTACTCAATTCCCTCCGAGGATGGACCCCCTTTGGAAAAAGGAGCCACTGGGATGCTGAGTCTAAATATAAAAAGGAACCAAAGTCTTTCAAAATGGCAGCAGTTTGGCTCTTTGCAGTGCTCTCCTTTGTTCAGCGATTTCTCTGACTGCAGAAGTCCTATAAAAAAGAAACTTGCTGTGGCCTCCTTAAAGGCTTGGTGGATGAAGATAAGACCCCTTGCACCCTTCGATGACTTCTGGTGGCGACAGGTGCATAGGTCACCTTTGGTGTCGGGTTTTGTAAAATATTGCGGTTGTTTGACTTTTGGTTCTTTGGTGCTACAGTCACAACACGGACCTCTGGACAGGTTCTGGCACCCTGGACTAGACCACTGGAGTGGACCTTGGACCCTTACCAAGTGTGTACCCTCGGGATGACTTTGGTGGTGGTAAACCCACCGGCAGACCTTCCACGGCACTCCACGACTATGGACTCTCTCCGGTGGGAAAAAGTGGTCAATGATGGCGGCTAGGATGTCTTTTCAGATGTTTTTAGGCAGTTTGGAACTTTCCCAGATCCGGGTGTCCAGCAGCACTATGCCAGGGTACCCCCCCTCTTCTAAGCGGTAGCCAGCAATGGCTTCCAGCGGTCACGAAATGCACTTCCGGACCCAGGGCAACACCATTGGACTTTTCTGGCTCGAGATGTCTGGCACTCTTCTTCGGGATTTTGAAGACCCCTTCTCCAGATGGCAGGCACACAGGACTGGCTTCCAGGATACATCAATGAAGAGCAACAGTATTGCACGATGGTCCCTCGTAACTCGGGGTGAGGTCTCCTTTGCAGGTCCTCTCTGGATCAGTCCTTGGGAGACAAGACAGCTTTCGTATTGATAAGAAATGCAGCAGCAGACTTCCCTTCCAGCTGGGCTTCAAGGAGCAGCTTCTCCTTGCTAAGCTTCGACTTCAGCTACTGAACAAATTGGAAAGTGACAGGTCCCCAGATACAACATCTATCCCTCATTCACTCTGGCTGAGCCAGGCTCAGTCAGCCAGTCACACAGTAGGGCATTCATGCAGGCAGACAGCCAATCAGGCTCACAGGCATTCAGGCCATTCACACCACCCAGACACCCATAACAAAAAATTAGATTGGGGCAAGTACCCAGCCTTTCTGCACACTACACTGCATGCATGTCAGTTTCAGGCAGGGCCGTCTCATTCCTTGTGTCACACATACAGAAACCTGACACCCATAACAGAGAATGTGAGTTGCTTCAGACTCCATTCACACAGGTCCCACCCATAGGGTGTACCCACAACACACAACACCTGGTAAGGCTTCTGTCAGTCTGACAGGAGGCAGCCCCCAAGCCATATATGGTATTTCCACCCAACAGCCAGTCAGGGGGAAAGGGAACAACAGAGACATATATGGTGTTTCCACCCACCAGCTATTCAGGAGGAAGGGACAGAGTCAGGGCTTCCCAGGACTTTGGGAAACAAGATAAAAGGCAATAGAAACCAAGAGGCAACAGGAGCCATCTTGCCTTCTGTCATGAATCCACTGATTCCTATGGCAGGGCCTGGGTATCCCAAAATGGAGGATACTCAGAGCCGCTGTCAAGTCACCAGCCCATACCCTGCTCTGTGGGCCACACACAGATGACCACAACACACAGAAAGGGTACAAGGGTGTACCCCCACCCATGGGTGCCATAAGGGTGTCCCATGGGTGATGTTCACCAAAAGATAAGAATGAATAGCTGCCCTACCAAAGGTCCAGATGAGACCTCAGTGGCAGAACACATAGAGCAAACACACACAGAGAAGTGGTAGGACAATGACAGGAGGCCCCGTCCCTCCATAAAGCATTTCCAGCATCACATGCACCCCCACAGACTGAGGTTAGGGCAACTGATCTCCCACAAAATTGTTACCCTCATCCAGACGGTCAAAATACCTTCTGGAAAGGCCATCTGCATTATCATGACTTGTCCCTGGCCTGCTCAATGGTGAAGTGGTGAAGTCTAGCCCTTTCAGGCTAATGGACCACCGGAGCAGTTTGGAGTTTTCACCATTCATTTGCATAAGTCATTTTAAGGTCTTAAGGCCAGTTTGGACATTAAAGGCAGACCCTTTAAGGTATTGTCTGAATAACCTAAGTGCCCAAATCATGCTGAAACACTCCTTTTCAACTGTGGCCCACTTAAGTTCCCTATCCCTTAGTTGCCTACTGATGAAAATGATGGGGGGTTCCCTCCCTTTGTCGCCTAACTGAGACAAGACAGCTCCAATTCCGGTATCAAAGTCTTAAATTTGCACAATAAAGAGTTTGTTCTAGTCTTAGGCACACAAAACAGGTGCCCTGCACAGACTTCCCTTCAAGCCATCAAAGGCCCTTTGACAGTCTTCACTCCAATGAACCTTCCTAAGCTGTTTGGGTGAGGTCAGAGCTGTCAGAGGTGCAGCTATGGTGCCATAGTCTGCCCTGAAGTTTCGGTAGTACCCAGTGAGGCCCAAAAAAAGCTCTCACCTGGGTTGGAGTATAGGAAGTCTCCCTGTCCTGCACAGCTTGTACTTTACTAGGGAGAGGTTGGATTTGGCCCCCTCTTATCTCATGCCCAAGATAAGTGACTTTCCCCTGAGCTATCTGGTATTTGTTTGCCTTGATAGTGAGGTTGACCCTTTTCATGGCTTGCAACACCTTATCCAAATGTGTCAAATGCTCTTCCCAGATGGTACTATAGACAGCGATGTCATCCAGGTAGGCCACACAAAAAGCCTCCAGCCCACTGAGAACCTGATTGACTAACCTTTGGAAGGTGGCAGGGGCATTCTTCAACTCAAAAGGCATGACTCTAAACTGGTATAGCCCCTCAGGAGTTGAGAAAGCCCTTTTCTCCTTTGCCTAGTCAGTCAGAGCTATTTGCCAATAACCTGAAGTGAGGTCAAAGGTGCTCACAAACTTGGCAGCAGCTATTTTGTCCATAAGCTCATAAACCCTGGGCAATGGGTCTGCATCAGTCTTGGTGACTGCACTGACTCCTCTGTGGTCAACACAGAACCTCTAATCCTTGGAACGTGGCTCTGAACTTGCCTCGGGGACAAGGAGCACTGGGCTGGATCAGGGGCTTTTTGAGGGTTCAATGAAACCCATATCCAACATCTTGGCGACCACTGCCTGGATGTGGTTCTTTACAGTGTCTGACATTCGGTAGCATCTGTTCTTGACAAGTGCACTGTCACCAGTGTCAATATCGTGCCTACACCATGGGGTGAGGCCTGGTGTCAGTGTGAACAGAGGGGCATACTGGTGGAGCAAAGCTCTGCAGGTCCTATGACTCTCTGGTGTCAGATCTGGAGAGAACTTCACTCCCTCCACTGGGTCATCCTGATGGTCGCTATGCAGCAAATCTGGAAGGGGCTCACTCTCATCCTCTTCTTGCTCTGAAACCAGCAAGAGGCATGAGACTTCTCCCCTCCTGTGGATAGGCTTGAGCCTGTTGATATGGAACACCTGAGGTGTTGGTTACCTCAGGGATACTCATGTCCACCAGATAATTGACTTCACCCATCTTGAAGATTATCCTGAAGAATCCAGTCCACTTATCCGCTAAAGCCCGAGGCTTGGTAGGTTCCATCACAATGATCTCCTTACCAGGAGTCCAATCTACTTGTGAGGCTTTAAGGTCATGCCAGTACTTGTTAAATTCCTGGCTGGCCTTAAGATTTGCTGATGCTTGGCCCATCATCTGTGCCATCCTTCTCTTGAGGTCTAACACATAGTCCCTCACTTGTTTGGGAGGACCTGGAGGGAGGGCTTCCGAAACTACTTGTACTAAGGCAAGGGGCCCACTCACTGGATGTCCAAAGAGAAGCTCAAAGGGGCAGAAACCAACCCCCTCTTGAGGTACCTCTCTGTGAGCAAACAGCAGGCATGGCAGGAGGAGATCCCATTTCCTCCTTAGTGCCTCTTGCAAAGCACCTAACATGCCCTTGAGAGTTTTATTAAATCTCTCAACCAGACCATTGGTGTGAAGATGGTAGGAGGTGGAGAACTTATAGGTTACACCACATTCCATACACATAGCATGCATGTACCTAGACATGAAGTTGGTTCCTCTATCAGAGATCACCTTTTTAGGGAATCCAACTCTGTTAAAGATGCCCACGAGAGCCCTGGCAACCACCTTGGCTGTTATGGTCCAAAGGGGTATAGCCTCAGGGTACCTAGTAGCAGGATCTACCAGTACCAGGATGAACCGGAGTCCACCTGATGTGGGAGGGTCAAGGGGACGAACAAAGTCGATGCCCACCCTCTCAAACGGTGTGCCAACCACTGGCAAAGGCTACACTGGGGCAATGCCACTGCCTCAGTCTTGCTAGACAACTACTCCCATAGTGGACTGAGAGCCTCTGCTTAGTCCTCTTGGTGCCAAGATGACCAGCTAAAGACACCTCATGTTCCAACTGCAGTAGGAAGGGCCTGTATACGTGGGGTATAACCAACCTCTTGACTGTACCAGGTTCCGGCTGAGTGAGCTCACTGCTAAAGAGCTCAACCTCCCATTAAATCTTAAAAGTCATTGGCACTTCACCTTGTGCCTGGGTGTTGGCTAATTTTCTCAGACTCTCTAGAGAGTGGCATTCCCTCTGACCCTTGCAGAAGTCTCCCCTAGAGGGCCCCCCCTCAACCAGCAAGCATTTAAGGTCAGGACGATCCTCTGGGTTGAGTACCTCTCCTTGAGGAGGGTCCTCTGGCTCCTCTCCCTCTGGAGTTGAGTCAAGGGTCACCACTGGGCCTAGTCCCCAGGAGCTGGGGCCACAGTGGGTACTGCAGAAACAGCAGGAAGAGACGGAACCCCCTTCACAGAGGTGGCCTTCTTACTCTTACTCTTAGCCTTGGGTTTGCCCTTTGGCTTGAGTAACTATCAGTCAGGCCCTGTTACACCTGTGACCTAGAGACTGAAGCAGCAGTCAGGGGTAACCCATCTGAGATTAACCCCTTCTAAGCCCAAGTAATTCCCCAACAAAATGTTTGCAGGCACATTGTCCTGAACCAGAACAGGAAGCATTGCTGTCTTGTCATCAATCTTGATGGTGTCTAGGGCTACACAGATAATTTGGGAGGCCCACCAGCTACCCTAGTGGTTCTCACCTACCTAGTCATCTTGCCTGAGCAGGGTCCTGTCCACCACTGTCATGCTAGCCCCAGTGTCTCTCAAACCAGTGGAAGGCTGGACATATATGAGGACACTTCTCCAAAATATTATAGTGTTCGGTGGGATAGTAGCCAGTACCTCTGAGTACTGGTCCTAGGCCCCAAGGGACACTAAGGATATCTCTACAGCAGTGGCCTCCACCTCGGACATAGAGTAAGGGTATGTCAGGCTAGACACCAAGTGCCTTACCTTTACACTTGGGGTCACCCTTTCTGTGGTCCAAGGCCCCACAGTCCCAACAGATGCCAGGAATGTGAGGGACTGCACTGGATACACTGGGAGCCTGCTTTGCAGCAGGAGTACCACTACTCTCACTCCCACCCCATGACACCTATCCCCCTTAGATGGTTGGACCTTACAGGGAGAATGCTTGTTTTATTTGATGTGGCTGCTTCCTGGACTCCTCGGCCTTCTGAGGGGCCCCTTTCTCTTTGTCCTTGTCCTTCCCATCGGGATCCTTAGGGGACACCCTGTCAGAGAATCACTTATTAGCCAACTTGGCTAACTTGAAAGGATCCAAAATATTCTGGTCAGCCATGTACTGATGCAGTTCTGATGAACAAGCTTCAGAGAAATGTTAAAAAAATAGGAGGTGAGACAATTCAACAATAGACTTGGCTTTGTAACCATCAATCCATCCCATCATGTTCATATGTACAGCACTAACCCAGTCCACCCAAGACATATTCTCTCTCTTCTTATAATACCTGAACCTTTTAAGGAACTGGGCAGGTGTCTTTCCAAACTTGCCAATCAAAGCAGCTTTCATGCACTGATACTGACTTCTTTCTTCCACACTCAGTTTCAGAATACAGTCATAACCATTCTAAGGTACTCTATCTAGCAAACACTTAGCACAATCTCTATTATCAACATCATGGATATCACAAGCCATTTCAAATGCTTCTATCCATTGGAGGAAATCAGAACCCGCCACATACATACCAACCAAATATTTCCTAAATCTATTTGCTGGGGACATGACACTCTCAACTGGTTTTGCAGAAGTCTCCACTCTAGCCTTCTCTAGCTGGATTCTCTGGCATTCAGTATCTCTGTTTTTGAGTTCAAGATCCCTGTCATTGAGTATTACTTGTTGTGCCAATTCCTCTTTCTTCAACTCAGCTTCAGTTTTTAACTTCTTGTATTCAAAGGCCAATGTCATCCTTAATAACTCAAGTTCCTAGGCATTCCCTGGAGAAACAATGCTGGGTTTAGGAATAGAAGTGACTGGAGTGGAGAGGTGGCAATCCCATTGGCAACATCTGTGACTCCTCCAGGTGTGAGGACCCCTTCAGAGCCCACCCCAGTTTCATCCTGAGTTTCACAATCTGCCTGAAAATCCACAAGGGTAGCTATAAACTCTGCCCCAGACTTATCTTCAAAATCTCCCTCTTTCTCTTGACGAGCACTCTGGTGAGCCTCTAAGCTCATCATGGTCAATTTACTATGTGCAATACAAAGTGGGGTCTGGGAATCTCTCTAACAGCATGCACACAGCTCACTGACCTGTTCTTGAGTGAATAACCCCTGGGAGAGATACTACCAAGTCTTTAGCTCACTGTCCTTTTCACAGAGAAGACATTTCCCCACATATCAGTCTTTGTCCTGCCCAGGGGCAGTCCAGCACCGAAATGCTAGGCAATTCTCCTCTGAACAAGAGTACCAACAGCAACCCCATACACGGGTTTCAGCCTTGTTGGGCATCATCAGTGAGGTGAAGCTGTGCCTCTCCAAGAACAGTGAGCAAGGGGTCCACGTCTGGATTGCCCTGGTAATTTAGGGTGAGACCCAAAGTTAATTTATGCAAAACAAAGGGGTCTGAGAATCTCTCTACCAGCACGAACACAGCCCAATGACCTGTTCTTGGGTGAATAACCCCTGGGAGAGACTCTACCAAGTCTTTGAAACCATATTGAGCCCAGCCCAATAATCCAAAGCCTTCTATAAGTGCTGGGATTTGTGGGACTACTGCTTGCTCTAATTGCTAGTAAAGTCGTAGTTGGGATATTAATCGAAAGTTCCCTGGATCTGTAAGGGGTTAGCAAGTGCTTCTTAAGAAGGGGTTTAATCAATGAGCACTTCCGTGTTTAAGGATAAATACTGATGATTAGGGAGGAATTAAAGAGTTGTAAAATATTATCCTACTGAAATGGAGATAGGATGCTGGTAATTTCTGGTGGTAATATGTCTAAGGGGAATCCCAAGATTTTGAGCGATGATAAGACCTGTGTGATGACATCATGGGGGGTAAAAGAGTAGAAAAACACCTGCGTCATGGGCACACTCTGGTCCAAACTGGGTGTAGGAGGGCCAGGTTTGGGGGTTACTTTATTTAAATCTTACCTGATTTTGTCATTTTTTGTACAAAGTTTGAGGTAATTGGTAACCAAGGGTTGGGACAGAATGATATTAATTGTCTCTGGTACTGTTGATAAGTCGATCACCACTATAAAGAGTGCCCTTGGTGAGTTTGGAGCGATTCCATTTTCTGGCCATAAAGACGCTTTTTTGCCTTTACGATTTCCTTTTTATAGAGTAGTTGATGTTGGTTTTGCTCCCTATGAGCCCCTGCATTATAACATCAACACTCATTTTCTCTATTATTATTATTATTATTTATATGTTTATATAGCACTACAGCCCGCAGGCATCAGAGCGCTTAACATTAAGACAAGCTAGAGTATGAAGACGGGACAGTCAAGATCACATGTAACAGACATTGGGGCAGAGGTGGCTAGCGGGAGTGGGAATTTTATTTAAAGAGGAATGTCTTGAGTTGCTTTCTGAAGATTAGATGATTAGCTTCCAATCTCAGCCCCAGGGGGAGTTTATTCCATATAAGGATTGCCTTGGTCGTGAAAGCCCTACCTAATCCTTTAGCTTTTTTGGTGGGGAAAACTCGCAAGAGGCCAGATTTGTTGGATCTCAGATTGCAATGTGATTCATACCACACAAATTGCTTTTTTAGGTAAGTTGGTGCTTTTCCATATAAGCATCGGTGTACCAGGGTAATGGCTTTGAATGTGATGCGATCCTCGATCGCAAGCCAATGTAGGTCCTTTCTGTTTTTTGTGATATGATCTCTCATGGGTGTGTTGGTGATTAATCTGACAATGTTGTTTTGCACCACTTGGCATTGTTTTAAGCATTTAGTGCTTGCGCCAAGGAGTAGTGAGTTTCCGTAATCCAACCGGGAGAGAATTGTGGCTCTTGCTATTATCGCACTATTTTGTGAGCTCAGTAAGGGTCTGAGTTTTTTCAAAAGTTTCAAGTAATAGCGACAGTTCCTTTTGAGGTAGGCAGTGTGGGCTTCTGCTCCCAAGGATGCCTGAAGATAAACGCCTAGAGTTTTAACTTTTTCTGCTATAGCTATCTGTGTCTCTTTGATCTTAAATTCGGTGTATTGTAGACTAAGTTTTTTTCTAGCATGAGGAGAACCAAAGATCATAAGTTCCGTTTTGGAGGCATTTAAGCACATCCAATTGTCTTTCATCCAACTCTCGATGATGTTGTAGATTCTTGAGAGTTTTTCGCTGTCCTGTTTGTAGTTACCGGTAAGTTCAAAAATCAATTGGGTGTCGTCGGCGAAATTAGTGAAAAATATGCCTAGGTGGGACAGAAGTGAGCATAGGCATCGCATGTATAAATTAAATAATAGAGGAGAGAAGCTGGCGCCCTGTGGAACTCCACAGTTTACTGGTTTAGATTTTGAGGAGTGTTTGCCCCAGACGATTTTAGATTGTCTATCCTGCAGAAATGATGACACCCAGTCTATGGCCTCATCAGAGCAGTTTCCCGATTGATCTAAGGCCTCTCGGAGCCTTCGGTGATCCAATAGATCGAAGGCTGCCGAGAGGTCCAGTAGGATCAGTAAACCAGATTTACCTTGATCTAGGATGCTCAGCATTTCCGTCTGCAGATCCAAAAGCGCTGATTCTGTGCTATGGGCCGTCCTAAAGCCCGATTGTTGTGGGTGTAGTAGGTTGTTGTCGTCCACAAATTGTTGGAGTTGTTCTGTGGCAATCCTGTCAAGTATTTTTAGTAAAAAGTTGCAATTGGTAATTGGTCTAAGATTGGCAGGGTCCTGTTGGTTAAGTTCAGGTTTTTTTGGTAATGGTGTTACTGTGACCGTTTTGATAGCGGCTGGTTTCTAACGTTGCGACGCAAGAGATTGAGTACAGGTGTGAACCATTTATTGCTGTGCTTCCGCCTTAGCCGTCGTTTGGGTGATGTCACTGGGTGAGTTTATCCTGGATCTCTAGGGTGCGAAGATCTAGGGCCCTGATGATTTTATGTGGGTTGTTGCACTTAGTTAGGTTCTGAATAGGGAGTTGGATGGATGCAAGATCTGTTATAGATTCTTTAGCTATTTTCTTCCATGAAGGGAAAAGAATAGAAGGACCTAATTGGGTTTAGGTCAGCTAAGTAGTTATTATTAATTGAATACCCAGATGATCAGTCCAAGAAAGAGGAAAAAGGGTGACCTGTCTCTAGTTCTACAAATCATGCAGATATTTGGTCTGTTGGAAAGCTAAATATTCTACCTCTAGAAATTATATTTATTTCTCTAATCACCTTGGTCAATATACCCATGCTGCCTTTGCACTTACCACCAAGAATGCATTCCATGATTGTCCTGCCACTATACATCTTAAATTGTATATCTGATCATTGCGCCAGAGAAATCACCTTTTATTTATCAATCCTGACACCCAGGAGAGCAGAGACTGGACATTAGATTTTGTCTTTATGATGGATGAGATAATCACTGAACAAACATGTAGAGGAATAGAAAAGTGTTGTCAAGCCAGTGCAGTCCTGCCACAACAAAAATTACAGTTAATGCATTCAAATCAGTATTTTCTGGCTGCCTTACATACACAGCTGTTGTAAATAGCCTGAAAACCTAAATTACAAGAATCAAACTTTATAGAACCTAAATACACATGGAGGACAAGCACCAGAATACCCGAAAGAACGCCTGATATTGGAAGAACATATCAGAGTTACCCAGTCTAAGGACCCAGACACATTTGCCTCTGACTCAGCTTAGATGTAAACGAGTTAGAGGCAATGGACGCTCTTATACGGTACAGGCAGGGCTGGTCTGGAACAAGCTTCACGCTGAGATGCGTATGGAAGAAAATAGTACCACTTTTAGAAAACGTCTCAAAACATTATTGTTTGTCTAAATTCTAGGCTGTCCGCATTGTCTGTTATACATGTTGCGCCCTGATGCTTGCGGGCTCTGGCGCATTATAAACAAATAAACATAAACAGAGTCCCTTGTTTAATACGAACATATTCAGCAATGCCTCTGGGTTATATTGAATGTAAGTAGTCAAAGCATGATATTATGCTACTGTGTCATGGAGGATGAGGCCACTTCATTACATTCCAAATCTAAAAATAAAGCATATAAGATAGGGGAAAAATTGGAACAATCTTTACAAACCAAACTAAAGGAGTAAAGGCCATCAAACGAGTCAAATCCAACATAGATAAACCAGGGCATATCCACAATGCCAAGTAAGAAATACTGGAAGTATTTCAAAACTTTTATTCTCATCTATATACCAAACAAGATGTGGACCATTCATCAATATGCACTCTTCTCAAACCAGTTCCACTTCGTAAATGATCCAACACACTTGCCAAAATAGTGGCTGAAATGACGAAGAATGAGGCTTTGACATTTGTTTGGACATTTGCTCCACACATTTGCCCTCATCTGACCATTCGTTCCCATGAAATCTTCCCGGTTTCTTCCATATTGGAGTCCTGGAAAGATGCCAATGCTGAACTCTTCGGAAAGAAGGGTAACATCAAAACACATCCATCCTCAATGAAAAATACATACAATTATTAGCTAATCATCTTCAACAGTCATATGTTAGATGTTAAAGTGCCTCTGCCTATTGCCTATGAGCCTTTGCTTTGCTGTGTCCTGCTACTTGCCTGTAAGTAGTCATTATTACTTCTTCTCAGTCCCGACCTCACAATACAATTCTCATGCTATCTCTTCCTTTCCCTTCTATTTCTCTCTGCACTCAGAATCATCTCAACTCTCTTCCCATCACTATCATCTCTTCTCGTCGACACCGCCCACTCATCTCACTGCACTACTCTTTTCATTCACAAAACCTACTCCAACGCCAACTTTCATTACACTTCCTCTTCTCACATATATCCCCAGCGTCTCTCTATTTCTCAGACCCACTGTCGCTATTCTACTACATCTCACTCTCTTTCTATTGCTCTTTGGAATGCATAGTCTGTATGTAGCAAAACCTCCTTTACCTCTGATTTCTTCCTTTCTCATTATCTTTTTCTTGACCTCATTACCCTTCCCGAAACCTGCATCTCTCCCTCTGATTCTGCAAACCTTGCTGCCCTTCATGGCCCTGCTTACACCTTCACCCACTTTCCCCGCCTCACTGGCAGGGGTCATGGTGTGGTGTAGAGGCTTTTCATCTTCCAACCCTCCTATCTCTCCTACTAACCTATAACCAGATAATTCTCCCTCTTTCAGATACACTATCTCCACAATCACTGCCCACTAGGACCTACATGTTATCTCTCTCCATTGGGCACCTGGTCCGGTAGGTCAATTCTTCAACTACCTCTCCCAACTAATTGACTCTGCCCTCCCGATTACCACCTCATTGGTGACTTTAACCTCCTTACTCTCTCTGCTGCTCTATCCACTGACTTTAACTCTCTTCTCCTTAACCACTGGCTCTCTTCTGTCCACTCTCTGCCCACCTATTGAATTGGAAACTCCACCAACCTTATTCTCACCTCCTCTCAACTGTCCATCTCTAATATCGCCACTGCTCCTTCTACCTCCGATCACTCTATCGTCATTGCCTCCATCTCCCCTCCTGCTACGTCCTCACTCTCTCCATCTAAAACAAGTTTCCCTCCTCCAAACCCCCTGACTGCCTATCTGACCTACAATTCTCTCTCTCTCCCCTCCTTTGCTGAACTCACCTTTCCATCCACTGAAGAAGCCTTAACTAACTTTAACGCTGCTCTCTATGCTCCCTACTCCTCTCACTACCCCTTTTTCACAGTTACTCCTAAATCCTCCTCTCTGTGGTCCAGGATTACACCTCTCATCGGCACCCAGAAAATAACAATGTGGAAAAAACATTGCACTTGGCAAAGGTCAAGACACTCATTAGATCTCCAACTCTACCGCACTACTCTTCAAAACTACCCCTCAGCTCTTGACTCTGTCAAACGTTACCTCTAGCTCTCATTTTGTCTCCATCCTCCCAAACCAGGAGCTTCCAAAGATCCCTCAACTCAGTTCTCTCACCTCCTCCTGGCTAACCCTTCCTGTGCCCTGTGAAGGCATAGTGAATAAGACACAGACAACAGATTAAAGTTTGATGAACACACTTTTATTAACTAAAAGTATAGGATGGCATAATGCCTAACTTGCCCTATGCTAAGGTGGGATTTCCCTAACTAAAGAACTCTAAGGAAGGAGAGTCTGTATCAGGAAGCCCAAAGCAAATGTCTGTCTATGACCAAGATCTATTCTTGCCCTCATGTCTAACTGTATACAAGGGGCCTCATTACGAGAATGGAGGTAGCCATGGAGCTACAAGCTCAATGGCTGCCTCCGTTCCGGGCTCCATTACTGGGTTCCTGCAATGGGGACTTACCGGGTTACTTCGACATAGGAGGACCCAGTAATTCCTCCTTGCAGGAACCCATCCCCATTCCCCTTGAGCCCACATAGGGCTCAATGGGAATGGGGAGGGTGGAAATAACGGGCAGATTACATCTGGCCCGTTATTGCCTCGCTGTTCCCCTCGCGGGACCCGGAAAGCACGCCTAGTTTTACCAGGCGTGCGATCTGGGTCCCGCGATGGGAAGCTCGTAATCGGCACTCCTGGAATGAAGGGGCCCGGTCCCGTACTGGCCCCCTTCATTACGGAAGTGCCAGCCTTATAATGAGGCCCAATGTGTAGGGATGTCAGCATCAAAATAAATAGTGTTCAAATAAGAGTCCAGAGCTTCTTCCAGCGCCTGGCTTATAAACAGCTTTCCCTTCCCCAGGTCCAATATAGTTCACAAGGTACAGGGGTTCCCTTTTCCAAAAGTTGAGTTCTTTCAGCTTTTCCAATACAACACAATTCCTTGGGACACTTCCCAGTGCGGATGATATGGTTACCTTTCACCAATTCATGTATGTAGTTCAGTTCCTTGACTTCAAATCATATAAAAGTGTTTGCAATTGAAACACAAGCTTCTTTGTGGGTGCTTTAAATGGCTTTTCCATATAGGGGTGCACTCGGTCTATGCGCAGTTGTGGGATCACATGGTCCACCCATTCCAGGTCACAAAACCGATACACCTTACTTGCTGCTTTTCCATCAACACATTGGGCACCATTACGAGGCTGGCGGTAACCGTGCCTGTAATACAGGCACGGCTGCCGCCGGTATTCTTTTTTTTCGGCGCCAAGAAATGGGCAATCACAGGGTCATTACGGCCTTGCCGGACCCAGTATTTGGCCATTCCTGTGGGCTGGAAAAAAATGCTCCCCATTCCCATTTGAGCACCACAGGGCTCAATGGGAATCGGGAGGTCGGATGCACTATAACGGTGCCGGTACATCCGACATGCTGTGCTCGCGCATGCCTTTCTGCCCACCACCTCCGACCTGGTGGGCAGAAAGGCACCCGCGAGCACAACTCGTAGTTTGCCGGTCTGGGAACTATGGTAACGGCAAGCTTACTGGTACCGTAGTTCCCGGACCGGCAAACTTATAATGAGGCCCATAGTCACTGCTTCAGCTTGACAGTGTTACTTGATTCATTCATTCATATATATCACACCCTCTTAACATACTAGCGCGGCTTAGTTGGCCACCATGCCCTTGTTGCACTTTCTTATTTTCTCCTGGCTCTAGCCAATGCTTGTTTTCTCAAATACAGCTACTTGAATTCTCTTGGCTTTTGCCAATGCTTGTTCACCAATATTTCATTTGGCTCTGGCCAATGCTTGTTTTCATATACAGTTCCTTATACTCTCTTGGCTTTTTCCAGTACTGGTTTTCTCATATAATACAGTTCCTTGCATCAGGAGGTTTCACAAACTTTCTTTCACCTTGATCGTTATTCAAAAGTGTTCAAACTTGCTTTCCTTCCGATCAGTATTCAAAAGTCTTTAAACTTTCTTTCACTCAACTCGATAGTCAAAATAAATACTTGCTTGCATTCAAATCAAGTTTCATTACAAGCTTTGCGTGTTTGCCTGCCATCTCAGTGTTCCCCCTGCTTTGTACACTCACCGATCAGATCTTATGGTGGCTGTATACGATTTGGCCGTGGCACAATTGTTCATGTCCAAATTGGTCAATTCGACTGCAAAGACAATTTTGCTGCAGCCAAATTGGGCCAAACTTAAACCCCCCACAGCCACCAATACATTCCTGCACCCATCCCCTACCTACCTTTTTGGCGTCCGTGCATCTTCTGACCCTGCAGCGTCAGTTCCATCCCTCCTAGACTGGTCGGATCCAACCGCGCAGAGCCCGCATTTCTTTTTTTTTTCCCGTCCCCTGCCTCCAAACCTACGGAAGCAGAGGACACCCCCGCAAACCCCCGCTCTCCATGTTTGGTAGTGATTACCCAATTGGATCGTTTCCAACCAATCGAATAGTACTGGCCGAATTCGGCCAGATTAATCATACGAACAATTGGAAACTATCAGTTTTGGTACTACCCTTATGGCTTTCCCGTGAGGCCTCCTGCCACCACAAGCTCTCTCTTCCTCGTAGTCACCCAGCAGCGCTCCGTGACTCCACTCACCCAGCGAAGCTTCTCCTGCAACTAAGTTCTCTATGAACGCTTCGCTAGGTCATGCCGGTTTCTCTGTCGAGGTCTGCCACTGGTCTCCTGCGTCCTTCAGATTTGCTTCCCAATGCATATGATCTGCATGTTTCAAAGGGTCTCGAGAGCTGAGTTTGCCACATTGCTTCTCCGGAGAGGTCTGCATTCGCCCATTAGTTTGCAGCCCTTTTTCCACAGCTGACTCCATTTCAATAGGACTTCCTGCTTTTAAAGACCCGCCACCAGACGTGGGCCCCTTGCTCACTGTTCTTAGAGAGGCACAGCTTCACCTCACTGATGCCCAACAAGACTGAAACACGTGTATGGGGTTGCTGTTGGTACTCTTGTTCAGAGGAGAATTGCCTAGCATTTCGGTGCTGGAGTGCCCCTGGGCCTGACAAAGACTGATATGCGGGGACATTTCTTCTCTGTGAAAGGGAATGTGAGCTAAAGACTTGGTAGAGTCTCTCCCAGGGGTTATTCACCCAAGAACAGGTCATTGGGCTGTGTTTGTGCTGGTAGAGATAGAGAGATTCCCAGACCCTCCTTTATTTTACTATGTGCAATAGTTTCCATCGTTTGTAGTGTAGTTATCAGTATGCTCTAATAGAACTCTAAATCAATAAAGAAGTGTAGATATTGTATAGTAGCTAGGTTAAACACTGAGTCTTAAAACCAGTGATCCCACCGCTGCCACCAGTGTAAAGACTAGAAGAGGTATCTGTACTTCTGAACCCAAAATGGAAGGGTAAAGATACAGAACAACCCCAGCACGGCTTTCATTTTGGTAGATATAGACGAGCAGCCAGGCTTAAGCCTTTAGGAGGTGATGCAGGCAGTTTCTAAGTACAGTGTTTCCCCAAAGCTCCCACAAATGAATGTCCACACACTATGTTAGGTGATAACACAGCTTCTTGATATTAAATAAGGTTTGCTACTTATACCAACACTATACATATATAAATAATAACACTTTGTACATGGTACAATTTATCAAAGAATGGTAAATATAAACACTCTATGTGGTATCACACACTCCTTAAATTCAGCAAGAACTGCACTATCTGCAGAAAGTTTCAAATGGCAGGTGAATTCCTAAATAAGGTGTAACCAGAATAGAATAGGAAAGAAAGGCAGGTTAGTTATGAACAGTGGCAGAATGTTATCTTTAGACTAGACAATTAATTCTGAGTGAGGATCCCCCCACTTGAGCAACCTGTAATAGAAAAGTTAGCAAGTAACTTAAGTTGTCTTTTACAGCCCAGTACAATATTGTTCAATAATGTTTGTGTTTTCTTTTAATAGGTTCTACCACACCAAAGTACCAGAGAGGGTACAGGAGAACAGGATCCAAGACAAATCGTGGACCCCTGGACGACTCCTGATGCTAGAAGATGCTTTTCCTCATCACAGTACCTTTGGTGCCTTGGCAGGCGAAGTGGCAGTGTTTCTTGGCTTTACTCAAAGATTCCCTCTGAGGATGGACTCCCTTAGGAAGAATGAGCCACTTGGATGCTGAGTCCAAGAATAAAAAGGAACCAAACTCTTTCAGAATGGCAGCAGTTTGGCTCTTCGCAGTGCTCTCCTTTGGTCGATGATTTCTCTGACTGTAGATGTTCTGTGAAGAAGAGACTTGATGTGGTCTCCTTAAAGGCTTGGTGGATGAAGATATGACCCCTGGAACCCTCCAATGACTTCTGGCGGTGACGGGTAGATAGGTCACTTTTGGTGTTGGGTTTCAGAATATCGTTGTTGTTCGACTTTCGGTTCTTCAGTGCTGCAGCCACAACACGGACCTCTAGACAGATTCAGGTGACCTGGACTCGGCCATGGGAGTGGACCTTGGACCCTCACAAAGTCTGGACCCTTTGTCTGCTTCTGGTGGCAGGAAACCCGTGGGCGGACCTTCCACGGCACTCCATGACTATGGGCTCGCTCTGGTGGGAAAAGGTGGTCAGTGGTGACTGCAAGGATGTCCTTTCAAATGTTCTTAGCCAGTTTGGAACTTTTGCCACTCCGGCTGTCCAATAGCACTATGCCAGGGTACCCTCTCTTCTGGGCAGTAGACAGCAACATCTTCCAGCGGTCACAAAACGCACCTCCAGACCCCGGGTGACACCAATGGACTTCTCTGGCTCTTGATGTTTGGCACTCCTCTTCTGGAGTTCGAAGACCCCGTCTCAAGACGGCAGGCACACAGGACTGGCTTCGAGGATACTTTGGTGAAGAGCAGCAGTGTTGCATTATGGTCTCTCATAGTTCGGGGAGAGGTCTCCTTTGCAGGTCCTCTCTGGATCAGTCTTTTGGGAGACACAACAGCTTTCGGATTGGTGAAGAAATGCAGTAGCATACTTCTCTTGCAGCTGGGCTTCTATGAGCAGCTTCTCCTTGCTAAACTTCGACTTCAGACACTGAGCAAATTAGTTAATGAGAGGTTACAGCTATACACATCTGTCCCTCATTCACTCTGGCTGAGCCAGGCTCAGTCAACTAATCACGCTGTAGGGCATTCATGCAGGCAGGCAGCCAATCAGGCTCAGAGGCATTCAGGCCATTCACTCCACCCAGACATAAAAAAATATGTGGATTGGGGCAGGTACCTAGCCTTTCCACACACTACACCGCATTCATTTCAGTTTCAGACAGGGCTGCCTCATTCCTTGTGTCACACATTACGAAACCAGACACCCATAACAGAGAATGAGAGTTCACTTCAGACTCATTTCACACAGGTCCCACCGCTAGGGTGTACCCACAACACACAACACCTGGGAGGGCTGCAGTCAGTCTGACAGGAGGCATCCCCAGAGCCATATATGGCGTTTCCACCAACCAGCCATCCAAGAGGAAGAGACAGAGACAGGGCTTCCCAGGACTTTGGGAAACAAGGTAAAAAGTAATAGAAAACAAGAGGCCACAGGGGGCATCTTGCCTTCTGTCAGGAATCCACTGATTCCTATGGCAGGGCCTGGGTATCCCAAATGGGAGGATACTCAGAGCCACTGTCAAGTCAGCATGGAGCTGCCACCAGGCCATACCCTGCTCTGTGGGCCACACACAGGGGCCCAAAAACACATAAGCAGTACAAGGGTGTACCCCCACCCATGGGTGCCGTAAGGGTATCCCATGTGTGATGTTCGCCAAAGATAAAAATGAAGAGCTGCCCTGCCAGGGGTCCAGGCAGGTCCTCAGTGGCAGAACACATAGAGAAAACACACACAGTGAAGTGGTAGGACAAGGACAGGAAGCCCAGTCCCTCCATACGGCATTTCCAGTATCACACTACCTTAAAAGCAATCTAGAAAGGGCAGAGATTAACTGACAAACTGTCGATTTCTAGATGCATCACTACTCTATAAACCACCCCAATATGGGGAACTCTAATGTTCATATACAACCCACGCATTACAATAATTAAACAGGAGACCGATTCATATGGTCTATGGGTAATCTTGAAAACCAAGATATACAACTGCTTGATCACCCTAATCTCTGTGTATGCCCTAATGTTGATATAGCACCCTTCTGGGAGATATTACCGCTGAAACTAGTCTACCACAACACCGTGAGTGGAGATCTTGATTTGATATTTGATAAGCAACTAGACTGAACATCAACTGGTGATTCCTGTAATATGGACACATTTGTAAAGGTAATCTGCAATGTGATTCACATGTTAGGTTATGTTATGTTATGTTATGTTATGTTATGTTATGTTATGTTATGTTATATTAGGGAGGTCCAGATAAATTCAACAGTCATCCAAAGGTATCCTGGCGCTATAGGTAAGATGAAATATTGAGGACTAGTCTAAAACACAGAGCCTTAAGGAAGATTAAAATAAAACGTTTTCATGCTTCCGAAAAGTGAGTAGGATGGATTCACTACGTAATGATGAAGGAAGGGAATTCCAATGCCCAGCTGTCGGTACTGCGAATGGCCGTCCGCCTTGAGTTTCTCTATGTCATCTGCTTAATTAAAAAAGACTAAGCCAAAATGGTGAATTATGTCTATTAAAGGACGAAGAGATGGATTAAACAAAATAGGTGATAATGTGAAGCCCTGAGGATACCTGCAGGTGATACGAAAAGATTGAGAGGCAAAGAGCTTAAGCAAACCTGTTGACACGGGTCTGGTAAAAAAGAAGGTAGCCCACTTAAAGGGCTACTCCTCGAAAACCATATTCTTCGAGTCTGGAGTAAAGGATTTGGTGGCTAACTGTATCATATGCGGGCAACAAATCAGACAAGATCAGTGCTTCAGAGCCACCTTTGTCAGACTTTTCTCTTAGATGAACGAATACAGATGTATTAATAAGTTCTGTACTGCGTGAGGGTCAGAAACCATATTGAGCCCAGCCCAATAAACCAAAGCCTTCTATAAGTGCTGGGATTTTTGGGACTACAGCTTGCTCTAATTGCTTGGAAAGTCATAGTTGGGATATTAATCGAAAGTTCCCTGGATCTGTAAGGGGTTAGCAAGTGCTTCTTAAGAAGGGGTTTAATCGCTGAGCACTTCCGTGTTTAAGGATAAATATTGATGATTAGGGAGGAATTAAATAGTTGTAAAATATTGTCCTACTGAAATGGAGATAGGATGCTGGCAATTTCTGGTGGTAATATGTCTAAGGGGAATCCCAAGATTCTGAGCGATGATAAGACCTGTGTGATGACATCATGGGGGGTAAAAGAGTAGAAAAACACCTGCGTCATGGGCACACTCTGGTCCAAACTGGGTGTAGGAGGGCCAGGTTTGGGGGTTACTTTATTTAAATCTTACCTGATTTTGTCATTTTTTGTACAAAGTTTGAGGTAATTGGTACACCAAGGGTTGGGACAGAATATTCATTGTCTCTGGTACTGTTGATAAGTCGTTCACCACTATAAAGAGTGCCCTTGGTGAGTTTGGAGCGGATTCCATTTTCAGGCCATAAAGACGCTTTTTTGCCTTTACGATTTCCTTTTTATAGAGTAGTTGATGTTGGTTTTGCTCCCTATGAGCCCCTGCATTATAACATCAACACCCATTTTCTCTAGGTTTCTAACGTTGCGACGCAAGAGATTGAGTAGAGGTGTGAACCATGTATTGCTGTGCTTCCGTCTTAGCCGTCGTTTGGGTGATGTCACTGGGTGAGTTTATCCTGGATCTCTAGGGTGCGAAGATCTAGGGCCCTGATGATTTTAGGTGGGTTGTTGCACTTAGTTAGGTTCTGAATAGGGAGTTTGATGGATGCAAGATCTGTTATAGATTCTTTAGCTATTTTCTTCCATGAAGGGAAAAGAATAGAAGGACCTAATTGGGTTTTAGCCAGCTAAGTAGTTATTATTAATTGAATACCCAGATGATCAGTCCAAGAAAGAGGAAAAAGGGTGACCTGTCTCTAGTTCTACAAATCATGCAGATATTTGGTCTAAGGTATACCCCGCTTTATGTGTAGGTTGGTTAACGAGTACTGTCAGGCCCAATCCCGAAGCACGTTCATCAAGGGTCCGTCTTAAGCTCAGTCCAGTAGTTAAAGTCCCCCAGGACTATTCATTCAGTGTTTCTTACAAATATTTTGAATATAGAAAATGTTAAGTTGGAAAGCTAAATATTCTACCTCTAGAAATGATATTTATTTCTCTAATCACCTTGGTCAATATACCCATGCTGCCTTTGCACTTACCACCAAGAATGCATTCCATGATTGTCCTGCCACTATACATCTTAAATTCGATATCTGATCATTGCGCCAGAGAAATCACCTCTTATTTATCAATCCTGACACCCAGGAGAGCAGAGACTGGACATTAGATTTTGTCTTTCTGATGGATGAGATAATCACTGAACAAACATGTAGAGGAATAGAAAAGTGTTGTCAAGCCAGTGCAGTCCTGCCACAACTAAAATTACAGTTAATGCATTCAAATCAGTCTTTTCTGGCTGCCTTACATACACAGCTGTTGTAAATAGCCTGAAAACCTAAATTACAAGAATCAAACTTTATAGAACCTAAATACACATGGAGGACAAGTACCAGAATACCTGAAAGAACGCCTGATATTGGAAAAACATATCAGAGTTACCCAGTCTAAGGACTTGATGCGTCTGACTCAGCTTAGATGTAAACGAGTTAGAGGCAATGGACGCTCTTATACGGTACAGGCAGGGCTGGTCTGGAACAAGCTTCCCGCTGAGATGCGTATGGAAGAAAATAGTACCACTTTTAGAAAACGTCTCAAAACATTATTGTTTGTCTAAATTCTAGGCTGTCCGCATTGTCTGTTATACATGTTGCGCCCTGATGCTTGCGGGCTCTGGCGCATTATAAACAAATAAACATAAACAGAGTCCCTTGTTTAATACGAACATATTCAGCAATGCCTCTGGGTTATATTGAATATAAGTAGTCAAAGCATGATATTATGCTACAGTGTCATGGAGGATGAGGCCACTTCGTTACATTCCAAATCTAAAAATAAAGCATATAAGATAGGGGAAAAATTGGAACAATCTTTACAAACCAAACTAAAGGAGTAAAGGCCATCAAACGAGTCAAATCTGACATAGATAAACAAGGGCATATCCACAATGCCAAGTAAGAAATACTGGAAGTATTTCAAAACTTTTATTCTCATCTGTATTCTAAACAAGATGTGGACCATTCATCAATATTCACTCTTCTCAAACCAGTTCCACTTCGTAAATGATCCAACACACTTGCCAAAATAGTGGCTGAAATTACAAAGAATGAGGCTTTGACATTTGTTTGGACATTTGCTCCACACATTTCCCCTCATCTGACCATTCGTTCCCATGAAATCTTTCCGGTTTCTTCCATATTGGAGTCCTGGAAAGATGCCAATGCTGAAGTCTTTGGAAAGAAGGGTAACATCAAAACACATCCGTCCTCAATGAAAAATACATACAATTATTAGCTAATCATCTTCAACAGTCATATGTTAGATGTTAAAGTGCCTCTGCCTATTGCCTATGAGCCTTTGCTTTGCTGTGTCCTGCTACTTGCCTGTAAGTAGTCATTATTACTTCTTCTCAGTCCCGACCTCACAATGCAATTCTCATGCTATCTCTTCCTTTCCCTTCTATTTCTCTCTGCACTCAGAATCATCTCAACGCTCTGCCCATCACTATCATCTCTTCTCGTCGACACCGCCCACTCATCTCACTGCACTACCCTTTTCATTCACAAAACCTACTGCAACTCCAACTTTCATTGCACTTCATCTTCTCACATATATCCCCAGCGTCTCTCTATTTCTCAGACCGGCTGTCGCTATTCTACTCTCTCTCTTTCTATTGCTCTTTGGAATGTGTAGTCTGTATGTAGCAAAACCTCCTTTACCTATGACCTCTTCCTTTCTCATTATCTTTCTCTTGACCTCATTACCCTTGACGAAACCTGCATCTCTCCCTCTGATTCTGCAAACCTTGCTGCCCTTCATGGCCCTGCCTACACCTTCACCCACTCTCCCCGTCTCACTGTCAGGGGTCGTGGTGTGGTGTAGACACGTTTCATCTTCCAACCCTCCTATCTCTCCTACTACCCTATTACCTGATAATTCTCCCTCTTTCGGATACACTATCTCCACAATCACTGCCCCCTAGGGCCTACATGTTATCTCTCTCCATTGGGAACCAGCTCCGGTAGGTCAATTCTTCAACTACCTCTATCAACTAATTGACTGTCTCCCTTACCGATCACCACCTCATTGGTGACTTTAACCTCCTTGCTCTCTGTGCTGCTCTATCCACTGACTTTAACTCTCTTCTCCTTAACCACTGACTCTCTTCTGTCCACTCTCTGCCCACCTATTGAAATGGAAACTCCATCAACCTTATTCTCATCTCCTCTCAACGGTCCATCTCTAATATCGCCACTGCTCCTTCTGCCTCCGATCACTCTATCGTCATTGCCTCAATCTCCCCTCCTGCTACGTCCTCACTCTCTCCATCTAAAACAAGTTTCCCTCCTCCAAACCACCTGACTGCCTCTCTGACCTACAACTCTCTCTCTCTCCTCCTTTGCTGAATTCACCTTTCCATCCACTGAAGAAGACTTCACTAACTTTAACGCTGCTCTCTATGCTCCCTACTCCTCTCTCTCCCCCCTTTTCACAGTTACTCCTAAATCCTCCTCTCCGTGGTCCAGGATTACACCTCTCATCGGCACCCAGAAAACAACAATGTGGAAAAAACATTGCACTTAGCAAAAGTCAAGACACTCCTTAAATCTCCAACTCTACCTCATTACTCTTCCAAACTACCCCTCATCTCTTGACTCTGTCAAACGTTACCTCTAGCTCCCATTTTGTCTCCATCCTCCCAAACCAGGAGCTTCCAAAGATCCCTCAACTCAGTTCTCTCACCTCCTCCTGGCTAACCCTTCCTGTGCCCAGTGAAGGCATCGTGAATAAGACACAAACAACAGATTAAAGTTTGATGAACACACTTTTATTAACTAAAAGTATAGGATGGCATAATGCCTAACTTGCCCTATGCTAAGGTGGGATTTCCCTAACTAAAGAACTCTAAGGAAGGAGAGTCTGTATCAGGAAGCCCAAAGCAAATGTCTGTCTGTGACCAAGATCTATACTTGCCCTCATGTCTAACTGTATACAATGGGCCTCCTTACGAGAATGGAGGTAGCCATGGAGCTGTTAGCTCCATGGCTGCCTCCGTTCCGGGCTCCATTACTGGGTTCCTGCAATGGGGACTTACCGGGTTACTCCGACATAGGAGGACCCGGTAATTCCTCCTTGCAGGAACCCATCCCCATTCCCCTTGAGCCCACATATGGCTCAATGGGAATGGGGAGGGAGGTGATAACGGGCAGATTACATCTGGCCCGTTATTGCCTCGCTCTTCCCCTCCCGGGACCCGCAATCAGGGTCCTGCGATGGGAAGCTCGTAATCAGCGCTCCCGGAATGAAGGGGCCCGGTCCCGTACCGGCCCCCTTCATTACAGGAGTGCCAGCCTTATAATGAGGCCCAAGGTGTAGGAATGTCAGCATCAAAATAAGTAGTGTTCAAATAAGAGTCCAGAGCTTCTTCCAGCGCCTGGCTTATAAACAGCTTTCCCTTCCCCAGGTCCAATATAGTTCACAAGGCACAGGGGTTCCCTTTTCCAAAAGTTGAGTTCTTTCAGCTTTTCCAATACAACACAATTCCTTGGGACACTTCCCAGTGCGGATGATATGGTTACCTTTCACCAATTCATGTATGTAGTTCAGTTCCTTGACTTCAAATCATATACAAGTTTTTGCAATTGAAACACAAGCTTCTTTGTGGGTGCTTTAAGTGGCTTTTCCATATAGGGGTGCACTCGGTCTATGCGCAGTTGTGGGACCACATGGTCCACCCATTCCAGGTCACAAAACTGATACACCTTACTTGCTGCTTTTCCATCAACACATTGGGCCTCATTACGAGACTGGCGGCAGCCGGGCCTGTAATACAGGCACGGCTGACGCAAGAATTATTTTTTTTCGGCGCCCAGAAATAGGCAATTACCGGGTCATTATGTCCTTGCTGGACCCAGTATTTGGCCATTCCTGGGCGCCAGAAGAAAATGCTCCCCATTCCCATTTGAGCACCATAGGGCTCAATGGGAATGGGGAGGTTGGATGCACCGGCACCATTTATAACGGTGCCGGTACATCCGACATGCTGTGGTCACGCGTGCCTTTCTGCCCACCACCTCCGACCTGGCGGGCAGAAAGGCACCCGCGAGCACAACTCGTAGTTTGCCAGTCTGGGAACTGCAGTAACGGCAAGCTTACCGGTACCGTAGTTCCCAGACCGGCAAACTTATAATGAGGCCCATTTTCACTGCTTCAGCTTGACAGTGTTGCTTGATTCATTCACATATATCGCACCCTCTTAACATACTAGCGTGGCTTGGTTGGCCACCATGCCCTTGTTGCACTTTCTTATTTTCTCCTGGCTCTTGCCAATGCTTGTTTTCTCATACACAGCTACTTGAATTCTCTTGGCTTTTGCCAATGCTTGTTCACCAATATTTCATTTGGCTCTGGCCAATGCTTGTTTTCTCATATGCAGTTCCTTATACCCTCTTGGCTTTTTCCAGTACTGTTTTTTTTCATATAATACAGTTCCTTGCATCAGGAGGGTTCACAAACTTTCTTTCACCTTGATCGTTATTCAAAAGTGTTCAAACTTGCTTTCCCTCCGATCAGTATTCAAAAGTCTTTAAACTTTCTTTCACTCAACTCGATAGTCAAAAGAAATACTTGCTTGCATTCAAATCAAGTTTAATTACAAGCTTTGCGTGCATGCCTGCCATCACAGAGTTCCCCCTGCTTTGTACACTCACCGATCAGATCTTATGGGGGCTGTATACGATTTGGCCGTGGCACAATTGTTCATGTCCAAATTGGTCAATTCGACCGCAAAGACAATTTAGCTGCAGCCAAATCAGGCCAAACTTAAACCTCCCACAGCCCCCAATACATTCCCGCACCCATCCCCAACCTACCTTTTTGGCGTCCGCGCATCTTCTGACCCTGCAGCGTCAGTTCCATTCTTCCTAGGCTGGTCGGATCCAACCGCGCATGACCCGCATTTCTTTTTTTTTCCCCGTCCCCTGCCTCCAAACTTACGGAGGCAGAGGACACCCCCGCAAACCCCCACTCCCCATGTTTGGTAGTGATTACCCAATCAGATTTTTTCCAACCAATCGAATAGTGCTGGCCGAATTCGGCCAGATTAACCATACGAACAATTGGAAATTATCAGTTTGGGTACTACCCTTATGGCTTGCCTGCGAGGCCTCCTGCCACCACAAGCTCTCTCTTCCTCGTAGTCTCCCACCAGCGCTCCGTGACTGCGCTCACCCAGCGATGCTTCTCCTGCAGCTAAGGTCTCTGCAAACGCTTCGCTGGGTCATGTCGGTTTCTCTGTCGCGGTCTGCCACTGGCCTCCTGCGTCCTTCAGCTTTGCTTCCCAATGCATACGATCTGCATGTTCCAAAGGGTCTCGAGCATTCAGTTTGCCACACTGCTTCTCCGGAGAGGTCTGCTTTCGCCCAGCAGTCCGCAGCCCTTTTTCCACAGCTGACTCCATTTCAATAGGACTTCCTGCTTTTAACGATCCTGCCACCATGATTGCTGATTGCGTCAAAAAGGACTAGACCGCTCACTGTTAAAACGGTAGTCCTGCTTTACTCTTGCTGGCCTCCTCCTCATACCAATACACAACTGATGTCTGTATCTGTGTGTGTTAATAAAGTGAAGATGTGTTTCTCTAGTTGGTCTCTCCCTCGTCCCAGTACCAAACTGGTGTTTTTATAGGGAATGTTTTAAGGGAAAAACAGGGACAGGGCTGACATTAGCCTATATAGGCTTGATTGACAGAGGACTCATTATAAAAGGGGATACCATGTCTCACCTAAGGACGTCTTCTCCACCCAGGTAATCCTCCCTCGCATCACCACCCCCAGGGTCAGGATCCAAGAGCGATAGCCTTTCCCTGGCCACTTGAGAAGGGGATACATGGGAAAAAGAAGTGAACACGCTCTCAGCTTTCTCACAGCCCCCACTGTCCCTGCATATTGTAGCTTCCAGTGTTGCTCCACATCTTAGACCTATTAGCGAACTGAAAATGTCGGTTTCCCTACTCTCTATTACATAACTAAATGATGGTTGTGGTATTGAAGAAAAGCAAAACAAGTGACCCCATTTGAAAAATGAAATTGTCTATATGAAAGTGGTAAATGTTAATTATTGACTAAATAATGAGATGTGTTTTATTTATTTTTTAAAGGAATAACGAAAACTGTTTGTTAAAAAAAAATTGTTGTCATAGAGCCATGTCAAAGGTGACCAAAGGTGATTTGCTCTACTAATTAATGAAGTATTTCTCGATCCTACTGTCAGTTGTACCATAGGGACTTCAAGAGAGGGGTAATCGATCTGTCTCTGTTTGGGTTTTATTATATGACTCTCCCCATAGTACAGATTCGACCCCCCCGTGAACAAAAATAAGGGAGTACCCAATTGTTGATTACACTTGAGAAGAGGATACATGGGAAAAAGAAGTGAAAACGCCCTCAGCTTTCTCACAGCCCCCCCTGTCCCAGCACATTGTAGCTTCCAGTGTTGCTCCATATCTTACTTCCCTCTTCACCTCTTCTCTTTATAATGCTACATTCCCCTCATCCTATGAGCCGGATACTGTCATCCCTCTCCTTAAGAAACCTGGTATTGATCCAAACTGTCCCGACAAATGTCATACTCTCTGACAGCTGGCCGTTAAGGGTGCAGACAAGCTGTTATGATGCTTAAGCCGTAATGGGGTTGATCTTGGGCCCGGAAAGGCTGTGTGGTCCAGGGGACCAGCAGAAGTAGGAAAGGGTGCCAAGGAGACTGGGATTCCAGAATCATGCTCGAAGTCCAAGGAGGTGCCCATAGCAGTGGTGTGCATCAGGTGCTCAAGGTGGGCCCTAGCTAGGTACTGAGGAGACAATTGTTGATCACTGGGAGTAGACGAAGGTGCATTGTGACATTGGTGAGGCTCGACATAGTAGCTGGCAGCTACTGGTGAAAGGTTCGGTGTCAGATGGCATCCTTCAAATCCGTGCTGAGGCAGCACTTGCAGGAGGTAGGCTGTACGAAATATGGCACGGAAAGACCTGCAGCAGGTGCTGCCAAGAAGGTTGCCCGGCAGTGCTGGGTGTGTTTTCTCAGGCCTTGTTGAATTTAAGGGGCCTCACCTTAGAGACCCAAGAGATGTTTCTCCAGCCTCTGTAGAGGTGTTATGGATGCGCGCCAGCCTGTTGAAGCACGCCGTTCACCGCTGTGTCCTGCATGCCGTGGCATGGATACACACAGTGGGCTGCATGGCCCTACTGACCACGAATGCAGCAGGTGGTAAAGTACATGTCACTCACATAATGGGAGCTCTTTAAACAAAGGACTTGGGAGCCCGTGCATCACAGGAACAATGAGCATGTGCACCAGACCCGTTGGAACGCATGAGCCTTAAATATGCGTTCCAGCACTAAGCAATGTGACATGGACTACAGGCTTCCAGTGAGCGGCGCAATGCTCGTAGCCACCATCATGCGAGGATGTCCGCACTACAGAATCTTCACACAGTTTTTGCAAAAGAACTACTGTAACTGAGGGCTCTAGTGTAAGGCCAGTCGGTGATGACAAAGAACACTTATGGTTTGTGGGCTCATTCACGAGACAAAATAAGGATGCAGACTCATGGAAAATAAGAGAAGAATAAAAAACACCCAAACCATAAATTGGATCAACCACTAAATAAACATTTGTTTTGAGAGGCCTTGCTCTTCCTGAGGGAGTGCAGTTAGTCTCGTGCAGTTAGTTAAAAGGTTCTGTTTATGGACATTTATTTGAAATACAATGAAACACGCTCATCAAACTTCTGATACCCAATCCCGAGCTGTCGAGTATATGCACAATATGGCGGCAAAAAGAAGGGGCAGCAGCGTTTAGTTTAAACGTTAAGTCCCAAATCATTTCCTGTAAAGTGCCACGTCATCCTAAGATGGTGACCGCGTCCGAAGTTTGATTGTTAGTCTCCAGCGCAGTTGAACGAAGAAAGATTCTTCTCTGCAGGGGTGTTGCTAGGTCTGGAAAAGATCCGGGGCTACGCTACTTTTGGGACTGTCGGGACTGGGGGCTCGCTAGCTTTTTTGGTTGTAACCCCTGAGCTTCTATCCAGGGCTACAACCAAAAGACTCAGGGCTATAGCCCCCTCAGCCCAGGTCTGGCCTTAGGGGGGGTGTGCCGGGCGACCGCCCGGGGTGCCACGCCCCCCAGGGCGCCATTAGTCCCGGCCACGCCAGCTCGGGGGAGTCTTTCAAGTGCTCCCCCGAGCTGGGCAGGCAGGCTGTTGCTAAGAAATGCGTCAGCAGCAGCGGGCCATTTCATGACAATAGGGTGCTTAGCACCCCACTGTCACCAAACGTGCCCCTCTGCCACGGGTGCTCTCCAAACAACAAAAGGCGCTGCCAGCCCCCCACCACGCCAGCTCGGGGGTGTCCTTCAAGGGCTCCCTGGAGCTGGCAAAGTGGCAGAAGGCGCGGCAGGCCCCTCACTGCTATCAAATGCGGCCGCTGCAGTGCAGCGCATGTCATTTCCTCCTCGCCAGAGCGAGGAGGCTTATTAAAAAAAAAGTGGCACTTCCTGGTTCCACCCCCTGTTGACCAGGGGCACGGGGGGGGGGGAGTGGGGCGCCAGTTCGCTCAGGGCGCTGCTGCCCCTAAGGCCGGCCCTGCCTCAGCCCACCAGATTTGCTAGTCATTTCTGCTAGATTATTCGGAAGCTTCAAATCCTAAGAATGACTCTGTATTCCCTTGTCCCCTTCCCACCTTGAAGCGCTTTGATGCACTTCACTTGTCTATAAGCGCTTTATAAATCAACATTTCCAATTCCAATTCCCTGGACTTTTTCTCCGGACTTGTTGTGAAAGAAGCTAATGTCTTGCAGGATTGTGAAATATGTATAGTTGAAGTATTCAAGGATAGGTGGGGTGGGGTGGGGTGGGAAGATGGGATGACATGGTCATGATTTTAGAGATTTGCAAAACGTACTAGGCACAATGCCATATTTTGACACCTAAGTCTATGTAGAAAAGCCAGCTTCATTTGCGGTGTCGCTTTCTGGAGTGAACCTGCAGACTCCCACGTTTTGCTATGAGGATCTTGCTATGTTGAACACCATTATGATGTGCATGAATACATTTACCAGCACTTTAATGATGTCAGATCATATATTTGGGAGTATTGACTTTACGGTCTTTATTCTTTTTAACCAATCGTGATTTCGACTGTTGGTAGAAATCTGCATGGTTCTTTCTCCACTAGCAAGATTCCATGCGTTTGGCTGTTTCTCTAATCAGTAACAAAATTAGAAATTTGGTAGTGTCAGGCCACCCCAGCTTGGCTATTGCAAAAATGTCCGAGCTCGTGTAACGTTTTGGTTACTCCACGTAAATTTAGCGATAATGGCGGCTGAACATTTGAAAAAAGAATACGGCAAGACGAGTTCTAAACGGACATAAGGATCTGGGCAGTGCTGCATTCGTAATATAACTTACTTTGCTTATAATAGACACATGTCATGTCTGACAGCGTTTAAGAAAAGTTGGCAGTTCATTCAAAGAGTGGGTAGAAATGAAGGTGCCATGTATTGCTGATGCTATGAGTCAAAATGACCCCCAAATGTATGGGTGGTGACTGACATAGAGGGGACTGAAAATGTGAGTGCGCAGAAGTTAAAATGACGGACCTGCTGTGTGCATTTTCTTTGTACCCGGATACTTCGCTGATTTGATGATCGGCAACCAAATGAATGACCCTCTTTGCCTCACATCGCACAGACATGAGCTCATAGTGCTTTCATGGACAGAGCAACAACTGGTTGAGACAGGGAAAATGTCAGGGGCATGATCTTATGAAGAAATTGAGACAATCAGCCCCCATGTCTGGTCTCTTGACCAGAACGTTGCTCTTATAATGCTCCTTTGATAAATGTAATATGTGTTTATTTTTGTTGATTTTTTTTAAAGGCACCTGTTTGCAGTAAGCGCTTCAAAGAACAGGAAACAGTGCAAAACATGCATCTGGTCATAGCACTGACGCAAACACAAGATGTGATGGAAAAGCCACATGATACAAAGAAAAAAAGGAACACATAAAGATTGCGAGCATTTACAATAATTTACATTTATTTTATACATTTATTTCAATTAGTATAGCGCGCCGCTTGCCGGTAGGCCTCGTGGCGCACAGAGAACGAGAACATGACAACAGAAAAGCAACTGGGCAAAGACAGGGAGAGAAGGTAGTCCAGGTGGAGGAATGTTTTACCTGGTTTGAGGTTCAACAAGTGGGACTTGGTCAGTTTCTAGCATTCCTTAAGGGTGTTTGCCAATCTCAGGTCCAGCGGAAGCTTCTTCCAGGCTGAGGAGGCTTGGACGTCAAAGATGGTGAGCCAGCTGTTTGGTCTATGTCATCAGGAGACACACACGACTTCAGAAAAGGTTGAATTAAACCTTGTTGGGGTAAGTGGTGGCTTTCCAATCTTCACAGAACTGGAACCCTGAAACCCCATGGCAATGTAGTGATTAAAGATGCTTGGTCTGCGAAGCACACATTAGCTATGGGTATAAGAAATAAGCATCGCTGTTCTTTGTTAAGCTAATCACTTTTTCAGTAGTACGAGTCTTGTAAGCATAGACCCACCGGCACATCCCCACCTCAGGCAGTTCCACTCTAACAGACACTCTCAAAATACTGTTCCCTGCATGTATACATCCCTCTCGCGACATTCCACCGCATCAAGACATCACACTCATATATAACATCCAACCCCCCCCCCCCACACACAGTGGGAGCCCGAGCAGGCATGTGCTTGGACCTAAAGAGTACTGGCCTTTAGCCTGGCATGTTCTAGGCCCCCAAAACAGCAGACCCACATCTGGCCATTTTCTATACCCCTAAACAGTACACACATCCAGGTGGGCATGTACTGACGGCTTGAACACCAATTGCACCCTAAAGGGGCACTTAACCAACCAGACCACTCACCATGACATCTTCGTGTCCTCTAACAAATGCAGAAACCCATCTGGGCTTATGCTAGAGCCCTTAATGGCAGTGCCTGCAGCTGGACCTGTTCTGGGCATATATGACTGGCCACCGAACCTGAGCAAGTTAGAGTGAAGTATGAGATGGACCTTAGCCTGTTCACCAAAATACTAAGGAATGTGCACTCAGCACCGGTACTTTTCATATTTTGGGCTTTAAGTGCCAAGGACGAGTATGCATAGACTTGCATAATAGCCTGGCACTAAAAACATTCATGTTCTCCATAACCCTTAACACGTATCTTCCCCAAAGATGAGCGTGTCTGCTAGTTAAAAGCAACTGTTAGTGATGAAATTCCTATTGATTTGGAATTGTGGAATTAACTTCATCCTGTGGAAGAAGTGTCATGCGTAATTAGCAGTGTTTTTAATACGATTACAAGTGTTTTATGCTGAGAGTCACCCACAGCACAAAGTGTCAGAAACAACAAAATTAATTGTGAAAGGACATCCCCTGATGAACATTCTACCGACGTGGTGCGATGAACAGAAACATGTTGGGATTTTGAAATAAGGACACTTTATTTTGTTCGAGTAAAAATGTTTTGTTAAACTGTGTCTGATGTATTGTTTAGTCTTGAGATATGATTAGTGATATGCCACTCAGTGTATATGTATTTGTGATGCTTTGTGTTTTGTTGGGTATACCGTTTTTATTACTACTCAGATGTGTCCTATTGACCAAATAAATTGAATCGATTCTTTTTGTTAAGGTTCACCGAGTACATTTTTTCAGGACTTACAGTGGGAGAGAAGAGGGACCTGTCACCAGATAGAGAGAGTTGTTATAAGTGAATTCCATCTATCCCTCTTCCTACATGCATAATTGGGTCTGCCCCAGGCCAAAGAGATAGATCAACCTGTTGATAGGGTCAATGTGTCGGGTTGAGGTATATCACCTATATTGGGTATATGGCTTCCTTAGGATGCCACTTTCAACTGTTTCCTTTTCGACGTGCTGTATCTCCCTGCTGTGACATCATAGCAGAGGATTGTGAAACTCATAGTCAAGTGCATTGCCGTCACAGCAGGGAATACAGCATGCTCTCTTTCCAGTGGAAACACTAGCAGACCTGTTAACCCTTTTCACCACTCGCAATTGCAGTAGAAACACTTGGTTACTAGCGGCAAAACAATTCCTGGCGTCTATAGGACCTCTCTGGGAGTTTGGAGAATTTACCACAAGTGGTAATTCCGCCTGCTGAAAGACGTCAATTATTTTGAGGTAAAGTGGGGGACAACCCCCGCTGCCAAGTGCTGAGGTTTTTCCTCCACTTCGCCTCCAAACTTGGAATTTGCTGGTGTGGGAAATTAGCAGTAAAGTAGCAAAGACAGAATTGTTTCCACTTCGCTTCCGTTTTTCCTACAAAACCATACTCATAATAAGCCCCCTTGCTGTATGTCGTCCCTCGTGCCTCCGCTCTACAGCCTCGGCAGTGCTGGTCCATGGGGATGGCAGCGGGTTAAAAAAGGGTCATGGGATGGGCAAGCGCAACATAAAAGTATAGATGGGTAGCTTCCAACTATGGAAGGGGACTGCAACCTTTAGCACTCCAGATGCTCTGGACACCTATTCCCATCAGCCTTTCCCAGCATAATCAATGGTGAGGGATCATGGGAGTCGTAGTCCAAAACATTTGGAGAGCCACAGGTTGAAGAACCCTGCAATTTACCACGAGGTTCCAAGTGACCATAGACAACTCGAGCTTCGTTCTCGTTATTTAACAGATGTCGCTCGGACTCCCTTGATAGAATATATCGCCATAGTTGATAGCTACCTATCTTTGATGCTATATACGCTGCCGCACCCTCATCTGAGGCTCTATTCTGCGTCACATTATTTTGTGGGAATAGTCTCCATTGCTTTGACATAGAACCGTGTTTTGGTGGATATGAACTCCCCTGGCACCATATGCATGAGGGGAATCTCCTGTGGCCTAGTGTGTGGGGTGGGCTGAAGTATGCAAGGACATAGGGCCTCATTACACGGACGGCAGTGGACCAAGGTGCTATTAACACCTTGGTCCATGCCGGTAAAATACCTGCACCTATTCCAAGGGTGGTGAGGCGGTAATTCCCCCTTGGCCCATTGCCCTTCCCCATTCCCATTTTTGCCCCAATAGGGCATAATGGGAATAGGGAGGGTGCTAATTACGGCACCGCAAATTGCGGTACCGTAATTAGCTCCCTGGTCCCTTTGCGGTTTGGTTTTTAACGCCTGCACAAAGCAGGCGTTAAATTCTCCAACCCGCAAAGGGATCTCGTAGTAAGGCGGTAAGGCTTTACCGGTACCGGTAAAATACCGGTACCGGTAAACCCTTACCGCCTACCGTATAATGAGGCCCATGTCTACAATCAAAGTGTGAAGCTGCAAGGGACTGAAGAATACAGCCACTGTGAGGGAAAGTAACATTTCAGTAAACTTTTGCTATCTCTTTGAGGTCTGTCATAGAAAATGTCACTATAAGTTATTTAAAAATGTTTCGGTCCACTAATAGTAAAACTTTGAGTTCACTGTCAGTCTTTGTTCCATATACAGTGCACAATATCAAAAAAGACAGCACTCTACCATCTCACACGTTATCAATACATTTGGAGACACCTGCTTTAAAATGAAATATTGGACCCCATGTGTCCGAAATGCCTTAGGCTGTACCCAGTCCCACTCACGTTTCCATTGAAGTGTTACTTCATTTGCTGTGATCACTAGTTCAGGGACCCCATACTATTTGCAAACACTATCATTTTGGTATGGTGGTACTGGCCCGCACCCCACTCTGAACATTGTAAGGGGTTCCAAACAGTAGTGTCCCACAGCTGTTGGTTAGCGATGGCACTGACAGGTTGGTTTCTGGCACCGTTGAGGTGAATAGTCCTGGGCTCAGAGTTGGCCATAGTATGCTATTAACCCTATATCTATGTTCAGAGCTCTGTATTTTAGATGGAGCAGCAGCAAGTACTTGCACACCCACGGTCTTCTGGGTGTGTTGTTTGAGAGCCACTTTCCTTAATACCATCAATGACAGTGTGTGCCCATCTTGCGTAAAGTGATGTCCCACTGGTGTTTCTGTTCTGTGGTTCAAGACATGGTGTCTATGGAGATTCATCCTTTCACGCGGCTCCTGGCACGGCTCACCAGCATCCTTCCTTTACAGACCTTGGTAGCATTGGATGAGCTATAGCACACCGGATGATTTGCACTTTGTACAGCACAATTGATGGGCGGACAACAAACACAAAAAATCAGGCCCTACTATGAAGAGTTCCAGAAGGTTCCTTTCTGTCTCTGCTGCTTTTCAGTATCTCCCTAGAATGTTCCTTTATGTCTCTGCTGCTTCTCAGTACCTCCCCAGAAGGTTCCTGTCTGTCTCAGCTGCTTTTCAGTACCTACCCAGAAGGTTCCTTTCCGTCTCTGCTGCTTTTCATTACCTCCACAGAAGGTTCCTTTCTGTCACCGCTGCTTTTCAGTATCTCCCTAGAAGGTTCCTTTATATCTCTGCTGCTTCTCAGTACCTCCCCAGAAGGTTTATTTCTGTCTCTGCTGCTTTTCAGTACCTCCCGAGAAGGTTCCTTTATGTCTCTGCTGCTTCTCAGTACCTCCCCCGAAGGTTTCTTTGTGTCTCCGCTGCTTTTCAGTACCTCCCCAGAAGGTTCCTTTCCATCTCTGCTGCTTTTCATTACCTCCCCTAGAATGTTCCTTTCTGTCACCGCTGCTTTTCAGTAGTTCCCCAGAAGGTTCCTTTCTGTCTCTGCTGCTTTTCATTACCTCCTCCAGAAGGTTCCTATCTGTCACCGCTGCTTTTCAGTATCTCCCGAGAATGTTCCTTTATGTCTCTGCTGCTTCTCAGTACCTCCCCAGAAGGTTCCTTTCTGTCTCTGCTGCTTTTCAGTACCTCCCCAGAAGGTTCCTTTCCGTCACCGCTGTTTTTTATTACCTCCCCCAGAAGGTTCCTTTCTGTCTCCCCTACTTTACAGTAGTTCCCCAGAAGGTTCTTTTCTGTCTCTGCTGCTTTTCAGTACTTCCCTAGAAGGTTCCTTTATGTCTCTGCTGCTTCTCAGTACCTCCCCAGAAGGTTCCTTTCTGTCTCTGCTGCTTTTCAGTACCTCCCTAGAATGTTCCTTTATGTCTTTGCTGCTTCTTGGTACCTCCCCAGAAGGTTCCTTTCTGTCTCTGCTGCTTTTCAGTACCTCCCTAGAATGTTCCTTTATGTCTCTGCTGCTTCTCAGTATTTTCCCAGAAGGTTCTTTTCTGTCTCCGCTGCTTTTCAGTACCTCCACAGAAGGTTCCTTTCCGTCTCTGCTGCTTTTCAGTACCTCCCTAGAATGTTCCTTTATGTCTCACCTGCTTCTCGGTACCTCCACTGAAGGTTTCTTTCTGTCTCTGCTGCTTTTCAGTACCTCCCGAGAAGGTTCCTTTAATGTCTCTGCTGCTTCTCAGTACCTCCCCAGAAGGTCTCTTTCTGTCACCGCTGCTTTTCAGTACCTCCCTAGAATGTTCCTTTATGTCTCTGCTGCTTCTCAGTACCTCCCCAGAAGGTTCCTTTCTGTCTCAGCTGCTTTTCAGTACCTACCCAGAAGGTTCCTTTCCGTCTCTGCTGCTTTTCATTACCTCCCCCAGAAGGTTCCTTTCTGTCACTGCTGCTTTTCAGTAGTTCCCCAGAAGGTTCTTTTCTGTCTCTGCTGCTTCTCGGTACCTCCCCAGAAGGTTTATTTCTGTCTCTGCTGCTTTTCAGTACCTCCCAAGAAGGTTCCTTTATGGCTATGCTGCTTCTCAGTACCTCCCCAGAAGGTTCCTTTCTGTCTCTGCTGCTTTTCAGTACCTCCCCAGAAGGTTCCTTTCTGTCTCTGCTGCTTTTCATTACTTCCTCCAAGGTTCCTTTCTGTCTCTGCTACTTTTCATTACCTCGCCCAGAAGGTTCCTTTCTGTCTCCACTGCTTTTCAGTACCTCCCCAGAAGGTCCCTTTATGTCTCTGCTGCTTTTCAGTACCTCCCCAGAAGGTTCCTTTCTGTCTCTGCTGCTTTTCAGTACCTCCCCAGAAGGTTCCTTTCTGTGTCCGCTGCTTTTCAGTACCTCCCCAGAAGGTCCCTTTATGTCTCTTCTGCTTTTCAGTACCTCCCCAGAAGGTTCCTTTCTGTCTCCGCTGCTTTTCAGTACCTTGCCAGCAGGAACCTTTATGTCTCTGCTGCTTTTCAGTACCTCCCCAGTAGGTTCCTTTCTGTCTGCGCTGCTTTTCAAAACCTCCCCAGAAGGTTCCTTTCTGTCTCTGCTGCTTTTCAGTACCTCCCAAGAATGTTCCTTTCTGTCTCCGCTGCTTTTCTGTACCTCCCCAGAAGGTCCCTTTATGTCTCTTCTGTTTTTCAGTACCTCCCCAGAAGGTTCCTTTCTGTCTCTGCTGCTTTTCCGTACCTCCCCAGAAGGTTCCTTTCTGTCTCTGCTGCTTTTTAGTACCTATCCAGAAGGTTAATTTCTGTCTCTGCTGCTTTTCAGTACCTCCCCAGAAGGATCCTTTCTGTCTCCGCTGCTTTTCTGTACCTCCCCAGAAGGTCCCTTTATGTCTCTTCTGCTTTTCAGTACCTCCCCAGAAGTTTCCTTTCTGTCTCCGCTTCTTTTCAGTACCTTGCCAGCAGGTTCCTTTATGTCTCTGCTGCTTTTTAGTACCTCGCCAGCAGGTTCCTTTCTGTCTCCGCTGCTTTTCAGTACCTTCTTGTCCCCATTGCACGAGGTCATACATTCCCGGGGTTGCGCAATAATGCAGCTGTCAGGTGATATCTTCTCGTCTAAGAGTGGACGAGAAGCATTGAACATGCTACCAACATGTAACACTGACTGAGTGACCCAAAGCTTGCCATGTCCAAACGCTTCCAAAACAGAGTACCTGATAGCAGGAGTCATTCAGAGAAGGCTACCAAAATGCAACCAGTCTCTAATCTCTCATCCACCACAAGGACCTTTGACACAAAACAGACACAGGGACAAGGACTGGATTTAAAAGGGGCCACACGGAACTTGATGCCCAAGAAAGGTGTGATGTATTGTCCGCGCTCAAAATCCGGCAGCAACCAAAGGTGTGCCACTCGAACAGCAGCCAACCACACTCCCGTCCAAGGCTGCACAACCCCCTGATTCTCTGCCACCAGAATGGCTATAATTCCCGCTCAGCTCAAATAGCTGCTCTCCCCCATAGATGGGCGTGCATGGCTCTCTATTGGATGCCCTGGGCAAACTCAACAGATACGCCCAGATCCCAACAAGGCCTTGGTGGGGAATGTTAACAGAAATGTAACAATGCCTACGTCCTGACCAGGTTTCTCTTAACGGAATGCCAACCTGCATTGCCAGTTCCTTTTGCAGGAGCAAGCTTGGCTATCCTTCCTGAAGTTTAACCTTCTGGTAGCCATTCTGGGACCCTTCTCATGCTGGTAAAAATGTGGGAGTCGGGTGTCGCCACTGGTGCAACCTGCTCCAAGGGGCCGCCCACAGAATGAATACTGCAGAGCCATTGCTCAGTCTACGCGTCGTGGGTGGTGACTCCATACATCACCGGGCTCTCCATCGAGGAAAGCACACATCGAGGAGCTATGTCGAGGGCCGGTTAATACTAGGGCATGAAACCAAATGCAGATACCGTGACACCACTGCACTTCTGTGTGCACGCACGCCCAGGCACACACAGGCTCGGACTGGCCTACAGGGCAATAGGCCCATGGCTGAACCAAAAACGCATAAGTTGGTGTGGCTCGTTTTTTGGGCCAAAGGGCCCACTTTTTTGACCAATCTGCGCCAGTTTGATGGGTTACTTCACTATGCAGCTAGCAGTTTATACGGTGTTGTTGAATAAATAATCTTTAAAATGCACAATTTGCATCAAATTTTATCAAGAAACTCCCCCTTTGGGACTATTCAGTCCGTCACAAAAGGAATGAATAGACGTTGGCCACCGCGGATAATGCTTTTATTGGTGCCCGAAATAATTGTATGGCCCAGTCCGACTCTGCGCTCAGAGGCCCGCTGCCTACCTGCGTTCTGGACAGCCTTCATGCGCCACAGAAATAAGCCCCCCATGTCTGAACTGGTGGGGGTCCATAACGTCTACCACTGAGGGGATACCACGGTGCTGCGGCTCAAAAGAAGAGCAAAGAGACCCGAGCACTTTACCAGGAAGAGATGCTCACCAGAGGAACTGCAAACAGGCTCCACGGGTGCAGCACTTGCACACGAGCGCTGAACTTACACATGTGCAGCACTCATAGACACAGCCAGTCTTTGTTCATATGCACAGTGCTTGTACACACACACGTAAATCACGTATGCGTGGGATGCACAGCACTCATAGGCAGGCGCAGTGTTTGTTCATATGCACAGTGCTTGTACACACACACGTAAATCACGTATGCGTGGGATGCACAGCACTCATAGGCAGGCGCAGTGTTTGTTCATATGCACAGTGCTTGTACACACACACGCGTAAATCACGTATGCGTGGGATGCACAGCACTCATAGGCAGACGCAGTGTTTGTTCATATGCACAGTGCTTGTACACACACACGTAAATCACGTATGCGTGGGATGCACAGCACTCATAGGCAGGCGCAGTGTTTGTTCATATGCACAGTGCTTGTACACACACACGCGTAAATCACGTATGCATGGGATGCACAGCACTCATAGGCAGACGCAGTGTTTGTTCATATGCACAGTGCTTGTACACACACACGTAAATCACGTATGCATGGGATGCACAGCACTCATAGGCAGGCGCAGTGTTTGTTCATATGCACAGCGCTTGTACACACACACGTAAATCACGTATGTATGGGATGCACAGCACTCATAGGCAGGCGCAGTGTTTGTTCATATGCACAGCGCTTGTACACACACACGTAAATCACGTATGTATGGGATGCACAGCACTCATAGGCAGGCGCAGTGTTTGTTCATATGCACAGCGCTTGTACACACACACGCGTAAATCACGTATGTATGGGATGCACAGCACTCATAGGCAGGCGCAGTGTTTGTTCATATGCACAGCGCTTGTACACACACACGTAAATCACGTATGTATGGGATGCACAGCACACATAGGCAGGCGCAGTGTTTGTTCATATGCACAGCGCTTGTACACACACACACGCGTAAATCACGTATGCGTGGGATGCACAGCACTCATAGGCAGGCGCAGTGTTTGTTCATATGCACAGTGCTTGTACACACACACACGCGTAAATCACGTATGCGTGGGATGCACAGCACTCATAGGCAGACGCAGTGTTTGTTCATATGCACAGTGCTTGTACACACACACACGCGTAAATCACGTATGCGTGGGATGCACAGCACTCATAGGCAGGCGCAGTGTTTGTTCATATGCACAGTGCTTGTACACACACACGTAAATCACGTATGCATGGGATGCACAGCACTCATAGGCAGACGCAGTGTTTGTTCATATGCACAGTGCTTGTACACACACACGTAAATCACGTATGCGTGGGATGCACAGCACTCATAGGCAGACGCAGTGTTTGTTCATATGCACAGTGCTTGTACACACACACACGCGTAAATCACGTATGCGTGGGATGCACAGCACTCATAGGCAGACGCAGTGTTTGTTCATATGCACAGTGCTTGCACACACACACGTAAATCACGTATGTATGGGATGCACAGCACTCATAGGCAGGCGCAGTGTTTGTTCATATGCACAGTGCTTGCACACACACACGCGTAAATCACGTATGTATGGGATGCACAGCACTCATAGGCAGGCGCAGTGTTTGTTCATATGCACAGTGCTTGTACACACACACGCGTAAATCACGTATGTATGGGATGCACAGCACTCATAGGCAGGCGCAGTGTTTGTTCATATGCACAGTGCTTGTACACACACACGCGTAAATCACGTATGTATGGGATGCACAGCACTCATAGGCAGGCGCAGTGTTTGTTCATATGCACAGTGCTTGTACACACACACGTAAATCACGTATGCGTGGGATGCACAGCACTCATAGGCAGACGCAGTGTTTGTTCATATGCACAGTGCTTGTACACACACACACGCGTAAATCACGTATGCGTGGGATGCACAGCACTCATAGGCAGACGCAGTGTTTGTTCATATGCACAGTGCTTGCACACACACACGTAAATCACGTATGTATGGGATGCACAGCACTCATAGGCAGGCGCAGTGTTTGTTCATATGCACAGTGCTTGCACACACACACGCGTAAATCACGTATGTATGGGATGCACAGCACTCATAGGCAGGCGCAGTGTTTGTTCATATGCACAGTGCTTGTACACACACACGCGTAAATCACGTATGTATGGGATGCACAGCACTCATAGGCAGGCGCAGTGTTTGTTCATATGCACAGTGCTTGTACACACACACGCGTAAATCACGTATGTATGGGATGCACAGCACTCATAGGCAGGCGCAGTGTTTGTTCATATGCACAGTGCTTGTACACACACGCGTAAATCACGTATGCATGGGATGCACAGCACTCATAGGCAGGCGCAGTGTTTGTTCATATGCACAGCGCTTGTACACACACACGTAAATCACGTATGCATGGGATGCACAGCACTCATAGGCAGGCGCAGTGTTTGTTCATATGCACAGCGCTTGTACACACACACGTAAATCACGTATGTATGGGATGCACAGCACTCATAGGCAGGCGCAGTGTTTGTTCATATGCACAGCGCTTGTACACACACACGTAAATCACGTATGTATGGGATGCACAGCACTCATAGGCAGGCGCAGTGTTTGTTCATATGCACAGCGCTTGTACACACACACGTAAATCACGTATGTATGGATGCACAGCACTCATAGGCAGGCGCAGTGTTTGTTCATATGCACAGCGCTTGCACACACACACGTAAATCACGTATGTATGGGATGCACAGCACTCATAGGCAGGGCAGTGTTTGTTCATATGCACAGTGCTTGTACACACACACGTAAATCACGTATGTATGGGATGCACAGCACTCATAGGCAGACGCAATGTTTGTTCATATGCACAGCGCTTGCACACACACACGTAAATCACGTATGTATGGGATGCACAGCACTCATAGGCAGGCGCAGTGTTTGTTCATATGCACAGCGCTTGTACACACACACGCGTAAATCACGTATGCGTGGGATGCACAGCACTCATAGGCAGACGCAGTGTTTGTTCATATGCACAGCGCTTGCACACACACACGTAAATCACGTATGTATGGGATGCACAGCACTCATAGGCAGGCGCAGTGTTTGTTCATATGCACAGCGCTTGTACACACACACACGTAAATCACGTATACATGGGATGCACAGCACTCATAGGCAGGCGCAGTGTTTGTTCATATGCACAGCGCTTGTACACACACACGCGTAAATCACGTATGCGTGGGATGCACAGCACTCATAGGCAGGCCAGCAACACGCCTGCAGATGCACAGCACCCATAGGCACACGCAGTGTTTGTACACATGCATACCATATTGACCGCAATGATACACATGTACACAACTACAGCACTTGCAGTCTTGAACGCGCACCCATCACGTGTACTACACATAATGCCTAGTACACATGTGCCCATGAACGGCACAATGCCACACGCACAGACCCTTTTGCACGCCTCCTTTCTTTCATGTGTGCAGCATTTGTGCGCGCGCACGCGCGCGAACACACAGACACGCACACCGCATAGACGTGAAAGCCACTGCTACACGCACATGCACAGTATTAGTGCACGTGCCCAGCACTCATATACGGATGCAGCATTTTAGTACACGCATAGCGCATTTTCCCCGGCGCATTTACATCAATCGTATGTAGGTAAAGCATGGCTGCACACCCTTGGGACACACACACCCACACACACCTATAACGCATCCACAGCATGCACATTACTTGCACACTTGCAAAGACTATGTACACTAGGATTGGATGTGTGTACACGAGCGGCTCCACTCATGTACATGTATCTGCTGAATAGACAAGTATCCTTAACACGTGCAGCCAGATAAACCCTCCACTGTTTTCCCCTCAATATGTACATTTGGGAGGGGTGTGAGGGTTTGGAATGTGGGGAACAGGCGTTGCAGAACCCATATACATGTTCTGATTCAGCGCAGGTGGGTTTTGACTGCAGTTCAGAGAGGAAAAGGAAGTAGGACCCTGAAGTAACTTGTCAGGCAGCCAAAGGTTCGTCAACTTCTTTTATTTTACAACTTCGTTTATCAATGTACCGGCGCCCCGTATTGCCACCTCCAGCCCACCAACCTCCCTTCTTCAACCGTCCTCACTCCGCGTCCTCACACAACATTCCAACCCATACATTCTATACGAAGGTCGCGAGCTGGAAGAGCCGCGAGCATTCACACCTTGTAGCTACTATAATTACTACATCATCCCCCCCCTTTTTAAACATCTTGAAGAATTTAAAGAAACCTTAGGTAATATAAAAACCAGGAACAGTAAACTCAAAATGATATTACTAAATTTGACTTGTATATATACATTATGTGAGAAACAACCTATTGAACTGAATATTGAATATACATGTGGAATACATATATTATTATTTTTTTTTTTTTTACATATCATAATCCTTAGACCAAAACGGCAATCTCCTTTCTCTTGAATTCCGCACACTCCTGTTCCCAATCCTCCTCTCCACTTGTTGTCGTTGAACCACATTCTCATCAGTATAACTTCCCACACTACCATTCACTACATCATTGCTATTCAGAATATTTTCATCACCAAACACATCACTTACTGTCCTCTCTGCTTTGAGTTGTGAGTGTCCCTGCTTACCACCTTTCCACATCCACTTACTAACCCTGTCTATATTCCATACAGATCCCCCTTCTACTCTAACAGCTCTCTTGAACACTTGTATTACCTTGACAGGCCTGCTGTATTTAGATTCCCCCTTCTTAACTTTCCTTCCGAACTTTATTCGTACAAGGTCACCCGGCATTATCTTCAACTTAAACTTTTCAACATGCATTTCGTTTCTCTCATGTGATTCTTGATTTCTTCCATTACCTCGTAATCCAACACCTACACCTTTTCTCCGATTAACCCATTCAGGATTAAGTAACGTATTGGGAGCTCTTCCCCTCATTAATTCAAACGGTGATACTTCCATTCCTCTTTTGACAGACATTCTAGTACTCCAAATCCTTTCCTTAAGAACCTCGTCAACCGGTAGGTTGTTACTCAATGCCAATTCTACTGCTTCTACAATCACACGGTTGTGTCTCTCAACCAATCCATTAGTTTGTGGGTGATATAATGACGAAAACCTCCACTCAATGCCTGTCTTCTTGACAAATTCCTTCATTTCATTACTTCTGAACTGTACTCCATTGTCACTTAATATTATTTTTGGAAATCCTTCCCTTCTGCATACCTGCATCAAAAATTTTATAATTGCATAAGTATCAATTTCCTTCACTGCTTTGACTTCTACCCAACCCGAGTAATAATCCACTAATACAATAAGGAATTTTTTTTCACCAATTAGTTTCACATATGGTCCAATGATGTCAATCCCACACATCTCCATGGCGCATCACCTTTGTCAATGTTAATTGGTTTGGACTTGACAATCTTACAGCTCTTATCACTATTTTGACACGGCCAACAATTTCTGATAAATCTCTCAATCATAATATCCATGCCTGGCCACCAATATTTCAACCTTACATTATTTTTAGTCCCTGTGATGCCAGGATGGCCTCGGTGCGCCTTCTCAATTAACTCATTCCAAAACTTGTGGGAGGAATTAACTTATCTCCTCTCACTAAAAACCCATCTTCATCGACAACTCATCCTTAATCTCCCAATATTTCCTACAACCTTCGCTCACAACTCTTTTTTCAGGCCAACCACTTTCTGTGTACTTCCTTATCTCCTGCAATTCCTCATCCTTGGCTAATTCTTCTATCCACATTTCTTTGGACGTGACCTCGAAAATGACTGCCACAATTTCTTCGTTTGGATCTGCATTCACTTCATTATTCTTTAACGGCAATCTAGATAAGTAATCGGCTATTATATTTCTCTTTCCTGGCACATACCTCACAGAAAAATTGTAATCCTGCAACTTCAAACTGAGTCTAGCTAATCTCGGAGATGCTTTACACATTCCTCTCACCGTGAGAACTTCTATCAATGGTTTATGGTCGGTTTGAATTACAAATTTGTTTCCCCACAAATATTTCCTAAAATAATTCACTGACCAAGTACATGCCAATAATTCCTTTTCAATTACTGAATATCTGCCTTCTGTTTCTGTGATTGCCCTCGACGCATAACTGATGGTCTTTTCATTTGCATCTTCATCTATCTGTGTTAACACTGCTCCTAGACCATTTCCACTTGCATCCACTGTAATCTTAGTGAGTCTCCATAAACAAACCCTCCCAATTCTACCGAATTGCAAATCCCTTCTTTTATACTCCTGACTGCTTCACCACATTCCTCACTCCAATTAAACTTAGCATCTTTTTTCAATAATTTCCTCAATGGTTCCGTTGTACTAGCAACATTTTTTACAAATCTGTTATAATATTCACATAACCCCAGAAACGATCTTAATTCATCTTTGTTTTTTGGCTCTGGTGATTGCTTGATAGCTTCTAATGCATCTCTTTTGGGTTTATAACCCTTACCATTTACTGCATGTCCTAAATATTCTACTTCCTCTACCCCAAATTTACATTTGTTTACCTCAATCTTCAACCCAACTGCTTCCAATCTTCTCAAAACTTCATTCAATCTCCCATCATGCTCTAGTGACCCTTTGCCAAATACTATTATATCATCTTGATATACTAACACTCCACTCAGACCCTTCAAAACATTCGTCATAATTCTTTGAAACACTGCGGCTGCAGACGCTAATCCAAATGGCATGCGTTTGTAACGATACAACCCATAAGGTGTAATAAATGCTGTAATGTCTCTACAATCCTCTGTTAATGATATTTGATGATAAGCGCTCGATAGATCCAAAGTAGAGAATACATCGGCATTGTCAATACGATTCAGCATCTCAGAAATGATGGGAAGTGGAAACACATCTGTTATTATGTTTTTGTTGACATCTCTCAGGTCCACACATATCCTAGGTTTGCCACTTTTCTTCAATGCCACAACTATAGGGCTCACCCACTCAGATGACTCAATTTTCTCTATAACTCCTTCAGTTTCTAATGATATCAATTCTTGCTCCACTTTGTCAACAATCGCAAATGGAATGGGTCTGGATTTCGTGTGTCTAACTGGTATTGCTCCTTTCTTGAGTCGTATTCTGTGTGAAAAATCTTTTAGCAATCCTAATTTTTTAGGCTTTTCTTGCTCCTTTTTATTAACTTCCTTTGTTCCTCGTCCTTGACTCTTGTTGACCACCAAAACTTGCTCTTCGTTACATGGATCCAACCTGATTCTCAGTCCCGCTTGATCTCTCCACCCCAGAACATTTACTCCTTTTTCAGCAACATATACCTTAACTTGAGATCGTCTGTCTCTGAATTGAATGATACTCGGGAACCAACCAATCATGCTGATTCTGGATCCTTCAAATCCTCCAGGATTCATTATGTCTGATTTTTCCATCTTAGTTTTCAGACCACGTTTTTTTAAGTTCTTCCAAGATCTCATTGTGATAATAGTCCATGGGGAACAACTATCCACCTTCATCTTGAGTTTCCAATTGTCCAGGAACACCTCACAACTTGGGCATTTGAATTCTCCTTCAGGTGTTCTCTATAAGGAACACTCTTTCTTCATCTGATTCTTCTTCTTCTTCCGTTACGGCAGAAACTTTCTTCCTCCTTCTACACGTGACCGCGAAGTGACCTCTTATTCCACAATTCCCACATTTTTGTCCCAAAGCAGGACATTGTCTAGCATATGCATAATGGCCAGTTCTGCCACAATTATAACATCTGTCACCTTCTCTCTGTTGATTGTACTGAGCTCTTTGATCATTTTGAACCCTGGTTTCACTCTTCATCCAGTTCTTTCCTCGGTATGAGTTTCCCTTCTGGTCAAAATTCTTCAATCTGTTGTTTCGTCCTGCATTATTTTCACTTTTCTCTCTATTCTTGATATTCGCCCCTCCTTTGTCTCTGGGTCAAACTGCATTCACCTGACCTTGCTCTTCAGTTTCCTTCTCTTGTATCTCCTTAGTGCCTTGGTTATGTTTCTGCATACTTTGTGCAGCTTCTTCTTTCTTGCTCTTCATCTCTCTCGAACACAATTGAGTGTGTTCCACTCGTTTCGCTATGGCTATAGTTTCTGGTAGTGATGGGTTACCCACCATCCATAACCTATCCTGAATAATATTATCTTTCGAGTGGATAATGATTTGGTCTCTGATTAGCTCATCCAATGTGATGCCATTTCCAAATTGGCACGTCCTTGACAGTACTCTCAAAGCAGAAACATATTCTTCAATGGTTTCCTGTTCCTTTTGCACCCTGGTGTAGAATTTGTATCTATTTATAGCTACATTGGTCTCTGGTGCAAAATATTTATCCAATTGTCTAATGGCTCTATCATGTTCATCCGCATCACCAGCTTCATCTACAGTTAATTCTGGTAATTCTCTGAACTTCCTTTGTCCTTCCAACCCCAATGCGTGTAATAGTAGCAGTTTCTTTTTCCGAGGTGTAAGCTCCTCCTGTTCTACAGCCTGAATGTAATTTAACCAGAATTCTTTCCATTCCGACCATAATACTACTGGTTGACCAGGAGTTGGCAGGAAACTTGCTGGAGGTTGTATACTGATGCCTTGTAACATACTTGACATAAATTGTTTATTCTTGTTATACGATTGTTCCTTGTACCTTGGTTGGGTTTGCTATTTCCATCAATTTAATCTTAAACTACTGTGAGGAGGAAGAGGTGTGCTGTCTACTCCTCATTTTGCTTCCTTGTTCTTAAAGTCATGTGATTACTCCTTCTGTGTGGGTCCTTTTCTCTACTTCACTGTATGTTACAATTACAGGCTGTTACACGGGGGTGGGGCAAAATTCATAAATATACGACCTTTTCGGAGCGTGTGCTCTACTCTCCTTCACTGCACGAGCCTGTGCCGTGTGGCACAGCGGCTCGGAGCGTCCGCTCTCGTGTAATAAGGTTCACCTTTCCAGCACAAGCCTGCACCCAAGATGCGGCGGCTCGGAGCGTCTGCTCTTCGTGTACGTTTTTTTTTTTTTCTTTTCACCCAAATCGGCCTGTGGGTTCTCAGGGCGCCGGCATCCTCGTCGCCAATTGAAGTAACTTGTCAGGCAGCCAAAGGTTCGTCAACTTCTTTTATTTTACAACTTCGTTTATCAATGTACCGGCGCCCCGTATTGCCACCTCCAGCCCACCAACCTCCCTTCTTCAACCGTCCTCACTCCGCGTCCTCACACAACATTCCAACCCATACATTCTATACGAAGGTCGCGAGCTGGAAGAGCCGCGAGCATTCACACCTTGTAGCTACTATAATTACTACAGACCCTAAGGCACACCCTAGTGATAGGAGTAACTAAGATTAGGGTTAGATTAGAATTAATAAAGTAAGAAGGTAGAAAAGGTAAGAAGTGCAGAGGAGAGAAAGGCAACCTTGACACCTAGGTTGCTCTAAATGTAACAGGACAAAAATAAGTTCCCAATTTAGGAACTTACGTCCCCTGCACACTTTCTAATATCTGGAAAACCAGACCAAGGTTTCTAGTGAAGCTAGTAAAGAAACTTTATGCATTAGAGTCTTAATACAAGTCGTTTTAGTATACAAGTAACTAATTCTCAAAGAAAGACAACAGTCAGTGATTTAAGGTCACAAGAACCCGTCTTTATTTTTTATTCTTGGTGATGGAGCTGTGATAGGCCCAACGCGTTTCGAGTGCAACAGACACTCTTCATCAGGGGCAAAAACAATGATTCTAGGAAAAAATATACATAATATTTAAATTAGAGTATTGTGTAAATACAAATGGAAACATTAACCAACTGTCATAATAACTCAACACAGAGAGAGGTCCTGCATACTTATTACACAATTCAATCTCTAGGGCGTTTAACATGTATCAGATTTACTGAGTACAGATGAAAAACTAGAAAACAAACATATATTCATTCATATATCTTTTAAGTAAGAAAGCAGATATTCATTGTTTAGTAAAAATAAATTCCCTAATTGTTGGTCTGTGGATCCAAGACCAAAGACAGTAGGAACTAATTTACCCTAACAATATATAAAAAATATATTAAAAAATAGAGAAAAGGAAAGAGAGAAATCTAACCTTGTGCATTTTATGTAAAAAGTTCTAATTTAGAACAGGTGGGGGTCTGAGACAGAAACCCAGTCATTCATGGATGCAGGAAACCCTTTATCTGAAAAACAAGGGCATAACGATACTCTGATCAGTCAAAAGGTGGTTGAAAGACTGAAGTAAAGTCAACCAAAAAGGTTCACTTACATGCTTAGTTGGTTGTCTGAATGGGAGAACCCATCAATAGGGCGTTTGAGAGGCTAAGTATGCAGCGGGTCTTGTGGTACTGCAATGCTTTCACCACTATAAATAAAAGTGCAAAGAACAGGAAGTCAGAGTGAGGAAAGTAATGTGGAGGGGGTCAAGCAGGTTCAGTAGGACCCAAAAATAGTATAGCTTACCTAGTTGAGTACAGCGTTGCAGTCCGGAGGCAGGAGACCGGCAGGTAATCCTGTTACTCCTTCAGCGCCGCCACCATTATATATTGTCTGTTAGCATGACGTCATCACGCGCATGCGCGGGATACGTCATTATTGGAACTGTTATGTATGCACGAGGTAAATAGACGCAAATATTTGGCATTTAACCTGTATCCTGTACGTATGATCCCATTAAGGGGAAGGAATAAGTTGTGGGGAGAGGCAGAGGTCAGAAACCATCAGCCCGGGAATGTTTACAGTGGTGACATCATCACGCAAACGTGTGCATGACGGCACTTGTAAACACACTGTGGTAATGGGGAGAAGTGTAATGTGCCGAAAGCAGCACCGTGTGAAAAAAATAACTAGAGAGTGTCCGTGCCGATGCATGGAAAGGCAACATGTTAAAAAGACTATACTCAGGGAAAAGCTACAATAGGCATGCTTAGAGCAGCACGTAAGTAGGGCCAAAGACGAGGGAGGCTTAAGAGCGAGGAACGTCTGCAAAGGTCTTGGAGAGGAGCTGACTGCATGTGCTGACGTGATGTCCATCAGTGTTTGTAGATGTCATCAATAGTCTGGAACGACAAAAGGTGTAACAAGAGGTTGTGGAGCCAAATATAGGAATAGTGAAGAGGGTCAGTGATAGATGAAAAAATACAAGGAGACTTTCAGGTTTAACATAGTCTAGGACTGGAAAAAGACCCCAATTCAAGAAGCATGGTAATTGTCACAGCAAGGGTCTAAGCTAACGAATATAAATGTTATAGAAAATCTTGGTATATAGTCCGTTGCATCACATCTTAACAGCAATTTGCATGCACAAACAACACTTTTGTATAGCTTTGTGTGTCACCAAAACAAAGGAAAATTCACTGTCCACCGGTGTGGTTCACATGCTCATGATTCAGTATAATTCTATTTAGCAGAGAATCCTCATCTGAGGAAATGTCAGATATTTCAACATGAAATCATTGAGCTGTTAGACATTTTTGACCCGTGTAGCTTTAAGATGGGTGGCAAACAACTGCCCATTGGAATGGTTCACAGTCTTTAAGATAGGATCTGGTATTCTCAACTATAATTTGTTAGTGAAGTATATGCCTATTATTCCCATAGAGAAATCAAGGAAATGGTAGAAGAAACAGTATATCCTTAGATAAATGGGCCTAGGTAATAGTCCTCATTTAGCCCAAGAGGGGCCATTGCATCTAGCCTATGTATCCAGTACAGTTCCTTTTGTGCCAATAGTTTTGGTAAGTCGCCACCTCGTTGGAGGGGATGTACCACTTCAAGGACACAAATCTCAGCTGTGAGATGTTGTGTTTATTGTCTCTGAAATGCCTGAAAACAGGTGATTTGACATTTTTAGTTCTGATCTGAGATTTATGTTCGGTCCACCTTTCCTTGGCTTTGCTACTGGTTTTCCCGACATAATATTTCCCACAGGGACATCTGATAGTGTAGATGACATTTTTTGAATCGCAAGTAGCATAGTTTTTTAAGGGGATCTTGTTGCCATTACTCGGGTGTCTGATGTAATTGCCTTTGATGATGTTTGAGCAATGCTGACAATTCAAGCATGGAAAAGTGCCATTTTTCAATTTTGTCAATACCCTTTGGGGGGAATTTTTAGGTCTTTCTGCTTTAATTAGCGTATCTCTAAAGTTCCTTCCTCTTTTGTACGCTAACATTGGTGGAGCTGGAAAAAGGCGGTTGAGATTGGGATCTGATTTGATCAGCTCCCAATTTTTCATGATGATCTTTTTGACTCGGTAACTCTGTGCAGAGTATTTCAATGTGTAAATCAAGTTCGATTTCTTTTGTGTCGGTTGTTTGTTTAGAAGTTGCTCTCGAGGATATTTTTCAGTCCTAGTAATGGCATGAGTCAACACCTCCTCCGGGAAGCCTCTTTCGAGGAATCTAGATCGCATAGTATCAAATTCTGTCTGAATTCTCTGGTTGTTGGAAGTAATCCTCTTAGCACGTAGCAGTTGGCTGTACGGTAAGTTTTCTTTTAAGTGTCTCAGATGAAAGCTATTGTAGTGAAGGGAGCTATTAACATCTGTCGGTTTTCTGTACATAGATGTAATCAATTCCGTGTCCTGCCATTGTACAGTAACATCCAAAAAATTCACACAGGGTGTACCGATTTCCATAGTAAATTTGATCCGGGGGTTACATTGGTTGATATATTGCCAAAATTCAGTCAGTTCTTGTTTTGTGTCCTTCCAGATACCGAAGACAACATCAATATATCTTAGCCAACAATGTATTTTGTCTTTCCAGTGTGGGTGGTCCAGGACATGAGTTTTCTCGAAATGGAACATAAAAATGTTAGCATAAGAGGGGGCTACTGCTGAGCCCATAGAGGTGCCTGCAATTTGAAGGTAGTACTGATCATTAAATCTGAAATAGTTGTTATAGAGTATCAGATTAATAAGTTCAATGGCAAAGTTTTTCTGGATCTGAATTTCATCATTTCTTAGAATGAACCATTCCAGGGCTGATATGCCCTCATCATGGGGAATAAAAGTGTATAGACTACTAACATCCATGGAGAATATTAAGGGATCATCAAAATTGATCTGTAGATTATTGATGCTTTGAAGGAAGTGTGTGGTGTCTTTCAAGTATGTTGGGATTTCTTGTACCAGGGGTTGTAGAGCCGTATCAAGATGGACAGCCAACGGTTGGAATATGCTGTCAGTGCCCGCAACAATTGGTCTAAATGGGGGGTCGTTGGAGTTTTTATGAATTTTGGGTAATCCATAGAACACTGGGATTATTGGATTACTTTTAATCAAGAATTCTTCGGTTTTGTCTGAAATCCAATCCATAGCACTAGCTTTCTCTACTGCTTGTTTTATAGTAGTGCTGATTTCATTTGTGGGGTCATGGTCCAATGGTAAGTAGGTCCTCCAAGAGTTTAAGACACCCAGCGTTGTATAAGTTTGTGTCCATGAGTACAAGGGCACCTCCTTTATCAGCTTGTTTAATAGTCAGGGTGGTGTCATCAGCAAGCTCCTTGATTATTTTTAGTTGATGTCTTCGAATATTGTGTTGGGTAGATGTGTCGTATTTAATCTTCCTCAGGTCAGGGGTAGTTTTAGTTTTGAATAGGTTGATGAGTGGGTTATTGATTTGCAGATGGAACGTGCTCTGGTTCTTCAACTCTAGAAAATCATGTTCTTTGGCTGGAGTAAGTTGACCCAAATGATCAAAAAAGATCTTGAGTTCCATTTTGCGTATTCATTTGAACAGATTAACTTCTTCTTTGAACAAATTGGTTGAATTTGTGGGGATGAATGAAATCCCTAAGCTCAGAGTATCAATTTGAGCTTTAGAAAGTTTCTGGAGGAAATGTTTATAATCAAAGAGGAATCTATTTGTTTTTTTGGCGTGGTTTTCTTTTTCCTTCTTCTGGTCGGACGTCTCCTAAAAAAGGCTGAGCAGGCGTTGCGGGAATCAATGTGTCAGTTAATCTTGGAGTTTGGGTGGCGTTACCTGTTGCTATAGGTGTGGTAGTAGGATTAGCTAGGCTTGTACTGGGTTGTTCTTCTTGTTCCCCACTTGTAATGTCACTACTGTCTGTATTGTTATCCGGAGAGGGTTTCTTTGGTACTCCAAATGGTCCAGGTCTTGGTTTGTAATTGCTATAGTATTCTTGCCACGTGTACACTATCTCTCTGGCGTAATCTAATGTATCCCTTCTAAATTCGCGTATCTTCCGTTGCTCAATATCGCGTTTATAGCTGTCCAATTTGTTGTTGGTATCTTCTAAGATTGTCTGTAGTTCAGATGCAGTCTTGAGTTTTAGAAGTTGCATAGAGACTTCTTTGATCTCTTGGTTAATTGTATGAAGTGATTTAGCAAGTTCCTCTATGGTAAGTAATATGAGATCAAGGGAACATTTGTTCAAAATATGTTCCCAACGTTTAACAAATTCTTTATTTTCCTTACAAAGTGTCGGACGAAGATACACTCTGAGGCCCCTCGGAATTCTTTTGGCCTTATAGTATTGTGTGAGAGTGGTAGCGTGGAGTTTCTGGGAAATTTCCCTCCTGGTGAGTCTTTCTAATCGTTGGATAAGTATTTCCGGATTTTCTCTGTTAGTGGTTTCAGTACTGGTATCTTTGATAAGGCCTAAAATCCTAACAGCTTCCTCATCAGTGAAAGCTAAGGTGGTCGCTGCTTTGTCAGTTAAGCTGTTGATTTTTGAAAATGACATTTCAAGAGGGACGGGATGCTCTGGTCCAGGGTAAGGTGTCAACCCCTCGCGGGGTAGCAATACATGGAAGAAAAGGAAGTAGGACCCTAAGGCACACCCTAGTGATAGGAGTAACTAAGATTAGGGTTAGATTAGAATTAATAAGGTAAGAAGGTAGAAAAGGTAAGAAGTGCAGAGGAGAGAAAGGCAACCTTGACACCTAGGTTGCTCTAAATGTAACAGGACAAAAATAAGTTCCCAATTTAGGAACTTACGTCCCCTGCACACTTTCTAATATCTGGAAAACCAGACCAAGGTTTCTAGTGAAGCTAGTAAAGAAACTTTATGCATTAGAGTCTTAATACAAGTCGTTTTAGTATACAAGTAACTAATTCTCAAAGAAAGACAACATTCAGTGATTTAAGGTCACAAGAACCAGTCTTTATTTTTTATTCTTGGTGATGGAGCTGTGATAGGCCCAACGCGTTTCGAGTGCAACAGGCACTCTTCATCAGGGGCAAAAACAATGATTCTAGGAAAAAATATACATAATATTTAAATTAGAGTATTGTGTAAATACAAATGGAAACATTAACCAACTGTCATAATAACTCAACACAGAGAGAGGTCCTGCATACTTATTACACAATTCAATCTCTAGGGCGTTTAACATGTATGAGATTTACTGAGTACAGATGAAAAACTAGAAAACAAACATATATTCATTCATATATCTTTTAAGTAAGAAAGCAGATATTCATTGTTTAGTAAAAAATAAATTCCCTAATTGTTGGTCTGTGGATCCAAGACCAAAAGACAGAAGGAACTAATTTACCCTAACAATATATAAAAAATATATTAAAAAATTGAGAAAAAGGAAAGAGAGAAATCTAACCTTGTGCATTTTATGTAAAAAGTTCTAATTTAGAACAGATGGGGGTCTGAGACAGAAACCCAGTCATTCATGGATGCAGGAAACCCTTTATCTGAAAAACAAGGGCATAACGATACTCTGATCAGTCAAAAGGTGGTTGAAAGACTGAAGTAAAGTCAACCAAAAAGGTTCACTTACATGCTTAGTTGGTTGTCTCAATGGGAGAACCCATCAATAGGGCGTTTGAGAGGCTAAGTACGCAGCGGGTCTTGTGGTACTACTCCGACCTGTGCAGCCGCAGTGCACGGGATGCCGCCGGGCACTGATATGGAGGGCCCTAGAAGCAACAGCTCGCAGTTCTAGGGCATCCGGTCACCGGGATCACCAGGATTTCACCCGCTGCTTCTCCATAAGCTCACGAACGACTTCGGATCATTCTTCCAGCCAAGTGCTAAAGATCGCTAAAGATGAACAGGAACTATAAGTGTAATACAGCTCATCTGTATAGGAGCTTGATCACCCGATGGCCATCTTGCTCGGGCTCTCGAGCGCCTCCCCATGTGCATTCTCTTTTGTGTGTGCTATTTTAGTGTAATCAAGTCACAGGCTTAATTTCAATGGGGCACCACTTCTCCAAACTTGGAGTCTCTTTTAAAGGCCACCATTAGGTGACATGGAATCTCCTGGCCACACTAGTATGTTTACTGGGAAAAATAAAGCAATTCTTAAGCAAGTACAGAAAAATGTGTAGCCAGTCTGTTTGTTGCTGCTCTTCAAATGTTAGGCACATAGGCCATCAGTTAGAGAAATGGGAACGTACTGAGTTAAAGCAGATTAAGGTCAGAGGACTGAGGGGATTTCACTTAACTGCAATTTTATGTTAATATCACATGCCCGGATACCTAAACAATTTGCCCCGTGCTGTGATTGCATGTCCACGTTACCACACCAGTACTACACAGATGTATGCCTTGGACAGTACCTGAAGCAACAGAGGGTGAAAGGTAAGTGGCCCACGGTTAAGTGCGGGACGTAAAGTGCCCTTATTTCACTAACATGTACATTTTGTTTCTAGCCTTTGTAACATCGCAGGTGATTGCCAGCTGTGCCAGGCCAAAGCACAGTTAATATCATGGAGCAAATTCATGTTCTTCATATTTTAAGTCAAAACAAGACAATGGGCCTCATTATGGGTCCGGCGGTAACCCTGCCACTGCTCGCGGTGGGTTGCCGCCGGACCTGTAATAATTTACCAGCGCCTGACTTCCCGGTGCCACCGGCTCATTATGAGTCCAGCGGCCCGGGATGTCAGGTGCCGGCAAATTGTTAGTCCCCATTCCCATGGGAGTGGGGACACGGGAGCACAGGCACTGTTACAAACGGTGCCGGTGCTCCTGTGAAGAGTCTGGTGGCCGCTGCGCCCGGCAGGATCAGACCTGTCAGGCACAGCGGCCACGGCAGGCAGACACAGAGTTTGCCGATCCGGAAACGAGGGTGCTGGTGAGCTTACTTCTTAATACATTTTTTTTATTTTTTAACAGATCTTTCCCAAAATGTTCAGTCTTGGTGGTTGGGGGTTCAGGGGTGCAGGCGTGAGTACAATTTTGTTTGCCAACATTTTTGTGAAATCCTTCATGCAAGTCAAATGTTATTAGCATTTAATTTTTCAGGTTTCCTATGAAGCTTGATACTCACCTTAACTATAGTCTGGCGGCAGCACCACTATAATATTCAGCACCCCAGTCATTAACAAGGAAAGAAAGAACAAGATAGGTTCATGTTTATCGCAAAAGTTTAAAGCCCTCCATATTAAAGTGTATTTTCCTTTCTTTTGCTAGAAGTTATTTTTTTTTTTGTCAAGCGATATTGCTGGTGACCTCATAATTCACTACCACACTTGAGAAGAGGTTTCATTTCCTGGCATCCTCAGTTCATTAGGCACATGATAAGACCTACCTATTAGAGCAGCAAGTTATCAACTATGCAATTCTGTCTCTTCCTGCTGTGGTCGCCTCGGACATCGCTTCCCTCTTGGGTTAATGTAATTGCACTCCCGGCTTTGGCCAGCGCGCATGCGCATCAGCACGAAAGGCCTTCAGGCGTTCCTGTCAATAAGAGTACCCTGACATTGCCTTGCGCCCACGCCCGCCCTCTTCTGTGTGGGTGAAATCATCTTTGAAAGTGCTCATTTTGGAGGGACTCGCTTCTCTCACTGATGTCCTCCTGAACTTTGATTTATGTTAATTTTTATGAGATGAAATGCTTGCAATTTCCGGGAGGTCTCAGGTAAGGTTAATGCGCCGGTAGCTGATGACTCTGTTCATGTGCACACACATTACTTGCGCCATAAGCACAGAATTCCTAAATACAGCAGTGGAAGCGAAAAAGGGGCACTCTCATCCTCTGGCTGCATCCAAAAAGAAGGGAGTGGGATGATGGCAGGACACGTGGGGGGACTTCCTGTTGGAAGAATGGGGCGGGGCAGGCCGGGGCTTAACCTTTTGGTTTGGAATGTTCAATGGTCCTGGTTTGCATCATAGCCAAACTAGAAATTGTTTGGAATAATGAAATAATGGCACGAGATTCGTCCCTGACAGAAATATCAAAACCATGTATAGATACATAGAAATCTTTGATACAACTCAATCAGACAAGATAGTATGCAAATAAAACAAGATGCAATGTGTTGTACTGTGCCTAATTCTGTGGGGAGCTGCTGTGTTCCAGCACAGGAGTGGAATGCAGCAGTACCCTCCAGAAGGGAATGTGAGCTTTGGAAAAAGGCAGTTGATGCAGGGCTAGAAAGGGCTGTCAGTGCTGGGGGTTTGCTGCATGGAACTTACTAAATAAGATACCACTGTCAACCTAACGGCTAAAGCGTGGAGTCACCTTCGTAACAGTGGCGATGAGGTCAAGAACCTGTTACATAGCAACCGTTTAAGGGCAGACCCCCGGCAAATACCCAACTCACAGTGGCCTGACGAAGAGTGGTGGCTTTCAACTACTCAGAGTGGGCTCTGCATAATGATGAGCGCTGGGGCCCGCACAGAGTGGTGAGCTGAGGTGGAGTTTGGTGCGGGAGCAGCTCCGCTGAATAAACACAGCGCCCCTGTGCAGGGGCAGAAGAAGAGCAGCGGTAAATCCATATGGACATAATTCCAGCAAGACAGGGAGCAATTGTGGGCCGTACTTGTGCACACAGCAATTATAGTGGGGCTGGCGTTCTGTCACGCTAGAGGAACAGGCCCGGGTAACGCCCACCTGTGCGTGTAGGGCGCGTCCACACAAGAGGTTCAGACTGCACTGATGCCCGAGTTTCAGGCCGATCTTCACAACGTCAACTCTGTCATGACGCGCGCCTGATTTAAAGTAAAGGACCGCAGTACGCGCGGATATGTCCGGCCATTTTATATGGACTGTGTTACGACAGCAAGATCCTTACTTCCATACTAGCTAACAGACTCACCAGAGTGGTAGGATCCATAATTCACGAAGATCAAAACGGATTTGTCCCAGGACGCAACACCACGGCCAACCTAAGGAGACTACAACACATCATGGCCGAAACCCATGACCGAGAGGAAGACCTGGCGATCCTGTCACTCGACGCCATCAAGGCCTTCGACTCCATCTATTGGGAGTGGCTCGTGGAGGTTTTGAGGAGCTTCGGCTTTGGTGGGGGCTTCATCAGATGGATCCAGGTACTTTATAATTCGCCAATGGCAAGGGTTAAAACTGGCAGAATTGTCTCGGAATCATGGGCAATACAAAGGGGCACGAGACAGGGGTGCCCACTCTCACCCATGCTGTATATATTGGGCCTAGAGCCAATAGCCATATACTTTCGCCAACAGTTTTTTGATGCGGGCATTAGGGTGGGCAACGTTTACAACATAATTTCATTATACGCAGACGATGTACTTCTATACTTGAGGAACCCTGAGCTCAACGCACCTACAACACTAGGAGTTCTAGATAATTATGCAAAATACTCAGGGATACGATTCAGCAGACACAAATCAACTGCATTCCCCCTAGCTAGTCTGAGGGGCATTGCAGTAAATGACCTCCCGCCTATCGGAATACAGTGGCAACCCGACAAGTTCCGGTACCTGGGAATCAATGTGGGTCACACCCCGCAACTCACGCACGAACATAACACTGTAGTAGCAGTAACCAACCTCCGGCGTTCAATCAAATTTTGGGTCCAAACTACCACTGTCAATGGTGGGCAGAGCGGCGATTGTTAAAATGATAATCCTTCCTCGATTCCTGTACTTCTTTGTCAATATTTGCCACTACATTTGCCCGCCCTTTTTCAAGACACTAGAGGCCATTATCAAGGACTTCTTGTGGGGTCCGCGCAGGCACAAGCTCACACTGGCTACGCTGTCTCTCCCACATAAGGAAGGTGGAATAAAACTCCCAGATCTCCATCTCTACTACTTGGCGGCCCAGCTCAGCCATACCACGAAGTGGCTGTCAGATGATACATCGGCCGAACTAGAACTACTGAGGCAGTCTCCCACAAACTTAATCCCCAAAGAAACTCTATGGTTCCCTCCTAGGCTACCTCCCGAAACTCCGCTGGTTGTCAAGCTGGGCAGGCAGATATGGGCCAGGACCTGTCACATAAGGCAAGTGAAACATCCGTACTCACCAGATAACCCCATAATGGTGGATGTGTGCAGGACGGAGGCGGAACTTCCGACTCCCAGGAGATGGGAGGAAGCAGGCATATATACATGGGGAGACATGTTCACGGACGGGGAATTCAGGGACTTCGAGTCGTTACAGGACATTGAAGGACTATCCAAGGGCCAGTTCCTCTGGTACCACAGGATCAAACAGATTGCTAAGAAGCAGTGGAACAGCTGGCCAGAAGAACCCACCCCAGACCCACTGCTACAGGAAATGCACGACCTCTCAGATGGATGGAGACCAGTTTCCAGACTTTACAACAGGCTCATAGACAAGCCTAATCCCAAAGGTCAGGCACTGAAGGCGAGATGGGAGGCAGATCTTGAATCCCCACTTACCGACAAGGAATGGGAAAGGGCACTGATGTACCCCAAGAAAGTGTCTCGGAATTCCAGATTCGGACAAATACAGCTGAATGTCCTTTACCGGACATATATGACTCCCCACAGGATTGCCTCTTTCAACTCGAAAGTACCCCCGACGTGCCCATGGTGCGGAAACGACAAGGCAGACATGATCCACATGTTCTGGTCCTGCATTAAAGTGAAATTACTCTGGTTCAAAGCTAAACAATCCTGCGCAGAAGCTGGCATGGTTAGATACGACTGGACGCCCGGAGAGTGCCTACTAGGTACATATCCTAGACCGAGCAAACTCAAACATGTGGTGAAACTAATGGACATCTCATGCATTTTGGTCAAAAGAACAATAGCGATGGCCTGGAAGACTCCGGCAGGTCCCAGCCATGCACGGTGGCTGAGCGAATTGGCGAGATGGACGACTGCTGAAACCAGGACCTGGCAAGACGGAATCACAACCAGTGGCGAAGTCACAAGTGGCACTCTGGACTCCTGGAAAGCCCTCCTGAGCGACATGCGCTTCAAAGCAGACTATAAGCCTCCCTGAAGGACTACAGCGTCCTACAACACCTGATTCTTCATACCAATACAGAGAAGGAATTAATCGAAACTGTTCCCCTCGCTTCCTGAAATAATAGAACTCTAATCTTACTTGCCACCGAATACCCCATAAGCAATGCTACATGTAGACTGACGTTGTTTTTGTTGTTCTTACGTTATTCTTTCTTGCTCTATTCTTTCTTTTCTTTATTATCACACTTGTAAGTTTGTAATGTTACGTCACTATTTTGAAAAACGAATAAATTACTTAAAAAAAAAAAAAAAAAATGGACTGTGTTACCCTGGCAACAAGCGAAGTACAATAACACATACCTTGGCCGTGCAACTCACACGCTGCAAAGGAGAGGCACCATTTTGCACAGATGTGAAATCGGAGAGTCTAAAGGATTACAGGGACTCGGACAATATCCTGCTTAGTGTGTGAACTGGTGAAAGGTTTGTAGTGCTGAAAAAGGGAAGCTGAGTTCCTTAACAACATCAGGGTTGGGTACAATAGCAACAATGGCAATGCCTGGTGTTCCTGGGCCCCCAGCGTTCATGCCGACCCCTGGTCCCTCCAGAATGAAATGGGCCCCATGAAAGAAAGGATTCCTTCATTATGTGAGAGCAGCTTGTGGGGACACCATTTTGACAGACCGGAAGGTATCACACCTCCTCAGATATGAGGGACAGCGGATGTTTGAAACATTGCCTGAATTCTCTGAAATTGATGAAAGTGGTGTGTACAATGAATTTGATGCAGCTTTGCTTAAGCTTGACTTGCATTTTAACATTAAGACGAGCACCATTCTTGAAAGGTACAATTTTGGACTAAGGGTGCAGAATGAAGGAGTGACAGTGGAGAAATACCTAACAGCTTTGAGACATCTATCTCTCTCTTGTAAATTTGGTGAAAAATTGGAAGAGCATATTATAGATCAATTTATGATCAATTGCTGCAATGATACAATAAGGGAAGAGATGAGGCTCAAAGACGAGCCGGACTTGGATGAAGTGGTGACAGTTGCCAAACGGGTAGAGCTCTCTATGGCATGTGTAGCTAAGCTTAATAAAAAGGAAAATAAAAACAACTCCAGTGAGATATTGAGGGTGGGGGACCAAGGTAAAGCAAGGCAAAACAAGGGTAGTGTGGAACATTCTCGTGAAGGATGTGATAATAAGGGGGATGAGCCAAAAGGACAGAAAACATAGGACGACTCTGCTTTCAATGTGCCACTGCAAATCCTTTTGCTAGTTCACCTGTGTGCCGGGAAGGAAAGTAACATGTTCCAAGTGCAAAAGGTGGGGCCACTATGCCAACTGTTGCAAAAATGATGCTATTGCGGGAAGTCGAAAAGCATTAAATGTCAATGAGGAAGCACAACAGTCATTGGGTGATGCTGATGATGAACAAGTAGAAGTAATTACAGGTAGCATGGTCAGATGTGATGGGGATGATGAATGTGATAGCCTATTCACAGAAATAATGGTGGAGGAGAGTTTGAATGATGGTGGATTCTGGAGCAAATTTATCTTTGATGTCTCGATATGTATATGAGAAGAAGGTGGATGGGAAGGTTGGTGACTTGTTACCTCCTGAAAAAAGGCCAGGGGGGTACAATTTGAGCAAAATAGATATCATTGGATATTTTATGGCGCATCTGAAATTTAAGGGTAGAGAGACCCATGGAAACATGGACATCACCAAAAGTGGTGAAACATTGTTGGGGTGGAGGGAACAGAGGGGTTTTAAAATAAGGTTCCATCCCAATACTGAAGAGCAAGTGTTACACATCAGGGAAAGATGTGACATGGTAGAGAGATTTCCCAAAGTGTTTTCCAAGGGAATAGGGCGCATGAAGGTTATGAAGCATCAGAATGTCCTCAAGGAAGGGAGTTTTCCCATCGCGGCAAAACCATTCCTGTACCAATGGTGTTGAGGGAGGGAGTGAAAACAGAATTAAATAAATTGAGAGATTTGGGTGTGATAGAACCTGCTGTGAGTTTGGAATGGGTGTCCCCTTTGGTCATAGTGAAGAAGGGAAATAGAGAATTGAGGCTGTACGTGGATATGCAGGAACTCAACAAATGCGTGATCAAGAGGTATCCATTTCCAAATTACAGAGATGTTGGCAATGATTGGGAAGGCAAGGCATTTTTCTAAGTTAGATATGGCATCTGCTTACCACCAGATTGAATTGGATGAGCATTCTAAGGAATTGACTGCTTTTAGCACACATGAGGGCCTATTTCAATTTCGCAGGATGCCCTTTGGATTGGTTTCTGCTTCATCAGTCTTCCAGAAGGTAATGGATAGGTTGTTAAAAGATATTCTGGATGTACATTGTTTCCAGGATGATATCCTTGTGTGTGTGGAGAGACATGGGCAAGGCATGAGGAGAACGTGGGGAAGGTTCTGGCAGTTTTGGAGAAAAAGGGGATAACATTGAGGGCTGAGAAATGTGTGGTTGGACAGGAAGCTGTTGAGTATTTAGGGCATGAGATATCAAGTGATTGACTGAGACCCAAAAATAACATGGTGGATGGGATTAAAAAAGTTATGCCCCCGACAAGTAATGGTGAGTTGAGATCCTTTTTAGGGATGATAGATTTTTATCAGAAGTTTGTACACAATTTATCTGATAAAATTGTAAAGATGAGGAGTTTGTTAAAGAAGGGTGTGGAATTTAGCTGGGACGCGGAATGCAAGAAGGAATTTCAGAGAATCAAGGGCGAGATTGATATGGAGAGGCCCCTAGCTATGTTCGATGCCAGAAGAAGGTGCATCATTTCTGTGGATGCAAGAGATACAGGAATTGGCACTGTGCTAACACAGGAGGGACAAGATGGTTGTGAGGTGATAGTGACTCATGCTTCAAGGATGCTAAAACGAGCAGAGTGCAATTACTCGGTTCTGGAGAAGGAGCCTCTTGCATGTCACTGGGGTGTGGAGAAGTTTCAAAATTGTGTATGGGGTGCTGAATTTACCATTAGAACTGATCACAGGTGTTACGCTCACTTTGTCTCTGCGGGGGCATTGGGTGCTGGGCCTCTTCGCTCAGATGGACGGTATTCTCCAGATTCCCTTCCCTGCCCTGGTAGCTCGAGATAATCTCCCTGGGAACTGTTCCTAGGAAATAGGGAAAGGATGATGAGCTGTGACACCGTCTCCTGCCCCCACCAGTTCGTACCCCTTTCTGGATGGTTGGGCCGGATGGCTAACCTGATATTTCGTAAAGATGAACTCTCCGTCCTGCTGTTCATGTAGGGGCGCAATTCTTCATTGGACCAGTTACCTCACTGGTCATTGATGATGACTGCCCAGGCCAGCTGTGGCTTAGTCCTGTCGGTTTCTGCTTCTTTTCTTTAGCAGTTTCGTTGATTGTCCTTGTACTTTTATTCTCCTAGTCTTCTTTCGTGTTGTTTGTTGTGATTGGCTATTGTCCGTGTGTTCATATTGTCTTTCTTTCCTTCCCCAGGTGTTGCTGCGACTTCGAGATCACTGTGCAGTATGTAGGGGGTCGCCGCGATGAACAGGAGTGACCCGCAGTATGCAGATGGTGTCGCGGTATTCAGAAGACACGAGTACAGGTAGGTAGAGCTGCACGCGAGTGCGGAAGTGGTTTGAGCGCTTCACGTGTCTTCGATGGGCTGACCTGTCTCCCTTCTTCTTTTGCAGCGTAGTGGTTGCGGCGAGACGTCTATTCCAATGGTGAGTATTTGCTGGCAGCGTGGGTGGTTTGGGCGCTGCGTGTGTCTGAATATGCTAACCTTTCTCCTTTTCTCTCTTTGCTGTGTAGCGGTCGCGGCGTGTTGTAAGATCCGAAGGTGAGTATTTGCTGGTTTCCAGGTTCTTCGTTCTTGCAGAAGAGGTTGGCTCCATGTCAGAAGGTAAGCTGCTGCTCATCAGGTTCTCTAGTAGGCTAGGCTCATGGTAAGCGTCACGTTGCTGAAAAGCAAAGTAACGCAAAGCCCCGATCCATGTGTGGGTAGGGTTCAAATAGCTTTGGGCTGTTTAGCCCCCCCATTGGACCTGATCTGCCACACCCGATAGAAGGTGCTGGGCAGGTCCTGCCACACCTAATGTACAAGGCACGTGCAGGTCTGGCCTGCTAACAGGCCAGACTTGTTGCTCCACGTGGTTGGACCCTTCTCATGAGCCTGGCGCCCCAGAGGCGCCCCAGAGGCGCCAGGACAGCATCCACCGGGCTCCATGAGGGGTCCTGGATCCCTTCAAAGAGCCCCTTGTATGGGGGTGAATGGGCATGTGTCCCCTTGATTGGGGAGCCATGACAATAGGCCATTGAAAGTGATTTTGAAAGAGAGAAGGTGTCTAGGAGGGTTGCCTGCTGGGTGGCCAGAATGCAAGGTCTGCATAAAAAAGGGTGGTGTTAGAAGGAAAGGTGACTTGCTACATTCTGATCCGATACAGGTGATGGAAGTGATGAAGGGAACTGTGAGGGTGCGTGGAGGTCAGCTGTGGAACTTGTTGATAGTGGCACGGATTAAGAGTGTGTGAATCATTTCCGCAGCTTGGGACCAGACTTCAAGCAAAATGTCTTATGCACACTCTGTGCTGTTTTGAGAAGTATTTCAATTTTTTCTTAGTGCATAGTTGATGTTGAAATATGTTGTATGAAACTCCTTATGTCGTTATTATAATTGAGGGAGGGAGATGTGTTGTACTGTGCCTAACTCTGTGGGAAGCTGCAGCAGTGGAATGCAGCAATATGCTCCAGAAGGGAATGTGATATCTGGAAAAAGGCAGTTGATGCAGGGCTAGAAAGTGGCTGACAGTGCTGGCGGTTTGCTGCATGGAACTTACTAAATAATATACCACTGTCAACCTGACTGCTAAAGCATGGAGTCCCCTTCATTACTTACATCTCTTTACAGCACGTTTATGTGTATCAATCTTTACACTAAAACACACAATTACAAACATAGGTTGAACATATTCTGATTGGCAATACAATTTGAATTGTGTACTGCTCTAAACAGTGGCGGCAGGTACAAATGTAATCCCTCTACATGACAGGTAACATTGTAATGTTCATTTTAAATTACTATAGCAGTTTCTCTTAATGAATACTTTTTTTGTAAATAACATTAATTGAGCAATACCCTTTCCAGTTGGCAGTAATCATCTGGCTGCAGCCACTTGAACTGAATCCAAGCATTGGCAAAGACAACTGTTTTGCCGATTGTGTAGGCATGGAATAGGCATTTGCCAAGCCCTTGCATAATGGTGTGCCCTGGCCATAAGATGCAACAGCTGGAAAATGGTGTGATTGCCGAGCCACGTGAGTGTCTGGCGTATTTCTATCTAACACCTACACACAAGTCCAACAGTTGACTTTGCTTAATGTATGTTTAGACAGGACCTCGGAGCACAAAGCATATAAATCAAGTGGTTGAAGACACAATTCTTTAAGGCATTTGTGTACACCTGTTGCACGTTCATAGCTGCAATTAAGCCATTAACTCTCGGCAGACTACTTGGAAGTAGCACTGAATGGCCAAGGTTTGCTGCTACTACTTGAAAGAGCTAACTCAAAGAGATCCCAGGAGGATGTGCTGTGCCATTATGAGTCGCCGTGCCAGTTGTCTCTTCACCCTATATTCAGTTGTTGACTTATGTGTAACTAGGGCAGAGGTTGCTGGTGTAGCATCCTCTCAGACTCTGAATTAATTCCACTGTTATTGACTGATACAGGAGAGAGCAAATGGATTTGAAGGATAGTTATTACATTTCATGGGCTGTGACTTTCAAACAAAGTTGTTTTTATTATTACTGACATTTTATCTGTTTTGTCTGTTTAACTCTTGCCAATCCTTGGGGCACAGCCACGCTACATTTCTCTGTCCTCTCGGATACTCATAGCTTTGGGGAAACCACAGCCCCCAGAGTCCCTTGCGGCCGCACTCGAGACCATGTCACGGCTCTACAACATAAGCCTTAACTGACTTGCATCAGCGCAAAGCCTGTTTAAGCCTTTTCCCGCCTATTTGGAGCATTTGGCGTGGCATATTGCCTGGTAGAGGTGAGCGCGACTATCTCCCTACTCTTCTCTGATCCCCTGCTTGGAGAGGAAAGGCCAAATGGCTGAACCGTTCCATGCCTAGAGGAGGTGGTATCGCCGTTATATACAAAAATCACTGGAATATACCACAATTTGAGATTTTAAATTGGGTTGAGGGCTTCCAAATAGGACTTTTTAATCTTGCTTTGTCCCCTGCTATCTCCTTCAAAATGATTCTGTGTCATCGACTGCCAGGCTCTGCAAGGACTTTGCTAGACAATCTTGATCCATTCTTGTCCACACAACTGTCATTAGGTGCATACGACAATTTATTTTTATGGAGATCATAACATCTGGCTATACTCACCCTGTTCTCCTGATCCAGCTGATTTTCAAAAGCCACAACCTGGGACTATTGACTATAACCGCGTTGCAACGGTTAAGACACTGCCTAGGTCTATATTATTGTGCGGCTCTGGAATTACTATGCATGATACTGGGGATACTTCTTTGACCGCTCATACCCCCTTCTCAATATACAGACCTGAGATGGAGTTGTAACAAAAAATGACCGGAGAATGATCTGCCCATCACCCTAGAGGCTTCTGACAAGCTTACCGAAAGTGATGAGTATTTTGCTAGAGGTTGTAGGGAATTGAAACTAATTTGTGACATGACATCCCTTCCTCAACTTAAACAGCCAAAAAAACACTGCAACCCATAGCTCTTGCCAATGCTAGCAGCAAATAAGTAACACTATCGTAAGAAAGAAATAGCCTGGAGAAAATCCAGCAATATAGTTGCCCCAGAAGGCACCAAACTTGCATTTAAGGCATACATGAAAGACACATTTGAGGCTAAAGCAAAGTTTATGCAGAAAAATATTTAGTTGCAAAGAATAAACCTAAGGAAGTCGTTTCTAAATCCTCCAAGTATTTCACCGAGCAACACCCCCTAGTGTCAGCAAGCATATTAATGTAATACATTTTTCATGAACAAAAATTAAAACCATTCAGGACAAGATTGGTGAAGCTATGAGCCAGACTGAACTTTTCGATAGTACATCTTTGCTGGTGGATGTACCATTTGATTTTAGCCTGGTTACTCCAGATCTTATTACTACGTTGCTACAGAATTTGAAACCCACAAACTAAATATTTCATGTATTACATGCCTGTGTTGCTTGAATACATACAACCGCCCAGTTCCTGACCACCTTTGTCAACCTTTCTTTGGACCAAGGATCAGTACCGTCTGACCATGTTTCTCATGCTTGACCATTTGGCAGCGTTTTACACAGTGGACCCAAATATCCTACTGTTTAGATTGGAGGTCACTGGTGTCTCGATCCATTTGTTAAAATGGTTCTGATCATTTCTGTCCAACCACTACCAACGTGTCAAAATTGCAAATTATATATGAGATGCAATTCCAGTGGAATGGGGAGTTCCGCAGGGCTCCACATTGTCTCCTTTGTTATCCCATATCTATATGCAGCCACTAATGGCATTTTTTAGTAAATACAATCTTGGATACCACTCATATGCGGATGATACTCAGATAGAGGATGAGTAATACAGCCGAGTCCCGATAAAATGTTGCTCACTGCATTGACGAAGTGGATCAGTGGATGGCAACCAACAAGCTTCAGCTGAACCCACTGATCTCATCTTATTTAGGCTTAAACATCTTCTGGATGACCCCAGAGGCACTCCACCTCCGCCCTACATTTCTGGCATACTGATGACTCTCCCTTATAAGTTCAAGAATCCAGAATGTCTATGGCTGTCGAATTTAGGTTGTGACCACCAAAAAGGGGACAAGGTCAAATCTATCTTCCATTTTTTACGTTTATTACGACAGGCCCTTCCTTTTATATCATCGACAGTTCATGACTATGAAATTCACTGCCGTTAACCATACGAAGCCTGACTTCATTTGTTATTTATGTATTTATTTATTTATATTTATAAGACGCCAATCGCAGGCACGCAGGCATAATAGCGGCAACAAGCACAAACAAACAAAAAACAAAATCAAGGACTCAGCACATGAATCAGAAGAGTCAGAAAAATCATGCACACAGTCAAAGTCGTTGTGTCAAACCCTGCCAAATTGTCGGAGTAAAGCTTGCTGCTGTTGCTGCTCGGCTTCTCAGCAGCTTTGGATCTTTTAGATCATCAAAAGCTTTTGACTAACTTGTCAACCGTGGGTTGCTGCTCAAAGGATGCTATTGGATGGATTGAATCCTTTCAAATACAAAGTCAAGGGTGACTACCTTGTCAACCGTGGGTTGCTGCTCACAGGATGCTATTGGATGGATTGAATCCTTTCAAATACAAAGTCAAGGATTTGTTGGAGTCAGGCCACATCTTGGGATAGAGTATCCACCTGTGGATTTCCACATGGAGCGTGCCTGTCCCCAACCCTTTTTAATTTTTACATTCGCCTACTGTTTATTTATCTGCATTTTTAAAGTGCTCACACAGCTTGTGGTGGGGCATCGAGGCGCTGTTACAGTCTTAGTTGCGTAAGACTGTAACATCGCCTCGAAGCCCCCGGCTGTGTGAGCGCTTTAAAAATGCAAATAACTAAATAAACAGTGTAGTCTTCTAGAGAAGATAGGGGCAACGTTTACAAACTATGCAGACGATACACAGCTCAAAGTATTTATAAAACGCTGAAAGATTGGATGACTGCCAATTGGCTCTGTTTAAATAGTGGAAAAACTGAGATTTTGACCTTTTGATCACCACACGCCAGAACAAAACTAGATTCAGGCTTAACAAGCTTCAATATTGATGGGTATGATATCAAAGTACAGGATAAGGTGAAGACTCTGGGTGTGATGTTGGAACCGGGCCTTGTTGCCTATGTTCAGGTAGACAGTGTGGTGAAGAAATCTCAGTACCATCTCAGACGGCTGAGATTGGTAAAACCATACATTACAAATAAGAATTGTGAAGTTCTAGTCCCGGCAATTATTATGCCCAGGCTAGACTACTGCAATGCGCTGCTGGGGGAGCGCTAACAAAAGCTCCATAAATAAATTACAAATTTTACAGAATGATGCAGTACATTTTATTAAAAACATATCACGAAGAGACCATGTGGCCACTGCTAGAAAAGAGCTACATTGGCTGCCTGTTGCATCTAGGATCCTTTTTAAAGTAATTACTATAACACACAAATGTCTTTTTAGATCTGCACCATCGTATCTTAAGGAAAGCATTGCCTTGCAAACAGATAGGAGGGACATGAGATCAAGCAATACCTTTCGGCTTATTTGCCCTAAGGTTAAGGGAACAAGGGGGAGTGGTCGTTCTTTTCCAGTCCAGGCAGTTAGTGCCTGGAATGTACTCCCGGTGGGCCTACGAAGAGACAGTAACCTCGTCACGTTGCGCAAACGATTGAAGACATTGCTTTTCACTTGAAATAGCCTCATTCGTGATTAGGATCCCAGGTACAGAGTGTCTGTTTTATGTGTGTGTGTGTCTTGTTGTGCGCCCTGATGCCTGCGGGCTGCGGCGCGTAATAAAAAGATAAACAAACAGAAAAACAGCGTTTTTAATCCAGCCTTGAATCCACTAAAAGATTGACACAGTTTTAGGTCCAGAGGAAGAGTGTTCCAATTTCTAGGTGCAACATAAACAAAAGAGCCCTGGGCCACAATGTCAAGATTTGCCCGTGGAGTGTGAAGGAGGCCCACATTACTGGACGTCAATGTTCTTCGAGCCGGTAAACAAGCGATACGGTTAGAGAGATAGGCCGGGCTGATTCCATACAGACATTTCTGCATGATGCTAAGAAGACGAAAGGAGACCCTACTAGCCATGAGAAGCCAATGCAGTGCCCTCCTAGCTTCCGCAACATGGTCATTCCTTTTCAATCCTTCAACTGTTCTCACTGTATTATTGTGAGTGATCTGGAGACGCTGCATCTCTCCCTGGCTTAATCCATGTAACAGACTGGAGCCATAATCAAGTTTGCTCCAATAATTGCCCTTGCAATCGTCGCACGATTCTCATGGGACTGGAAAGGTCTCAGCTGTACGAGCAGTTTCAGATAATAGCAGGTGGACAACACCAGGTAGCTCACATGAGCCTTCATGTTAAGCTCCTGGTCAAGAACCATGCCCAGTCTTCACCTTGGGAAGGGTGTGGATAACAGACCCAGCTATGTGAAAATCACTATAGTCCGGATGTCGTTTCCTCAAACATGCATCATAATCTCAGTCTTCCCATCATTCAATGCCAAATCATTTTCTATCATTCACGTTGACCTATCAGTGTCCCTGATATGATTTCCAGATAGGAGGATAATGCATTGAGTATCATCAGCGTAATTTGTATATAGCACACCTTTGTCACTGAGCAACTCAAACAAAGGTGCAGTAAATAAATTAAAAAGCGCTGCAAACAGGCACAGGGCCTGCAGGACTCCACAAAAAATATCAAAGTTGTCTGTCTGCGTTGTGATTATCGGCAAAGACTCTGGCAGTGCGTTGGGACATAAAGGACTTGGCGCATGTTGCCGCAGCTATAGAGAAGTGGGACGAGTGGGTGAACCATGATACTAATATGGAGTGATCTACCAGGTCAAAAGCCGTGGAAAGATCAACAAGCATGAGAAGGGCTGTGTGAAGAATCAACTTCCGGGGCACTAGGGGTCCAGGGATGAATATCAGTTTCTAAACCATCAATCAACCCCACACCTCTACTACACCAGAAGGGATCTGAACAGATTGGAATACAAGTGAATTATAAGACCTCCTTGTCCAATTTCGGTAATGTGGATGGAACGGCAGGCAATCTCCGCAAGGTCGTGGATCATTGGTTAGTTGCAACACAGCGAAAATGCAATTATTACCCAATGATAAAAGGGACTGTCCAGTCAAGGTTGTATACAAATATCTACTTTATTACTACTGCAACAGACAGTTCTAGCACACTACAATTACAACCCACATTGTAAAGGGACACAGAGGACAGACAGTTTTACAAAGGAAATGAATGCCCTCTAGATACTGACAGGAGGGTAGTTGGTAGCAATCAGTCTTACTGTTCAAGGTTATTTGGTTTCAACATCAAAGGGGCAAAGGGTTGTAACTGTCTGTAGGGGCCTTCAGAGAAGGACCAGGGGGACAGAACCAGAATGTACATGGTGCTGAAGAAGTTCTTGATGCTTGACAGCATTGAGGCGGTTCCAGGGCACTTCGCAGCCCGTGAGACAGTTAGTGGCGCGAGACAGCTTCGGATACCAGGCGGCAGGCAGTTCGGCAAGCAAGGCTGGATGGACATCTGCAGGCTGTCTGGCGCAGCGACTCAGGGACAAGAATCGTTGTCTCTGTGCTGGTTGGCGGATCTGGAATGCTGGTTCTGACGGCTCTGGTGACTGCAGCGTGACAACAGCGGTGCAGCCAGATGCGGTTCGAGGACTCGACTGTCTCAAAATGTTCCTTAAAAAGATGGGCACTGGATGATGCTTGTGTGGCACTACTCCTAGCTTCTTCACAGGGCTGGTGTCTTTTCAAGGCAGACGGCCCAAAGCTCACGAGGGTGTTAGCAGGCAATGGCCTTGTCCTTTGTTCAGAGACTCTCCAGCACTTCCCACCTAGGAAGCTTGCTGTCAGCACCTAGCAAGGCATGCTGTGTGCTGACTGGGTACCAGTTCTGGAGCTGCTGGACAGGTCCTCTGAGTCTGGTATCTCCCTCTGTTCCCAGGGAGATGTTTAGGGGAGGGATCTTGCATCCCTCTGGTAACTCCTGGCCTACCTTCACTGGCGGAAGATGCAAGGTAGACTGTACCTTCAGCTCGGGTTCGAATTAGTCCTTCTTCTTGCTCCTTGCAAAGTCTTCAGATGATCTGCTCCCCGAGGGGCTCATCCCTCTGTTAAAGCCAAACATGGCCCAGGGATTGGTGTAGGCCAAGCCTAACTTAAGTGAGCCAATCCTGGGTCTCCACCAACAATCTTTAGTGATGCTTCAGGTCAGAATCAGAGTGCTTGGCAATAGACAGGGGAAGGATGACAACATATACTTCTAAGTCCCACCCATCTTCCTGTCTGCTGTACATCAAAGTGTCTCTCTAATTAATTGAGCCCTATGCGGCGCTTGATCACATCATGGTCCTCCTTTGAAGGAGGGGGTTGCAGGCAGACTTACGTCTCCTACAATTCACATACTTTCCTGCTCTGAAATTAGTGGTTCCAGACAAGATATTCACTGCCCGTTCATAGCAAGGAAGGGTGTTAGTACCAAGTTTGTACATTGCATTACAAAGAGGTGTTGGCTTCTGGTCTCCATTGTCACTTCCTGCACCAAGGCCTTCTCTGAGGCCTGCTAATTAAGATTCTTCAGTATTCGTCGCCACCAGCAAGGTTTGACAATGGAGATGTAAATCCATTGGGCCTTGAAATTCTAAGGAGGCTTCCCACGGCCAAATGCTTTTGATGTACCCACGGCTGCCAGGTGTCAGCTACACATGACAGGGGAGGGCAGCGCTGGTAAGCCTTGTCCTCCCACAGTAAATGGCTATTTTTCTGCGGTGACCGTGGAAAATATGTGCGGGAACGGCCCCACATATTTTCAGAGGTTGATCTCTCATCATTCATTCTTTTAAACAAACAAAAAAAGCAGGCGAGCGCACTCTTCCCGTGCTGATGGTCGAATCCCTCACAGGCCGTACCTCCTCTCTCTGCTATCTCCAACATGTTTTCCTTAAGCTTCAGCAGGGCAGATTCCGTACTGTGGGCCCTCTGAAAGCCTGACTAACTTTAACTCAAAATGTGGTTTTTCTCCATATAGGCTTGGACCTGCCATAAGCTGCCCAGTCCAGGATTTTAAGCAGAAAAGGCACAGTAGAAATTGGCCTATACTTAGTAGGCACTTTTGGGTCAAGAGATGATTTCTTTAGCAGTGATGAGATCTATGTCTGTTTAATACAAGTTTGCACATGACATTCCCTAAATGACGAGTTCACAAATTTGGTAATAAGGGGGATTGATTGGTCAGCACAAGCCTTCACAACCCTTGATGGGCAAACATCACCTTTACAAAAAGTGGGTCTCAATGGTCTCAACAAGGCAGATATTTCACTTTCCGTGACTTGTACAAACTCAAAATGAGGAAGGTTTACCTCCCACTGCAATGAAATATCATGGCAGATCACTTTGCCATATATTTCCCGTTTAGCCCGAGTATCAGCCTGAATCTTTTTTTATTTTATTGATCAGTGCATCTTGATTGTTCTCTCTATATTAATCATTGATGTAACAGGGAACAGATCTTCAAGGTCCCTCAAGATTTTAAACAGTTCTTTAGTATCCAAATTGGCACTTTTGACACTTTGATCAAAGGCCGATTTCTTTGCAGAAGCAATAGCTTCTCTGTAGACTTTTGCAGCAGATAGATATTTTGCTCTATTGTCTTCGGTGTTGGACATCTTCCAGCAGTCAAAGGCCTTACGGTTGACTGTTTTAAGATGTTGAATTTAATCTGAATACCAGCAGTTAGGTTCCCTTTTTAGCATATGACGTGATTTTTCTGGTGCTTTTATGTTCATAGCATTCTCAAGCATATTCAAGCATATTTTGAGAAGCCATCAATATATTATAAGCAGATTCCAGCTGGGGTAGTTTGTTAAGAATATCTTCAAAGAGAGGAGCTAAAATCGAGGCTGAAAGCCAGCTAGTGTTTCTCGATGTAACCACCACTCTTTCCAGTTTAGGTTTCTTGGGTTGAGATGGACAGAAAAGGTTAAAGTGAATCAACATATGGTCCGACCAGGGATACAGCCTTACAGCCCAATCTAGAACCCTCCCCTTAACATGGGTCGCAGTCAGTACATTGTGCCGAAACCCCAAATTGGACAGTGTAATTTCTGTAATCACTGCCACCAAATCAGATTCATCATGAAGCCCTAGATTGAAATCTCCCAAAAGTATCACCCTTGAGGAGGGTTTAAGAAAAGAAGACAAAATCTGGCATAGCAATAGGTGGGCGATAAACAAGCACAATATCAACAGTCTTGTTTGGGTCAATCAGCGCCTTAGCATGCAATATATCATATGTATTCTGTGCTTCAAAACATATTGTATGAATCTGGATGGACGATCTATAAATCAGTGCAACCACACCACCCCAACCCGAGGACCGATCCACTCGGAGAATGGTATAGCCGCTCGGAACTGCTAATAACAACGCAGGACCTGCTGCTTCATGTAACCAAGTCTCCGTAATGGAGCAAATATCCACTGGTTCAGCTATCAAGTAATCTGCTATATCCATTGCATGCTTTATCAGAGAGCGGGTATTTATTAGGAAACAATCAAGTGGAGCCCCAACATGCTTAGAAGAATCCACACCACGGATAATATCACAATGAATATTGTATTATAACAAAAACCAGCGGTCAGCAAGCTGGTGGCTTCAGGAAATTTGAAGGTGTTAAAGTACCAAATGCTTGGTCCAAAGTCTCGATGAGTAGATTGCTGATCAGATATGGTGTCCTACGTGTCCCGGACGCGAACCGGCGATAACCGGTTTGGTGTCTACCGGAAGGTACTAAATACTCACTTGTTCAGCTAAATAAAGTGGAGACAGTGGGCCTCATTACGAGTTTGGCTGCCTCCAAACCGGGCTCCATTACCGGGTTCCTGCAATGAGGAATAACCGGGACATACCAACATAGGAAGACCCGGTAATTCCTCCTTGCAGGAACCATTCCCCATTCCCATTTGAGCCCCCATAGGGCTCAATGGGAATGGGGATGGAGGTAACAACGGGCACATTACAAGTGTCCCGTTGTTACCTCCCTCTTCCCCTCGCGGGAGCTGGAAAAGACGTCTGGTTTTACCAGACATCTGATCCGTGTCCCGCAAAGGGAACCTCGTAATCGGCCCTGATGAAATGAAGGGGGGCGGTCCCGTACCGGCCCCCTTCATTACGTCAGTGCCAGGGTCCTAATGAGGCCCAGTGTCTCTTGTGTTTGCATCTTTTTCTTTGTAGGAGTGCTATTGGATATTGGTGTTTTTGAGGACCCAGAAACAACTGTGCTTAAATGCAGTTAAATCTGTTTGAAGCGCAATAGAAATACCTCAAATCAAACTCAATGTGTTTTGGGCGGGGAGGAGGAAGAGGTAGTGGGTGGGAGTGGCCACAGGGATCAACATGGCCATGGGGAGTTAATGGGTTGGTAAATAACTAAATAACACCCTCAAGCTGTGTGTCCACCCTCCTAGCATTACTTCAATGTAATTCTTCTGGCTTATAATCACCCCCTAATAGCCCAAAGTAAGATTTGACTGATGTAAAACTACAGTAAAAGCAAAGCTATGTGGTCAGTTGCCCCTCTGGGGGCCGCCCCTCTGTTCCTTGGCTGTTCTGGTGATTCACTCTCCTCTGGTCCTTGGCTCCTTTAGGATCTGCTCCTCTGGTCCACCACTCGTCTGGTCCTTGGCTGCCTGGTGTTTCCCTGGCACAAACAAACAGAAGCAAAACGCTTCAATTTTATGTGTGCTGTTGCTGTTTAGAGTTCACTTAGAAAGCCTCATATTCCTACTCTTGCATGGCGTGTCCATGCAATCAAGTTCGGCATTGATTGGAGAAAGATATGGTAACAATAGCAGCTTCAGACTCCCTCTACCTCTCAACCTAACTGGCAATACACCATGGCACACAACCTGCCCACTGAAAAAACGAGATACTCCCCACCACAGATACAACACAACTCCCCACACTCCCTAAGCATCACTCTGAAAGACCCACAGACAAACACACAAACACTTACCTTAGCAACCTGGAGCGCACAGGGCAGGGCCCCATCTTCACAACTGCACACATAAACATTATAGCAAAGCAATCTTGCCCTACTCTCCCGCTACTGCACTAGTGCCCTAACCCACTACTTGCAGATCCTGGTGCGAAAATGGCAGAAGCTGTGCTATTACTTAACACTTTACTTGGTACAAATATTTAACTTTTGGAATTCAAGGCCTCCAATAAAACAGTTTTATAGAGTTCACTTACAAAATACACAGATTGTATAGTAAAGCCACGCTATCACATGTAAATCCTTATTGGAACAGCCAAAAGCATATCATTGTAGCTTTATTTTCTACATCCTGAGTAGTGCACTATAAGTCCCAGAATGCATGATAAGGCAAGCCTGGAAAATATATTTATCTTCACGTCACTTTCAGTGCTTGGAGCCATGCAATCAAATAAGTGTGTGATAAACTCAGTTATATGTGGAGCTTCTTAGTCACAAACCTCCAGCCTGCTGTTGTGCATGATGTTGCTAACATTTGACGAGTGGCATAAAAGCAAACTTTATTTTATTATTTGTTAAGCTAGTTGACATCATGGCTATAAACACATTTTGAAAAGGGTGCTTTGTTTTTTTCACGTTATCTAGAATAGATTTGCAAGGTAACCAGGACGCGGGCCTTTCAGTTGGAAATGTTCCTTATTGCATATGAACGGCTCTACTGCTGATACAAGAAATGTGTTTGTGGGGTTGTGAAGGTGCTCGCTGCACAGCCAAGGACTGTGTGTGTCTATGCCTGGCCATGACTGATCGTCCAAGCATAGATGATGCGGCTATACGTGGCTCGGGAGAAAGGACATGCGTCCAGGACACTTTCCATGAACCTTTGGACTAAAGGCACGCTCTTTAAATAGCACATGAGCTAGTGGTATGGCTCCCCGTAACTGATATTACACTGACATATGCATAACGTATATGCTCCCTCCTGCATGCACACACGCACATTCAGAATATTCTTACAGACAGCTCTACACACACGAGCACATATTAGTACTCATTTAAAAACATAACCTCCAAACACATGTACTCTCGCTCACACACAGTGCGCAGGCGCGCCCTCGCGCAGCCCGCCTTTCTTTGGGCCTCGGGTTTTGATTATTAATTCGAGGCACTGCTGTGCCCCCGGCATCTGTCAGCCACGTCTCTCTGCCCATCATTGAAGGGTTCTCTGGAGGGGGAGGGGGACGGGGCATGAATGATGCAGGAGTCATGCTGTTTAACCTGCCCCTCTACTCGGAGACTCCTAGAGGCCCTTGTTTGGTTTGTTTGTTTTGGTGTTTTTACAGCACTAACATGCTGCCTTCCGGCTGCTTTTCAGCATGGCGAGCTACCGCAGCATGCAGCAATTCCAGAAAGAATGCAAGGTTTAGACGGGATCGACCACAAACACCAGTGAACTGTTAGCGGTGTTCCGACACCGCAGTCCGTGAGCCCCCCAACCCCCGTGACACACAGACACAGAGATGTTACTCGTGTGGGCTCCCGGGTGGTTCTGACGCCACCGGGGAACGCCCTGTTTATTTATACAGGGCACGCGACGGAGTGAACGTCACCCCGTCGCGTGCACGCCCTTAAAGGGCCAGCGCCACACTCCTCCTTTTCCATAACAACAGAACTTGAAAAGGAGAGAATCTAACTACCAAACATTTCACAGCACACAATACAACCCTAATAACCCCCATTTATTGACAGCCACCCTGGGTCCCTCAGTGGTGCTTTCCACGGCTCAGTCTGTCACATAGCCAGTGAGACGGGCAGGTTTCCCACGCCCTGTTCTCAGGGGGTACCTCCTGCCGACGTCTCTGGTCGGCGTGCCCTAACCTGGTCCACTACGAGCGGGAGAGTCCACTGCGGGGGCCTCACCCCCACCCTCGTCCAGTGCCTCTTCGTCCTCTCGGTCGTCAGTGTTGTCCACTCTCGGCTCACCCAGCCTCTTGAAGAAACTGGCATTCCTGGTCACTGATGAAGTCCCGTCAGAGGCGGTCACCATAGACCCTTTCACCGCCACGACATCCAGGGGAGCGGGCTCATACGTGAGGGAGAGTTTGCCCAGTGGGTGGCGATACTTCACTAGCACCTCATCCCCCAGGGCAATAGTGGGTGGTCTCAGCCCTCTTCGGATGTTTTCCATCTGCGTTCTTGCCCGTCTGTCCGCCTCCACCTGTTCGTTGTCAATGACAGCCGGCTCTCGAGCCCCCACCTCAGGAATTATGTCTCTCGGGCATCGTTGGAATAGAGCCTCTGCAGGTGCCACACCAGTTGATGAATGGGGTGTGGTCCGATATCCCCGCAGAAATACGTACAGCGCCCTCTGTAGGCACTCGCCCTTCCCTTGGGCGATCTTGAACACTTTGTTCAGTGCACGCATCATGCGCTCTGCCTCTCCGTTGGCCCGAGGCCAGAGCGGGGTGACCCTTCTGTGTTGAATGCCATAGTTCCTCATGAGTTCAGCGAAGCTCTCGCCTTGGAACGGTGCCCCATTGTCGGAACACAGAACAGAGGGTAGGCCATGAGTGGTGAAAATGTTCTCCAGTGCTATCACTACGTTGTCAAACGCCACCGACTCTATGAATTCAACCTCAGGATATCGCGACCACCCGTCCACCACCACTAGGAAATTAGTGCCCCTCGACGTGGATCCAGAGTCCGCGTGCACCACCTCCCATGGTCTTGTCCCTCTCGGCATTGTCTCGATGGACGGCTCCCTCTGGGCCGGTGATGCGGCCTGGCACCACACACATGATGCCACAAACTCCTCCACTCGCCGCTCGAGCTCAGGGAACCACACCTTTTGGAGGAGACAAGCTTTTGTTTTGGGGGCTCCTTGATGACCTTAGTGCGCCAGGGCGATAACCTGTGGGATTTTGGTCTGGGGCACCACAATCCTTCCACCTCTCAGTAAGAGCCCCGACTCCGAGAATGTCAGTTCTTCGCGCACCCGCCACAGTTGCTCCAGAGCCACTCTGGCCTCACACGTTCTGCGGTCCAAAGCCTCCAACACCGTATTCCAGGCACCCTGTTGCATGGCTGCCTTTAGAACGGCGAAGCACTCGTCGTTCTTTGACAATAGCTCCAGCTCCTCCACCTGCATGGAGTTAGGGGTGGCTGTTTCTTTGACCAAGCGAACGTGTTCGTCGGCCTCTTCTGCTGACGTGGATGCATGAGAGTCCCCTCTTGGATGACGAGAGAGATAGTCCGCAGCATTGTTGGCCCCGGGACGATATGTTAAGGATACACCATACTCGAGCAATGCGAGCATCCAACGCTCAATTCTCACCGGTGGCCTGGAGGAAGAGCCAGCCATGATTGGCAACAGAGGTTTGTGGTCTGTGACGACAGTCACAGGTCGCCCCAGAATGTACAGGCGAAAATGTCTACAGCCCCACAAGACCGACAAAGCCTCCCTCTCGATCTGAGAATACCTTTGTTCGGTATCGGAGAGCGCCTTACTTGCATAGGCTATGGGGCGAACCTCCTGGTCACTCCCCACCTGAGTGAGCACCGCCCCCAGGCCATAGGGGCTGGCATCCACGACGATCTCCGTCTGCAGGCTCGGATCGAAAAACGCCATGGTGTCCTCCGCCGCCAAAGCATTCTTAATGTCATCGAACGCCGCTTGCTCAAGGGGCCCCCACTGCCAAACGGTGTCCTTCTTTGTCAAAGATCTCAACGGCTCTGAGCGGGACGCCATTATCCGGATGAAACGGCCACAATAAGTGACCATGCCCAGGAAACTCCTCACTTCTGCGACATTTTCTGGCGGTCGAGCCTCTCTTATGTCCTTCACTTTGCGGGGATCAGGCGACACCCCATCCGCCTTGAAGACAAACCCGAAAAACTCAATAGTTGTTTTAAGGAATTCGCACTTATCCTTGTGCAAGGTGAGTCCCAGCGAGCGAAGGCGCTCAAAGGTCTTGGCCAGGCATGCCAGGTGTTCCGTTTCAGACTTGGCGTACACCAGGATGTCATCGCTGATGTTAAGGACTCCATCCAGATCCGCCAACGCCCCCCTTATGATGTTCTGGAACACCTCCGCCGCAGAAGACACCCCAAAACTCAGTCTCTTATATCTGTAAAGACCCTGATGAGTGGTGAAAGTTGTGATGTAGCGGGACTCGGGGTGCTGGACCACCTGATGATACCCTGATCTTAGGTCCAGTTTAGAGAAGAACTTCGCCCTCTGCAATTCCGCTATAATGTCATCGATGGTGGGGGTCAAATGCCGCTCTCTCTTTATTGCCTTATTGGGGAGGCGCATGTCCACGCAGATTCTCACGGCATCGGGCTGTTTGGGCTTACGTGCGATGACGATGGGTGAGACCCATGGAGTGGGGCCCTCCACCTTTTCAATAATGTCCAAACCTACGAGGTTGTCGAGCTCTTAATCCACCAGGTCCCTGAGATGAAACAGGAATTCCAGAAAGAATGCAAGGTTTAGACGGGATCGACCACAAACACCAGTGAACTACAGGGTTTGTGCTGGGACCATGGTCCAGGATAGTATTGTAAGAGGATTCAATTCAGCACTACCGCTAAGTCAGCGCCTAGTCTAGAATACTGGATGAAAACCCTTATCGTTATATCTTTATGTCCAGTTCATGCGTTCTGGATGACTACCCCTATATAACACCCCTCTCTTGGAATCCTCCTGACCCCACTGAGCCAAGAAGTAGTTCTGTTTTGCAAGTTAAAAGGTTTATTTGATAATTTAAACAATAGATATATATATCACACTTTATAATAAATTAATAATTGAATATCACACTTAATCTGATATGATAAATATTAACAACGGAGACTCTGGCACTAGCACACTTCTTTATAATCACTAATGAGTTGACATGAAATGGATAAGATAGCACACTGGTAAATAGGTACAGAAGTATAATGTGGTAGAGAATGCTTTATAGAGTTCAAATGGATGTAATGTTGAATGAAAATGCAATACAGAAAATACTCAATATGATTTCAACAAAACAATGTAATCACTTTTCTCTGGCAATCCCCTCCCCCCCTTGATGCAAGGCAAGGAAATGGAAGGAAAACACACAGTTCTCAGAAATGCAATCAAATGTGATTCAGTTCACCCCAGCAAGCTTACACTACAGAAGTTTAAAACACAGGCAAAATGCTTCTATATGTGCTGGCAATGAATTGAAAAATATGCTAAAATGCTTTTAATTCCCTGTAGAGGTTCAGGGTGAGTGGTATCTAGTTAATATTAGTCCAGGCTCACACTAGCAATGATGCAGGGATAGTTAGCAGGTTAAACGAATTTCTGGCAAATGGAAGGCAAGCAGCAGCAGATTTTACACGTGGAGAAATTTGCAAATCGCGGTAAATTTCGCGAATGCGCCGAGCGCTATTACAGAAGAACTGCAAGGACTATCACTATCGTTCTGGGGTCCTAGGAAAGCCTAGGATCTCAGCTTCCAAATGAAAGTTACTGCAAGTCTCTAAGACAAACGGTCGCGGAGATATGAGCGATTTTGTGAAGGTCGTTTTTCAGATTTGAAATTTTAAAGTTCAAAAAGACAAGTGACAGATTTTGCAGCTAGAATGACAGGTGACAGATTTGGAGCTATCAGGCAGTTCTACTTAGGTTAAATAGATTGAATTAGATGAATTTAAACTAAGAGCTTTGGTTTGGTACAGTTTTGCTAGGTACTCACACTATATTCTTGAATTAAATGGGCCTCGTCACGGATCTGGTCAGGGTTTTTGGACTGGACTCCGGTTCAGCTTTCTGGTTCTGCTAACATGGGTCCGGGTCAGCTCTGCTCTCTCTCTCTGGTCTGGTCTCTAGTTTGGCTTTCTGGAGGTTGATGAATTTGAAGTCTGGATCTCTGGATGTTGTATGGTCCGGCAGAGTGCGTTGCAGCAAATGGAATTGAAGGTCTCTACCTAAGTTTCAGTGGTCCATTTATATGTTCTGCAAGTGGGTGTGTGTGTTGGTCATAACTAAACTTGCCCCTCTCACTTGTCATTGGTCAAATTTCCATTCCTCACTTGATTGGGGAAGGAACTGTGAGTCAGAGTGATGTCATTTTATGGCTTGCAGAGAGGACACTCCCCTGTCAGATTGCACACATTCTATATTTGATAACAAAAGACATATTTCACAGTTACACAGTTACTTGAAATTACATATACATGGTGTGGCTGAATTTAGCCATGTCTCTGTCCAAATCTGCTCTTTCTAGGAGCTTGCATTCAAAAATGGCAACTTTTAGCACGTTTTGGTAGCGTTCCCCATATCAGATTGTTCTCCAAATTTGTACAATTGTACACAGCCTGTCCATACATATCTCAGTAAATTCCCATATCCGTAGCTTTCACACAGAGTCTGTGGTGCAAACAATAGCAGGGTTTTGCCCCAGGACATCACACCGGATCCCAAAACCTCTTAAAACATAGACAGAAAATCACACGAATTATGGTATCAATTAAATTATTTTGACAAGTCCACATTGTGAGTTATTCATCTTTTTCTAAAACCAGATTCTGGCTACAGAGGTGTGTCTTCCCGGTCACATGGTGGAAATACTGGTTTTCCCACTCCCCCAAGCCAGCTTCTGTCTCCAGTTTCTCCCCCTCCAGTTTCTGCCAAGAGTAAGCCACTTTTACGACCTGCACCAATAAAACATTTGCCTGAGTCAGGAGAGGGCTTTGTTCAGAGCTCCTGTATTCTGTGGGGGCTCCCCTTAATTCAATTATCAGAGAGATGGCATATCCTTAGTGTGGCCAGCAAAAGGCAGATAGGCTTGGGAACACAGCTGTGACTCAAGTTTCACTCCTGATGGGGGTAGTTGCCAGGCAGAATCAAGTTCCTTAAGCCAGACTTTCAGCTAACTGTCATGTTTTTTGTTGCTTTTTAAATTAACTTGCAATTTTACACATGCAGCTAGAATGCTGATTCTAAGTGCAAAACTATGACATTTCAACAGTTACAAAGGCATGTGACACCAAACATAGGTCACTCATTTAATCTAAACATTTTCGATTTTAGTGTCTTTAAATCCAGTGCAACTTAAACTGCTGACTCCATAGCAGTTTTGTTATAAGCATTGTTTTGGGCTCTTCATTTCCCAGATTTTGTAAGCACACAAAACTTCATTCTGCCAAATGTCTGCTGGTGTTCAGTGAATATTTTGCACATATTGCAATGTTTGAAAATAGGCATTTTGAGCCTGCCTTCAGAGAAACACAGGGTGGTTTTAAAACGCCGGCTTTTGGATAGTGGTGAGTACTGGTACTGCACCCATTTTTGGGATTTAAGAAATGAATTCCCCACAATTCTAGGTTGCATTTGGCAATCAGCATTGCCATTCCCAATGGTTTCAGACTACTGTGCGGGTAGTTCAATGGTGGTTTTAGGCAGTGCCCTTCTGTGCCCATAACATCGGCAAAAATGGGTGGCAGCCTATTCTTCATGCACTTCCCTGGGCATTTCCTGGGAAGCTCTGGCCATCATGATTTCAATACTGCACAGTTTTTTGAGGTAGGGCTCGGATGCATGGGTAAAAACATCCCACAGTATCCAGAACCCAGCCAATGCCAACATTATCCATTCCATTCAGGAGACACTAGTCCAGGCCTGCTATTAACTGCATTCTGGGTCTATAGTCCTGGATGTCCCCATTATAAACCCTGGACTACAAATACCATAATACAAAGTCAAACCCATAACTGGCCTAGTGTCTACCGAATGGAATGGATAATGGTGGCATGTAGGCACTCAATCTAAATGTAGGGCCCCCATCGGGACTGTGCTACCAGCTGTGCTACCTCCTTTCCTCTCTGAGTTTCTGTGGTCTTGTGGAGCTAAGGCCCTTCTAAGCCTTTCTATAGAATTTGCATACAGCACTCCTTTGATTCCCCCCCACCCCAAAGAATACATCGGAGACCCAATAGAATGACTGTGAGGACTGCACTTTGCATGGACAGCCAGGGAAGGATGGTCATGAAACTGAGAGGACAATCGCCCAGTGGGCCAGCATTATCAAACACTCCACCAGGCTCGGCAGGCCTATTGGGCAATAGGACAATGGCAAAAATGCAGGCCCAGCGTGCTAGTGTGGACCAGTTCTTTGTGGAAAAAATGGGCCAGTTCCATGAGTTAATTCACCATACAGCTAGTAGTTTTGACCAGTTGTACTGAACAAATATTCTTTAAAATGCACAATTTGAAACACATTGTGCCACATAAATCCCCCCCAGGGTGCTCAGGGGATTTATTGCCATTTTCCTCAGTGAGCCACATTTTCATTGGGCATCGAGACAGTGTTACGCACCCGCCGAAACTGCACTCTAGTGCTGGTCTCTTCATGGTTTACGGATACCTCTCTGCTTGTGATCCCTGCCTCCCCACCCCCTCTCAAGCCTCAACAGAAGCAAATCATTCAAACATACTTTAACATAGATGCCTGTGAGCAGGGGTCAAGTCCTGAAAATGAAAGTGGGAGGCCTCATCAACAAACACAATGGGATGTGAGTCACCAGGAATTAGCATATCAAGGTGAAATATGCACATTTCATTAAATTGGCTTTGCATAACTACCCAAATTGCACAGGGCGAATGCCATTTGCCTTTCATGAAATTAACACACACACAAAACCAAGAGAGGATATTTTCAGCTAATAGTGTTTTTGAAAAAGTTAAAAGGTGCCAATACAAATATTTACCCTGGAACTTACAGTACCGAAATGAGACATTTCACCTTGAGCTATTTGTTATTTTTCATCAGGTCATATAGTGCCGTGGTGAGGTGTCCGGCCTGCAAACCTGACGACTGCGGTTTGATCCCTGAGGTTGTTTTTGTTCTTCATAAATTCAAAGACATTCAATGTTTCTCGTTTTAGCTAGGGGGACTGAGTCCACCCTTTGAAAAAAGTGGGTGGACTCCGTCCACCAGCGCGTACCCTCGACTTGAGACCTGCCTGTGAGACTTTCAGCAGCACCTTCCTCCTACAGCCATCAAAGTAAACAGAGGGATGGTCACTAGTCAGCTACACCTACACAGCTCATGTTCACTTGCAGGACAGAGAGCTCCCTCCCCTGGGTGCTTGCTGCAGGGTTCTGTGCTCACAGGGTAGATAACATGTTCATATACAGGAAGGGTCTTATTGCTAACAGTGCTCCGCAGAATGGGAAGAAGCACTCCATAACACAGACTGTTGAGAGTTATGTTCATGTTTACCATGCATGTGCATAGTGACTTTGTACACTGTTTTCAGAGCAAGGTTTTTGAGAGTGAAGATGACTTCATTACACAGTGACTTAGGTATCCTAGCAATGGATTTCAAAGTGCTTTTGGGGCTGTCTTTCTGGACCTAGAGGCGTTCACAGTGAAATATGTAGAGGTCTTGTTGAACTGGGCTGGAGTCCCACACTGCCAAGGCTGCTAGCGGCCTTCCAGGCCACGCATGTGAAAATCTGATGGGGAAAACCATTAAAAGTCTACAGTGGGGTGATCTGGGTGACTGTGGGCTGAGCTAGATTGGCTCATGTTGAAATAGTGTTACCTAAACCAGGTAAAGTTCCCAACTTTTTTTCTCAGGGGATCAGAACTCAAAGGGAACTAACTCAAAAGGGAAAACATAAAGGTGAGTCTGATTACCCCTCTTTCCATTGCCCCCATATTTCAAAGTGACCAACAATTACACATTTAACAGATACCATTTGATCTGATTACTAAGAGACATCAAGGACCCAGCACACAAACAGTACTTACAGAAAAATACATTCAATTTTTATTATCACACATTGTATATGAATAAAAAGGGATTCAATTGCCACACACATGATATTACACAGTTACACAATTAATTATTTGTTAAAAAACCTTATTTTGATGTAAAAAAAAAAACAAAGTGCATAATGCACTAGTGGGACATGGGGGTGCAAGCAACACGAAGTTTGCAGGTTTTTCAACCACTTTGTTTGTATGAGAATGCCACAATTAATTCACATGGGTTCAAGGGTTTTTTAGGACAGCCCTTGGCTGGCAGGTTTACTTGTCTAATTGACGTTTGTGTGTAAGATCAATTGACATATGAACCTTTATCTACTTTGACAAGATGGAAAACGTTAACACTTTATCTTTGTCTGACGAATACTTTCAGAGGTTGATAGGCCTTTCCTCGATAGTATCAACTGACACTCAAGGAGATGTGCCCTTGACTGAATTGAATGATCTCGACATTTTGACTCAAAAAAAGAAGAAACTCATTAGGACTGAGTCACATGCTCAAATTATGCTTGCTTATTTAAAAGCAGGCATTATTCCAGAAGGCCTACAAATTAAAAACGTACCTCGCGTTTTCATTGATAACCCGAAGTTTAAAGGCCAGTTTAGTTTAGTAGGCAACACATGTTCTAGAGACTTTCTGATCCTCATCATAGATACCTCTGTAGAAGAAGAAGATAAACAAAAGGGGGAAATTACAACTCTAGAAATTAAAATCAAAGGAAATGAGTTAATTCAAAATATCAAAGAAAAACTTGAGAAAATAGATGAGGAGATTCAAAAATGTTAAAAACTCACTCTAGATAAAAACATATGGAAATATAGGAAAGATGCCACCAACTATAAAGAAACTATCACCTATCCATACTTAGTTGAGACCTACTACACTGGCCAAAATAAAATGGCACAAAATAGAGGACAATTTGGAGGACGACAAAAAAACAAATATGTCAGTTTCTCTAATACTTCTAATTCTAGCTCGGGGAGTGATTCTGACACCCCCACTCCAACCACATCGGCCAATGCCACCGGCCAGCCACATGTTTTCTGCGGGAGAGGCAGATGCAGCCGCAATTGGCAACAGGGACCACCAAGAATGCAGACCCGCAACTGGCGGGATCCACCACCGGCTTGGTGATACCGGTGTTTAACCTCTCCTCACATGTCTTAACTGCCCTGGAAAGTGATATCCTGAAGAACGGGCTTAGCTTTGTCCCTACCAGCAGAGCCCGGTATTTTGAGACACAAATTGAATTGCAAAGGTTCTTTCGGTTGATACGTTTAAAATATTTCTTTAACAACGCACCTCCCTCTAACAAAGAAAAAAGTATCACAGGCTTGAAACCCCTTTCCACCTTTTGTCCAAATGACTGGTTTCGCCGTCCGTCTTAGCTTTTGAAAATAAAGTTACAGAGGACACTCAGGTCCTCCTACGAACTCGAAATCACTTTAGGGACAATATGTCTCATGGCCAACGAGAGGCCCTAAATTCCCTTCATAAAAATTCCTCCTTCTTGATCAAACCTGCTGACAAGGGGGGAGAAATAGTTCTGTGGGACACAGTGCTTTATGAAACAGAAGCCCGAGCACAACTGAGTAACAGTGTGTTTTATAAAAAACTGGACCGTGACCCAAGGTCCAGAATTAGAGATGAGATCAAAAGCCTCATGGACCACACTTTAAGGGAGAGCTGGATCTCTGTAGAAGAACAGAGTTTTTTGATTAATAAGAATCCATCGATTCCGGCATGCTACCTATTACCAAAAATACATAAGAATAGATTGACACCACCAGGTAGACCGATTGTATCGTCCCTCAACTCTATCCTAGAACCCCTCTCCATCTATACCAACTGGTTTTTGAAACCTTTTGTGAGGACAGTGAAATCCTTTATCAAAGATACCACGAGTATGATTAACCATCTAACAGATTTGGTGATTGACCAAGAAGATTTACTGGTCACCCTAGACGTCACAGCCTTATATACTAGCATTCCACAACCAGAGTGCTTAAAGGTAATGGAAATGTTTCTGAATAAACGCACAACAACTCGGGAAGCAATACCCACGAATTTCATCTTAGAATGTATACGCCTTGCATTAACAGAGGATTTTTTCCTGTATAATGGCTCTTTTTTCAAACAGATACACGGTACAAGCATGGGCACCACCTGCGCCCCCGATTTAGCAAATTTATTCATAGACTCTTTTGAGACAGCATCCATCTTCCAACAATCCTTTCAAAGGTAATGTGACCAAATGGTTCCGTTACATTGATGATATTTTAATGATATGGAAGGGTGACCGCTTTAGTCTGAATCTTTTTCTTAAGTGGCTGAATGAACAAAACAGTTGTATTCAATTCACCATGTCTTCTGATCTGTGGCAAATCCATTTTTAGACATTCTGATCAAAAAGGCCTCTTCCGGACATTTGCTAACCTATTTCGGAAATCGACCGACAAAAACACTCTGTTGAAATACAGTAGTTTCCACCCGTTAACTCTCCGAGATAACTTACCAGTGGGTCAATTTTTAAGGATCAGAAGGAACTGTTCCTCTATGAGTGACTTTATTAATGAAGGTAAAGATCTGAAACTTTGTTTAAAATCGCGTGGGTATCCAAGTAGAATAGTCCATCAAGCTTTTAAACGCGCCCAACATACCAATCGGGAAAGATGTCTGTATCTGGAGAGGACCATTAAAGATGACAAAATCACTTATGTCACGACATACAGCCCTATAAGTAACGACCTCAGAAGAATAGTGAAGAAGCCTTGGCATTTCTTAAAAACCTCAGATTTCAACCCTGCCGTCCCGAGATTCACCTTCAAAAGGCAGAAGAACTATAGGGACATACTGGTTCATACTTATCCGGTCAAACAATGTACAACGCCACAGCCTACACTCTGGAATCTTCCACGAGTGATAGGCCATCACAAATGCGGACGATGTTCCGTCTGTGATCTTACCAAAAACATATCTTCCATTGACCTCAATAGAAAATTGTGCCAACTGCGTACTTTTACCAATTGTACCACAGACTGGGTGATCTATGGGATTAAATGCCCCTGCTCTTTATTATATGTAGGTAAAACGACCAGGCCCGTGAGGCAACGTATCTGTGAACACAGATCTTGCCTAAAAAATAAAGTGGCTAATAAACCATTGGTCGCACATTTTGAACTTAAAAAACATAAACACACCAACCTGTTCTGGTTCGTTATTGAAAAAATTGCAAGTACCCCAAGAGGGGGAAATAGGGAAACTAAATTGGCCCTGTATGAGCAGCGATGGATATATATACCCTTAAAACAGCACAACAAGGTTTGAATTCATCAGTGGAGTGGAATACCCTTCTCTAATGTAAACCTTCTATCATAGGTATGTGTCCTCTCCCCACCGCCTGGGTCTTTCAATCTGTATATTACACTCTGTGGTTTGTGTCTGAGTTGTGTTCTTCTTTGGCATATCTATAATGGGTGTCTTTGGACATAGGCTTAAGCTCATCAACTCTGTTCTTCATTATGAGATTGTGTAGCCTGCCCAGTAAACTACAGCTGCAGCCTCCCCTGGTTAATTGATGCTGGCTTATAGGTTATCCTGTTGCCTATATAATACAGCCTTTTACGGTTTAAAAGATAGAGGGGCTCTTACAAAATATGTCTTTCTGTTTGGAGCCACCCGTATGCAGAGAGATACTGTATTCACCCGGTTTAAGTCACTCTTTCTACCTTAATTGAGGGCATCTGTTAATATCTAGCTCCCGCACATCTGGGAACAGTCCACGTGACCGCGCGCAATTTGCGTAGGCAGCCGCCCACGGCAATCATGTGACTCGGGCTAATGGCTATAAAGAAACACTCGCGCTTGCTCGTTTCTCTATTGCGGTCCATGACAAGGATCTCTGTGTACCTGGTAAGACTGCGCTTCCGGCTTTTATGAATCATGGCTGCATTTGACAGCCGGACGCTATCCTTGCAGCAAAGCTTGTTTAATCGAGAGATGCTGTTTTGTCTCTGATTCTGTTAGGATACCTGCTAGGATCCATAGCCTCATGATATATCCGACAGGCGTCAGCACGGAATAAGCAGTGTGTGACTACTTTACCCACTGCACTCTGGGCAGTAAACAGCCCGCTTTTGAATTGCGGTTTTCCACACCCAACAGGGTAAGCATAACTCTGTATATGTGTCCCGATCTTTCTTGGTTGAGATCTCTTGAAATAGAGGCCCTTAAACCAATATGGAACAAAATTAATCCTGTTAAACCGTTTCGACATTGATTGAGACGCCTCTCATTTTCCTTTATAGGAAACTGTATACTAGCGTAGGTTAATACCTCTCCTCCCGCTTTGTGTGAATAAGCACCAAAGACGTGTTAAGCACTGGCGTCTTTCACCCGGAATCTCTGGATTAACGTGCAAAGTGTTCAGAAATGAAAAAAGTAAGTGGGTGCACACCATCACAGCGTGTGGCAATTTTCTTTGCTTTGTTTTGTTGTCTTGACTTTGACCTTGAACAAATTTGAACTTAAAGTCATCGTCCACTGGATGTCGCAAGTATGTGCCTGCTCGGAAATATTTGTCTCCACCATGTTTTTTGACAATTAGGTTTTTGGATTAATTTTAAGTATTTGTCCAATGACTCAACATTAACTTGATATTCAGAAATAATGACTTGTCTAGCTTTTTCATAAGTGAAATGTGATACAGGTGACTTTGGGAAGGTCTTCATATTAGATTTAAGAACAGAAATGAATTTGTTCGGCCCTGAATACATCTCATTTGAGAAGCATTCACAGAGTCACCGCTATTAATGAGCCCTGGATTAATGGAAAGAGCTGGAGTTATGAACAGCTCGCTTACGTTGCCCTTGTATTTACACTGTTTTTTGAAGTGATGCCAGTGCATTCATTTTTGTGTTTGAATGGTTTTAATATCGGTATTGTAAATGTGTTGAATACACATTTCTTAGTAAAATAATGCTTAGATATGTCTTTGAACTATCTTGAACGCATGTAACAAATCAGGCTTGGACTCACATGTTGTATTTGTCTTTTATACATTTTTTGTAGAATTGGTTATGCTGATCAACTTCTGGGGTATAGAGTCTGTGTTGACTTTTCTTGAAAAATTGTGTCCTGAAGATGGCCTAAGAAAAGAAAGAAGTTAAGATACTAGAGATAGTGTCCGAAACAAAAAAATGGCCGAAACATGTTGACAGCTATCTGAAATACCCATGTGAATTAATTGTGGGATTCTCACGCAAAGTGGTTGAAAAACATACAAACTTTGTGTTGCTTGCACCCCCGTGTCCCACTAGTGAATTATGCACTTTTTTAACAAATGATGAATTGTGTAACTGTGTAATATAATGTGTGTGGCAATTGTTGCCCTTTTTATTCATATACAATGGGCCTCATTACGACCCTGGCGGTCCGGAAATAACGGTGGCGGTAAACCCGCCGCCACCGTTGTTTCCGGACCGCCTGATCCCGACCCCTGCAGGCGGGAGGTGCTGTTCCCGCCAGGTCTGACCTGGCGGGTTTAACACCTCCCGCATGCAGGCGGACGTGGAAACACCGGCAGCATTACGAGATGCTGCCGGTGTTTCCATGATCCCGATTCCCATTGAGTCCCATAGGACTCAATGGGAATGGGGATTTACACCATTCCGCCTCCGTGATTCCCGGAAAACCGGGGTTGTAATGCCCCGGTAATTCCGGGAATCACGGAGGCGGAATGGTAATACGAGTCCGGCGGTAACCAGGCGGTTTTACCGCCGCGGTTACCGCCGGACTCGTAATGAGGCCCAATGTGTGATAATAAAAATTGAATGTATTTTTCTGTAAGTACTGTTTGTGTGCTGGGTCCTTGATGTCTCATAGTAATCAGATCAAATGGTATCTGTTAAATTTGTAATTGTTGGTCACTTTGAAATATGGGGGCAATGGAAAGAGGGGTAATCAGACTCACCTTTATGTTTTCCCTCATGTAGAAATATACAGAAGAAACTATGGATACGGGACACTTTAGTCGACAAGTTTTTCTGATCAATTTCATTACCTTTTTTGCGGGTAGGGCGTAAGTTCACAAGTTAACCTCCACCCATTCCCCTCCCTTACCCCTGGCTGCCTTTCCCCCGTTTTTTCTTTTCAGTTTCAGTTTGTGCTATTAGGTGTCCCTTTCGACACCTACACGCCAAAACTATTGCATTGGAATACATATAGGGAGGAGTGGCATATGAGAAGGGACGCAGAAGAATGACATATGAGGGGGATACACAGTCTCTAGGTGTTGTTTGATTATGTGCCCACCCATTCCCTGCCCAAGGCCATACTAATCCTTAAGTATTAAAGTATTAGTATTAAGTTTTGAAGGTCTGTCTAAGTTTATCAATGGAAGACTTGCACCTTCCCGTTTCTGGCTACAATTGTGGGTTCTCTACAGACCTCACTCTGGGTTGCCAGCTCAGCTGAGGTTGGATTTTTATAGGCCACTGCAATCAAGAGGGTGGAAGTAAGGGGTAAGGAGGAACCACTTAAGGGAATACTCAGAAGGGGAAGCCTTCGAAGGTCACGGTTTCCCCGCCAGCATCTTCCTTGCTGATAGAGGTCATTGTATGTCATGGTATTTATTTATTTATTTGAATTTGTAAAGCACACAAACAGCCCACAGACATCGAGGCGCTGAAACAGAGCTTAAGGATGCTTACTTGAGGGTTACAGTGAAGCCGCCCTAGAAAGAACTTGAATACATTTCGATAGTTGCATGTAACGATGCATTGCAGGTAGGTTTTGAGAACTCAAACAAAGATGTTGGTCCTGATGGCTTTTTGGAATACAGTGTGGGATTCAATGGCTCTGAGGTGGGGAGGGAGAGCATTCCAAAGGGTGGGGGCAACTGAAGGGAAGCTGGAGCCGCCCGCACGCACTTTGTAAGTCCTAGGGTCAGACAAGAGGTTAGAGTACTGTGATCTAGATGGTTTGTGAGAGACGGGTTTGGTGATCCTATGACTTAGGTAGGGAGGAGCAAGGTCATGAAGACATTTGTGAGTCAGGGCAAGGGCTTTGAAGATAATTCTTTGCTTAACAGGAAGCCAGTGGACTTGTCTTCTGAGTTCAGAGATGTGGTCTGGATGCGTTATTCTGAACGGTTTGGAGTTTGGCTATATTCTTGGCAGTTGTACCAATGAATAAGACATTACAATAGTCGGGTCTCGAACCAATGATGACCCTAGCGATGGTGAGGCAGTTTTGTTGGGACCGGAATGGTCGGGTCGCATTGATAAGTTTGGAGTAATAGGCGGACGTGGAGGTTATGGCATTGATAGGTTCTAGGTACACTCCAAGGGTTTTGATGGACTGAGATACAGTGATAGGGATACTGTCAGTGACGAAGGAGGAGTACTGTTTGTTCAATTTATTTAGGGTGGACGGCGAGCCAACCAGCAGGAGCTCAGTTATGTCACTATTAAGGCAGAGCCAGTTTTCTGCCATCCAGGTTTGAATTGTTGAGCAGATTGAGTTTAAGGTATTCTGGTCAGATGCATTGTCACCTGAGAGAGGGATAAGTACCTGGGTGTCATACGCATAATTTGTGTATGATATATTATGTCAATAAGCATTTATATTGCACTCACCACGACCATAGCAATCTTACAGTGACATTGCTTGTCTGGAAAGTGACTATGCCATGGTCGGAGGAGAGATGTAAAAGTGCAAGGATACAATGAGTATACACAAACAAATTGGAAAAGCAGAAAGTAGTTTGTGGAATGATGTAGGATTATGGTATTTGTGGAGGCCATGTCATTTGTTGGTAGGGCATCAAACAAATGTCAATCAGAAATAGAACCCACCCATAATATTGAGTAATTTTTCTTGAAGTGAGAATCTAGTATCTTGACTGTGTGGTGGCATGTTTTGATGAGGGACTGGAGATGTGTTCAAGCAGGCCCTTGGCACGTGGAGGCTTCTTCGCCAGATAACATGTTTAAATATACTTCGGTGTAAACAAGGAAAATCTGGGGGTGCCAGGAAGGGATGAGCAAAATTACTACGGTGAAATGAGATTGGTGAAAATCACAGCCAGTTTCACTTTACAGGAAGAACAGAATAATTGCCAATTCTTCACTTATAGGTGAATTTTGCCTTTTCTTCTTGAAATGTCATGTTTCTCCCACAATTTGATACAATATGATTTAGATGGTTATTTATAATGCCCCTAATACCCAGAGGTTTCTAAGTACGGACCCGGGGATCAAAACAGTGATGCTCCGTGTCGTCTTGCTTCCAAGGCGAGCACGTTTCCCCTGAGCTTTCCTCCCCACACACCTCAGCTCACACACCCAATTTGTTTTTCTTTTGCATAAAATCTCAGGCAAAAAACACATTTTGTGCAAAAAATGAAATTTTAGGAATGAAATGAAATTTCAGGAAACAAGCAAATTATTTGGTAAAATAGGAAGATTTCGGGCAAGAAAACATTCGAAAAGGGTAATTTTGGTCGGTGTACAAAATTGGCAAAGCAGGCTAAATTTTTTCCACAACGAACACATTTTTGAGTGCAGGACGTGGAGGAAAGTACAGTCGCTTCCTTCCCAAATCCATGGTGCGGAGGAGGAGGGTGCAGGGGCACAACTAGAACAAAACTACTAGGCAAACTATTAGGAGCTAATGCTTGAAATGGTGGCAGAGGAGCTACATTTGTGGATGGGGCAAATTTAGTTACATGAGTGCCCCTTACCATTTACCGTAATAAATGGTTGGGGGAATTGTGGTCAAATTTGCAGCAAATGTTGCAATTTAAAGAACATTGGGCCAGTGACGCTGTCCAAATGTTAGGATTTAAAGGAAAAAAAACAACATTTTTATTGATACTGGCCTGGGTTGTAATGCTATATTTGTAAGGTGGTGTGTCGTTGGTGTTGTCAGTATACTATACTTCCAGCACATGATGGCCCACAATAAAATAAACTGTGTGATAGGGTCACCTGCCTATAGTAATTGTCTGGCTCAAACCTCCAGCTTGGTTCTATGCATGATGTTTCCCAATCCTGCTCTGGAGCAGGCCATTCTATTCCAGCAGGAAAACTGAAACCACATCCCTGCCATTGCACCCCAATCCTTCTCTGCTGCAGACCATTTTATTCCAGCAGGCAGACCATACTATTGTACTGGCTAGAACCCCATGTCTGTCAATGCATGCCAGTCCTGATGTGTGGCAGACCACTGCATTCCAACAGGAAGACCTACACACATCTCAGTTTACACACCCCAATTGGGCTGTACTGCACCCTCCGCTACTTGAGCAGCAAGACCCACACATGTCCAGATAGATTAAAAAAAAAACAAAGGATCATTTAATGTGACAGAAAAGTGTCAGGGAAAAAACATGATGTGCGGGTTAACAAAAAGCAATGTATATGGTCCACATACAAAATATAAATGACATTTGAAAAGAAACTTTATTTCATGGAAAAATGTCAGCTCAAGACAAACTCTTTTGCTGGCTGTTAGAACCTTCACAGGGAAATCTCCCACTGCCAGTCTGGATGATTCATCTCCCATCTAATTACCAACTGCAATAAAGTGTCCTGCTAAAGGTGTCGAAATTCAGTGTTCTCCAGACCTACTGGCTCTGAAGTCATTGACTGCAGCAGAAGTTCCCCTTAGCTGGAGCATGACCAATATATGTGATCATAGGGGCAACAACTTCAAAGAGCAAGCTTCCAACACAAAGAGACTGATACAAAAAATGCTGGGTACAGGCTGACCCAGTGAAAACAAATGGCGGAAGGCAGGAGAATGACCATTTGTCCCACATGAAGATTCACAATTCATTTAAAAGTACTATTATCATTTAGGCCTTATTCTCAGCAACCAAAAGGCGGAATCAATTCATGTATGTACAATTTTGAATGTAATATCCAGGCCATTGTAGTGATTTAACATTCCTCCACCTGCGACTCGGGGAACTGTAATGGCCACTCAAACTAGGGATCCGGCTGATCTTAACATGTCCCAAATGTGAGAGTTGGTAAGCTGGTGGAGAATAACATTTGTGATATGGGTAATAACTTACTTACATATTCATAACTGTTATGCTTTTTATGGAAACAGCAGAAAGGTTCCACATGGCCATGCTACATGGAACCGACCTGGTGGTCAGTTTATCTAATTGCCCATGATTAGCTGTATCGGAAAATATGTATATTATGGCAGTTGCTAGCAAAATTATGAAGTTGTGATACAAGATTGTAAAATTGGTGATGTCATTGCTGCTATAGAAGGAGGACTGCACTAGGAGGATGGGACACACACAGAGAGACATGACAGACAGACAGACAGAGAAAGTGCTTCTGAAACTTACCATCTGACAGCTGTAAGGAAACACCAGAGGAGATTGCTGAGAGTGCATCTGGGTGGAGCTGTCTGTCTCTAGGAAGGCCTCAAAGCTGACTGGGTCGTATGGTGGCGAGCGGGAGGCCATCTTTGAGAGTGGAGTGACCAGGCCCCTTCCCTGCTTTCTATGTAAAAAGAACTGAGCCCTGGGAAACCAAAAGGTGGGGGTGTCTGCTTGCCTTGAATCCTTTCCATTAATAGTGGGCAGGGGGGGGGGTCAAAACTGTGTAGATCCTTAGCCTTTTTAACTAAAACTATTAATTTAATTAATTCCCCATTTGGCAGATCTCTACGGGGTTAATTTTGTTAAAATTCGAAATCAACAAAGAGCTCACTTCCCAGTGTGCGCTGAAAATTATAGCCTATAATTTAATTGGGTAATCCTTGTTATCCCGCTGACCTTGGCTTCTTTAAGGAAGAGGGGTGTCTTTGTTTTAAAATCAGTCCAACCTTTTTGTCCAACTTTCCCCTAACACTGGCCTTTCAGTGGAGGGGAGGGGTCTGAAATCCAAAATTCCCCAAATCATTCAAATTTTTCTGTCTGACTTCCCCAAACACAGCCTTTCAATGGAGCGGGGTCTGAAATCCAAAATTCCCCAAATCATTCCCATTTTTCTGTCCAACTTCCCTAACATAGACTAAAGTGGGGATGGGGTCTGGAAAACAAACCACTAAATCACCCTGTGTTTATTTTACACCAAATGTGTGTGTGAATTCATAATTGCCATATATATTTGTACCAATCTTGAAATCCTACTGCTAGCCTTTAAGCCTGCAGGAAAATCAAAATCCCACAACACTACATAATTGCTTTCATTATTGCTCAGTGTAATTGTTTCTTGAAGTGAAATTTGCAGAAAGTGAAGAATTGTGATTGTGTTCTTTTCAACTCACTTTTGTGATTTATTTATGCTGAGAGAATTTTATTGTGTTGTGCCATGGATAAAGTGGGATTTGACATTTTCGTGCTAATTGCTATTACTTTTATTTAAACAAATACCATTATATTTTTCCTGTACACTGGCCTTGTTCTTGGTTCATTGTTAGCTCAAGGTGAGAGATCCGAGAGGCATGATATGGGTCTGAAGTACTTCCATATTTCCATGCTCTCCCCAAATACATGATGACTCAGCTGGTGCACGACTTTCATGAGCATAGGACCCTGGTTGGGTGATTGAACAGGCCACCAGGATTTATAAGGCCCAAAAGCTTGCTGAGAGTAAAAATACAACCAAAACCCCCAAACCATCTAACACACCTGTGCTGCAAAGGTGGCAGAGGTAAAAGCGACCCCTCCATTGGATCTGGAGACGGGGGCTTAAAAGTAACACTGCTGCCAACAAGCAAAATGGAAAGCAGAGGGGGACCTCCCGAACACGGCCCAGTCGAATGGTAGTCAGGTAGTGGCACAGAACAATGATCCCCTCGGACCCTGCCACCTATATAACTCCTAGGTACAACGATACTAAACCAATCCTGGGGTATGTATATACTCCCCCGGCCCAAGGGGGGGAAACCAATCAGGTAAGTACTGCCCTGGGAAACTTCCCTCCAAACTTCCCTCAGGAGGGAAGTATCACTCCACCTCCAAATCTGAACTTTTTCCCCAGATATCCCCAGAATCAGTACTTCCAAAACAATCCTCCTCTCTCTCTCCCCAGGTCCAGGACAATAGATCCCTGAACCCGGGAGAAGGGAGATTCAGGATGGAAAATTCTGGGGGGAAATTTACAGTACCCAAGCTACTCCGGGAGAAGGGATAGTTACCCTTTTTGGCAGCAGCAGAGGTATGACTTGAGACCTTCCTATCAACCAGACAAGGTCCTGGAACTGACGGATGATCTGGGGCTCAGTTCAACTCTCAACCTAACCCTGCTTCCCAGAATTCCCAAAACCCAGTTCTGATGCCTCAAGAGGAAAATGATGGGAGGAAACATATGCCTCCCACAGGGGAGGGGGCCTGGATGGAGGGGTGAGGCCAAGTCCTAGAGGAAGCTTCCTTTCTCACCCAAACAGAACCCCTAAATACCTCTTTGCCTGAAATAGCCTCTTATACCCCCGAAATGTTAGAACCCAAACAGCAAAAGGCAAGTAGGAGAGGCCAAAGAAGAACCCACTTTGTGGCGAACTCCGGATCATCCCCTTTGATAGAGAAGAATCCCTGGAGGATTCAGGTAAGCAGACCTTCTCTTTCAAAAATGAGGGAATCCCTCCCAATGAAAAATGGGTCCCAAAAGACCCTGAGTGGGACAGGGTAAGTATGGACACTGACTCAGAACAAGAAACTATTCAAACCCAAACATGAGAGCCAGGCAGAATGGAAAAGTAGTGGATGTCTTTTCTCCAAACAGGTTCTGAAAACTGTCACCAGGTAAAGGTGGACAGCTAAGGAACCGGGTAAAAGGAGGATTCCCCAACAACTCCCACTGTGAGTTGCAAAGATTTGTTTACAGATTCCCACAGAAAACTGCCCAAGATAGCACAGTGTTGTAGTTCAATATTAAGAAAATGACCACTGGGCTGTCAAATAACTCACACTTTCTTTGCACCTTGGAGGAGAGAGAAGGCCAATTATATGCGCTAGTCAAGGTGCAGAGTCAGTGTGAATATCGGCTCTGGTGGCTACTGGATACCAGGCCACCCCCCTGTCAAAGGGGGCCTTTGACAAACTAAACTCAGGATGAGGGGAGGGCCACAAAATTCCACTCAAACCACTTCCCGGACGACTGAAACATTTCGACGGGAATGATATTTCCATTGAGGGGACTGCAGAACTGAGCATAAAAATTAGACGGCCCAGGCTGAAACATCCAGTGATAGTTGTGTCTCCAGAGTAAACCTCGTTTACTGGGGAACGATCTCCTAAGAAGGTTATCACTTCTGATCGACTGTTTAAACAAGGTCCTCTGGACTCAGACTAACCGCGCTATCAAATTAAAAATTAGTACCAATTATGTGAGCCTGAATGGTACCTGTCATGTAATTGATCAACATTCTGAGAGAAAGGAAAGAGGATATTTTCATATCAAGAAAAATAATAAAATAGCACAATTTGAGACTAAAAAAGTGAATTATAGAAATAAAGGAAATAGATTACACTTTTTTGTCTGATTGTGAGAAAAATATAGTAAATAAAAAAACAATGGTGAAAAGAATATTGAATGGATATTGTGATTTCTGAAAATACAACATGCCATCACCCTGATAATAATATAATAGCTGGCACACTGTGAAAGATACCACTTGAGCAAATACTGCGCCTATATTATATATTGTAACGGTCACAATATGGGTATCTAGCGTGCTGACAACGAAACAAAATTGGAATAAGATAGATTCGCCAAGGATATAAGCCTATTTTTGACCAGCATCTTTGTAGATAAAAACATTCTGAGAATACAAAGCTCCATTTCAAGAATAACGAAGTCCCAGACATCACTGTCATCTCTCTAGGAGAACAAAGTGGTGATGGGATCCCTGCTCCGTTCTTGAAAATCAACCTTCCGCCCAGTTTTAAGTGGCAATCCACGCTGGAAGGGAACACCCTAACATTTTACACCAGTCCAAAATCATAAGAAACATTAAGTCCCGTGAAACCAGACAGGGAAGAGCCCACTCAAAGTCTGACGGACATTCACAAAAAGGATGAGCAGTTGATTTTCCCCATTCAGTTAAGTGAGGCAGAGGAGACAGTGCTTGCCAGAGTATGCCTGAATAATGGAAAGAACTTAATCAGCGAAGAATTATTTAGGAAACTCCCTAAAGATCAGACCATTCCCACATTAAAATTGATCGACAAATGGGAAGTAGGTCTGCAAACCCCAAATTCCAAACATCTCCTGCCTAGCAGGTGTGCTAAAAATGTCCATTGGCAACAAAAGCATAGAGCATAATTGCTGGGTTGTGAGAGACGTCCCTTCTGTCTTTTATCAGGGAAGTAACATTCTCAACCGATTCACAACTAATTTGGACCTAATTAATAATAAATCCTGGTCCCAACTGGCGAGTAACGCCGTGGGCTTTGAAAACACTGAAAAAGCATTCCGGTCGTCTCAATTTCTGCCTTATGTGGTTGAAGTTTAAGTGCGAGAAGAGGTTACCATGCTGTCATGATTCCTGCCCCTCATGTCCCCAGCCCTCGAAGATGTCAGGCTGGAGCCAGGCCACGATCACCTACATGGCCCTCAATGGCCTCTCCATCCCTCCAAAGACCCACTTGGAGTCAGACTTGGCGCTTGTGGCACCAGACTCACTGACTCCCTTAGGATAGCATTGGGGATTGGACTTGTAGTGCATTGATGGGGACAAGATGGATGCCCCCAAATATTTTGGTTCCCAGAACTGCATGTGCGGTCTAGTCTTTTGGGTGTGGTTCAGCCCAGAGGCACCTGGGATACGCAGAGACTATTTAAGCCACACCCAGGCTGAGAATCATGCTTTGCGTTTTCTGCACCTGCAGCGTGACACTCACCGTGTTCGGATCGGTCTTCAGTAGGCCTGCATCTTTCTTCTGCGCTCAGCTCCTGCAAGAACAAGAACACTGTTAGGAACAGCCTTACCTTGCGGCGCTTCTGCCCATCAGTCATCGCTCCTTCTGTTCTGCGGGCATCTTCGGCGGTGTCATTCCCATCCCGGCACGCCGCTTTCTTAGGAAAAGGGGAAAAGAACAGAAAAAAGGCATTAGTAAGCATTCTGCAAATCTTCGCTTATTTTTAAATACTGTACGAGCTTCAAACGCTTACCTGAATCCCAGCCACTCTGCGGGAACGCTGTCTCCGGAACTTCTCATCCATCTGCAAGAGGGAAAAGACACTCCAGGTTAGCGTGGAAACATCTAGAGGCGCTGCATACCGCGCTTACCCACCGCATTTATTCTTCATAACCGGTATCCACGCTGAAAACGTTGCAGCACCTAAAAGACACAGAAAAATAACTCAGTTCAATGCAAATACGAAAGGGGTGCATCGCGCATCGCGCTCTCACTCACCTTCAGTGCTACTCATCTCAGCAGCACGCTGCCATCCCCGGATGCTGGCCATCATCTAAGGAAGGAAAGGAACGAAGTTAGAGAACTGTTCAAAAGACTCATTATACTTACCTGTCGGACTCTTGCCAGTGAAGTAACTAGGCAGCAACAAGCCCGCATCAATCAACGCGCCCCTGCGGAGAGCACACTATCCAAGAAAACAAGGCCCAGTCTCCAGTCGAATAGCCTCCAGGGAAGGATTCGAGGTCATAAGAGGTCAGAACAGGCTGAGTGACGTCCCCGTGGATACCAGGTGAGCGTTACACATCCAAGGGCAGGTGCGACAATTTACGCTCCCCCTCAAAATGAAGTGAGGACAGAACATCAGGACGCCTACATAAATTAAAATTCCCATCTCCAACAGCAAGGTTTGTATTTAAATCCAACACCTCTAGTAGACCTAGAACACGACACCATTTGAATATTGGTGGATAACAGCGACCAGCGAACTATCACTTTGGGGGCAGACACCTTTATTGGAATGGAGGTTAATGCCCAACATTATTCTATTGATTTAGGTAATGAATGACTATTTTGACATCAGCAACGGTATTCCTCCAGAAAAGATTTTTACTAGGCATGGGGGAGTTTCCTGGTGTAATCTTCCTGCCCCTGCAATGTGAAAGAGGTGACCTAGGAGGGATGAGGTAGTGTTCAGAGTCAAGAGCCCTCATTCCGAGATAGGAGGTAAGATCCGTCCATTACCGGCATGGTGCAAATAGCGTGTCCGAGCTGGCAATAGACCGCTAAAAGCGCACTATTACGAGTTTACGGACATGAGCTTTGCGCCATGCCGGTAAAGACCCTAGCGGCATGCCGCAAAAACGTCAGGAAAACCCCCTACCGGCATGACCCGCACCGTAACGAACACTCCCGCCTTATAGCAACGCGGCATTAGCAGTGACTGTAAATAGCGTAAATAGCAGTCACCGTTATTTACGGTCACCGTTAAATAGCAGAACCAGAAATAGCTTCATCGCGCAGGAACTGGAAGGAGCACGGCGGCCATCTTTAAAAACACAATCCATTTCCATCCTCACCAGACAGGACCCCTGGCACACTTTCGACATACCGGGAAGATAACATCATCAAGGAGGAATGCCCGAAGTGCCAAAAAAGGGAGCTGCCTGCCTCCGAAAGGAGCATTTCAGCCCTGACGAACTCCAAATGCTGGTGGATACCCTCCACAAGCATGCTGACACTGTTTTCAGCAATGACATGCAGAGGGTGGCGGTGATAATAAAAAGGAGATCTGGGCTCTAGTGGCACAGAAGGTGACCGCCGTGGGCAACACCCCCCGCACCACAAAGGATTGCAGAAAAAGGTGGGACGACCTGCGGCTGAGGGTGCGGAGCATCCTCTCGGCTAATAGAAGCCAGGATCTGGAGACAGGAGGAGGCCCAGGTTCACCCACGAAATTATTGCCGTGGGAGGAGACATGTGCGGCCATGATAGGCCCGAAGCCATCGAAGGGGTTGGAGATATGGAGTGCGGGGCAACATCATCCGCTGATGGAGGTGAGTGTCCAAAGTCAATACTGCCAACACCAATGTTATGAAAGTCACTGCTAAAGGCTGGCCAAGGTGTCACGGCATGGTCGGCCACACCCCCCCTTTAAATCATGCCGAAACAAGTGAGACCCAGGCTAGTGCCAGGTGTGAGGCCGTAACCTATATGACACATACCACACAAAGTGGGCCATTCCGTGAGGCACACAGGGCAGTCGATGGAAACAGTGTGCATGTGAGCCAGGACAGTACCCGGCCAACATGAGTGACACAGACATATGCATGCATTTACCACTCAAGCATAGAATAATGTGCTGTTCTCCACCCAAATGCCGATAACCCACTAATATCTGATTGTGATATTGTAGCCATGTCCAAATGCTGGCTCTCAAATCAAGACTCATGCCGTCCCTCTCTTCCACCCCCAGAGGCTGTGAGCATGGCAGCGAGGAGCAGGCAAGCAACTGGCCCAGCACCACCTACCTGCGAGCAAGAAAACACCTGGAGGCACACCACCGGCTCCAGCAAGGCCCGTGGAGGGTGCACCGCCCCCACCCTCACGCCTACCCTACCCTGAACTGGCGGCAGACACATGCTCTATGCCGCGCTCTGAGGAGTCGAGTGTGGCTGGGGAGATAGCAGCCACGGCCCCCCTCGAGGTTGCCGACAGCCCCATATCCATATGCGGAGCGACTGAGGTGGACACATATGAAGTCGTCCACACCCCTGATGCCCCAACCAACCCCCAGGTCTCCTGTAGTGACTCGGGTGAGAGTGACGCACCTGAGCTTACTGGGCAAGGAGCAACACAACATGCCAGTCCTGTGGCCAGTTCCATTTCTGAAGCGCCGGAAACACATGTGAGCCCAATTCCCAGCAGGGCCACAACATCAGCCATTGATGCTGAGCGGACTGAGCAGCTCACAGGCATGATCAATGACTTCATGCAGGACAATCAGCAGTCCAGGGAGGAGTGGCGGAATGACCTGAGGGCACTGGGCAAGGTCATTACGGACAGCACCAACCGGCTCTGTGAGGTCCTTGGCCGGACAGCAGATGCTCTGGAGGCTGCACATCCTGCACAACAGCCCCAGCAGGAGGACACACCTTCTCCTCCACTCAGACCAGCCCGCTCTGTCGGTCCCAACGTATGATGTGCCACCGGGACATGCCTCCCCCTGGCTCTGGGAACGCACAGTAACAATGCTGCCATCCACATGTGGCCTATGTGGTCCTTATGGGAATAGTGTGGGGTTGTTGTGGTGGGAATGGTAGGGGGGTGAGGGTGTGTTTGGGAGTTGTGGTGGGTGGGGAGGGGTGAGGGTGTGTTTGGGAGTTGTGGTAGGAGGGGGAAGGGGTGAGGGTGTGTTTGGGAGTTGTGGTGGGAGGGTGGGGGTTGATGGTTGTTTGGGAGTTGTGGTGCGAAGGGGAGGGGGAGGGTGGTGGAGGGTTTTTCACATTTAAACCTTCAATTCTAATACACTGGTTTTTCATCTAAAAAAACAGAGTGGACATTCATCATTGCGCATGTGTCATTTTATATTGCACAGTGCATAGTGTACATATATCCCCACACCCAGTTCCCGATGTCCTGGCATCCTCACATCCTCTGCTGACTTGTGTGTCAGAAATATTGTCCAATCAATGCTTGCTGCACGGCACGTCCCTCCTGTGCATCGGCACTGTGATTCTGTCCTGCCCCTTCTTCCTCCTCCTCCCATTCATCATCATCAGGTGGTAGCAGTTCCATGTCAGGGGGCACGGGCACGTTCCGACGGATGCACATATTGTGCAGCATTACACATGCCATGGTGATCTTGGACACCTTCTCATGGTTGTAGATGAGTGCCCCACCCGACCAGCTTAGGCAACGAAATTGTGCCTTCAACAGGCCAAAGGTCTGCTCAATCACCACATGTGTACGGGTATGGGAACGATTGTAGTCCTCCTCGTGCCTGTTGTGTGGGTTTCGGACAGGGGTCATGAGCCACGGCTTCAAGGGATAGCCACCATCACCTGCATGAGAGGGAAATGAAGGTAAGTGTTTGTACATTCATGGCGGACAACTGAACTAGTCTTACATGGCAGCCGGTGATTTCTGCCCATATGCACATGTCCCTGGATGCATTGACCCCATTTATGGCCCCGCTATGTGTCCTGTGCAATGGAATGATGGATGGGGTATCATCTTCAAGATGGTTTATGGTGTGCACTCACATCTTGTTGTACGTGCATCGTATATGCATGCAGCAGTCTTGGGTATAAAATCATAGATGTGCTGTGTTCTGTGAGATTTGGTAGTAGGGGGTGTTGGCTGTAGTCAGTAGCATATTTGTCATTCTGCACTGATCAGTACCATGGTGACTTGCAGCACTCCTATGGGTGTGCGGAACCAGTGACACGCTGTGGTATCCCTGTTAGGCTCACTTCAATGCACTCCCAGGGATGACAGTCCTGTGTGGTGATATGCTGGAAGCAGCGACATAGTGCATATGCAGTGCATAGTGCAGGAAGCCCTTACGGCGTGTGAGGGCAACTAATGAGTGGTGCATGTGTTTTTGAATGCGGCCTGGTTACCTGTCAGTCCTGTAGTGTTAGGTGTCAGCCTTACTTCATCACTGTAGGATTTGGTAGTCATGTGTCATTTCACTTGCGTTGGGGCACAGTGTTCCACCCATGTGGAGTATGCATCTCCCCCCCACTTCGCACCCAGGTGGAGTATGCAGCCACCCACCTCACAACCCCGATGCACTGCCATGGCCCAGTCAGGCAACTCACCAAGCAGCCAGGCACGTCGTCCAGCATGTCGCTCCATATAGCGTGGTAGCGTGGAGTTCAGCAGGACCAAAGAGTCATGAGTTGATCCTGGATATCGGGCACAGCAATGTGTGATGATCTTGCTGGCGTTACATACCATCTGCACGTTGATGGAGTGGTATTGCTTGCGGTTGCGATACGCCACCTCCATGGCATGCGGGACCACCAACTCCACTTGGGTGCAGTTGAGTGCACCTATACAATTTGGCATGCCTGCCAGTGCATGGAAGGCAACTTTTGTATCGAATATCTCCTACGGAGTCCGTGGTAGGGATATGTAGTCCCTTGTGTGGTTGAAGAGGGCATCCAGGACTTGGGTCATCATCCAGGAAAATAAGGGTTGTGATATGCCATGCATGTGCCCCACTGTGTGCTGGTAGGTGCCTGTGGCAAGGAAGTGGAGCACAGACACTACCTTCAGTAGAGGGGAGATGGCGGTGCGTATTTCTATGAGGCTCAGTATGTCATCATGTATCCGGTCCACTATGGTGGTGATGGTGTCACGGTCAAGCCGGTACAGGGTGTGGATCTGCTCTGGTGTTAGGTTGAAGGGGGTGGCTCTGATGCGAGGGATTGGGGGCTGCCAGCGTGGTAACGGTGGCTGCACTGGTGGGGCATGCTGGGCCTGTGTCACCCTCCTTCTTCCGCCTGTGTATCCTCTGTGGTGGGGGCTGTGGTTGTCGTTGTTGCTGCCTTGCAAGCAGGGCCTCCAGCTCCAGTAATGCTACTACTATTGGTATTATCTTGGTGTGGGAGGGGGTGTGGTGTGTGGGTGTGCTCCTTTTGTGCTGTGCCAGACTCCATTGCCTCCACCTGTGCTGATTGTGTGCACCTGTGGCTCTTGGAAACAGTGCTCAAGGTTCTTAACACCTTCTCGGAGATGCCGGTATTTACTCCATGCCGGTAAGGTACTTTTCTGCCTTCAGTAGGCTGTTATTTGCATGTCCGCATGGCTTGTGATCAGCTCTGGTTTAGCATGCTAGTAATGCCGGCATGTTGTGTAGCGTGTGCGCCTGGGCCGCTATTTTATGGCATCGTAAAGTATGATGCAGTAAATAGCGGTCTGGTTGGTCAGAATAGACCATAGCAGTGAGCGATGCCGGTAAAACTTTACCGTCATCGTTTTTACCTTACCTCCAACCTCAGAATGACCCCCAAGGACCGCTACGTTGAATCCCTGTCCAGGTCAACACCATCAAAAGAGATCTCTCCACCCAACTGGAGGATACCGCTGAAATTGTCAAGCCCAAGGTCTTTCCAGGTTTCAAGCAGATGGTCGAGGAAAGGATCAATCTTGCTCTGCTGATGCCTGAGAGATTGATTGAAACAGGTCTTCCTGGAATACCAAGATATGTTTTCAGTGGACTCATATGACTGTGGACGCACATCCATTCATTCAACCACCATTCCCACGGACCCCGAGATGGCTCCAGTATTTGTGAAGCAATACCAGTTACCTCTCGAGTCCACAGAGTCACTCACAGGGATTATTAAGAATTTACAATACATCTGTGATAATTCGTCCGATCCACAGTACCTCAACAACCCAGCACTGTGGATACTCAAACCAAACGGCCAATGGAGACTATGTGAAGACCTGAGGGAGCTGAACAAATGGGTCCACTTGTCAAGATGGCCCCTTCCCTACATCGATCAGGGACTGGCCCAGATCCAAGGGTCAAAGGAGTACACCGCCATTGACCTGACCAACAGTTACTGGACAGTACCCGTGAGTAGGGAAGACCAGTACAAGCTTGCCTTTACCTTCGGGGGGCAACAGTACATGTGGACCTGAACCCCCTTTGGATACATAAACTCTGGCAGTGAGTTCAACATCTTCTTACATAAGGCCATGCCCAATTTGGAGAAAAGGGGAAAAAACCTGGCCTGTGTGGATGATGTTTTGATCAAGAGCTCAACTGTGGAGGAACATATAGCAGAAATCCGCTATGTTCTAACCCAGTTGCAGAAAGCTGGAGCAAAACTGTCCATTCAGAAGGCACAGTAGTGTAAGACCCAAGTAAATTTCTTAGGGCACTAGATCACCCCTGAGGGTCTTAATCCCGAGGCGAAGAAGGTAGAAGCCTTATTGAAATTAAAAGACCCTACCACTCTGTGAGAATTAAGAAGCCTTGTTGGAATTGTTAATTATAGTTGAAAGTTCATTGAAGACTTTGCAGAGCTCACTCGACCCTTGGTCCATTTATTAAAGGCTGCAGTCAAGTGGGAGTGAGGTCCAGAACAATCCGAGGCAGTTAAACAACTGAAAAGAAGCCTTTCGCAGGCTCCTTGTTTGGATTACCCTATAAAGAACAAGGAGCTCTTCTTGGAGACAGGGTTCTCGATACTTGCCTAACAGTGGTATTGTACCAAAACCATGACAAGGTCAGCAAAGTCATCTCATACACGAGCAAGACTCTGTCCTCTGTGGAGGAAAAATTCAATGACTGTGAGGAGACACTCCTGGCAATGGCATGGGCACTGAAAAATTACCGCTCATTCATACAGGGGGAGCACATCATTCTCAAGACTGCTCACGAACCCTTGCAATATCCACAAAGTGACAGAATCCGGCGGGCAATGTTAGTAATTCCAGAATTACTTCCTGGATTCTGTCCATCCAAGGCTTTCCTGTGAAGGGCAGATATGGCCAAAATAAGAAGATTCCCCAGGGTTGACAGACTTGCATGAGTGTGCTCAAGAAAACTGTCTCAAGGATCAAAGTCTAATGACCAACAACAACGTGGAGGCATACTTAACTTACCCACACAAGGTCTATGAAGAAGACACGTGTCAGTAGATGCCAACAGTTCATGTGGATGGGTGCTCCTACCATGTTGATAGCAATGGGGGAAAAGGAACTGGTGGCTTGCATTGGGAATGCCTGGGTGAATGATACCACGGAACCCTCTGTTGGTTATAAAATAGGACCCGGAAGTAGTCAGGCTACAGAGTTGATGGCCATTTATCAAGCCATCCTCACTGCAGTGCACCACCAACTCAATGAACTGGTCATAATCACTGACTCTGATTATGTCAGGAATGGGTTTGTAGAGCACCTGATTAACTGGAAGAATTGAGGCATGCTTTGTGCCAAAAAGAAGCCCCCTAAAGCATGCCAAACTAATCTAGTCAATTGACGATCTGGTGACCTCCAATGAGGTGACCATCTATTGGAAGAAGATAAGAGGTCATTCCAAGATATATGGGCCAGATACGACTGGGAATGACCTGGCTGACCAGCTGGCTAAAATCAGAGCTCTGCAGGGGAATTTCATAGAAATACAATCCCTGCTGGGCGAATTTCAAATGTCACCAGGTCACAAACTCGGGCTAACAGTGAACTCTCGAGAGCCCAGTGGAGTAGAGATACCCCAGATGCAGACTTGATCACTACACAGAAAGAGGACCCGATAATTGGGAAATGTTATAAACACATTGAAGACCCTGTAAGCTTTCCTGTAACAGAGTTGGATTATACTGGTAAAGAGGATCTATGGTGTTGATGAAGTTTTCCGAGATGTTTCAGCCCCAAGACGGTTTGTTAGTAAGGAGAGCCCTATCTGGCTGTGACCAGTGGGTGGTACCTACCTCATTCTGAAGCCTGATGTTGAACCACGCCCATGACGTGGCTACTGCCGGTCATAGGTGGCTTCATACGACATTGGAAATCTTGCACAAGGTTGCCTACTGGCCACACATGGGCCATGACCTCGACATTTACATTAAGGTTTTTTTTGTGTGTGCTCAATTTCAACCCAGTTCACGCACACATTTAGCTCCCCTACAAAATAGGGGAATGCCACTGTCTTGGTCAGATTTGCAAGTTGATTTCAGAGGACCAGTGATTTGCTGCTCCATTGGAAACAAGTCCATGTTGATGGTGACATGCTTGTTCACAAAGTGGGTAGAATGTCTTCCAGACCCGTAAGGCGGAGACAGCTGCTGCACTAATGATCAACCACATCTTCTCTCATTTCAGCCTCCCCTCAAAGGATTGAACCAGACCGAGGAAGCCATTTTACCAGTGAGGTGATGGTGAAGATGTGGGAGATTCTAGGGGTAAAAATAAAACTCCACATTGCCTACCACCTGACCTCAAGGTGGGGGGGTAGAGAAATACAACACAACAGTTACTCTTAAAGAAGTTTATGTCAGCCTCTGGATCCAGTCCAACATCCCATTACTGCTTGTCCTGATGTCTATTAGGTCTACACCATCTTCTGCAACAAAGATGTCTTCATTTGAGTTCATGACCGGACGGAAAATGGTGTTACCACAGCATCTACTCTATAGGACCCCAGAGCAGACACTGATAAATACATCCACTGCTCATTACTACATTGAACATTTAGGGAAACACCACCAGCATGCTTTTGCTTATGCTCAGCGCAATTTTGAAAGGGTGGCTGAAGGAATGAAGACTCATTATGATCTAAAGACCACCAAGAAAGAGTATGAAGTAGGTGACAAGGTTTACCTGTACATTTGTCAAAGGAATCAGGCCAAGGAGCGGAAATTCCTCCCATCTTGGCATGGTGCCTTTGACATTGTAGATAAAATATCACCTGTTTCTTACAAGATCTACATCCTAAAAGGAGAACAGACAGAAGAAAAATGGGTCCACATCAATCAGTTGAAAAGCTGTCATCCCATAAACGCTCTATGACTGATTGATGAGACAAATGAAAGTCGAGCGGAGGAACCATCTAAGAATGAAAAGGAAGGATGAAAAATCGGATGCAAATTAGGAAGGATTTGTATATAACAGGTAGTAATTTACTTGGTTTTATTGTACAATAAAATATGTTTTGTGAAATGGTGATAATGTCATGTTATAATTGTAAGTTGTTGTTTTTGTTGTAAATTCTATGTGAATCGTCCGGGGAAATATGTGAGTAAAAAGTACTAGAACTCTTTTTCTTTCTTTTATTAGAGAACTAACCCCCTTAAATTCCAGCCTGGAGGTGAGAGAGGAGTCTGGTGAGAACCCCAGGGACCTGGAAAGGAAGCAAGAAAGGGGGTGTCATGCCCTACCCTCCAACCCAAAGATGGAAGAGGAGGCTTGAGTGCCCACTCCCAAAAGAAGGAAGAAAAGGGGGTGCCATGCCATACCTCCAACCCAGAGATGAAAGGGAGACTGGAGTGCCCACTCCGTAATTAAGGAAATTACATCTAATGAAACCCCACTCTGCCCTGCTCTTCCCCAACAAAGAGTCATGGAAAAACAGGGGAGGCATGTTCCAATACAGAACCCAATGGAAGAAACACACACTGTGCTGCCGGTTCTACAACGATGGCCATTCCACAGAATCCCTAATCCATCTGACAACAGCATGCCAACTGCTCATAAACATTAGAACCAAATATCTTGCAAAACTGTTGAGGAATCTTCATCCTTATCTGCCACAGAATTGTGGGATCTGCTCTGTCTCAGAGCCCACACACCCTTGATCCTAGCCACAATGAAATTTCTGGAAGAAACTGTAACAAACTTCGACCAGTGATCCCGACCAGATGGAAAATCACAAAACTGAAACGCAACCTTGTGTAATTCAAACAAGGCCTCTAATCTGGAGGTGTCATCTTAAACCTGCTTTCTTAATAATGAAAGGTGTGAAACAAACCAGTCAATTAATAAAAAAATAGTCATAATTGGTTATTTTTAACGGGCTTAATAAGCGCGGACCCGGGATTCAAACCTGTGTTTCTATGCATCATCTTCTTCCAAGACGAGCACGTTGTCACTGTGTAATAAGCCCCATTCTCGTTTAAAGGGGTCGGCCATGCAGGACACTGTTTGCCACCCCACAATAGGGCATGTGAAAGATTTCCCAGCATTTCGGGAGGTAGCGGGGTAAAGCCTGAGAACCCCACAGTTTGTGCCTGGGTGGGTGCAAAGTTAAGTTTCTTCTCGTTGTCTGAGGAAGGTGAGAGTTTGTGATACACATAGAACCAGACTTTTACTTCATTCAGGCACCCTGGATTAGGCGAGAGTAGGCTCTAGTGATGGATCCCTGGGTTCATGCCAATGGCCTGATCCACTGAAGTGGAACTGTGCACTGGCCCTTGTGCACCAGCAAACTGACCGGTTCTGAGAGAAAGTGGTGACAGCCTTTAGGCAGGAACCTCCAGGGATTGCTGCCTGTTCACAACCTAGAAATGATGCAGCTTTGACACAAGTGTCACAACCTTGCAAGGAACATAGCGCCTGGGGCGAGGAAGAGGCAAAAGAGGAAGCAAGACCTCCCAAACTGTCAACTCCTAAAATACAATCCTGGAGTGAGAGCAATTAGGTTTAGAGTGACAGGGAAGGTATCATGTTTTAAGGTGAGGAGGGCGGGCCAGGGTTTTGGGTGAGACAGGAGTACCATTAGATCTTGGGGTCAGGGAGAAGTGTAGGGAGGTGGTGGTTCAGGAGAAAGAGGGTTAGGTCTTTAAGGGTGGTCACGATTCCAAATTAAAGTCTGTTTTTCGGGTGACGGGGAAGGCCAGGTGTTAAGATGCTGTAGAATGGTATTGTTTTTTTATGATGTAGTGAGTAAGGATCATCAGGTTATTGAGGGTGAAAGATCAGATGATGGCTAAAGTAGGAGGGTCATTGTTATGAGGATGGGATGAATGTAAGGTTTGTAGGAAAAGGAGTAGGTTCGGTGTTTGGGAAGTGTAGGATGATCAGGGTTTTGGAAAGAGGATATTTATTAGGTTTTTGGATAAGGATTGAGGGTCAGTGTTTGCTGTGAGGAAGAGTTGCTAGGGTTTTCGTAAGGGGTGGTATGTTTTTGAGTTAGGCATGAGTTTGTACGTGAGGGGGGTCTGTTTTATTGGGAAAGGGAGGCAGGATGCTTTTGGTGAAAGGGGGGTGGGGGCCTGCTTCGTGGCCAGGGGTGGAGAGTCAGGTTTTACCATGAGGAGGAGTGTCTGAAATTTCAGAGGGGTGGAGAAGTAAAGTTGTTGGGTTCGGGGTGGTCACATTTGATTCTGGGATGGGTTCGAAATTTTTGATTAGGGTAGGGAGTCTGGTCTTGGGAGAGATACAAAGGTTAATTTTGTCTGAGGCGGGAATGGTTATTTTGTTTTAGTGAAAAAAAGGAGGGGTCTTTTTTGGGGGGGTCAGGTTGCATAGTGAGATCAGGTCGCGTAAAAAGTTTGGGTAACAAGGCCAAGGATTTCTGAGTGGAGGCAGATAGAAATGTTGGTAAAGAGGGTCGGATTGCAGTGAGGATTGCAGGTGTTTGGCTGAATGGGAGTCAGCGCTTCATAGATGATGGAAGAGAGACAATCAAGTGAGTGTGTATGTGATACAGGGTTAGGGACTTGGTCCTGTCAGGGGGGAACAGTGACTCATCCTTACCTGTGGTAGGTGGCCTACCAAAGTGTGTTCCAAAGCTGAACCTACATGGATGTGGGGTGAGGGAGTTGGGGGCCCCAGTCCTTCAACCCCATGAATGTGCAACCTCCAGCAAACCGGCATGAACATTAAAGGTGCGTGTGTGTGTGTGTGTGTGGCGTGCGTGCGTGCGTGTGTATGTTGAGCATGTATGTGTAGCTAAATGCGTATTTGTTGTTGTATGCATGTGTGGGTGGATGGATGGGTGAGTGGATGGATGGGTGGGTGGATGGATGGATGGGTGGATGGGTGGATGGATGGATGGATGGATGGATGGGTGGGTGGATGGATAGATATTTTAGGTCTGTTCAGTGATGGTGTTTACATGCGTGTAGGTTTATGCTACTGGTGTTCATACTGCTGCTTTTTGCATGGATCCATGGTGCTCTCTCAGATCTGAAAAGGGAAATCAGTGTTCCTTTGTGGGGGGAGAGAGAAGTTGCAGATAGTTTTGTTGGTGTCTTGATGTGTGGAGTTCGGAAGTACGTGGGTACTGTTTGTGAGTTCGTTTCTATGTGGTTTGTGTATAGAGCAATTGTGGTATTTGTGCCTAGAGGGGAGCATTGAGTGCAAGTGGTGCAAGGATGCAATGGTAAAGACAGTGATATAAGAACTTGCTCGAGAGGTGTAGTAGCATTTTAATGTTTTCTCTCTGTTGGGAGAGTAATTCAATTGCCGTATGTAGGTGGCTTAGTTGGTTTGCATTTCGAGCGTTGGAGAAAATGATCTGAGTGTGTTATTGTGGGGGCGGTGCTCAGTGGAGACACCGAGGAACATCTGGAGCTAATACCCGGAGTGGTTGTGGCAACGTCTGGGCCGTGGCGCACCTTGATAAGGTAATGGTGATGAGCAGTCCCAAGGCAGCCTGGCAGCGGAAAGTAACACTGGGACATTGGGGGAGACATACAGGAGCAGTCAGCAGTGGGTACCAAGTCAACAGTGGGTTGAAATGACTCCTGAGGTCAATCCAGGTATGAACACCAGGATCATTTCACAGTAGGAAAGGTCATAATGAGACACCTAGGAGCAGAAGATTTGGGCAAACCCACAATAGGATCAAATCCCAGTGGGACACCTATTGGCAAATTACAGTGGCACACCCGGGAACCAATTATCAAGAGAAACCTGAGAGCTGATCACCTTGGGAAACTCGGGATCAAATTACAGCGGGGCAAAAAAAAGAACTGTGGGACATCAGGTAGCTAAATTGCAGTGGACGCCTTGAGGCATAATCTCAGTGGGCCATAGGTACAGTAGGGCGGAAGCCATAGAAATGACCGGGAAAAAAACGAATGGGATATTTATTCGAATTTCGGCAGAACGAAAATTGCAAGCAGCCGAAGATTTAGAATAAATAGCCCATTCGGTTCGATTATAGTGAACAAGGGGAGCGGGGGTTGCGGGGCTTTCCACAGGCACCCCTTTTCACTATAATTGCAACGGGGATTGCAGGGTGTCCCCGACGACCTAAACAAGAACGTTTTAAAAAATAAATAAATAAAGGACCCTGCGGCGTGTTTGATGTTCACTATGTTTGTGGTTTGTGTATAATATACGAATAGTGGTCATATTTGTTATGTATGTAAATGAATGGTAATCTTGTTTGGATATTGATCAATAGATGGATTGATCAATAGAACAGTTTATGCATCGTGTTAGTGGGTTCTATATGGGGCAGCTGCTGCCATGTTCAGGATATTTGTAGGACCCGCAAGATAATTGGTTGGGTTGGGTTGGGCCAGGGGGGAGCAGAGTGGGCCGATTGCATGGAATCCAGTGTGTGTGGTTTTTTTGGGGGGGCGTGTATTCTTTCGGAGCATGGCCTGGCTATACCCTGACATGGGCATGCATGTTGGTTATCTGCTTGATGTGTGCATTGCTAAGTTTCGGTGTCGTGATCCTGTGGGGTGATCAGTTTATGCAATGTCGGGACATTACAATGCAAACAGAAGTATAGCAGCATGCAGGCGCTTAAAAAAAAAAAACCTGTGCTAAATAAATATATTCATTTATTCAGGCATCATTTGGACAGCAGCAATCTAGTAAACACAGCAGAGCCGGCGCGCAGGCGCATTTGTTAAGCAGATAATATTGCATAGCAGGTACACCGTGGGGGGAAGGGCTAATGGGCTACTTTGCATAGCACCTCCAACAGGCCTCAGACGTCAACACGCTGCCTCCCTGTCCGGCGCATGTCAGCGGGAGAAAGTGTGCACGTCTGAGCTTCACCCTGGGATTAGACAGGGACACCGTCCATAATGTGTTAACATGCAGGTGGTGCCCCGAGCCTCCCGTCAGATGTCACCCAGCCAGGGATGAGGCATCTCTGCAGGTCAGGCCCTTCACATGTCACCCCTGATCTGTCATCAGAGGCCCGCACGGACCTCACAGGCACGCGTCCCCCTGTTGAGGCCTCCGGCTCAAACGCCTCCGAAACATCCTCTGGTTGGAAAGGGGGGCGGGAGGGTTCGGTGACACGGCGCGCATACAGTTTGTCACGCGTACTCCTTAGCAAGCGCGTCGGCTCTATCAGGCAGTCTTTGGCCAGGCTTGCTGAGCTCAGTAAATAGCGCACCGTGCCCGCAGAGACCTGTTCAGGGAGCTCAAGTCCTACACGTGGAGTGCACAGCTTCCAGCACACACCGCCCCCCAAGAGGCACACAATTCCCCAAACGAGCGCTTATCACAGAACTCCTGAGGGGCCCCAGTCTCCTTTTCGTGATTGTTGTCCTGCAGTCATATCGATATTGTTAAATAGTGGATTGACCCCGGGTCCCCCTCGGTATTGAGGCCCTCGCCCCCTGTACCTTGTAAGAATACTCGGAGACAGGTCTCGCAACTGAGTCCTGGCCGCCACTTCAGGCACGGGCTCCCTTTATTCAACGGCGCATGCGCAGCCTCGTTGCGGCCCGTGCATGCTCACATCACATCGTAACATCCCTCCTTTTTCATAAGAAACAAAACAACATCACACATTGAAATAACAGAGAAATGTCAATTTGACACACACAGTGAGATTATCAGTTATATGAAAAAAGGGGGGGATAGGATTGCGCTCAACACTATTACAATTTGACAACCAGAAATCAAAGTACAGTATTTTAATTTCCAATGGATTGGAATTGTCCAGATATATTAGGATTCTTTCTCGATTAGTCGAGTATACTATCACGCCGGCCATTTGTGGCTTCTGATATTCTTTTACTCATACACAATCCACCCGGACTGATGGGGATATTGCCATAACAACTGTTATTTACTATTTTGAAGGCCTTGAAAACGACCCGAGTGTCGAAACACGTGTCGGCTATCTCTCAATCAACTTTATTAAAATACTGTACTTTGATTTCTGGTTGTCAAATTGTAATAGTGTTGAGCGCAATCCTATCCCCCCCTTTTTTCATATAACTGTTACTTTATTTCCGGCCTGTGTGGATTGGCCGGTGGGAACTGGATTGCTGCTAACACCTCTCTCTTCCTATATATTTTTCCGATGATACATCATATTGGTGATAACTAGCGCACAGGTACTCCAATTGTGACTCCACACTCTCTGTTCCAGTGAGATTATCACACACAACTTTAACAGAGGCCCGGTTTGGGCCGTTACCGTCTCTTTGGGTCCTATAGGCACTGGGGTCCAGAATATAATCCTTGAAACAGGCAGGGCATCACCGACCTTCCGGGTGGGGGTATCACCCCTCCTCTCGGCTCGCCTTCTGTAGAGGCTCTCCCGACACGGGATCCCCTGGGTCCTCTTCCAATTCGGGTGCTGCACTGGAGAGCCGAGCGTCACCCCACCACCCTGAAGCCCAGCAGGGCTGTCTCTGATGTCAATCTTCTTAAAGAAGCTAGAGTTCCTGGTAACTGTTCCTCTCTGGTCCGACGCCGTCACCATGGAGCCTTTTACGTGAGTCACCCCCATAAGCTTGAGCTCATAGTTAAGGGACAGTTTTCCTTCTGGATGCCGGTTACTTACGAGGACTGTGTCCCCTACTTCGATGTTCACTGGCCTGAGATTCCTCCGGATGTTCTCACGTTCGTTGCGCTCCCTTCTTGCCTCCAGGGTATCCTGGTTATCGATGTCCCCAGGGGCCCGACCCCCGAGCTCTGGCATGAGGCTACGTGGGCACCGGCTGAACAATGCTTCGGCTGGAGCCACCGCTGTGGATTGGAGAGGTGTGGCTTGATACTCCCAGAGGAACAGGTATAGATTTCTCCTCAGTTCCCCCCTTGGCCTTGGGTGATCTGAAACACCTTATTGAGGGTATGCATAAATCGTTCCACTTCCCCGTTGGCCCGCCGCCACCCCGGGGTGACCTTCCAGTGGGTGATGTCACACTACTCCATAAATGCCACAAACTGGCGGCCCTGGAATGGGGGACCATTGTCCGAACACAGTTCTTTCGGAAACCCGTGTGTGGCGAAGATCTTCTCCAGTGCCTGAATGGTGTGATCGCTGGACGTGGACTCAACCAGTTCCAACTCCAGGTAACGGAACCACTGATCCATTACAACAAGGAAGTGCATGCCTCTCCCGTTTGAACCAAAGTCTGCATGTACCATCCCCCAGGGCTGGTCGCTCCTGTCCATTGACTCAATGCATGGCTCCCTGGATACCAGAGCGGCTGCTTGACACCTGACACGCTGTTGTACGTGATCATCCACTCTTTTCTCCAGGCATGCTTTGGTCTTGGCTGTGCCTTAGTAGCCATTTTGAGCTAGTTCAATTACGCGGTCCCCCATCCCTCGGGGAATCACAATCTGCCTTCCCCTCAACAGTAGCCCTTCTTCAGACGCTGATAGTTCATGACACACTCGCCACAGAGCCTACAGGTCATGCTGAGCCTCTGTACCTTTTCGGGACAAGTGCGCCAGGAGCTTCTTCCAGTCCCCACTGCCCATAGCCGAGTGAACCAGCTGGAAACACTCATCCGCACCCGAGGCCTCCGCCACCTCCTCGAGTGTCAGCATGATGGGCATGGCCGCCTCAACCACGTGTCTCACCACCTCGGCACAGTTCCCTCCGAACTGTTCAGTATGTGCCCCACAGCCCCTTGGATGGTGGGACAGGTAATCAGCTGGGTTGTTTGTGCCTGGCCTATACTGCATCTTTAACCCATACTCCATGAGGGCCAGCATCCACCTCTCAATCCTCGGTGGTGGTTTGGAGGATGCCCCCGACATGATAGGAATCAGGGGCTTGTGGTCCGTGACAACCGAGACAGGCTTTCCCAGTATGTAGAGCCGAAAGTGCTTACAGCCCCACAGAATGGCCTGTGCTTCCCTCTCTATCTGAGAGTATCGTTGCTCAGTATCTGTGAGAGCCTTACTGGCGTAGGCTAAGGCTATGGGTCGCATCTGTCCATGGGAGTCCTGTTATAGAAGTACTGGTCCCAGTCCCACCGGGCTAGCATCCACGACCAGCTCTAACTCTTTCTTGGGGTCAAAGAATGCCATTGTTTCCTCCCCAGTCAGTGCTGCCTTGATGGAATCAAACGCAGTCTGCCCTTCTACCGACCATGTCCAGGCGACATCCTTTTTGGTGAGGGCCCGGAGTGGTTCAGAGAGGGAGGCAAGGTTATTGATGAACCTCCCGCAGTAGTTCACCATCCCCAGAAAACTCTGCACCTCAGATGGATTGTCTGGGGCCTTGGCCTCCTGAATGTCTCTAACCTTTTGTGGCTCAGGTGAAAACCCTTCTGCGTGAAAAACGAACTCAAAGAAGTCAATGCTCGTCTTCAAGAATTCGCACTTCTCACGATGCAAGGTTAACCCCAGATCGTGAATCCTCTCCAGCGCCTTCTCCAGCCTCGCTAGATGTTCCCGTTCTGTGGAGGCATACAGCAAGATGTCATCACTCAGGTTAATCACTCCTGCCAGACTGGCCAAAGCACCCCTGATCACATTTTGAAACACTTCCGCCACAGAGGAGATTCCAAAACTGATCCTCTTGTATCGATACAGGCCATTGTGAGTGATAAAGGTGGTGATATAATGAGAGTGTGGATGCAGTTCGAGCTGGTGATAACCTGAGCGCAGGTCTAGCTTGGAGAACACCTTGCCACCCTGCAGCTCCCCCACTACGTCATCCAGCGTTGGCGTCAGGTGTTGCTCCCTTTTTGATGGCCAGGTTGGGCAACCTCATGTCCACGCAGATGCGCACGGCCCGAGGCTGTTTGAGCTTTGTTGCCACGACTATGGGAGACACCCACGGGGTAGGACCATCCACCCTCTCGATGATGTCTAGGTCAATGAGGCTCTGAAGTTCTTGTTCCACCTTCTCCCTTAGATGAAAGGGAATGCGTCTGTGTTTGAGCGCTGTAGGCCTCACAGATTCATCGATATGCAGACGTATCGGTTCTCCCTTTAGCTTGCCCATGCCCTCAAACAGTCCTGCAAAACGCTTGGTGAGGCAATGGATGTCCGACTGATAAACAGCGCGAAGTGCACCATATCCAGGGCTTCTGACGCCGCGCAGCTGAGCAGAGAGTGTGGGCTTACATCAGTGATGAGAAACTTATCTTTGATGGATCGATTGGCATGCCTGACGGACGCAGTTAAAACCCCTCGAAGGGGAAGCGGATGATCTTCCCAAATGAGTATATTTTGGACTATGGACTCCGCCAACGTCGGCGGTCCTGGCAGTGCCTTGTAATGTTGCAAGGCCATCACACACACAGATGCAGCTGTGAGGACCAGGGTAAGAGTCTCACAAATGTCAACCTCGCACATGGGCTGCCGGCGCTTCTTTGCGATGGCATCAATGTTCGAGATGAATAAAACTTCTTCCTCTTCTTCCTCCTCCTCCCCAATGTCTAGCTCCTTGAGATCTTGCTCAACAGCAGCTATGCTCTTCTACTTGCGTGGGCCATCACTGTTTGTTCTACTTTGACCCCTCGAGACCGCCACTTGGTTAGCCGCCCGGCACATCCTGGCAAAGTGGCCAGAGGTGGTGCATCGTCCGCACACCTGTGTCTTGGCAGGGCAGTTGCCAGAATGTGGAAGATCATACCCACACTTCTGACATTGTTGGGGCACATCACCCTTCTGCGTAGGCGCAAATTTCTTTTGCATACGCCTCCTCACTTCTTTCAGGCTTGACTGCTGCATCCATTTTAGCGGCACGACTGTCCGCCAACTCATATGCTCTCCCCATGTCCAAAATCTGAGTCAGAGTGAGCCCTGGCTCTCAGAGCACTTAGCGTCACAGTTTTCCTGAACTGCACCCTTGGATAAGCTGATTCCTCACCATCCCTTCTTCATTTTCCCACTGACACGTGCTTGACAGGTGCCGCAATCTCCCACAAAAACTGTACAGAGATTCATCCTCATGCTGCTTCTCCCCACACATCACAAAGCGATCAAAGTCCTGGGTGGCTAAGGGAAGAAAATATTCTTTGAGGGCATCTTTGGCAGCCTGGTACGTGGCGCTGGGAGGGTTCAGTGATTCATATATCCGATATACCTCAGAACCAGCAGCATACAGAAGGGTGGCTACATTTGCATCATCCTCGGTCTCACTAGTGGACCTGAAATACATCTCCAACTTCTTGACCCACAAGAGCCACTCGGGGCCCAGCTTCTATGGAGGGTCAGACATGTCAAATTCCGGCATGGGCGCAAGCTGCCTTGTTGTCGAGGAGCGGGTCTGACAGGGTGTGGTGCCCCAAGAGCAGGGGGTGCCACAGCACCTTGACCAATATTGTGGTCATTCATGGCCGCAGACTGCACAGGCGCCTCTCTCAAGTACAGAGGCCGCAAGTCAGCGCCAGCAAAGTAGTTGTCCATACAGGTCCAGATGCCAGGCGTGTCTAGCCTTCAACAGGATAACCAAGGGTGAAGGCGCCAGAAAAATTGACCCCAACGAGAGTCAGCGACCCACCACCAGCTCCCACGCAGAATTCCAGCAGGTTAGGGCACAGATGGGTCCAGACGAAGACACCAGGAACACAACAACACTAGCCTCCCATTAGCCAGTCCAGGATCAACACCCCCACAATGTCCTTCCCACAGCAGAATATCCTTGTAGGTTGCTGAAAGCGCAGATCAATGACCCAACATCGACCAAAATGGAGAAAGACACTGCAGAAACATAGCCCGTAGTAATTCCAGGCTGCCAGGGCTCCAAAAATTCACGAAGCATCGAAAATGTCTACCCCACAGCCGGATGTAGTTGAAGATGGTTGCAGGCGTAGATTAAATATTCAAAATTGTACATAAATGTTCCAGAATGTGAATATAAACACAGCCATTGCCAAAATAGCTGTGAAGGTCCCAGAAATTGCCACTATGGTGCACAGGCACCCCGTAAGGGGCCGCAACCATATAAGTATACAAAATGGCGGCTGCACGTGTTCCGCGTGGGTGACACAACTAGTGAGCGTTGAGACAACGTTCCAGAATCGATATCCGGTAATCTCTCCCCACTCAGGCGAGTCCTCGTCGCCAATGTTAAATAGTGGATTGGCCCGAGGTCCCCCTCCGTATTGAGGCCCCCGCCCCCCCCCGTACCTCATAAGAATACTCAGAGACATGTCAGCTCGCAACAGAGTCCCGGACGCCACTGAAGGCACGGGCTTCCTTCATTCAACGGCACATGAGCTGCCTTGTTGGGGCCTGCGCATTCGCACATCACATCGTAACATCTACGAGAGAACAAGCACTGGCAAAGCCAACATTTGTTTACTTTTCTACAGGCAGGCATGTTTCCCCTAGCATAGTTACCAACATGATCCTGGGACTTGTGTTTCTTCTTTTCCCTTTATAAAACTCAAACCACAAGTCCCAGAATGCAAAGAAAAACCAGGACTGGTTAAACACCTACGGACTGGATTGGGTCATATTGGCAACTAACTATGCTCTAGTTATACATTACTTGGCCAATGGAAGGCACCAACACCAGCAGCACAGTTGCATGCAATGCTTCTTTGTTATATATTATTATTCTGATGAGAATATATATGTATTCATTAGCTTTCAGGTGCGCAGACAGGCGCCATCTATCAGGGCTCCGTGTGGAGCTCCTCCTGCCACACTCTCCTGCTGTCACCTGCCGCTGCGCGTGCTCTGTCACCTGCCTTCCAGCAGGATGACGAGGGGCACTGGCGTCCTGCGTGGTGACGCGGGATATCTCACAGCACTATATGATCTCCTTTTGTATAGCATAGTCTTTATATTTCCCAGTTGCTCTTCTTACCCAGCTAGTTCTCAGAGACCTTCTCTCTTCGGCCTCTCCTCTGGTCTTCTCTGGCTTTTTCAGATGTTCCCTTTGTCCTTGCGGCTCTTTTTCAGTATTCTCTTCTATCCGTTCTATACTCCTTGTGCTTGCTGCTCTTTGGTCTTTCCTCTCGTCCCTTAGCTCCTGCTCTTTGCTTGTCATCTCTTTAGTCAGCATCCCTTTCTTCTTAGTCTTTCTAATACCATTTCCAGAGCAGCATCAGGCTCTTATTTCTGACACCTAAATCAATATGTCATCCTGGAAGAACTTGGCATTCTCTACGCCATGCTGTGTTTTGGTCATGATCCTCTGTAACACTGATTCTGCGGAACACAATACAAATGGATTGCGCTTGTACCAGTGTAGGGGAGCAGACGTGTGCGTCATTGATAGACTCCGCCACCCTGAACCTCCATAATACTAGAACAGCAGTAGAAGAGCCGTAGGCGTAACAGCAGGTATTGTCTGAATACTGTATCGAGTGTATGAGAGACGATATGTACTCAGACAACTGTTTTTAATGTACCGTAACACCGAAAGGGTGGAAGGATGCCTTCCCACACCTTTGGACATCAAAGAGCTATAAGCAAAATTGGACAGTTGCAAAATGACGTCATAAAGGAAAGACACAAGGACGCACTGAAACGATATGCAAATACTTAAAGAATGAAGATGTATTTGAAGTAACAAGAGAAATATGTAACTGAACATAAAGAAATAATGATCACCAAAGAAATAAGTGAGACGAGACAAAGTGAATGTATATACACAGAAATGCAAGGTAGATGAGACATATTGAAGCTTGCTGCAGAACAAAATATGACGGGACTAAAGCAGCCATGAGTAAAAGATGGACGCCGGACTTGTGTTGAAACCAATCAAGCTACCTTAGAGACAGACCAGGGCTGCAGAGTCAGCAGACACTGGAAAAACAGCTTTGTGTGAGGAATAAAGAGGAGTCTACTGTCCTTGGCTCAAGGATACCATGCCAAGGAATAATTGCAAGGCACAAAGAAAGTCAAGAGGAAGCCATGTACGTAAGCCATATTTGTCTTAGATTAAGTAAAGAAGAAAACATCTGCAAGTGGCAAGTATCAGATAATCAAAGACACAGAAAGCCTATGCGAGATAGAGCAACCAAGTCTCCAGCGGCCTAGAGGAGTAATGATACCCAGCCCAAGGGGATTAAATAGCACTAAATAAAAGGTCGAGATGGACAAAATCATGGTCTCCTCACACGTGATAGTCAAGTCGAAAACAAGAGCTATTCTTTAACCTCTTAAATGCCACCGATGAGCCGGCTCGTCGGTAAAAACCGCTCCAGGTTGCCACCGACGAGCCGGCTCGTCGGTGGCACTTAAGGGGTTAATGACGGGGGAAATGTTGGGCGGGTTTTGCGGTGTTTACCACGATTTAAAAAAAAAAACTGTGGCACTGGGGGGGACAACAATGGCACTTAAAGGGTTAAACCCCAGTAAAAGATAATGTTGTACCTGCGCTCCCCTGATAGTCCCACAGCAGAGAACATGCTGCAAGGTCAACTACAAAAGAATTCTTGGTTTAAGGCCTGACCGATGAGAGATGATGGATTAATCTGGCAAGTGGGTAGTAGTCTGATGTTGTTCTCTGCACCTGAGTTTCGTTTTGCTTACGTGCTGCTAACGAGATGAAAGTCAAAGGTTGGGAGCGAATGGCAACCAATCATAGGGGTCTATGTAGCAACATGCTATACAATGTTGCACAAGCCAATCTTCTGTTGTTACTCTGTTATAATCTGTATTATACGTATTTAGATGTGGTTCAAAGCGTTCCTACCAGATAACGGGCATCCAGTAATGTTACTAATACTTATATGACATATAGGTACATATTTTCCCTTAACCAATCCCTCCCTTTAATAGGTTTTACAGTTTGCCACGTATGATGACATCATAGCTGACGTATTTATTTACTTATTTATGTATTGTGCATTTGTAAGGCGCTTATACATCAAGTGCCCGATTTATGAAATTATTTCCACGGTTCAAAGTGACGTTTCACTGCTGCAAAGTGACTTTGCACTACCGACACAAACCCTGATTCATGGAACTGTGCAAAGTGTATTTTTTAGTGCAAAGTCCTTTTTAAAGGAAGTGATAACAGCAGTGGGGTATGTGCCCTCCCCCCTCTTATATCAGTGAGGGCAATATGGAAGAGAGCAAAAGTTGAGAACGCAAGCATATTTCAACATGCAATGAAAATAAACAGCGTGATGAGCGAAAGGATAAACAAATAGAGATAGAGGAAGAAGTAAAGAGACAAAGAGAAGTGAATGACAAGGTCAAGGAAGTGACCACAGTACAGAACGAATGGATGTGAGGACATCAAACTAGATGACATGGGCATTTATGGGTTAGAGAGAGAGAAGAGCAGGAATAGAAAGAAAGGGAACAAGAGAAAGGTATCCAGTTAAAAAGTCTAAAACATTTGGTTGAATCCAAAAATGTCCAAATAAAAATGTCCCAAAAAAATTTCAAATGTGTTTTTTTTTATTTGTATGTTTTTTGGGGGTTTAGCTAGTAGAAATAAATAGTACATAAATGAAAAAAACAGGGGCTAGGGGGAACCCCTCCATTAAAAAAATAAATAAATAACACATTAAAAAAAATGTTGGGACTTTTTTTTGGGACATTTTTTATTCACTATAAACCCAACAGAAAGCATACAACAAAGAGAAGGAAAAAGAGGAAGCAAAAGGAAGAACCAAGAAGGTATGGGGCAAGGAAAGAAAAGGAGAGATTAGAAGAGAAGAAACGAGAGGAGATAAAGACACAGACATTAAAAATACGTAGGTTGCAAAGAAGGCCAGATGAAGAAGAGATGAGAGAAATGAAGAGATGGGAAGAAGAGATTAACAGGAGTAAAGGACAAAGTGATGCCGAAATAGATCATCGATTTAATAGAGCCATGGTGCTGATCGAAGCACAAGAAGGATGGGAAGGAAAGAGAGGGTTGCAACAGCCGCACAGGGAACTGCAAGAGATACAGAGAATACAAACATGGGCTGACAAGCAAGAGGCAGAAGACAAAGGGAAAAGTATTGGGGACTTATAGAGGAAAATTAGAGATAAAGACAGGTATAAAACCAAAGGGGATATTGAAGGATCCCTATCAAGCGAAACGGGAGGTAGATCAGTTAACGTAATGACATATGAGCACAGGACTTTGTCTCTAAGTAGACTAGATCTTGATGATTTGGAAAGGGATGATAGCCATATAAGTTGGGGTATAGAGAAGTCAGACGAAGAGAGAGCACATGTCGTTTTTCGAAAGATTAAAGTGTAGAAAAAAGGGTAAAATGGTCAGACCTAGAGGACCCTAAAGAAAAAACACCAGAACCGACACCATACACTGAGCGACCACAAGTATGATCATGCAGTATAGGAGACATATCCCTGCCTTATGTAAGCAGATTAAGGTCAAAGCCAGGATAGAAACGAATGGGCGAGACTAGCTCCACCTGGAAAACAAGAAGTGTAGATGGGTATGATTACGGATCAGGATTTACACAATTCCCGTTATTAGAGAAAGGGGAGAATGACCACAATACATACCGTGGCCACAGATGTACAAGGAACATTTGAAATGTAAATTAACTAGTTTGGTTTCAGGTACAGGAAAGTGGATTTATGAATTAGAGAGACTGACATCAGGCATGCTGTTAGCAATAGGCAATATAAAAGGCCTGTCTGAGAATGACCCTCTTTATCTTATAAATAAATATACAGAGTGTTATGATTTGTGCTTATGAAACAACTTTTATTAACTTTAACTGTCTAATGACTCTCTTTCTCTTTGTAAAAAAAAGGATACAGGTCTTGACTCATCTCGCCCGTCATGAGGGGAGCTATGTAGTGGCACCAACTATCGTTTGGCTATTGAGCGTTCCTGGCCACTCTTTCGAAGTTCACAAAAAAATGAGCTGGGTCCTCTCCCACTGTGTATTTTTGTAGGACTGATGCTGGAACCTGGGAATGTCGTCGTACGTTGGTTGCCTCCATTAATTGAGCTTGTTGTAGTTGAATGGCCTGTTGAAAGGATTGTCTATCTGCTTGGGCTTGTTGGTTCTGTAACTGTAACGCCTTTTGAAGCAATTGTTGCCCCTCACTTAGCATTTTAATGAGTTCCTCCATGGTGTTCGGCTTTCGATCCCACTTCTGACACCAAATTTGTGAGAATGACCCTCTTTATCTTATAAATAAATATACAGAGTGTTATGATTTGTGCTTATGAAACAACTTTTATTAACTTTAACTGTCTAATGACTCTCTTTCTCTTTGTAAAAAAGGATACAGGTCTTGACTCTAGGAGAGCAGTCTTTAGTGGAGGCAAATATCTTCAGTACATTCAGGTAAGTCTCTGTATGCGGTTTATATTGATATGCCAAGGCACTCTTCACTTTCTCTTATATCACCTCCAGTCCTTTTTGTATTATTTCTCCTTGTCTTTCTTTGTTTAACATTGAGAGCTTTGAAACTATATTCTCTCACTTTCTTCCTTGCTATAGGCGTTCTGTTTCTCTGTTTCCTCCTGCACTTCCCATACGTCACTCTGAACCTTCTCTCACATTCACATACCTTCATTTCTTACTCTGATCGTCTTTCACTGTTTTTTTATCCGTTTGTGAATCTCCTCTTCGGTACCTGTGCCCCGCCAAATGTAGGCCGTATTCGTCTCCTCTTTCATTCAGCCGATCGGGCTTCGTATGTGACTGCTGGGAGAGATCCGCCCCTCTTAACCGCTTCAGAGCCTTGTCGTGCGATCATCTACTTGGTTATCCCTCTCTCTCCCTCTTCATGCATAAATATTACGAAACGTTGTTCGGTGTTTCGTCTTATCTTCCCAATCTGTTTTCTCCCTCCAATCTACTCACACGGAGCCTGTTCTCCTCACCTCCTGTAACGGCTCTTGTAGTTCCGTTATTACGAAGCGCCGATCGGGTGTTTCTTTTCACCCTCCCGATCTGTTTTTTTCTCTTTGATAGACACACGTCTCGTCTCTTTATCTCCTACAGCGGCTCCTCGAATTCCGACGCTGTAACGGATTTCTCCTTTATCCGGCCTCCTCCACATACGAGTCTCCGCCTCCTCAATAAACAAGAGATTAGCGATATTATGCGATCGCTCAACAGGATCGGGGCTCAACTGGGAAAACGCACAACGGTGCGGTTAATCTTCTTTTATTTTTAACTTCTTGTCAGCTTCTGCTTCATTTCAGTAAGCCCACACATAACCGTCACCCTTTTCTTCTTCCTCCTCCTTCGCCTGGCAACCGAAAAAACAAAAACAAAGAAGAGACAATTGTTGTCAGGGGTGTCAGCTTTTCTGTGATTGGCCCAGTGACCTGTCAATTACTCCCTTCAATTAGATGGACTCAATTAACCCTTTATATGGTCTTTCTGCCTCGTATTAACAGAGCCTGAGCCAGCTGGTGTTCTTGTTGTAAAATCTGCTCCATTTTTATCACACACCCCGCCGTCTAGTCCCTTACGCTCGGGAAGGGAATTGTTCCTGGATAGCAAGTCTGCCTGGGCCATTAATTTTCCTGGACGATGAACTGTCTTGAACGTGAAAGGTTGTAGTGATAGAAACCATCTAAGCACTCGGGGATTAGTGTCTTTGTTACGTGCCAACCATATAAGAGGAGCATGATCTGTCACCAGGGTAAACTCTCTTCCCAATAAATAGTAGCGTAATGTCTCTATGGCCCATTTCACTGCAAGACATTCCTTTTCAATTGTAGCATAGTGTTGTTCATGCGGTAAGAGTTTCCTACTTATGAAAAGCACTGGTCTTTCTGATTCATCTTGCCCCTGAAATAATACGGCTCCAAGACCTGTTCCAGACGCATCTGTGTGTAGACAGAACGGAGCTGAGAAATCTGGACATTTTAGAACGGCTTTTTCAGATAAAGCATTCTTTAGGTTATTAAATGCATTCATTGTCTCTGTTGTATACCAGCCTTTCTTTGTGGTGGATGAGTTTTTCAAAAGATCTGTCAGGGGTGTTGCTAGTGTTGAAAAATGAGGGATGAACCTTCTATAGTAGCCAACAAAACCAAGAAAGGCTCTCACTTGTCGAAGGTTTGTGGGAAATTGTAAGTCTTTTATGGCTTTCAACTTGTCTTCTTGTGGTTTAATCACTCCTTGTCCCACAAAGTATCCTAAATATCTAGTGTAGAAATTAGCCATGAAAGTTTTCTTAGGATTTATGTGTAGACCAGATTCTTGTAATAGTTGAAGTACCTTTCCCAAATGGGTCAAATGATCCTCCCAAGACTGACTGAAGACAATAATATCGTCAAGGTATGCTCCTACATATTCTTCATGTCCTCTAAGAATTGAATTCATGAGCCTTTGAAAGGTTGCCGGTGCCCCATGCAACCCAAAAGGCAAGACTGTAAATTGAAACAATCCTGATGGTGTAGCAAACGCTGTTTTCTCTTTGTCCTCTGGGAGTAACAGTATTTGCCAATATCCTTTCGTTAAATCTATAGTTGTTAGAAATTTAGCTTTACCTAGCTTGTCTAGTAGATCTTGTATTCGTGGCATAGGATAGGCGTCGAACTTGGAAATATCATTCAATTTCCTAAAGTCCATGCAAAAACGAACCGTTCCATCAGGCTTTGGCACCATTACTACAGGTGATGACCACTCGCTATCAGAGGGTTCTATCACGCCCATCTCCAGCATTTCTTTAATCTCATTGTTGATGGATTGGAGTTTTGTCTCCGGAATTCTATAGGGTCTAATTCTTACTACTTCTCCTGGCTGAGTGACAATACGATGGCATGCCATGTTCGTTCTCCCCGGTAAGGATGAAAAAGTCTTTGAAAATCTCCTTACCAAATCGAGTAGTTCTTTTTTCTGTAACTCAGATAGATCTTGATTTACATTTAACGCTTCCAGACCTAGATCTTCTTTTAACTGCGGAAAAGGTTCGAAAGATACCTCCTTTGTATTAATTACTGCCACCGTCGCTATAGGTTCTACCCATTTCTTCAGCAGATTCACATGAAATGTCTGTGTTGAGAATCTTCTGTCATTTTGTCTCACCTTGTAGGTTAGTGGACCTAGAACTTCTTCAATCTCATATGGACTTCTCCAAGCGGCTAGCATTTTGTTCTCAGACGTCGGGAGTAAGACCAACACTTTATCTCCCTTGTTAAATGATCTCAACTGAGTGTTTCGATTATATTAGTATTCCTGTTTGGTTTGCGCTTGTAACAGGTTTTCTTTGGCAATATTCTGTAATTTTTCTACCCTCTCTTTAAGTTAGCAGGCATATTCAGTAAGGGAGATCTCTTGACTCGGTTCCTCTTCCCAGTTTTCCCTCAAAACATCGAGTAGCGTTCTCACTGATCTTCCGAACAGAAGTTCAAAGGGTGAAAACCCTGTCGATGACTGTGGGGTATTCCTTAAGGTAAGGAGTATCCAGGGTAATAACCTGTCCCAATTCTTTCCTCCTGGTTCTCCGGTTTTACGTAACATTTGTTTTATTGTTTGATTGTATCTCTCTACAAGGCCATCAGTTTGAGGATGATACACAGCGGTTTTTAAATGCTTCATTTGTAGAATCGCACACACTTGTTCCATCACCGATGACATAAAGTTGGCTCCTCTGTCAGTAACAATCTCCTTCGGTATTCCCACTCGGCTGATAAAGGGTATCAAGGCATCACATATACTTTGGGCACTAGTAGCTCTAAGAGGAAATGCCTCCGGATACCTTGCTAGTCGACAATCACTAAAATATATTTATGTCCTCTGGAAGAAGGCTCCAAGGGGCCAACAATATCTAACCCAATCCGATGAAAAGGTTCCAATACTATGGGCATCGGCTGCAAAGGGGCTTTCCTCACATTGGCTTTATTTTTCTTCTGGCACTCTGGACAGGCTTGGCAGAAACGAGCCACCTGAGCATATAGACCTGGCCAATAAAACCTAGCAAGGATCTTCTGTGTGGTCTTCTCTGTTCCTAAATGTCCTTCACCAATTTGCAGATGTGCCACTTCCAACACGGTTTGATAATACTTCTTGGGATCTAACAACTGTTTCAGAGTAGCTCCAGTGTCATCCTTGCTAATCCGATAGTATAAGCCTTTTTCTTGAATGAAACGGGGACCATTTCCCGATACCACTGACTGAACTGCTGCCCTAGCATTTCCTAATAGTGGATCTACTTCTTGTGCCATTCTGAAACTATCTCCCCCTTCATCAATTTTCCAGTCAATTGCAATTGGACAAACATTTTTCTCGGCCCAAATTTTCTTTAACTTTCTTAACTCCGATTTCACTTTCCTTTCTTTATTTGATGGCTCTGCAATCGTCTCCTGGGCAAAAGGGGCATTTCTTAACCAACTTTCCTCTATCTTCTTTATGATCCGTGAAAAATTAGGAACATCGGAACCAATCAGCAGAGGCTCTGGTAATACTGGCATGAGGGCCGCCCTTAACTCCATCTGTTCCCCGGCTACCTTTAAACGAATCTCTTTGGTAGGGTAAGGCTTGACATCGCCATGGACACAACGGATAGGAATTAGTGTATTCGGGTCCCCAGTATTCCCCACAAGTTCTGTACTTACTACTGTTTGCAAACTGCCGGTATCCACCATGGCTCTTGTAGGTTTCCCATCAACTTCCGCTTCGCAGGTATAGGAATACGATGTTTTTGGCATTGTTGTTACTTCTTGATATTCTCCTTCTCTGGGGACCTCCATGTTTCCCACGTCCATAGGTTCAGCTTTAGCTCTTTTGGGACACATTCGTGCTAAGTGTCCCCACTCACCACAGTCAAAGCATTGTATGCCTTTTGGCACCATATTCGAGGGTCTGATGCCTACAGGGCTCTCACTTGTTGGTCTCCCTCTAGGGCCTCCCACTCCGGCTTACGTAACATTGAGTTCGGCCATCTTGCAGCAGTGGTTGTTCTGAGAGAAGGGTTATTCGAACTGGGTGTTGAGGTTGGTTTGTTGTTTACCGCATATGACATGGTCCTACCTTGTCCAGCCTTTTGATAGGCTGAAGCGATGTTGACAGCTTCAACCAGGCTGGGCCGGTGATGTTGGCGGACCCAACGTTGCATTGGTAATGGTAGGGCTTCAACAAACTGTTCCATAACAATTTATTCTGACATCTCATGAGCAGTACTGGAGTTAGACTGTAGCCATTTCTCTCCTAGTTCTTTAACTCTATAAAATAACTGCCTCGGTGTCTCTTCGGCTTGTAATCTGACCTCTCTAAACTTTATCCTATATGCTTCTTCATCATGTCCCAAGTGCTCCAGTACTACTCGTTTCATATCTGTATAAGGTGTTTCGCCAGTTGGATTGGCTGCTTGGTAGGCACTTTGCATCTCGCCCGTCATGAGGGGAGCTATGTAGTGGCACCAGCTATCGTTTGGCCATTGAGCGTTCCTGGCCACTCTTTCGAAGTTCACAAAAAAATGAGCTGGGTCCTCTCCCACTGCGTATTTTTGTAGGACTGATGCTGGAACCTGGGAATGTCGTCGTACGTTGGTTGCCTCCATTAATTGAGCTTGTTGTAGTTGAATGGCCTGTTGAAAGGATTGTCTATCTGCTTGGGCTTGTTGGTTCTGTAACTGTAACGCCTGTTGAAGCAATTGTTGCCCCTCACTTAGCATTTTAATGAGTTCCTCCATGGTGTTCGGCTTTCGATCCCACTTCTGACACCAAATTTGTGAGAATGACCCTCTTTATCTTATAAATAAATATACAGAGTGTTATGATTTGTGCTTATGAAACAACTTTTATTAACTTTAACTGTCTAATGACTCTCTTTCTCTTTGTAAAAAAAAGGATACAGGTCTTGACTCTAGGAGAGCAGTCTTTAGTGGAGGCAAATATCTTCAGTACATTCAGGTAAGTCTCTGTATGCGGTTTATATTGATATGCCAAGGCACTCTTCACTTTCTCTTATATCACCTCCAGTCCTTTTTGTATTATTTCTCCTTGTCTTTCTTTGTTTAACATTGAGAGCTTTGAAACTATATTCTCTCACTTTCTTCCTTGCTATAGGCGTTCTGTTTCTCTGTTTCCTCCTGCACTTCCCATACGTCACTCTGAACCTTCTCTCACATTCACATACCTTTGTTTCTTACTCTGATCGTCTTTCACTGTTTTTTTATCCGTTCATGAATCTCCTCTTCGGTACCTGTGCCCCGCCAACTGTAGGCCGTATTCGTCTCCTCTTTCATTCAGCCGATCAGGCTTCGTATGTGACTGCTGGGAGAGATCCGCCCCTCTTAACCGCTTCAGAGCCTTGTCGTGCGATCATCTACTTGGTTATCCCTCTCTCTCCCTCTTCATGCATAAATATTACGAAACGTTGTTCGGGGTTTCGTCTTATCTTCCCGATCTGTTTTCTCCCTCCAATCTACTCACACGGAGCCTGTTCTCCTCACCTCCTGTAACGGCTCTTGTAGTTCCGTTATTACGAAGCGCCGATCGGGCGTTTCTTTTCACCCTCCCGATCTGTTTTTTTCACTTTGATAGACACACGTCTCGTCTCTTTATCTACTACAGCGGCTCCTCGAATTCCGACGCTGTAACGGATTTCTCCTTTATCCGGCCTCCTCCACATACGAGTCTCCGCCTCCTCAATAAACAAGAGATTAGCGATATTATGCGATCGCTCAACAGGATCGGGGCTCAACTGGGAAAACGCACAACGGTGCGGTTAATCTTCTTTTATTTTTAACTTCTTGTCAGCTTCTGCTTCATTTCAGTAAGCCCACACATAACCGTCACCCTTTTCTTCTTCCCCCTCCTTCGGCTGGCAACCGAAAAAACAAAAACAAAGAAGAGACAATTGTTGTCAGAAAGCTTCATTTCCCTAAAAGCTTTTCTGTGATTGGCCCAGTGACCTGTCAATTACTCCCTTCAATTAGATGGACTCAATTAACCCTTTATATGGTCTTTCTGCCTCGTATTAACAGAGCCTGAGCCAGCTGGTGTTCTTGTTGTAGAATCTGCTCCATTTTTATCACAGCCTGCTTACAGCATTCTAGTGGAGATGGCTGACGACATTTGGAAACGAGCAGGGTAGGCAAGTGTGACTGCACAAAACACGACACATGATGGGGCGCCATTTAATAATTGGAGAGCAGATGTATGGCGGGTGCTCAGAGTACAATATCCTGATCCATCAGACATGGGTGCTATTACGACTAGGAAAATGGGGGAGGGTGAAGATCCTGCTGCCTTTATTTAAGATATTCAAGAGCGATGGTGTCTCAAGACAAGAGAACCATGGGATAAAACAGTGGCATTATTTTACCACATTTTATGTCAGGGACTACGTGAGCCAGTGCAACGCTAGATGAAGAAACAGGTACGGATGGAAGCAAAGCCATGGCCAGAAATACAACTATCGTGCATCATTGCCTATTGTTGCAGGTGAAGAATAAGAAGAAAGCAGGAGGACGCGAAGTTAGTTGAGAACAAATTGTCAAAATTAGCTATAGAGGGAGCGGTATTGACAAGTGGTGAAGGGGTGCTGAAATAAGAGATACGGCCAGCCCAGCAAAGCAATGTAGTGTATCCTATGGACCAGACTGGGTAACATATTTGGCCAAGAGGGAGAGGGAACAGACCTAGGGGAGGACGAGGTGGATTCATAAACGAGCTGGGGGTAGATTGCTGTCTTTGGCTGGGGCCTCCCTTTGGAACAGCCTCCCTGCCACTTTGAAACTTGAGTAGAACCGTCTCCGGTTCCAGAAGCACCTCAAGACCTTTCTCTTTGCCTCTGCCTTTGCCCCCCTTCTCCCCTGCTGATCTATTTCCCTCTTGTCACTGTGCACCGAGCCACCCTCTCCTCTGGGCCCAGGTACCTGCTCACCCTGCCACCTGCCTGCACTGCCTCCAGGCCCCCCTTGCACTGGGGTCTGTATCTGTACCCATACAGCTCCCCACCCATTTTTCTTCTGCACTTATCAGACATACCATGTCTACTAAACCCAGCACTTGCCACTTGCTCGCTACACTACCAGTGTTTATTGCCTTTATTTATTCATTTACTTATTTTATTTATTATTATTTATCCATTTCTCCTCTGTTCCGCACTTTCCACTTCTCCCCCTTCCATGCACTTTTACCCTTTTCCCTTTCCCATGCACTTGCACGTTCTCAATGTCACTGGGCCTAGTAAGATCATTGTTTTTGTTCTTCCCTGATCCCCTGCCTTGCCTTGTCGTGCTCTGAAACACTTGTGTATGAGCGCAATATAAATAAAATATCAATATCAATTCTCGGCAGACACCAGTTAACATATTAGGGCGTGACTTGATGCCAAAACTTAACATGACAATATATTTTACTAATGAAGGAATAGTGTGCTCCACTCGAGGGATACATTATATTAATTTGAAAGAGATTACCTTAGCACTCACAGGCCAGAAGGCATTATGAGAGGTCCCTTTGGATCCAGAAGTATGTTTGCATGGAGTGACTGTTTTACTAACGTGGTTACCCAGGTTGGTAGGTAAAATATTGATAATACCTAAAGAGTTTTTGTTTAGACCAGAAATACAGGTTGTTTGTGTGATGAAGAAGGACAGGTTATCCCCTTAGAGCTAGAAGCAGCAGTGGTTAGAGAAGAAAGGCTCATTGTCCATGGGACAGATGATGAGGGAAGAGGATGGAGAGCAGTGTTAGCCCTCGGTGAAGGATGTAGGTTGACAGACTTGAAAGACAAGGAGCTTTTCAGGGACAAATATTCAGATGATGAGTTAGTATTTTTTATGTCTCACTTATTGGATTAAAGTGGAGAATAGAGAGATACTACAGAGAATGGCAATGGTAAAAAAGAAATCAACATTTTTCCAGCAAGATTTAGGAAAGGTGCCAAACTTTTTATGGACCAACAGTCCATATGACATAGGTCTATTGAAATGAGCAGTAGCGGTTAAAATTAAGCTTAAACTAGGAGCAATCGCCACACGCAAAACAATATCCCATGTCTAGAGAAGCAGATGAACGCATATTTGAGACTATTTCTGCTTTAAGTAAGCAGGGAATATTAGTGCCAATAGAGTCCCCGTGTAACACAGCTGTGTACCCAGTGAAGAAATCAACTGGGGGGGGGGGGGGAGTCCTGGAGTTTTATTCAGGATCTCCATCCCCTAAACAATATTGTTGAAGCAGTGTTTCCTTTAGTTCCAAATCCCGCTACAATATTATGTAACATCCAATCTAAGGGAAAATATTTTACAGTAATAGATTTAAAAAACGCATTCTAGTCAATTTCCCTTGATGAAGACTCACAAGATTTGACATCATGTTTGTGTAGCAATCAGCATCCAATACGCACTTGTTTGCCTCAGGGGTACTGTGAGTCCGCCTCAATCTTTAATAGGGTCCACCAGATGGATTTAGATAACGCGGAACTTGAGAGTGCAATAATCCAGTACGTAGATGATATATTAGTGTGCAGTGGAACAGAAGAGCAATGCAGGGAAGACTCAGTGTGACTGATGACAATACTAGCAGAAAGAGGATACAAGGTAGACAAAGACAAATTACAATATTATCAGAAAAAGGTCCTGCACATAGGACAGGTAATCTCTCAAGAAGGGAGAAAGGTGACACCAGAAAGAGCAGAAGCAATTATGAAGACTTAAGAACCTAAAACAGTGAGGGAAATGCAACAGTTTTTAGCCCTCTGTAACTATTGCAGAGCCTATTTTTCGATTAAAGCACATATATTCGACCACTTTTAAAAGTAAAGGAGGCACTTGTAGGCAATAGGAAGATAACATGCACAGATGAAATGATTGAAGTATTTGAAGAATTAAAAAGGGCGATCTGTACAGCCACTGGGGTAGGAATTCCAGATTATCATGAAAAATGTTACTTATTCTCTCATTCAAATGGAGAAGTTCTTACAGCAGTCCTCACACAGAAAACGATATTAGGACATGGTCACAAACCATTACCTTACTATAGTGGGATTTTAGATCCAGTAATGAAAGGGCATTACCCTTGCGAACAAGCGTTAGCTTCTGCTGTGTTTGCTATTTAAAAAGCTTCAAGTACTACAGTGGGGTGTTCACTGACATTATTTGTCGAGCACTCATTATTCAAATACAAAAGTACATTGACTACACAAAGATCATCAGGATATGAGGTTATTATTTCGTATGCAGCGATCTAAGTTGCTAGATGTAAAATAGTGAACCTAGAAACATTCATAGCAGAACCAGTAGGAAAGGATGACTATGTACATGACTGCACAACGTATACTGAATTTTATGATGACATTCCCCATGTTAGAGTAAATGCTCTTGGAGGAGGGGAAATTCTTTTTATTGATGGTTCTTCAAAAATTGACCAAACGACTAGCGAAAGGCATACTGGATCAGCAGTAGTAAAGCTGAACCATGAGGGTGAATTTTAAGTAGTGACAATTGCGAGATTGCCTTCGATTTGCTCAGCACAGGCTGCAGAATTAGTGGTGCTTATCGCCGCACTCCAAAGATATGAGGATGAGTAAGTGACAGTGTACTATGACTCTGCCTATGTAACGCCAACTGTCCCCCCCAGGTTTGTCAAGCTAGTAAAGGACGGGCTTCCTACACGCAGACAGCACACCAGTGCAACATGCGTCCCTATTGAATAAGCTTATTGAAGCAATAAGACTTCCTTTGGCTATTGCTGTCGTGAAATGTGCAGCCAACTCAGAGAAATCAGACATTATCTCTCACGGTAAGGAAGCCGCAGATCTAGAAGCCAAAATGGCAGCATATTTCCCAAATATTTCTTACTGTGAAGTAAAAAGTGTTAAACAAATGTCAGGAAGGTGCATGATGGTAAAGGAGGGTTTTAATATGTTGTCTATTGTTCAGCTCATTGAGTTACAAGGTTGAGCCCCACAAAAAGAGCAAGATTTATGGATAAAGCAGGGGTGTTCTTTATCCCCCACTGAGAGAATATGGAGACAGGGCCGTACTGGAAAGCCAGTTATGCCTTTAGCATTATTGAGGGTGGCAAGGGCGAAGCTTCACCACACCACACATACAACTTGAGAGAGTCTTGCTGCTAGGATTGCAGAATATTATTTTTCACCAAATGTATTAGAACATATGGCACAGTTTATTGTAAATTTCATTGTGTGTCAGAAATGTACTGCAGGGCACACTTTGCGGAGAGTGAGAGGAGACCCAATGGCCTGTTTCAGCATCTACATATAGATCATGTGGGTATGTTGCAGACATGCAAATGCTATAGGTACATGCTGGTAGTATGTCTCTTTTCCAGATGGATTGAGGCAGGTCTATGCACACACCCAGATGCTACATGTGCTGCCAAGTTCCTCGTGCGTGAGGTATTTCAAAGATGGGGTGGGTGTGAAGTCCTGCAGTCTGACAATAGACCGCATTTTGTAAATGAACTATTTGAGCAGGTCACTCTATTATTAGGTAGAAAGAATAAGTTCTCTTCTGCCTATCATCCACAGGCAAATAGGATATGCAAATATTTTAATTGACTCCTTAAAGAGAGGATAGCAAAAATTAAGATTACTTTAAAGAAGGGGTGGTTACATTGGTTACCCCTTGCATTATATGCACAGTGAAATTACCCTGGATCAGATCCCCACATGACTCCCCATGAGTTGGTGACTGGACGCTGTATGAGAATACCTCTTGCTCCTCTTACTAGGATAGAAACTGATATGATATATGATAAGATATGATAAGATAAGTTATGTATAACGCGCCTCTACAGAAGGCCCACAGTGTAGCAAAGACATTAGATGATGAGATGCATAATTATTTGGCAACTATTACTGCTAAATTCGTGCCTAGAAACACTTTTGTATAGGCGTGTTATAAATGCCATATCATATCATATCAATGCCTCCTTTATTTCTCACCAGATCATGAACCGGAAGGAGAGGTCAAAAAGTATTAAAGAAGGCAGCCAACCAATTGATCCCAACAATCTTGTTTATATCCAGGGGACCAGCTGCTGGTATGAAAGTATGTTCACATTTGGAATAAACCCCGTTTCGAATGACCATACCAAGTAGAAGAAGTTACTCCAACAGCTGTTAAACTACAAGGAAGACGATCCTGGCTGCACCTGCACAAACTGTTCAAAAGAGAGACATTGGTGATTTATTTGCAAATATTCTCAAAGGACAAGGGTTAGGCTTGCTGAAAATATGCAATATGGTGCCACTTTGAAAATTATCTCCAGGGCCTCTTTTGGATTCCAGTCCACCCCAATCCTCATCGCCATTGTAAGAGTCTTGGACAATAAAAGACACTCAAACCAGCAGTATAGTTTCATGCAAGACTCCTTTATGATTTATTCTTGTTCTCATGAGAATATATATTTATGAGCTCCCAAGTGCCAGATACGCACGTTTTATTAGAGCTTTGTGTGGCGCTTGTGCTACCACACTCTCCCACTCTCCTCTGCTGCTCACAAGCTCCATCACCCTCCTCTCGGCGTGATGACGAGAAGCGCCATTGTCCTGTGCAGTGACGCGGCTAGTTCGGGACACTATATATTACAATGTGTATATATTAACTTAATGGAGGAAGTGTTAATTTGATCTGAAGTCTTCCCAGTTCTTCACAGATCCTCCATGAATTGTCTGGTACCTTTTTGTTTGGTCACAGTTAGTTTCTAGCGACTGGTTGGACTTTTCTCTCCTGACAGCTTGTTTATGTAGTTATTGTCTTTGCATGATATTGCCCATTGATTCATATCTGGCTCTTTTCTCTTTCTAGTATTTTCTGGACTATCCTATAACGTTCTTTCTTTTTGTTTTTCTCTTCCATGCTTGTTTCTGACTGCTCTGTTCTGTTATATTTATTTACATCATATAATCACTTATGTACCGAATACATTTAATTATTCTAAAGCACTTTGGTATGAACCACTACAGAAGCACTATAAAATAATAACATAAATAGTACAAAGGTCTATAAATATCCAATGAAAATAAATAAATCATTACCACCTGTCACTAACTTTTCACTATAAAATAATAAATAAATATGTCACTACTAGTCTCTTTTCTATACAAAACAAAACAAGCATTGGTAGAGCCAACTGTTTTGGCCTTTGTGTAAGCATGGGGTAGGTATTTACCAGGCACTGCCATAATGGTACCACCTGGCCATAAGATGGTATCAGCTAGAATATGGTCTGATTACCAGGGCACATGATAGCAGTGCCTATTTAATATCTATACATAAGCCAAACATGTTGGATTTGTTCATGCTTGCTTTTATTGGGTCTTCAGTGCAAGGAACAGTTATAAATCTAGCAGCTGAAGTTACAATTGATTAAGACCTTGCTGTTACTGCCGTAGCACTATTACAAAAAATTATATTGCTTTTTATATCACCCTTCATGCAGTGCTGCTCTGCATTGTCTTGTTTCCCTGAGCTATCCTCTGTTAAATCTCAACTGCTTAGAAATAACATTGGCTGGCCTACAGCTGAAGTTACTGTTTGATAGAGCTAATTATACGAGATCCCAAGAGGACTCTTTCTTTGCTCTGAGGATACTGTAGTGGGTGGGAATGGCCATAGGGTTTAGCATGGCCATGGGCAGTCAATGAGTGGGTAAGTAACCCATGGGCTGTGTGGCTATCCTCACATGTCATCTCCCTCCTAGCTGTAATTTACTGCATTAGATTTGGCTTACCTTCCCCCAGAGGCTCACTGTCTCAAGAGCCCTGGTTCTCTCAAGGCTTGACTACTGCAATAGCCTCTTTCTCAACCTCCCTGCCTCTGCTCTGCGCCCTCTGCAACTCATCCAGAATAGAACCACAAGACTTATCCTTGGCCTCAAGCCCAGGGACTGCATCTCTCCGGCGCTGAAATCCCTCCGCTAGCTCCCTGTGGCTGCAAGGATCAAGTTCAAGACCCTCTGCATTGTCCACAAGGCTTAATGGGGCCTGGGACCCACCTGTGGTCACTGATACCTTCTTAAATACTGTCCCTCCTGAACCCTCCGCTCATCTACCTCCAAACTTCTGCATGTGAGCCGGTTCTCTAAGCAGAGATTTGGAGGGAGATCTTTATCGTCAGCAGGGGTCTCCCTCTGGAATAGCCTCCCTGCCGCTCTCTGTCTTGAGCCTAATCTCCTTATGTTCCGGTAACTCCTTAAGGCATTCCTCTTCTCCTCTTCCTTCACTCGCCCTCTACCCTGCTAACCCCTCTCTCCGCTCTATCCCTCTCTGCCTCCTCTTTCACACAGCTTGCTGACTGGCCGCCGGGTGTACCTCAGAGTCTCACAGGTCCCTGGCACCCTCGCCAGTCCTCAAGCACTTGCCTCTGGGCCTGGCTGCACTTGCCTCATTGCTACTGCTCTCGGTCAACTACCCATTGAGAATGGCATCTCTCAGCACTTACCCAGTTTCTGACCAACTGGGCACATCTAGATTCCCCCTCCCTGCCAGGGACGTCATTTAGGGGTCGCCAGGGGTCGCAACTGCAATATTACCGTCGGATTACAAGTGGCGGTAGTGGTGTAAATCCCTTTTTGTTTTTTAGTCCATAAGACTCAAGTGGACATTTTTGCTGAAATGACCGCACCAGTAATCCGCTACAGTAATTCCGGCAAAATTTGGCAGAAAGCTGTCCCATTTACCTCCAGCTGCTAACTGGAGGTGAATCCACCAACTTTAAGCCAAAGTTATAGTTGGGCGGTGCAGTTATGCGGCAGTATACAGTAATACGGTGGAGGATGCCATGGCAATAGGTGTGAGGTGAGCAGGGGAGGGGAAAGACAAATGTCACCCGCATACCCATGCCAAAGTGATACACACTGTAAACTTACATACGTAAAGAAAAGTGTCTCCACCGACCAAGACTGGGTGTGCCATGGCCCAAATTCCTTTAGTCGTGAATACAAAAAGAATGAATACTGTAGGCTAAAAGTCGATAAAACTTGCGCACAGTTGTGTATTTACATTATGATGCATGAGTGACCCGATAGACCAAACGAAGTATTAGTATCACCACTCGAACATCAATGGAGATCTCGACCCCAATTCAGCTGTTTTGATCTGTTGGGCAATGAGGCAGACTCAACACAACCTTCGACTCACAAAAGTGAGGAACTCCCAAAAGCGCTTTGAGGCACCAGAATTGTAGCTACATAGCATAGCTGATAAATAGCAATGACAAGCATGCCAGGGTTTCAATGGGACGCCTGTGGGGCATGTTTAAGTACTATAGCCGTGGCCCCACGGTTCTCGGCTAGTAGGGGCTACATGCTTGCCCACCTAAAAATAAAGACGCAGACACCAGGGTATAAAATGTATTTTATTTAATATGTAGTGTATTTTATTTATGTACATGCTATGTTTGTCTTGGATCAAATCATCCATCCCACCATGTGTTTACAAAGAAAGAACAAGAAAAAAACAATTGGATACAACTCCCCTGCCCAAGAATGGGCTGGGCAGGGAAGAAAAGAATCCAAGGAGGATTTTTGAAGAAAGGGGTTGAGAGCTGAGAATCAGACAGAGAGAGAAAAAGACTTACATGGAGGGGTGGCTGCATCGATTGATCACCCCAGTGCCTAATCCATACATGGGGGCTGCGCGGCAGAACCCCCCCAGAGAGTGATCCAGGGGGCTGAGCTGCTGATGCAAGGGACCCAGTAATCCATGGCAGCTGTTGGCCCGCCCTGGGGCCAAACCGGAAGGGCCCAGCAGTATCCAAGGCCCATGCAGCATGCCTGGTGCCAACAAAGAACAGCCCAGCCCCAGACACATGTGGGGGGCGTTTCAGACCAGGTTGCCCAGCCATGCCCCTGATGGCCCGAGGCGGGCCCTTGATAAAAGTTCTCTGAGGCTGCGTATACCAGGCACAGCCAGGGAGGTGGGGAGCGGAGAAGGAGAAGCAAGTTCCGGGTTGGCCTCGCCAGCAAACCCAGGCAAAGAGGAGGATGGAGGACATCCCGGGCTGCTTTGTTGGGTTGCCCGGATGAAGGAAAGCTCCAGGCCACCCAGCGGAGCAGCCTAGGTCAAGGTTTGCTACAGTGAATGCGACAGGGTCTCCGTAGTCATGGGGACACCGCCTGACATCAAACTGCCAGTGGGTGCACGGCGGTGAATGTGGTGGCGTCCTCATGACAACAGGGACACCGCCTGAAGATGACTGGCGGCACGGGCTGCACACTAACTGGGTCGCTCTGATGATTTGAAAATGCTCCAAGGGTGTAGCAGTGATCATGGATGGGGCCCCCAGCCAACGGAGCTCACACAGAAGATTTGAATGGGCCATGGTTGTGGCCGTGAGTGCGGGTTGGCACCCCAGCCAATGGGCCACCACCCTGAAGATCACAGAAGGCCATGGGGCATGGTAGTGAGAACGGGCAGAGCAACACTGGGGCCGCCCAGGACCCTTGAAAGAGCACAGGGATTCCAGTGATCATGGGTGGCCATATGTGGTAGACCTGGCCACTCGGAAGAACGAACAGTGGAGCCCTGGCCCCAGCCATCATTGCCACCAGGAGACAGAGCCCACAGCCAGCCTGCAACCAGCACCCCCTTCCAGCCCTGCGACTGCCAGCTCTTTCAGCAGCTTTGTATCCAGCCATAAGTGTGCAAGTGCCACCAGAGACAGACCCAGGTAAGGTACTGTGAAGGGGTCACTGACTGCAGCAGTCACCCATAGTGACATAATAATGTTTCTATGTAGTATATATGTTATGGTATGTTATTTTGCATTTATATAGCGCCTTATGTACCATTGGTATGATCTCAAGGCACTGGTAGGTTGAACGCTCTCGGGAATGGAAGTTCAAGTCAGTAGAGAGAGAGAGAGAGAGAGTCGTAAGGTGCGTGTGAGCACCGGATATGTGTGCAGCAGGTGTTGCATTCCTGTGATAGCTGCTTCTTAGCGGTAGGTGTGGTGGATGGGAGATCAAGAGTATATGTTCGTTCTGGCAGGTTGTTATCCAGACCGATTCTGGCTGTGTTAGGCCTGAGGAGAACGCCTAGGCTGGAGGGTGTGTAACCAGCTGTGTTTAGTTAGGATGATGGGGAGTATGAGGCAAGTGATGGTATGTTTGTTTGTTTGTTTATTTTGTGTAGCGCTCCTGACCCAGGGGTATATGGGCGCTTAAACATCAAGTTACAGGCAAAGGTGAGGAACATTTGTACATTTGTGCAGCATATGTATAGTTACAAGAAAGCAGTTAGTGCAGAGATAGTAACAAGCAGACATAGTAAAGGATACATTCATACATTAGTCATACATACATAGTTGGTTATTTATTGAGTAACCAAGTGATGACCTTAGATCTGAAAGGTTGGAAGGTGGGGGTGGATTTGATATCCAGTGGAATAGTGTTCCACAGTTGTGAGGCTAGAACTAGGAAGCTGGATCCACCGGCTCTTTTAAGGGTATATTTGGGCACCGTCAGTTGTAGTGTATTGGAGGATCTGGTGGTTCTAGTATTCTGTCTTAAGGTGAATTTATTGGTTAAATAGGGCGGGGCTAGGTGGTTGAGAGCTTTGTAAGTGAGGCAGATGTTTTTTAGGTCTATTTTTTTGTTGGCTGGAGAGCCATTTGCATGAAATTCTTGTAGCTGAGATATGTTCTCTCCTAGGGATATTGAGGGCGGCACAGAGTGCATTGTTTTGTAGAACTTGCAATTTATTGATTACCGTTTTGTTGGAACCTACATAAAGGCTGTTACAGTAATCCAGTTTGGATTGTATGAGTGCTCTGGCTAAAGTGAGGCAGTTGTTAGGGGAGATGAAGGGTCTGCAGGCCCTAATTAGTTTACCAGTGTAAGTAGTGGCTGAGGCGGTCATATTAATTTGTTTGGCGAGGTTGGTATTCGTGTCTAGATAGAAACCAAGAGTTTTTACACTCTTAGCGATGGGAATGGTATTACCGTCAATGGTGAAGCTGGTGTAACTAGGGCTGAGATTCCGGATGGTATTAGGTGAGCCGACAAGGAGCAGTTCGGTCTTGTCATCATTCAGGCAGAGGCCATGTGTGGCCATCCATGCCTGAATGATGGAGAAGACTTCATTGATCTGGTTGGCGTCCGAGTTGTAATTTACGGATAAAGTGAGGAGTATCTGGGTGTCATCTGCGTAGTTAGTGTAGGTGACACCCAGATGGTCCAGCTTGTTGAATAGGGGCTTTGTAAATATATCATACAAAATGGGTGAGACACAAGATCCTTGTGGGACACCGCAAGTAATGAGAATAGGGTCAGCCACTGCTAGGGGTGAGAAGACCCGCATGGTCCTGTTGTCAAGGAAGGATTGGATCCATGTGACCGCAGAGTGGGAGAAGTGTGCTGCCGATGACAAGTGGTTGCACAAGATTTTGTGGTCAACCAGGTCAAAGCAGGCAGAGAGGTCAAGGAGAAGAAGGATGGCAGCCCTACCTTTATCTTTGAGTTCGTCTATCTGGCTCTTGAGATCAACAAGGGCCGTTTCCGTCCCATGTCGAGGACGAAAGCCAGATTGGCGAGTTCCTAGTAATTGGTTTGTCTCAAGGTAATCCTGAATTTGTAAGTAGGCCACTCTGTCAAGAATTTTTAGTAAGAATGGTACAGTGGTAGTGGGTCTGTAATTCGTGGGTATATCTGTGTTGAGAGTTTGTTTTTCAACAGTGGTAGGACCCAAGATTGTTTCAGATTACTTGGGACCGTGTTATTGGAGAATGACAGGTTTATTAATTTGGTAATGAAGGGGAAAGATCCCTGGCTGCATCTTTTATGATCTGTGCGGGGCAGCTGCCCCCTTGCAGTTCAAGGGTTTCAAGGATGCTATAATTTTTTGTACTTCAGGTATGGTTACCTTTTTGAAAGTGAAGCCTGAGCTAGTGGCGGTGGGTGAAGGACGGGTGGATCTGGAGGTAGGACCATGAGTGAGTTGTTGTCGTTTGTTTTCAATTTTAGTTTGGAGCCCTGAAATTTTGTTAGCAAGGGCATTCTGGATCCCTGTGCACCATGGTTTATCCTTTGTGCAGGTATTTGCGGGAGGAATGGGGTTTTCTAATTCCTTTAGGATGTTAAAGAGCTCTTTTGTGCTAGAGCCTGCCTGAGAGATCCTGGAATTAAGAGATTCTTTCTTAGTGCATGTAATTTCATTTTTGTAGAGGGTGGAGATATTGGTGAGATTAGTTCTGTTGTCTACTGAAGGCACTGATTTCCATAGTGATTCAAGTTTACTTTTTTGTTGTCTGAGAAGTTTGAGCACCGGGGTGTACCATGTATTCAGGTGCGCTTTTGTTTTCCCTTTGCGCATTTTTAGTGGGGCAATGATGTTGATAGCTTTAGCCATGGAATCATTATAGGCGTTGACCAGCAGGTTTAAGTCAGTTGTAGCTGGTAGAGCGTTCAGAATAGGGGTCACCAGGGGTATTAAGGCTTCTACTGTGATGTTGCTCTTTTTCCTAGTTGGGCAGGCCAGTGCAATAACAGGCCGTTTATGCACTAGGTTGCCGATATTAATGTCGAGTGAGAGGAAGTAGTGATCCATCCAGATGAGCTGTACGGGGGCCTTCAGGGTGATGTTGCAATTAAGGGCAGTTACCCAGTCAAGGATTCTGCCCTTCGAGTGGGTGGGTTTGGAGCAAAGTTGTAGGAGGCCATGTTCCTCTAATGCCGTGGCCAGGGCAATGGCTGGGGTGTCGAGAGGGTCATTAAATCCAAGATTGAAGTCTCCCAGTATAATCATTTGTGCTGAAGGTTTGGAACTTTTGGCTACTAGTGAGATGATATCTCCCTCAAATGAGCCAGGTGGCCCCGGGGGTCTGTAAATTAGATGCATTGTGATAGTACTCTTAGGGGAGGTTTGTAATTTAACTGTGAGATGCTCACATGATTTGAGTGGAGGAGAGGAGGCTAGTCTAATATCAAGCGAGGACTTAAAGATGATAGCTACACCACCTCCTCGAGCGTTAGGTCTGTCTACTCTGATGATGGTGTAGTTATCAGGGATAGCTAGGGTAAGAGATGGTCCCACATCATCATGCAACCAGGTTTCAGTCACAGTGAGGAAGTCCAGGTTGTTGGTCAGAATGATGTTGGCGACTTCTATGGAATGGGCGACTAATGATCTAACATTTAGAAGAGCTCCTTTTAGTGTAGGAGGGGTGGAATTGATGGAGGTTACAGTGTGATTGTTAGTCTTGTCGGGTAGTTTAACTGGGCGTTTGCTAGTTCTGTGGTGGGTTCTGGCACCAAGTCTATTGTTACGATTGGTAGGGATGAGGGTAGAAGTTTGAGAGACAGTTAGGTCAGTCGTTATGGAGGGGTTGTAGTCAGGGGTAGGGCAGGATGCTCTCGTGTCGGTAGGGTTCTGCTTGGAGCTATCTGAGCTCTTATTGGTTAGGACATCAGAAAAGTGTGCGTGGTCATAGGTGGGATAGGCAGATTGTGAGACCGGGAGGAAGGCTGGTGTGGTGGGTAAGAATGGTGTGGGGCAGACGATAGGGTGATGTCTTGGGCAGGCAGGTCTCGCTAGGCCATTTTTATAGGCTATGTAGCTGTTATCATTGCAGGGTATATTGCTTTGCATGACACAAAAGGGGAACATGATCGCTGTAAGGCAAAGTAGCATAATAAGGACGTTAGGACCAAGGCACCGTGCAGAGGATTGGCGAATAAGGGACATCGGTGACATAGGGTAGGGTAGTGCCAGATAGTAACAAAGTCAAGGGCTGGTATCAAGTTGTATCTGAGTGTCAGGCAGGCAAGGGTACTGGAGAGTGAGGCACAGGTATATATAATGTGATCACCATACCCACAAAAGGTCTGCAATCTCTTGGCTAGGCACAGATCAGGCAAGGCACAGTATCTAAACTAGGTACATAGGCAAAGTCCAGTATGTTAGCTAGGCACATATCAGGCACAGGTATATATAATGTGATCACCAACCCACAAAAGGTTTGCAATGTCTAGGCTAGGCACAGATCAGGAAAGGCGTAGTATCTAAACTAGGTACATGGGCAAAGTCCAGTATGTTGGCTGGGCACATATCAGGCACAGGTATATATAAACTTGTAGGCGCAGGGCACATTTAAACTAGTCAATGCTAAGCACAAATGCAATGGTTTAGTGCAGTGACTAAAATGCAGTGGCGTAATTCCTAACTTTGAGAGAGCACAGTTAAGTAAAGTGGAATGGGTAACACCTAGATTCGAAATTATACCTTTGGGTGAAATGCAGTGTTACAGCAATTGAATATGGTAAGACACATTAGGTGGAAAACATAGTGTAATAATACTGTCGAACAGTGGGCACTAACTGGGCGCAATAAGGCAAGATAAAACCAGGTGCTTAACATAGTTTGGCTTGATACAATGAAGCAACGCCAAGGGTGTAATTGGCGCAGTTAGGTTAGGGTGCTATGGGCAATGACAGAATCAATGTGGGTGCAGTACAAGGTGTATTTACACATATGCAGTAGTCAATGGAGGCTAGTGCAATGCAGGAGTGGGCACATTCAGTTGGGTGCAGGCGTCCAAAATGCAATAAATATCTGCGTAAATCATGCAGTAGACATCGTTTCAGATATAAGGGCGAACGTTGGTGCAAACGGCAGATACATGTACAGTAGGCCGGTTGTCGGGAAGCAAAAACAAAGCACCCTGTGCTCAGAGTCAAGTTGGTCACTGGAAGTGATGGTGGAAAGGGCTCTGCACGCACATTTAGGCAGTGGGGGTGAATGAATAAGGAGGGGGTGATGGTACACAGGCTGGAGACATGGTCAAGCAGACAGTTATTGCATAGATTAGCAGTTCATTGTGGAAGTAGACGCATATACGTGCAGTGCGGCAGAGTTAGGCCATTATGACAGTGAAGCGGCAGAGGAGGGTGGAGGTGTACCTTATATGAAGAGGGCCAGGGGGTCTGGCAGACGGCACTCACGGCACTAAATAGGCTCGAAACAGGTAACAGCCTTGCCTCCCGTGGGCCTTGGAGGGAGTGGGCCGGCTTCGCCTGCCGGCAGCCAATGGCAGTAAAGATAGGCCAATAAGCCAATCAGGTGGCTGCTGGAAGACTGGTTAGGCAAGAAGAGCAGCAGGCATCGGGTGGGCGGCCATCTTCAAGTGAATAGGTACCTCATGTACCTTAATGAGAACAGCTATACCGAATGGTGTCATAGTATCGCTGTGTTCTAGTTGAGTGGTGGTGTGAAGAAGAGAGTAAGCGTGGAGATGTGATATGGTGGTTTACCTTAGGTGCTTGAGATCGAGCACACTCCAGTAGTTCGATGCACTCCAACCTTTCCATGCACTCCAAACAGTTCCATGCATTTTGGTCGTTTTATGCACTTCAGTCGTTTTATGCACTTCGGTCATTTTATGCACTTCAGATCGCTCCATGCTCTCGAGTAATTTTTGTGAGTGTCCATTCCCTCCGATGTATGTACTCGCTCAGTTCTATGCACACTTTCAGATCGATCCGTTCTATGTATTCCTACTAATCAATGCACTTCGTCGGATCTATACATGTTATCACTTTATCATCTGGTCTGCTCATTTCCACGTTATCCGTTCTCTATGCATCATCCATCCACATCCATGACACGTTTCATACATCCAGTTTCACCCGTTCCATCCACATACGTCATATGTTCATCCACATACATCATCCGTTCATCCACCTACTTCATCCGTTCCATCCGCACACTTCTTCCGTTCCACCCACTTCCTCCGTTCCACCCACTTTTTCCGTTCCACCCACTTCACACATTCCACCCTTTTTACCCTTTCCATCCACATACTTCATCCGTTCATCGACCTGCTTCATCCGTTCTACCCACTTCACCTGTTTCGTTCACACACTTCTTTTTTGTTTCATCCACTCCACCCGTTCCACCCACTCCACCCGTTCCATCCACATACTTCCCTGTTCCATCCACATACATGACCTGTTCCATCTGTCTACTTCACCTGTTCCATCCACATACTTCACCCGTTCCATCCACATACTTCACCCTTTCCATCCACATACTTCACCCGTTCCATCCATCCATTTCCCCTGATTCATCCACATATTTCACCCGTCCTTCTACATACTTCATCAGTTCCATCCATCCACTTCACCCGTTCCATCCATCCACTTCACCCGTTCCATCCACGTGCTTGACCCCTTCCATCCACATACTTGACCCGTTCCATCCACATACTTGACCTGTTCCATCCACATTCTTGACACGTTCCATCCATACACTTCACCCGTTCCTCCACATACTTGACCCGTTCCATCCACATACTTGACCAGTTCCATCATTCCATTTTCTCCGTTCCTTCCACATGTTTCATCCGTTCCTTCCACATATTTCATCCTTTCCATCCATCTACATACTTGACTTGACCCGTTCCATCCACATACTTGACCCGTTCCATCCACATACTTCACCCGTTCCATCCACATACTTCACCCGTTCCATCATTTCATTTTCTCTGTTCCTTCCACATGTTTCACCCGTTCCTTCCACATGTTTCACCCGTTCCATCCATATACTTCACACGTTCCATACACCCACTTTCTCCGTTCCTTCCACCCATTTTCTCCATTCCTTCCACATATTTCACCCGTTCCTTTCACATACTTCACCCGTTCCATCCACATACTTCAACCGTTCCATACACCCACTTTCTCCATTCCATCTACCTACTTCACCCGTTCCTTCCACATACTTCACTATTCCATTCACCCACTTCCCCCGATTCCATCCACCCATTTCGCCTGATCCATCCACATACTTCATCCTTTTCATCCACATACTTCATCTGTTCCACCCAGTTCATCCGTTCCACCCAGTTCATACGTTCCACCCAGTTCATCTGTTCCGCTCACATACTTCACCCGTTCCAACCCCATAGTTCCGTTTCAGCAACATACTTCACTTGATCCATCCACTTCACCCATTCCATTCAAAATACTTCACCCGTTCCGTCACATACATCAGCCGTTCCGTCACATACAACACCCGTTCCGACACATACATCACCCGTTCGCTCCACACTCTACGCCCGCTCCACATTCTACGCCCGCTCCACACCCGCTCCACACTCCACCCATTCCAGCTATACATTTGCACCACACCTTACATCCACTCCACACCCTACACCCATTCAACAGCCAATATCTGCTTAAAATATCCCCACATCCTACATCCGCCTAACACCCTATATCTGTTCAACACCCTACATCCGCTCCATGCTATCATCCACTCCACACCCTACATCCGATCCACGCTCTCATCCGCTCAATGCTGTCATCCGCTCTGACATTCATCTGCTCCACCGACATTCATCCGCTCCACCAACTTCATCTGCTCCACTCACTTATCCATTCATTATGCATTAGCGGTTCAACTCATGTTACTTGTCGTACGCACTTGATCCGTCCCATGCATTACACCCATCACAAGCACTTAAATCATCTATTCTATTTGTTCCATTTATACCATGCACTCTTACCTTCCATGCCGTATATCTGTTTCATGCACTGTACCAGTTCTGTGTACTATGTGCACTCATCCGTATCATGTATTCATCTTTCCATCCTCTCCACTTTATTCCTCTTGTCCATTTTGTTTCTCTCGTCCATTACATTCATTTAATCAATTTCATTAATTTCAACCACTTTAGCGCTTTCATCAAATTATTTTGTATTTTATTTTTTTTCCACTTCACTGCTTTGGTCCATTTTACTCATTCTATTCTGTTTTTCCTTTTTAGTTTACTTCAGAGGTTATTAGTTTTCGATTTCTCGCTTGGAATCTTGATGTTGGATTGTTATTTATGTTATTGTTATTTATGATCTAGTAGTTTGGGCTAGTTTATTCCTCTCGTCCACTTTGGTCTTCTTGTCCATTAAATTTATTTCATCCTTTTCATTTAATTTCAACCACTTTACTGCTTTACTTTATAAGAGGTTTGACATGAACCGTTTTGAATGCGTCTGGAAAAATTCCAGAGGAAAGGGAGTCATTTATGTTGGTTCTTGCGTGTTCTCCAGTGCATGTAGATGCGAAAATGTCTTTGAGGGTTGTGGCTGGGCAAGGGTCCAGCGGAGAGCCAGATGGTTTGCGGGCAGAGAGAAGTTTGAGAAATTGGTTGGTTGATATTGGACTGAAGGAGTCGAACGTTGTTTGGGTGGTGGTCGCGGATGGTGGGTTGGCTGGTATGGAGGGTGGATTGCCTGGTGGGTGTAAGAGAGCTAGTTTGTTGGTTAGAGCATTTGTTCTTTCGAGAGCTGTGGTGAAAAAAGTGGAGAGAGAGTGATTCGCACAGCGATTGTAAGGGGGTCGGCAGGGTGGTGATGCATGATGGTTTGATGAATTCGGAGATGATTTTGTGAAGTTCTTTGCTGGGGTTTTTACAGCTTAGGATTCGGGAGTTGTAATGGGCTTTTTTTTGCTTTCTGGGTTTCAGCTTTATACTGACGAAGGTGCCGGGCCAAGGTCGATCTGCTCAGGGGGGTTTTGTCTTTCCTCCATTTGTGTCCTAGGGATTTATGTAGTTGTTTAGTGGTCTTCAGTTCAGGTGCAAACCATCTAGGAAAAAGGCCACGGCGGGCTGATGGTTTGCAAGAGGGTGTGAGCCGCATTAGTGAGGTGTTGAGCCATGAGTCAAAGGCGTCGGGGGTTAGTTGTTCATTATGGCAGAGGCATTAGCTCAATCCAAGACTTGGTGGTGAGTTGGCGTGCCCTTCCTCTTACCCCGATGAGTCGTATGGTGATAGTAACATTTATTATTTTACCCAAAATCCTATACCCCATACCGATTTCTTAATATCCCACTAGTCCTCTCTACCACATTCTTTCTAAGATTGCGTGGTACTATTACCGATTTACTGTGGGTGGAAAAACAAGCTAGGGTGGCACATGTTCGGCAGAGTTTGCATGCAGTACCCTTTGGGACAACTACACACAGCTATCACCACAGGTGTAAGCAAAACCAACCTTTGGTATAAGTCTGTACTACACAGTTTTTGGTAGCAGAGCTGAGCAGCCAGGCTTATCTCAAGAGGGAATGTGAGCTGTAATGATGTTACACAGAATATTCAGATAAACTCTTACACCCAAGGTTTATTGGTAAAACACTTATTCATTTATTTCACAGTCAGTTATAAAACATTCACTGGAAGGAGGCAATCTATATCACACAAATATTCTTCAGTACTTTACACTGTACGGTTCTGAGGCATTTAAACTACTTTGAAGGAGGAGCAAAATGGCATTCATAGTACTTTGAAGTAGGAGCAAAAAGGCATAGGTTAATAAAAAGAAGATTACAGTTACTCTTAGACAGTGCAAATACTTTGAGTTCACCAGAGGAGTCAATTCAATGCAATAGGTTAGGCCAGAGTCAATTCAATGCAATAGGTTAGGCCAAAGTCAATGTGCTAAAGTCTTGTATAGGATAAAGCAGTTCTGGTAGTTAAACTGAAAAGTCTTTGCCAAAGTTCTCAGAAGTAGTTTGTAAAAGAAAGAATCATATGTTGGGTCACAAGCTGACTAGGCCTGCAAGTTGCCAAAGTTCCAAGCACTTTCGCAGTGAGAGGTAAGTTCTCTCGGGCTGGTTTTCAGAGTACCTAGCAATGAAGAAAAAGATGTAGCTGAAGGCTTCTGTTCCTGGCAGTTCCTGCAGATCTCGCTGTTCCTGAGCCTCAGTCGTAGGGACAAGAGGGAGGACGTTGGGGTACTCCTGCACTGCACTGGGACTGGTCAAAGCTGGCACTTCGCAAATCTTCAATTCCGGTAGCTGTAGTAAAGCACACAAACTGGTCTCCCTCTCCCTGGTTATTTGGTTTCCTGCAGCACTCTGAAGAAAATACAACCAGCTCCGAGGATGGTATCCAGGTGGCTTACGGGTCGAGTTGATTGGTCCAACCAACTCAAAAGGAGAAGTCGTCCTTGCAGGGCTTCTCTGTGGAGATGAACTTAGCGATTCAGGCCTGCAGCAGGGCTTCACCGGGCAAACCAAAGGTCCAGGAGTTGCAGCAGCCGTCCTCTTCAAGCTCGTTGCAGTGGTCGGCTCTTTCTTCCAAGCCAAGAGACTCGCCTTGTATCCAGTTTCCTCCCATTCATTCCAGACTAGTTGCCACTCACCCAGCAGAGTGTCTGTCCTTGCCAGACAGTCAACAAGCCAATCACACCAGAGTGCATTTGGGTCTCCTAGGAGACTAAGCACAGGGAGTTTCGGGCACCTCCCTCACTTCCTGACCACCCCAGACACTCGGAAGGCGATGAAACAAAGGGACCAAACCTGGTTTGGCACGCAGAGACAAACTCTAGAAGGACCTTTCAAAAAAGAAATGGTGAAAAAAGAAGACCAGGACCTGTTTAAACAAAGGGGGCTCAGATGCCATCATGAAAAACATGGCTCCCGCGATTTAACGCTACCAGTATTCACGGTCGGGGAAAATCATGGTAGTTCTTTGTGCCACCAGCCATTTCGAGAGGAAAGGGTAGCATTTGACTGCTACATGAGTATATAGACACAGGGGATACTAAGTAATCCCTCCATCACTCTATTGTAAGATAGGGTGTGCTCGGTCTAGGAATTTAAAAGACTAGTAAAGTCAATTTCAATTTACTTACTCCGGGAAACTGTAGTTTATCCCAGAGAAGGTTTTTAAACCTTGGGAAAGCCTGAAAAGGGTTCCCTGTGTCACTGCACTGAGGGTGCTGTGTGAAACACACGAAAAGATGATGCCTATGGCATTGTCTAAAACTCCATAATCAAAGAACACAAGAGTAAAACACACAACAAAATACATGAGAGAGTGGGAAAAAAGGGTCACACTCTCTCCAGGTAAAAAAAATCAAGTCCTCAAAATCCAGCAAAGTTGCTGGGGGTCTCTAAGGTGAAGGGAATTAGCACATTTTTTAGAAATTCTCCCTAACAGCATACACCACGTTGATTCAACTGTACATTAAAGGGGGTCTGGCACTCCCAGACCTCTAACAGTATTACTGGGCGGCACAGGCACACTTTCGGGCATTTTGGTATGCCACACACTTCATTCGACCACATGCCTCGGTGGACAGGGCTCTGGCTGCCCCCAACCTTCCACAGTCCCGCATTTTCATTGCACCGAGGGCAGGGCCAGGATCCATGCACATTGTTAATATTACCTGTACCATTTGGCACAAAGTTGCACATAAGGTCTCTATTGATATTTTATTCTCGCTACTCCTCCCAGCTAGACACGTCGCTGATGTGGCTATCACTGGGGTGAGAGCTTAGTGGGTGGTAAAAAGTTGGCATACAGACGTCGACTTCTTCGAGGACAAGTTTAGAATGCTACAACAGGTAAAGGATAGGGGTGGGACAACACCATTGGATGTGTATGTATTTACGGGTGCGAAATACCTTGAACTCCATATTCCCATCGTTCCTGAAGCAACCACCTACCGGGATGCTGCTGCACAATTTGATGAAGGCACATGTGGAAGGTTTGGTTTCCCATCTTTACAGCAGCTTTATGGTAGACCTACCATGGGCTGGAGATGCCCCCTGGCGGCATTGGGAGAGGGCACTGGATAGGGTAATTCCTGCGGAAGACTGGATAAATTTGATGTTGCAGAGTCCAGTCTCTCTGAACTGCAGACTCCAGCCAGGTACACGTAGTGCACCTGGCGTGGGCCTGTCCGGTAATATACCATGACTGGCGGGAGGTGGTGCTCCGAATTTCACACATTGTTGGACAAAGACTCGAGATGGACCCTATGGTGGCGCTATTGGGAAACAGGGCACCTGCCACGGACGCCTCTTAGGCTCACTGGTCTCCTTTTGGTGCTGGCTTGTAGGAGAGTGGCCCTGTCATGGTGGAGCCTGCAGAAATGGCTGGAAGATGTGGCATACTGTCATGACATGGAGACTGCTTTCATTCGTACTTTGCATGCTAGACCGCCAGAGATTTGGGTGCAATATATTCAACACTTGCAGAACGCTTGGGGATGCACTTTAAAGAATGAGTGTGTGGCTATGACCTTCAAGATACACGTTAAGCTCTTGTATAATGTTTCAGAAACACTAACACGGTTTGTTCTGGACTCCGGGGGAGTTAGGTTTTTCTGTAAAATCAATAAATAAATTGTTTTAAAAAACAAATTTAAAAACAGAAGAAGAAGAATCTCGATTCAACCATATTTTGGGTGCCTTGATAAAAGGTTGTGGCTGGGTATGCCCTTAAATAGCTGCCATGGGTCAAATCATTAAAATCCAGATGCATGATTCAATGTGTCTATCAACCACCTCCCCACCCTTCCCTTTCCCCAATTTGGGAACTTACAGACCACTTCCCTGAAGTTCCTGCTTCCACAAAATAAAGCATACAGACCCTGGAATGCTTTCCTTCAAAGAATCTGGGCCAAGGACAACCATCTAGTCTCTGGAAATGACCATACTTAAAAGCCAGCTTTTGTAACAACTCAAACCTGACCCAGTTGGCACACAGATTAAGTTTGTAACCCATCAAAAACCTGTCTGGCAAGGGCATTCGACTACATTTTAAGTAGAGACTTATTTGTGGCGCTTTAGTACCTTCCAGTTAGCAGCCAATCTAAAGCTACACAGGCGTTGATGAGTTTGCCTGTACCAGCCAGCTCCATGGACGCTTACTTTCAGGGGTCCTTACCGAAAGAGATAAAGATAGACGAGCGTGGCACTTTACAGAAGAGGGGCATGAACATTTAGCCACGGAGGAATTTCCAGAAAAAAGAACTCTGGAGCACCTGCTGAGAGAGGGAGCATGGATAAAGCTAGACACAGACATAGCCAGTGAAAAAAACACATTGACTACCTGTACTGTGAGAGAGTGTGGTCAAACACTGAAGAGGGTTTGGGGTGGTGAGACATGAACAAGGCTTTGGGTGGGAATGTCGGTTCGAAATATTTTCTTTTTACTGCTTTCCTCCCATAGAAGTTTTTTTGCTATGTTTAGCCTCCTGTCCTGATTTTATGGAGGCCAGTAAAGCCATCTGCTTCACTTCCCTTTTTGCTCATTTTGCTTTAACTGTCTGATTCCAGTACTCAGGGCCTGAGTGTGTGGCTGGGCAGATGTGGCCATCCACGAGTGGATAGACACTGGCAGTTTGAATGGTGCAGATCCTTACCATTAGTGGACATGGGCGCTTTTCCAGACCAAAACTCCTGAAGCCATTCTTCAGATTGTCAAAGTCCTCTACGAAGAAGAGCAGCCCGTTGACAACCCGAGGACAACCCCTGCAGATAACCAGCACAAACTCCATTGAAGCCCTGTGCCTAATCTCAAGAAGGCCCTTGTCGCTGCTTCAGCCCCTAGACCGATGGGAACAACCTGTCTCGACCCCGGCTTGAGCATCTGCACCTTCTAAGCCTTCCGGAAGTGCCCCTGGACAAACCTATGGACAGACCACTCTCTCCGGGGCTACCTTGCTGCAGCAGTTGCTGGTCCAAGTTCATCTTTGGAAATTTGCGGATCTTCAAACTTGCTGATCCTTTGTTCGTCCCCTGTAAGATCGCCTGTCGCCGCCAGAGCGTCTTCTTCTTCCACCTCCCCAGCAAAAGTCTTTTTTTTCTTGCTAGAAGATGTCTGGAATCAATTCCAAAGCCCTGCGACTGACCAAAACTGAATCCTGCATCCAAAAGTTACATCTACAACGCCTGTGACTCCTGGGCCTTCCTTGATCAGACCAGGCACAGAAGACTTGCATCCCTAAAAGATTCCAGAACCTCAGCAGCGGTATTTGGAGAAATCAGAGACAGGGAGACAAGTTAACATACCCGTTCCTGGGCCTTTCCCTCCCAGTTCTCCAGAGGGGTACATGGGTGTAAAATCCTGTGCCTAAAGTACCATTTCCTGACTTTGATCATTGGAGGCCTGGTAAAGGATCGTAGTGACTGGATTGAGTTGGTTTACTTACCTGAACTTTAATACCTGTAATTACCTTTTTCAATTTTGAATCATAACCACTGCAGGGTTTGAAATAGCTGGGAGCCTAGGAAAGCCTTGTTAGCTTGAAACCAGCAGCTACCAGGAGGTACTTTTGGTTCCTTGCTCCACTGTAAAGCACCTGCTGGACCCAGCATGGCTCAACTTGTTGCCAATTTGCTACCAAGAGTGTGGTCCGGGCTCCAGAAGTAGCTGAACCCTAGCCCAGCATCAGGTTCCTTTTTCAGCCCAAGAATGTCCGCTGGGGTTCTTGATTCAGCACCTCTGCTGGGGGGGCGTGAGCGTGGGTCACTACGTGACTACCCAGTAGTTCCTTTTCACAACAAGGCAAGGCTTTACAATCACATTTGCCGCATTTAAAACAGTGACAGATCTGTTGTGGCGGCTTGTTCTCAGACACCTTGACATCCCGTCTCTTCCAAAGGACATACTGCTGCGTTGTGGCAAACAAATAACTGGGACATAACGGACTCAGAGCCGATCCTGCTAGGAGTGTCAAACCCAGAGAGCTACCCAAAGACTGGTCGCTCCGCCAAACTACTCACTCAGCTGCTTCTGGCAGCCAAGATAACCCTGGCCCGGAAATGGAAGACACAGGAGGGCCCCCTGATGCCCCTATGGTCGATCAAAGTATGGGAGACCCTGGTGGTCGAAAAGGTCACAGCGGCAAAGGAAGGTATATTACACCACTTAACGGACTATTGGGTCCCGGTCCTGGACTACCATAGTCCAGCCACAGATGGTGAAACGCTTCTTCGGACCATGGGGAACAGTGGAAGGCCCAAAGACTGGATGGGTGGCGGAGGGATCTGGGGTAGGGATGAGATTGCCCTAAACTGTCTATTGTATCATAATTACTTCCCTTAGACATGTAAATGTTATGAACCTGCTGTATTCGGAAATAAATGTTAAAAATAAATTTTCTAAAAAGAATAAAAACGAGGGGAAAATATTTTCCCATGCAAAAGGAACTCTACAAATACGCGTCAAGCGATACAGAAGCGGCAGAAGTGAAACATGGAAAACAAAGGTCAGCCTGTGGGTATAACTGCTTCAACAGGAAAGGTGGCAACATTGTTCCTCCTCGTACACCAAAACTGTACATTTTATTTTCTTTCAAGCACTTACCACTGTATCCCAAAACACGTTATATAGATGTAATAACCAATTGCGAGCAGCAAAAACGTATTGCCAACAAAATATCCAATAAACCACTCCGGCAAAATAACATGATTTATGAAGAACAGCTGAATAACGTGCAAGATGACAAGAAGTGGATAGAAAGCGTTGAGATGGACATCAAAGGCATAGCCCCACTCCACATCATAATCTTTACTTTGACGCTTCACTAAATACTTGTTGGAAATAACCCACATTAATGTTGCATGTTAATATATGTATATATATATGTGTGTAGTTATATGTATATGTAATTGTTGTTATGTAGTGTAATTGGTAAGTAGGTGGAAGTGTAGTGTTTGGGGTACGTATAGTGGGGTATGTTAAGTAAATTTAAAAGTTGAGATGGGGTAGGATATTAATTATAGGAACTTTAAGTATAGAAACCGGATAGAAGAAAAGTACCCTGGCGGGAGCTATGGAGGCAGTGTGGGGCCTGCCTGAGGCCACCTAGCGAGATGGGATCACCCATGGATGCCATCCTCTGGCCTCACACTCCATGTGGGTGGTACCGGAGTTTAAATATGGTGTCTGTTGCATCAGACTCACCCTCAGGGTCCTAGAGACCCCTCCAAAGAAGGGTGAGCTGGCATAGCAGTTCCCCAGTATGTTGGCGCTCATGCAAGGGGAATCCTAGGGAGAACTAAAGGTAAAAGATGCAAACGATAAGTGTGCTAATAAATAAAAAGGGGTCCCTTTTTGGATCCCTATAAAATTTACACTGGTGTCACTGTCCATTAGTGACCTAAGAACTCATGGTGTAGCCCATCTCTTGTTAATAGTGAGTTCATTTTGGCATATGCAGCGCCCTTCTCTACCCAGCGGGCCTGGGGAACAGGGTGGTTGTTTCCATAGAAAATCTCCCTGCTCCGGGGAAGGAAAGAGTACACCCTTGCATGGACCAGGGCAGGAAACAGGGACACAGTCCACATACACAGGACATGTGAGCAGATGAAGCTCCAATGTCTTACTTTTCCCTAAACTGCCAAGATAAATAGATAAACATAGGGTTTGACTCGTACTGTGAAACTCTTATCCTTCTTAAAACAAAATGATAGGGGGTGCATGGAGGTTATGAGGGGCTTCACCATCCAGGGCCGTCACAAGCGGGCACCAGGGGAGAAAACTGCCCCAGGCCTTGCAGGGCTCATGAGCCTTGCAAGGTTGGGCAGGTGCCTTCCTGCCGCTCTGTCGGCAGTCACATGAAAAAACACTTGCATACCTTTACTCTTCTATGTATGTGTGCTTTGCAGCACACACATTATGGGGAGGGTTCAGGGGTCATAAGGCTGGCCCTCATTAGCAGTAGGGTTCTGGCCGACTACAAAAGGGTGTAATCAAAGGCAACTCCAATTGTGACCCTCTCAGCATCCCTCTGTGCACTGAAATCATGCAAGCCATAGTTGACCGAATACACAGAGATGTTCCATCCCTCACCTGGCTGTCGCATCCAAAGAAGTTGTATTGTAATTGTATTGTAATTGTCATATATAAAACGCATTTACCATTATTATCGACTCAAAGCACCAGTAGTGGAAACGCCCTCAGTGGACCAAAGTCCAGAGTGTTGGAGATCACAGAGTACGATTAGAAAGTATGTTTATTTGGCCACGATAAGGCTTAGCAGGGCTGGCCAGGCTCCGGTAGAAACAACCCATGAAGATCAGGCACGTGGATGGGTGCTGAGAGACGTAAGCGACAGCGTGAGTGCTACTGACTTACTATGTGTCCAGCGTTCCCGAATTTGTCATAGGTCTTTGCTGCATACTGATGTCAGGGTGCTGAAGCATAATCTGGTGTAAGTAGGCTTAAAAACATTAAGTGGTCAGCTAGCCCGAATTTATGTCATAGGTCGTAGCTGCATTCTACTGTGAGTGGATGTAAAGCAGTGCCTGCAGCAGAATGTCCACCAAAGTGGTACATTTACACGTTCCAAGAGCACTGATGCTGATGGAGCGTATCTTTGATGTCGCTGTGTTGTCCGAATGTCTGTGGAAAAAAAGGCCAGCTAACCTCGTAGACTCTTCAAGGCATCATGGGGGAATCGAGGGGAGGAGCTATCTTCAAGTCTTCTTAGCGCAATAGACTGGCAGACCTATTATGTCTACCAGGCGGCTACCATAGGATGTGGGAAAGCAGAGTTCTTTAGGTGCCCTGGACAGGCTTCATGGTTCTATATACGCTCTTAACAGCCATCTACTAACTGCGATTTCAGGATACCAAGGCAGAGTTCAGATCTGTAAGTGTTATGGAGGGATTAACAGCGTAGATCTGGGTGTAAAGGTGGCTGACTTCATCAGCGCAGCACAAATGGCCATGGTTATTTAATAAAACAAAAAATCACACGTTGGTACCTCTTCAGAGGGAGTGGGATAATTATTTTACTTTGTATATTGCAGACAGGGTTGGTGTCCTTTGAGAATTGCCCACCTGTGGAGGAAATGAATATAACTAAAATATAAGGAAGAATTGCGATTTATCTCATGGAACGTGAAAGGAATCAATAGTCCTCTAAAGAGGAGACAGGTTCTCTTCCACTTGAATAGCCTAAAGGCAGACGTGTGCCTGTTACAGGAGACACACCTAACACAAGAGGAGACAGATAAACTACGGAAGGGATGGATTGGAAAGGTGTATGGCTCTTCATTTAATTCACATTCACGTGGTGGGGCTATTCTAATTGAAGAAATCTCGCAATTCAGGTGTTGAAACAATACTCAGATAAGGATGGATGATTGGTAATACTGTTATTGAGTATTCAGGGTGAGGTTTTGACTTTATGCAACATCTACACTCCAACGGTGGATGATGGATCCTTTTTCAAATATGTTGTCCAAGCATTACACAATCAGAATAATGTAAATATTATACTGGGAGGAGATTTTAATGAAGTGTTGGACCCTGTGATGGACATCGGCTGCCTTACATGACCTAATCAAAGAATACAATTTAGTTCACACTTGGAGACACAAACATCCTACTACTAGAGACTACAGTTTCTTTTTCAAAAGTCCACAAAATATATTCACAGATAGATATGCTTTTAACGACTGAATTTGCGACACCCATCGACACAGGAGGCATGATTAAAAATATACACTTATCGGATCACTCTGCGGTGGAGATGACTTTGGCCTTGTGTTTCAATATTGCAAGGAGATCGATATGGAGAAAGAACACCCTGCTTTTGGAGGAGGAAGAATTTGTGGAGACAATTGTTAGTGAAGCAAATCACTTTGTTGAAGAGAAACACACCTGTGAGCTAGATCCGGGGTCAGTCTGGGAGGCCTTTAAGTGCTCCATGAGAGACCTGCTGATTGGGTTGTGTAGTAGTCGGAATAAGAAAAACATTACCGAGACCTGTAACATGGATTTACAGTTTGAAAAGTTAGAGCAGGAGGTGATGAAAAGCCCAAAAAGTTAAAAAGTTAGGGAACTGCGTATGCTTAAAAGTGAATATAATACAAAAATTACACAGAAGGCAGAATATACACTGTTCCGGATTAAGTGCGCATACTATGAAAAGGGTGAAAGGTGTGACCTCTGGTTAGCTTTTCGCTTGCGGAAACATGTGGCGGAAAGAGCAATCCCATTGATTACCATGCCTGATTGCACCATAACGTTTGATCCAAAAGAAATAAATGAAGTTTTTAGAAACTATTACAAACATCTCTACTTGAATGATGCCATATCCAGGAATATGCTGGATTCTGTGAAAACCTGCAACTACAAAAGCGATCTGATGCAGAGAGAGCATCCCTAGAAGAGGATTTACTTTAGAGGAACTGAAAAAGTTGGCCTCATGCCTGAACTCAGGTACGAGCCTGGGACTGGATGCCCTTCCTAGGGAATTCTACAGGTTAATGCTTGACTCAGTCTTCGGTCTTATGCACGATATGTACAAAGCATTAATGACCGCTGGGTATTCCCTCAGATGACTCGTCATGCATCAATTTCATTGATAATAAGGAAGGATAGAGATCAGATGTAACCTTCCAGCTATCGACCTATTTGTCTACTAAATACTCACAATACAATTTTACCTAAAACAATGGCAAGAAGCCTGGACAGATTGCTGCCAAGTTTGATTGACCCAAACCAAACTGGTTTCATAAAGGGGTGACACGCGGCAAGCAATATGAGAAGACTACTAAAGACAATTATACAAATAGATGAGTGTGATGATTTCTTTAGATGCTGAGAAAGTATTTGACAGAGTTACTGGAAAGGATGGGTTTTGGAGAGTCGTATATAAACTGGGTGATGCTGTTATACTCAAACCCGACGACTTATGTGATGACAAACGGAATACATTCGGAATGATTTAGATTAGAACGTGGCACCAGACAAGGGTGCCCATTGTCTCTGCAATTATTTGTGATTGCCATTGAGCCTCTGGCCACTGCGATCAGACAAGAAGGAAAAATACAGGGAATTAGCTACGGGAGGGATAGTAAAAAATGATGGCTTTATACTGATTACTTATTGGTTGTGCTGAGAGATATGTAAACCTTGTTTCCGAAATTAATGGAGCTGATTTCCCACTTTGATATTAGGTCTGGTTATAAGATTAATTGGACAAAGTCTGAGGTGATGCCGCTTACAGCGAATAGTAAGAAATATCAAATCACTATCTTAGGGTTCAAATGGTGACCAGAGAATTTGAAATATCTGGGCATTTGGCTTGCAAGTAGGTTAGAGAAAATCATACCAGAGAACATGATGGTTTTACTTGTGGGTCCTAAAAGAACTGGAAAGATGGAAATTACTGAAACTTTCATTATGGGGTAAAGTAAATGCTCTAAAAATGATCTCGACTTCAAGAATTACATATGTTCTCAGCATGCTTTCATTGCATTTTGGAATGAGATTGTGGAGGGAATTTGATGTTCTTCTGTAGAATTTTTGATGGGATTATAAGTCGCCTAGAATGAAACTTTGAAAGTTGCAATTATTGCAGGAAAAGGGGAGACTGGGACATATCACATAGCGTTTACAGCCAAATACTTTATGTCGTTGTTGGATCCAGATCCAGATGAATGGGCTAAGGCTGAGGCGTGCCGGTCCACTAGCACTGATGGTGATTTTAACAAGTGAATCAAGGCGGGCTGCTAAGGTAGAACCAACAATTGAATTTTTGAGGAATTTGTGGAAAGGGATGTTGTCAATGTTAGTGGAAAATGCACATAAGCGAGATGACTCTTCCATCTGGTACAACCCTGCTATAGAGAAAAATAAGATGCTTTTCTGGTCGGATTGGTTCTTCGGAGGAGTACAATTGATTGGTGACCTCAGAAGAAATTATAGATGGTTGACGTTTGATCAACTACAAGCAACTTGGTAAATACCAAATTGCACACAACGTGATTACCAAAAACTAAAAAGGGCTATTGGTGAAATCTCAGCGTAAGGGGAGGCTGATTTTCAAAGTTTAAATACTCAGGGCAAGAATGACGATCATTTAGCAAGTAGTTACTATGAATATATTGTATCTAGGGCTAAGGGCAATACACCCTTATTAGAGGAAGGGACAAAAAGACTGCCATGTAAGATGATGGAGGGGTGTTGGGCAAATGTATATAGGAATGTGTGGTTCTCGTCTCTGAGCTTGGGGGAACGATCGCGACAGATTAAGATCTTAAATAGGGTCTACTGGACATCAGAGACATTATATAAACGAGTAATGTCTGATTCAGACAGCTGCAGTGGCTGCTCTCATAGAGTGGGAACACTATAACATATTCTTTGGGAATGTGTTAATGTGAGAGATTTCGGGGGGAACTTTGCACAATGTTCAACTATGTTTTGGGGCTTTCCCTGGATTATGATTTTGTGACATTAATCTTAGGAGATGACAAAATGTTGGAAGATTTATCTGCAAACCAGAAGAAGTGACTCTTTTGGGGTTCCATGATGGCAAAAAGCTAATATTGAGACTATGGAAATCCAGGGTGTTTCCGAATGAGGAGTGCTGGTTGGATGAAATGTCAAAACGTGAGATATGGAAAGGTTAATATACAAAAAGAAAAAGAGAGAAATATTTGAGAAAATCTGGGAACATTTTTTAGATCTGTACTGTCTCGGTATACCTACTATTGGGGGCTGCAGGTATTATATTTGGACTGTTGTAAAATGTATAAATTGTCAATAAAAAAATTAAAAAAAGAGAAATGAGCCTTCTAAAACTACACTGTTTCTTATGCAAGCATGTGTTAAACTTCACAATTCTTCAAGAGTAACACATTTCCTCTAACTATCTAAGTGTAACTCATTGCTTGTCTTTCATATATAGGGTTAACACATTTCCTACCTCAGCAACCTATCTAAGTTTAACATAATTCATTGTACCATGTATCCTGGTCACCAGTACCCTGGTCATCTTGAAAGATATCTTCTACGGCGTCCTCAGTGACATCAATGTCACCATGAGATGGTGGCCTATGCACTGTGTGCATTCTTGGTGATTTTGCTGGTGACTCTACTTCCCCTGTAACTATATACTTTTGATTTATAGGTGTGTATTCAAGAAAATCTACAAATAAGGAAACCTTATCCATGGTTTCTTCAAACCGTTCCCTGGTCTATGGACCAGTCTTGGGTGTATCCTGGAGAGGGAAAATGATTGCCTCAAGATCAACAGTATGTTGTCTTTTATGTAAAGCATGTGTCAATTGAGAAGTGGCCCATGTGTCTGTATATAATGTGGCCCTTGTGTCTGTGTAGATGTTAAATCAGTTACCTCTCTAGATTGTGATGTGTTTTTGGATGTATCTTATGCTTGTGTTTCGATGCCTTTTTTGATGTGGGCGAACGTGAAATATGGTCTGTCGACGTTTTATGCACGGCACCTGGTGCACTCGGTGTCTGTTTTTTATTAGAAGCAACTAGCATGCGCAGCGTTTGTTTGTGTTTGTATCTATTTGCTAAACACAGAGCCATAAGCGCAGAGGGCTTTGGATGCACCGCGGTAGAAGACCCCAAGGTGCCTTCTGTTTCTGTGTGGCCCTCCTTTGACGGAATCGTCAAAGAATAGCTTGGGGTTGTGTACTCATGATGGTGCGTATGACCCCCTTGATGTATGTGCTTGTGTGGGCCCTTGTCGACAGGAGTTGTCCCCAAAGCAGTGCACGGGACATTCCCTACGGGGCTGGGGACTGGCACGCGGGAGTCTGCCAACTCTTCTTCAAAGTCTTCAGTGTCTAAAAAGACAGAGGTGCTGCCCTAATCTTTCTCCGATTCATATACACCGGTGTGTGAATAAGACGGAGCCTGCATGCTGTAGGCCGCCTCTGTGTTCTCGGAGTATTTTAGGGCGAAAGAGATTTCATGCTGAACAGCACTTCTCACAATGATCCCAGGGGGGAAAGTGGTTACACACGTTGTGTGTCTTTCCACCGGAATTTACGATTGCATAAAGGACAGAACTGAAAGGGTGTCCTTGCCATATTTATCTATAAAGGCAGTTAGACAGTGGTATGAAAAGTGAATAGTGGAAAGAGGCATTCTCTAGAAGTGAAACATGTTAAATCCCCCACTCTCCCTAGCACAAAGGCTGAAGCTTGATGTAGGCCGAAATCAGTGGTGAGTTGCTGCCGACATTGGTGGAGAAAGTCTTCAGTCGCTTGAAAGTTAGTCTCTGAAAATCATTCATTGAAGATGGGTCTGTCCAAAAGACGCATTTATATGAAATAAAGAAATGTAATTAACATAAGAGCAACCAACTACGATGTTGGAAATAAACAATCTGAGGACCTTATGATATGATAAGTAATTTATAACGTGCCTGTACATAAGTGTTTCTAAGTGCTACAGGACAAGGAAGGGAGGACAGAAGGAGGACAAAACAACAATCTTACTAGGCCTTGTGTCAGCCAGATCGCACAAGTGTGGGGGACGGAGGGGGAGAAGTGCCAGAGGGGAAGGGGAGGAGAGAGTGCAATGTAACTTGGAAGTGCTGCCGGGAGATGGCTCATAAGTGCAGAGAGTCAGGGGGCTGTAGGGTTGCAGATACAGTCCCTCAAGTGGTTGGCATGCCCGGAGGCATTGCAAGTACTTGTCGTGTGACCTACCATGGATACAGTACACTTCAGACTAGGGATAGTATTACAAACACGCCCTGTCGAAGTCCCTTTTTGATCTTCAAAAACAAGTCATGCAATATTCAGCCCCTTTCACTAAGCGTCGGCCTATGCAAAGCATGTGATTCTAAGCAGATCCACAAGCCTCAGAAATGCATACATTCACACACATTGCCCTCCCCCACCCTCCCTACCACATCGCTTTTATGAGCGCCTCAGTATTTGATAGTGGCACTCCAGCACGCTTCCTAGTAGTAGTGACAACTAGTGAGTCAGGTGTTACATGACCCTGAATATATAGGGGGGTCAGTTGGTGCCAGCTTGTACATTTTCTCCACTTGAGGGTTTACTGCCTGTGTGAGTGATGGTGTGAGAAGAGAAGGCATAGTTCTCCTTTAAACAGAGTACAAGAAGGGGATAGCCTTTTTTCTTCTTTCGGATGTCCTTGACAAAGTCAGGGTCGGAAGTACCCGCCAGTGTTTGGATGGGAAAATGCTCTGCTGCACTTTTAAGCAGATTATTAAAAAGGAGTTGGTCGTCAATGGGCAACGAGCCCCTTGGCTGCTGTAGAGGATCATCAACATTGCCCAAAAGAACACCTGGCTCAACCAGGGTATCATGGGTGGGAGTTGCTGGTCAAGTACTTTGATCACTGTCCCCTTGCCAAAGATGTTGATCTGATCCCCTTGGTCTTGCACCAAATAGAGATCACCTTGATCATCTTGAAAGATGTTAGAAGTATCGTCATAGATGACATGAGGTGAAGAGTGATGGAGACAAGGAGACTTGGAGGGTGGCTAACCCCCCTCACAGAACAGGGTATTTTGCTTAATGGGATACTTTTCCATAAATGTTACGAATTCAGATACCATGTCCATAGTTTCTTCAAAGTTTTCTTTTGTCCTGTTCTTGGAACTTCAGGAAGGGGAAATACAATTTACTCTGGGTGAACAGGCCTTTTACCTTGTAGGGACTTACACAAGGTCTCTATAGACGTAGTGTAAATGGAAGAGGTTTTGAAATGGTAACATAGGGCCTAGACAGTTGTGTAGGTGCCTGTGCTGTTGATTTGGCGTGTTTTTCTTTAAGTTTATGTTTAGGAACATGTTACGACAAGCCTTTTGATGTGTCTAAATTAGCGGTCGATGAGTGTTTATGACCAGCAAGTGATTTTTCAGCAGATTTAGAGCCAATGCAGCAAATGCGAAGCAGGCTTCAAACTCAAAGGTACAATGTCTTTTGATGAAAGTTCAGTTGCCTTTAAAGCCCCTTTTGACGATCCCGTCAAAGGTTGGCTTGGGTTTATACGTTTTTTGAGTGCACATGTGTGCCGTTTCGTCAGTGGACTTCCACATAGCAGAGCTTTCGGCCCGCCTAGTGGGGCTGTGGACAGACACGCGGGAGTCTATCAACTCCTCTAATAAGTCTTTGGCTTCCAAAACGGACCCACAGCTGCCAAGGTCTTCCTCATCTGGCCCAACAGCGCCGGTGGGGGAAAAGGGATTCAGTCAGCATGGCGTAGGCCATCCACTGATTGGAGCACCTCTCTTTAAGCGTTTTCAGCTTAAAAAACGTACAGGAATCGTAACGCTGTTTGGCGTGATCGCGTGGAAGACATCTATTACACACTCAGTGTGCATCGTTCTAAGGAAATATTTTATTGCCGGAAGGACAAAATCTAAAGGCCGTCCGTTCCATAGTATTGTATGAATTTAGCAGCAGCTATACAGAAATCAGTAGAGAAGAAAGCGGAAAGAGGAATTCTATGTAGAAATGTAATTGTAGAGACCCCCCCCCCGCTCTCCTTACTGCAAGGCCAAAGCCTGGTGAAGACTGCTGCCCGCCGTCGCGAAGGAGATGTTCGTTGAAGCTTCAGATGGTAGTCACCGGACTTTGGAGGATCGATCGTCGAGGCGACTGTAGGAAGATTAGTAATAAAAAGTTGTTGAACATTTTGTTTTTCACAAGACTTCCACAAGCCATGATGATGTAGTATGTGCATTCATTGAGTGTGTAATACATTCCATGTTCACTGTATGACATCCCGTGTGTCCATTCACTATAGTATAACCCGTATAGCATTTTCATCTTTCTTTTGAATATATTAATCATACGTAATAACATACGTAATAACATTGTTCCCATGCAATAACCACATTTGAAAGGGCCATGGATAGATTTGAGTGACACCATGGTTAAAACGATAGCTCAGTGTGTTAATCACTTGTTGCATGCAGAGATCTGTATTCATATGCTTTATCACAGTACCCAATCTTGGCAAGGACAATTCAGCCTTTACTCTCGTCAAGGTTGTTTGTGTATATAAACATTGTTGATAGGAAAACAGACTAGACTACAAACGAACATACCTCCAAGAAAAAACATTAGTTTCCAATGCTAAGAGTATCAATATGACACATCTCTATTTCCCATCCCTAATGAGGAGCATAACACGTTGGTTGGAGATGTGATTAAGTAGTCAAATTAGAGACAGCAAAGCCAACGAGCTGAGATCAGTATGCTGGTCTCACCACCAGACAATACAGTGATCCTAGACAGATCATCTTCATTAATAATATAGCATCGTTTAAAATATTTGCCTTCTCACATTCTTTTTGCATTCCTTAGCCCATTGCCTGCACTTTATGTTCAAATAGCCCTTTTGAGTAGAATAGGTCCTAGATAGGAGGAAGCTAGTTCAATGTGAAAGGCCTCTGGTGAGCTTATAGGACACCAACGCTTTGCTTTTTTTCTAAAATGTCAAATGTTCTTCTTCATGTCATGAATAGCAATGTGAAAGCCTGTGCCAAACAATGATTATAGGCAGGTGACCTAATCACAAAGTTTCTTTTCTTGAGTGTATTTATGTATCCATTTATTCCATTTATAAAGGAGAAACAGAACAATGAATATGCTCCTTTTGGATGATACATTTTTCATGGTTTAGCATGTGATTTAAACAGTTTCCGTGACCGGTCTACAAAACATGGGGCCTCATTACAAGTGTGATAGTAGCCTTGCCCGTAAAACCGGCAGGCTGCTGCCAAACCTGTGAATTTTGTTGGCGCCCGTGACTGGGCAATTACCGGGTCATTACGGCCCTGGCATACCTGGTAATTGTCCATTCGCCGGCGCCGGAATGAAATGCTCCCCATTCCCATTGAGCCCAATAGAATGGAATGGGGAGGTTGGATGCACCGGCACCATTCAGAATAGTGCCGGTGCATCAGACATGCTCTGCTCGCGGGTGCCGGTACACCCGCCAGGTCAGACCAGATGGGCGGGAAGTCACCAGCGAGCAGAACTCTTAGTTTGCTGGTCCGGTAGCAACGGTACCGACAAGCTTACCTGTACTGTTATTACCGGACCGGCATACTTATAATGAGGCCCATGGTATTAGTTTCATTCATGGACTTCAAGTTCAAGTATTTAAAATATTCACTAATAATTAAATTTTGCTGACAAGAACTGGAAAATAATGTAGTAAAGGGACTGGGCTCAAATCACAGCTTCACCATTGAACACAAGTGCGTGATCCTGGCCAACACATTTAACCTCAGTGTCTCACTTGTTATAAATTCCATGACTTAAATATATTAAGTCTTTTAGAGTTATTTAGCTCTCAGAGGAAGCTTTTCAAACAAGCCTCACTCATGGGTTAACTGGCTGCAGTGTAGTGTTTCATATATTATTTTTGTGACCATTCATATATTGCGCACCACAAAGTCATTTGTTTCTTGGCTTCCTCGTGGCAACAGCACTTGAAAACCACAGACCTCTTGTAATATCAATCTATGTTCCGATAAGTGCCTGTTCTAGCAACCTATATCCTGTATGCAGGACTGGGGATCGATGCTGTGATACGTGCTCCTCGTTGCTACTAACCTGCCGCCTGTTTCTATGCTTGAGCACTTGTACATTCTTTGAGGCTGCTTATCTCAGTACTGCATCTATGCGTGGGTATATGTCCCTTTTTCATGTGGCTACTGATCTGTATTCTGCTTGCATACTGCAGGTGGTACATGTTCTTCTTGGCTGTTATTGTTGAAATGAGACCTGCACCTACGCTAGAACCCACCGCCCGTGGGCTACTCATGTTGCCCTTAAAACAGCACTTGTTTATTCAGGCTAGCACCGATTAATGGAGTTTGGGGGCTCTAACAGAGATCTCATACTTATGGTGATGGCTGCTGCCAGTGGAGATGTCAAGCTATGGATTGTAATTTGGATGTGGGGGCTGACGGACACAGATTTAGGATTCCTTAATCCTTTTTGGTTTGTGAGCAGCCCCAAATGGTCCTGTGCACGCAGGGTACTTTGTAGAGTCTTTTGTCTGCATAAAGGATATTTTGTGTCTATGTTTCTCTGGAGGAATGGCTCATGTGATTCAAGGCCACCTGATCAGAAAGAAGGAGTGGAATGGGAGGGGTTGAGGGACTTCTCAACACCCGTCTCATCACAAAAGTTTATGTTGTACGAAGCCTGAACACAATGAATGAAGAGGGACCAATTCTGGCGACCCCCGCTCCCCTGCTCAGATACACAATCTTTGCCCTAATCATTAAAACATTTGTCAAGTACATGGAGTTTTAATGTGAAGGTACTTAGATAAGTCCCTTTTAAAATGTAAAGTGTGTATATATAACAGGACCGTTGCGAAACGCGTTGTACGAGGCAAATCTGTTTCTACTGATGCCTAAATAAAACTGGACATAAGAAATGCACATGTTGTTGTGTGATGGGCTGATTTGAAGGAATTTTACGAACTGGCATATGGCTGTAACTTGACGAGTGCCGTCCTACTCTGGAAGAAGTGCGATAACTTCTTCTTTTTTGAAATATATATATATATATATATATATATATATATATATATATATATATATATATATATATATATATATATATATTCATTCAAGGAAAAAACATTAGTTGCAGGGATGTTAAGGTGAGCAATTCATTGTAACAAAACCTGTGAAATTCAAGGAACAAACTTTAGTTGCAGGGACGTTAAGGTGCGAACTTAACGCAACAAATCCCCTGAAATTCAACTAACGCTGCCTTAACTTTGCGACCCCTGTTGCGCAGCCTATAACCACAATGATGATATCAGAGGTCACATTTTTTACTGATAGCCACGGGTATTCACAAAAACTACGACTTAAAGAAATGTATTTCCACTCCAACAAGTGTCCCTAACACACATATAAACCCCCCTCTCCACTCCCCATGGTCCTCCTCCATTCCCCTGGTCTCTCCCAATCCCCCAAAACACTCAATGCATCTGCAATAACACTCCACCCAAAATGTCGGATAGCCGCTACCACCACACGTCCACAAACACACAACATGCCATTTGCCATAATATAGCCGCGGCTGCACATGGTACCACATCTACCCGCGGGTAGCAACGCCGTGCACAGAGTGACTGCTGGATAGCCGTGGATCATTACAACAGTATCATCAACCAATTCCAAACTCGAAAAACACACATATCATACATACCCTGCTCACACAAACTACTAGAAATTCAATCTAGGAATAATTTTCTTGGAAACAGACAAAGACTTTAGACATCATGGCTGGTTTGAAAACTGTGTAGCTGATCGGAGACAGTTGGCTGTTTGGTTACTGCCTTTTCCCCACCCCACCACTTTCAGAGTGGCTTCTGCATAGCTGGGGATAAGCACAACAGTACCATCAACCAATCAGAAACTTCAAAACACAAACATCAAACACCCCCTGCTCATACAAACTATTAGAACATTCAAACTAGTAATCATTTTCCCAGGAAAAAGAGAAAGACTGCAGATATCATGGCTGGTTTGAAAACTGTGTATCTAATTAGAGACATTTTTCTGTTTTGGTTGCTGGATTTTTGTGAATAAATAATAACATGGACCTAGGTTTTAAATATTTTACAATAAAATGATTTGGTTCGTGGGGAATGCGTTGGCTCCAAGTTTTTCCAAAATGGTTAAGTCTGAGAAGTACAGGGCAGCCAGACATCTGCTAATTCATTGTGGAGGCAATGATTCGGGGAATGTACCAAAGTGCGTCCCTTACTTTAATGATAAAACAAGACTTGGAAAAACTAATGGAACTATTTCCTCACACCATCTTTATCTTTTCCAGTCTGACTCAGAGGCAAAAATGGAGATGGACCACCAGATTTCATGGTAAAATTAAGAAATCCCGGGGAAATGTTAATAAAGCAGTTTCAGCATTCATGACAGACCACAACCAATTATGGATTTCAAACAACATACAGTTCTACATGGCCAATTTCTATAGACATGACGGAGTACACCTAACTGATGAAAGAAATGCGGTGTTCCTTCAAAACATCAAAACAGTACTCCAGATGGGCTAAAATACTGCACTCAGTGTACCCTAAACCAGTCCTTTTAAGGACTACTTATGACATATAAATACACAAATATAATAAAATAAATAAAAACACATTTGTTATTACACCCGCGGTTACAGTTCATTGACTTTTATCATAATCTTGGTGACATAAATTGGTTAAAAAGGGGGCTCACTTCTGGTTTTATATTACAATACAACTTAAAAGATCAATACAGTACAGCACTACTCATGTACTTATGTAAATTAGCTAAAGATAAAGAAAGCAGAGAATAATACTTAACAGTAAACTGGGTAGGCAAACATTTCACATCCACACAATATAATACCATAAGTGAGAATACCCAACCTAAAATACATTGTATGGGGAATCTAAAACTAAAGTACAATTCCGCCTTTTTATATTCATTTTGTCAAACTGTTTTCTTCTCTTTTTCTCCAAAGTCTCACATATAGAAAACTCTAAAAACACACACTCAAAATAAAAATGACTCTCAAATACCTACCAGGCCACTGACGATGGCCTATGGCCATGGCCAGTGATTTTTCACCCCAAATTCACTATGCCTATACAAATAACTTGAAAAAATATATAAAGCACCGACACCCCAAAATATATAGCAGCGGGCCCAGAACTACTCCTACCCACGGATATCTGTAGTCCGTCATTGCCTCGTATAAAGCAATGAATACTGGCAAAATGGCTGGGAAAAAATCCTTTCCTACCCCCCCCAGGACCACAAGTGCCCCACTCATCTGTGCCAGCTCCCCCCACTCCCCAGATGGCCTCATCACCTCCCCTGCCCTCTCCCTTGCCCCCCACATCAGACGCTGTTTATGTAATGCAGTTTGCTTTCAGATGTTGGCTATTCGCGGCTATTGCCAAGGCTACAGATAGCTTTGTTTTGCAAACTCAGTCCCTAGAGTCCCTCCAACTCCCATATTTCACTTGCTGCCCTCTAGCCACCCCCACCTCTAGCCTGATGGCATTTGCATATATTTTTTGACCTGCAAATAGCTTTTTTCCTGTGTTTCATTTTCCCATATCCTTGGCTATAGCTGCGGATATTGCTCACATCGAGAGAAAAACAAGGTGACGGTAGTTTCATCTAAAACACCCGGTTTCGGGCAAAGGAACCCTGTTGTCTGTCAAATATTTAAAAAGCTACTGCACGAAATAATCCCAAACCATGCATAGATCGCGAGTCAACGCTTCATGCCCAAGTTGTTTCAGACCTGGTCCAAATCCGTCCAACAGTTTGAGCTGTGTGCTTTGGCACAAATTGACCTTGTTTGTCTATGGGAAAATGAATGGGATGTAGGCGTGCTTTTGTCAAAAAATATTTTTGGGAAGCAATATTTAACAACTCTTTACGAAACTTTTCAATTTGGGGGGTGGGATATGGGTTTTTAACCCCTTTTGAAATTTCGGCCAAAACCGTTACCCAAATCAAAAGTTATTAACAATAGAATTTTGAGGGCTTCCTATGGGATTCCGACTCACCTTAACTTTATAATAATGCATATAACACAAGATTTAGGACTCAATATCACTCATGCAGAGAAACATGTCTTTGTTTTCTGTTATTTGCAGTTACAATAAACCAAATTTGACTTCTTCAATACATAAAATAAAAGGGTGACTCTTGAGTCTCAGGCTGGTTGCGCCGCTGTCCCAAAGCAAAAAAAATAGTAATGGGGCCTCACCACATTTTTTGCCCCCGACCTCACAACATGCTGTGACAGCCCTGCCACCATCTAAAGGGTCTGCAACCTTTGGCTCTTCAAATGTTATGGACACCAACTCCCACGAGCTCCAGCCAGCACCTCAATGCTGAGGCATTCTGGGAGTTGTAGTCCAAAACATCTGGCGAGCCACAGGTTGCAGACCCCTGTGACCCTCACCCCCTACAGTAGAGAAGATACTCCATGCACCTTCTGGGCACTCATGGGCTTATGAACCCCAATTCCTGATTAGCGCAACCCCTTACTGTTGCTTAATTCGTCCAGTTTGTCTAGATCCCATTCCCAGCTCTCTTGTGGCAAATGTCATCAGGGGCTACACCTGGGCTAATTCCTACATCGCTCCCTCTTGAGTACATTCTTCAGAGTCTATGACGGATAGTTCTGTTAACTGTGAGACCCTTGCATTTCTGTACATACAGTAGGTTCCTTAAAATGCCAGTAGGGTTGGGGCAGAGGCAGTCACAGGAGTCGAGCCTTAGATTTTAGTGACGCTGCCTTAACCTTCCAACCCTTTCTGTGGTCCAGATCGGTTGGGAAGTGATGCCCAACCAATTTATGCATCGGTTTCACTGATCTGTAATCAACCTGCAGGTCCGAGTATCTTGTCCCGGTGAAGTAGCTAGTAAGGTTAATGTAGCTGTTGCTGAGGAAATTGTTTAACATGCAGGCTACTTTTTTGAATCAAGGATGAGCCAATTTAGCTATCTACTTATTATCAAGGCTGCTATAGTTCTAACGGGACTGGACTCACACTTCTCAGCAGGTCTGATGTACCTTAATAGACCAGCATGGTACATTTAGCAGGTCTGATGTACCTTTAATGGACCACCATGGCACTTTCAGCAGGTCTGATGCACCTTTAATGGACCAGCATGGCACTTTCAGCAGGTCTGATGCACCTTTAATGAACCAGCATGGCACTTTCAGCAGGGCTGATGCACCTTTAATGGACCAGCATGGCACATTCAGCAGGCCTGATGCACCTTTAATGGACCAGAATGGCACATTTAGCAGGTCTGATATACCTTAATAGACCAGCATGGCACTTTCAGCAGGTCTGATGCACCTTTAATGGACCAGCATGGCACTTTCAGCAGGTCTGATGCACCTTTAATGGACCAGCATGGCACATTTAGCAGGTCTGATGTACCTTAATAGACCAGCATGGCACTTTCAGCAGGTCTGATGCACCTTTAATGGACCAGCATGGCACTTTCAGCAGGTCTGATGCACCTTTAATGGACCAGCATGGCACATTTAGCAGGTCTGATGTACCTTAATGGACCAGCATGGCACTTTCAGCAGGTCTGATGCACCTTTAATGGACCAGCATGGCACTTTCCGCAGGTCTGATGCACCTTTAATGGACCAGCATGGCACATTCAGCAGGCCTGATGCACCTTTAATGGACCAGCATGGCACATTCAGCAGGACTGAAGCACCTTTAATGGACCAGCATGGCATATTCAGCAGGCCTGATGCACCTTTAATGGACCAGCATGGCACTTTCAGCAGGTCTGATGCACCTTTAATGGACCAGAATGGCACTTTCAGCAGGTCTGATGCACCTTTAATGGACCAGCATGGCACATTCAGCAGGCCCGATGCACCTTTAATGGACCAGCATGGCACTTTCAGCAGGCTTGATGCACCTTTAATGGACCAGCATGGCACATTCAGCAGGCTTGATGCACCTTTAATGGACCAGCATGGCACACCAGCATGGCACATTCAACAGGCCTGATGCACCTTTAATGGACCAGCATGGCACATTCAGCAGGCCTGAAGCACCTTTAATGGACCCGCATGCCATATTCAGCAGGCCTGATGCACCTTTAATGGACCAGCATGGCACTTTCAGCAGGTCTGATGCACCTTTAATGGACCAGCATGGCACTTTCAGCAGGCTTGATGCACCTTTAATGGACCAGCATGGCACATTCAGCAGGCCTGAAGCATCTTTAATGGACCAGCATGGCATATTCAGCAGGCCTGATGCACCTTTAATGGACCAGCATGGCACTTTCAGCAGGTCTGATGCGCCTTTAATGGACCAGCATGGCACATTCAGCAGGCTTGATGCACCTTTAATGGACCAGCATGGCACATTCAGCGGGCCTGATGCACCTTTAATGGACCAGCATTGCATTTTCAGCAGGTCTGATGCACCTTTAATGGACCAGCATGGCACATTCAGCAGGCCTGATGTACCTTTAATGGACCTTTGGCACATTCAGCAGGCCTGATGCACCTTTAATGGACCAGCATGGCACTTTCAGCAGGTCTGATGCACCTTTAATAGACCAGCATGGCACTTTCAGCAGGTCTGATTCACCTTTAATAGACCAGCATGGCACTTTCAGCAGGCTTGATGCACCTTTAATGGACCAGCATGGCACATTCAGCAGGCCTGATGCACCTTTAATGGACCAGCATGGCACTTTCAGCAGGTCTGATGCACCTTTAATGGACCAGCATGGCACTTTCCGTAGGTCTGATGCACCTTTAGTAGAAGAGCATGGCACTTTCAGCAGGTCTGATGCACCTTTAATAGAACAGCATGGCACTTTCAGCAGGTCTGATGCACCTTTAATGGATCAGTATGGCGCTTACGCATTCATCTGTAGAAAGCTGTTACCTTATGCGTTGCACTTCCTTAATTAGTAGCGCCAGGGTGGTACATCACCCCCACTCTGAAGATTGTTCCACCCCCACTGCCTTAGGCTGTATTGTATATTAGGGTGTGTGTGGGGGGCGGGGGGACCCCTACCTGTGTACACACAAAGGAGAAACTCCTAGTTTTGAGAATCACACTTCACTGGTACGTCACTTCCCTTCACTTCCAGACACTTTCTCGCCTGCCAGAGGCTTAGTGGTCACTCCCGGCTCTCCCTTCCTGTCAGTGGCAATACAGTGATTGGTTCGCTCAGCCTTTCACTCAACATCTCCTAATAATGGGTCTTCACCACAATTCAGATAGCCTGCCCAGTGAAACCCCCGAGATATCACGCTCGGGTGTAGGAAGGGAGGAGCCTTAGCCCCCCCCCCCCTATCCCCCAGCCCACAGCGCCTAAAAGTACAACATGAATGGACACTGTACTGAAGGGGCTGCCTCTGACCCTAAAACGACCAGGGAATGGAGTTGCAAAACCTGGCTCAATGTGTGATTTGTGGTCTTTGGCAATACAAACATTTTACTGTCACAGGAAAGGCATAGATCGATTATGTAGTACTGGGATTCATGTTAGAGGATTTACCAAAGTCAAATCTATTCCTGGGTGAACAGATTGTAATTCTCTTATCATTTTGAGAAGGAACTCTGTCACTTTATGTCCTTGGGGAGGATTCAGGTGGCCAAGAAAAGGGTGATTGGCTGATAAATGTTGTGGGTCTGAGAAGGAAATAAGCCTCCTTACAGGCTGCCATTTTGAAGCCTTCCTGAGGTTCTTTAAGGATGGGTGATCAACCCGCAAGGGTTCGAGGGGCACTCATGCTTCATATTGTTTTGCATGAGAAGACGTCAAGCCGCAGCATTGGTGGCGGTGGCCAGGCTAGAACCAGAGGCCACAACCAATGAACGATTGTTAATGCCAAGCCTGTATAAGGCAGGTAGCGTTCATGTGAATCCCTATACTGTATGGCAGAAAGATTCACACTAATTGTGATAGGGATACAGCAGCAGGTCCACATGAAAAAGGCTGCGATGCGAGCAAGTATATGCAGACTTTATTTCACACCTGTAACCATCTCAATCTCTGTGCAGGAAAGGATTTGTGCAAGTGCAGTAACAAGAAGTGCCGGGGAGAGGGAGGGAGGAAGTGCCAGAAGGGCAGAAGGCTCGTGGGATAAGCTAGTGCCATGAGAGGTCTGGTGAGCACAGCCTGTGACCGAGACTGTGGAATAGTCTTCCACGGAGCTTAAGAGAGGCAAAGTCTCCATCGATCTTCAGTGCGGTCCTAAAGACTCACCTTTTTAAGTAGATGTGGCTTTTTTTAATGCTCCTTGGGGAATTTCAGTGGCATCAATATTAATCTGGCTGGTTTTGCTTTTCTTGCCCTATGGTGCCATCTGCGCCAGGATTCGATTAAGTTTGTTGTGTGCGCTATACAAATAAATCAATTCAATACAATTCAAGCCTGAGAAATGCAGAGAGTGCAGGGGAAGGAAGATACACGTGGTAAGGCCAAGGTACAGAGCTGGAAGGACTCAGGGGTGCAGGCCCAGCCAGGATAGTGCAGGGGGAGGGGGCCCATGGGCAAGTGCAGGTTGAGGAAGGGGGGGATGGGGAGCCAAGTGCAGAGGAAGACTGGACAAGGAAGGCCTGGTGCCCTGTAAGAATCTGAATGAACCAGGCAGCCAGTCAAAAGGCAGATAGGACATTAGCAGGGGATGGGGAGAGGAAAGGAAGAAGAGAAAAGGAAGGTCTTGAGAAGCTTCTGGAGCTTAAGGAGATCCGGCTCAAGTCTGAGAGGTATCTCTACAAAATATCCCACCAAAAAAATCGCCATACATATGGCCATTTGTCAATATCGGCAATAAAATATGGCGATATTTTGTATCGCAATATTTTTGCGGGGATATTAACATATGGAACTGTCTCGGAGGGGCAGGGAGGCCATTCCAGAGGTAGGCCCCTTTGGAGGAGAGCGATCTACCCCTCACTCTCTGCTTGGAGAAGTGTCTGGTCTGCAGAGAGTTGGAGCTAGAAAACGGAAGGGCTCTAGCAGGAAGGTATTTAGGGAGTGAAAGTTGGATGTAGCAGGCTCCCAGTACACAACACACACACCTCAAGATTAACTACCACCTTCTTAGTCCCCTATTGTTTATCAGAACAGTGGCACGTTATTCTACTTTCTTTTCATCAGTTAGACAGACAGAATCTCTGCGAAAGTTAACTTAGCACAAAAACTCTTCAATTTTATTAATACATCATAAAACATCTAAAAAAACGAATGATCAAGCACATGATAAAACAAATGACCATGAATGCAAAGGGATAGGGTTAGTAAGTGACATTAATTTGTCTCCTCCATTTATGGTACGTAGTGATGGAGATGTGATTCGCAAACAGTTATTAGCAGTTCTCCTAATTTCAATTAATGACCATAAATTGAATAGATGTCACATAAACGTTTAATGTGGTATTCCAGCATAGATAGATGAAGCTTGATGTTAGTGCGTCTTCAAGAGTCGACATATATTTCGGCCTTCATTGTCCATACTGCAATATCTCTTGTGCTGTTGGTATGATGTTTATTGAGGCTACCTTCAGGACAAATTGCTTTAAATCAAGAACTGAATTCTAACCCCAATGATCGTGTGGTAAATCCTGATCTGTTGCCCAAAACACTATTTAGGGACTTGAATTATAGCTGACTTGTTTATTGAAGTCTGTCTCTTCAGGGGCCCTGTGGCTGCCTGTAGCTTTTTTCCAAATACATGGTGTTCTATTTTCTTAATTTCTTTGTTGTCCCTTCCCACACGTTTTTTTTTTCTGGTAAAGCCTTCTTGGTTTAGTGTTGATATTCAAAAAAATGTCTCCTCGCCCCCAATCGTTTAAACGCATGAGGGTTGAATGCCGCGTTTACTCCTCAGCGGCTTTTCGATGCGACTCTTCGGGTCGCAGGATCCAGAAAGCATTGTCGATGATGCAGAGGGTCTTGAACTTGATCCTTTTGGTAACCGGGAGCCAGTGGAGAGATTTCAGGGCTGGAGAAATGTGGTCTCTGGGTTTGAGGCCAAGGAAAAGTCTAACAGTCCTATTCTGGAGTAGTTGAAGAAGGCGAATGGAAGAGTTAGGCAGATTGACAAGAGTTTCCTAGGGAAGGTGAGGAAAGGGAGAATGCCTCGAAGGAGGTGCAGCTGAAAGTGGGCCTTCTTGACAAGGGCCGTGATGTGAGTAGAGAAGGTGGGAGAGGAGTTGAGGAGTAGGGGAGGGTGCCCAAGGAGGACAGCCAGAGTGAGGGAGGAAGGAGGGAGCAGGGGTCCCAAGGTGAAGGATCTCTGTTTTACTGGCATTAAGGCAGTGATTGTTAGCACTGCCCCATGCCGAATAGCAGACAGGCAGTCAGGAATGAGAGAGGAAGAGGGGGAGGCAGAGGAGGGAAGCTTGAAGGAGACCTGCGTGTCGTCCACATAACACTGGAAGTTAGGAGAGTGGAGATCAGATGGGCTAGAGGGGCCAGATAGATGTTGAAAAGCCAAGGCGAGAGGATAGAGCCCTGAGGGACACCGCAGGTGTAGAGTGAGATGGAGGAGAGAAACGGGCCCATTTGAACCTGGGAGGGTCGGTCAGAGAGGATGGAGGTCAACCAGTCCAGAGCCAGTTCTGTGATGCCAAGGGTAACATGGAGACGATTTATAAGGGTGGCATGATTGATCGTATCAAAGGCAGAAGAAAGGTGAAGAAAAATGTGAAAGGAAGGAGAGTTAGAATCAATATTAGAGAGCAAGCCCTCATGTGTGTTCAGGAGTGGAGTGCAGCTTCCATGCAGCTCTGAAGCCATACTGGTGGTCATGGAGACAACCGGCAGATTCTGTGTGGTGGATGCGCTGGTAGATGGCCAGCTTCTCCAAGAGTTTGCCCAGGAAGGGGGATAGGGTGGTAGTTGGCCGGACAGGAAGGGTCAGCAGAAGGCTTTTTGAAGAGATGGTGCACAAGGTAGTGCTTGATGAGTTAGGGGAAGGATCCAGTGGCAAGGAGTGATTGCAGAAATCAGCCTAGGCTGGAGCAAGAGAGCCAATGTTGTCCTTGATAGTTCTAGAGGAGCAGAGGAGCACCTGTTTGGCAGATATATGGCTCTCAGATGCATCTGCTCCTGACTTATGCCAGGCTATTCCAGGATCTTTTGCCATCTTACCTGTTGACTGCCAATCCGAACACTATGGAGGAGGAGTGGCTCTCATTTTTAAACAGCCATTTCAATGCTCAATAGGACCAATTGCTCATGAAAGATTTAACACATTTTTGTTCAGATATCTCTCCTACCTTTCCGGGACAACCTATTTGTTAATTATTTATCATCCTCCTTCTTATGACTCTTCTTTTGTGCTGATTTTACAGATTTTGTTCCAGTTCTTGAGTTGAAATACCCTTGTTTGATTATTATGGGAGATTTTAACCTTTGGCCTGACGACCCCTTGGATGGCCACGCTGCTAATCTACTTTCTTTTCTTTCTGACCTACAGCTTTCTCAATTGGTGGTGGGTCCTACCCATGTCCACAAGCACATGCTTGATTTGGCCTTTGCTGAGGAAAATACTGTAATTACCCATGCCGCATAACGGGTGGTCTGGTCTGATCACTGTATTGTTCCCTTTAGTTTACTTATTACCGGTTCTAGTATCCCCTTGATGCCTTTATGTTTTTCATATCGGTCTTTAGCCGGGAGGGAAGGGAGGCACTACTGTTCTTACTACCTGTGTCATTAACCATCTTGAGGCTGCTAATACAGACCCGGGTATTGATCCTTTATCAGCCTTACATTCTGCTTTTGGTTTGGCAGCTGATGAGCTGGCTCCTACAAAGTATCACAAGAAGCCCCAAAGACTGTCAGCTCCTTCGTTTATGGAGCTCAGCGGTTGATCTATCATGACACTAATAAAGATTCTAAAGTTACTTACTTTTCTAAACGCATTGGGGATGTGCATAATCAGTCAAAGGAACTTTTTACAGTTGTCAGGGAACTGTCCCACCCCGTTGCTGCCTTAACTAAAGTGACTGGTTTCCAGTCCCTCTGTAATTCCCTGGCAAATGTTTTCACTCCGAAGATCACTAAGATTCGTGTTGATCTCTCGGATCATCTGGCAGCTCAGACTGTACCTTTGTTACCTGTGCCACTACCTGTTCCTGCCGTTGAGACATTTGTTTCTAGTTTCCCTTTGGTAGAAGAGGATCAAGTGTTGCATATTGTTAACTCAATCAGGTCCGCTTCCCCTTTTGACCCTATCAAGTTCGCAGCAGGAAGTCTTTGTGGATGATACCAAACGCCACTGGACCAGGCTCCCATATTTTCAAGCGCAGCAAGGGATGAACCTTGACACATATATTGGCATAGCCAGTATGGACTTCTCTTCTTACAATGGCATTACTGGCACTATGGACAAAGCAAATATGAAAATGGACACAGCAAACAAGCAATAATGTCCTTAGTGTTATCTCATTTTCATTATTCAAATATCATTCATGCAGGTATCCTGCAATGTCTGTTGCAAAGGCTATTAAGAATACAGAATGCTGCTACCTGGATTTTGATGAAGGTTCCTCCAAATAACATATTAAACTCCAGTGTTGATATATTTGCATTGGCTACCCATGCAAAAAGGGCTTCGATTTGAATTATACGGCCATCACCTCTAAAGCTATCCATGGACTTGCCACTCCATTCCTCTCTACATGATTAACAAGGCATCCATCTAATAGTGGGAATACGTGTATATATTGGTACAGCCAGCATGGACGTGTTTCCTTACTTTGACATTACTGCCATTATGGGCAAAGCAATTTTGAGGGTATTCTGATGTGGGAATACTGGCATATCCTGGCAAAGACAGCATGGGCATGTTTTCTCACATTGGTTTTATTGACATTACAAGTGATATTTTCATCTATTTATTATTACTAAATCATGGTTTATGGAAGATGCTTTTGTTTTATATAATGATCTACCCAAATTCTTATATTTTACCAGGTAATCGTGAAGATAAACGTGGTGGAAGAGTAGCACTCATTTGCAACCAATGCATCAACAGTACCTTGATGCAAGTGAAGTAACAGCGCATGTGCAAATTGATGTTGGTCAAATGTTCAACTGATGTTTGCAACACCTTTTACCGTTTACTTCTTCACTTTCCACCTGGCCCTTCGTTTTTGTTGGATGACTCTCTAGCTGATATCCCAGCTTGTGTTTGATACACTGTCCAACTCTCACTATTCTGAGAGACTTCACTATCTGGGCAGACGACTTACATAATCACATGATGATGACGTTTTCTAACTCTCTAGACCCATTAAAGCCATTCAAAACATTAGTAAAGAACCCACCCACTCTGTTCACTATATATTAGATGCAATGCTTCTAGCCCAAAGGTTCCTGGCCTCGTTACTGAAGGAAGACCAAAGCATGGTCTATCATTCCACCATGGACACACAACCTAAACTAAACAAGTCAAGATATAGCGCCGGGATAAGCAATGATCTGATTGGTTCACAGCACAGCTCGTTAAAATTAAACCAATGAAGCATACACTAGAGCAAAATGGCACACGTCTTATGTTTCGTGTGATAACTTTACCCTCCGTAGATATTTAACGCACTTTAAAGCAACCATAATCCACGCAAACAAAGTTTTCCCCTCACCATGCATTCAACAAATTGAGGGCAAACAGAATGAGCCTGTTAAACCTATTTTGACCTTTAAGTTACCATGGGCAATTGCAAATCTGATAACCCCCCAGTGGCTCTTTATGCACCGAATTAGTGGACTATAAGGCCAAAGTTTTAGACTATTTAGGATAGTAAAATAACTAACACCCCTCTTCCCACTGATGGCATCCTTGTGGATGAGGACATTCTGCATAATAACGTCATTAGAGATAATTGTACTCAATCCCCTTTCAAAAAATGATCCGACAGAGCTGGTTTATGAATCTCTAGAGCCGCAACCTGCACAACCTTTCAAAGCCCTACCACAAAATGCATGAATTCTACCCATCACAACACAAGGAACTCGATCAATTCCTCATTGAGGAAGGCCATGCTCCAATGGAACTTAAGGGAGCAGTGCTTACACCAGTGCTCAAGAAGCCTTCACTTCATCCCACCAACATGAGGCATTTCCAGCCTATTTCGAATCTGCCAATGATTGGTAAATTGATAGAACAGACAATCACCTCTCGCCTCCAAGGTTTTTGTCCTTGTAAACGCTTGGGATCGGTGATGATTCCCGGGCTGAATGGTCTGAACAGAATTAAAGAGAGAGGAAGAGGAGAGGTTTTAGTGCTGCTGGATTTATCCCCAGCGTTTGCTGTGGTAAGCTACTCCATGGGGCTAGGAGGATGAATCGAGGAAGTTGCCGTGGGTTGGCTTTCTTACTTCCCGAAGGATCTTCAGCAGATGGTCCAGTTTCTTGATTTGATTCCAGCATCCGGACCATCGGCCCCTACTCTTACTTGGAATCTTGTTGGGTCTGTGATAACCGGTGGTTGATGCCGGACTCTATCTTACGTCCGAGGGTCCATGCACACAGGTGTTGAGAGGCGACACAAGAAAAGAGGACTAGGTTTGACGGATGGTCTACTTTCTACTCAAGTGGTGAGTGGGGCTGGGCTGGTGATAGGTGGAAACATATCAGTGTAAAGGTCCTTAGGAGTTTGATTGCTTTTCTTACTGCTGTCATAATTTAAAAAAAGATAAATGCATAAGACCCGGAGGCCATGTACAAAATCACAGCTCGCTACTGTAGGTAACAGGTGCACTCGGAAATGCGATCGGTATCATTGTAGTTAGCACCGATAAATGTAAAAAAAAAAACATTAGAATAAATATTTTGCACTGAGGCGTCCGGCTTATATAATTGCTATTAGGATGGTCAAGCTGGGCTTGCCAGAAGATAATTGACGGAACACTGCCAGGTGTAGGTGATGCCAAGTTTTAATTAATCTCGAGGAAATTTGCATGTAAAAAATTGCACATCGCGATTGGGAGTATCCACTATTTTAATGATCCCCTGAACTTTTATTTCCCTTGGAACTTGGGTGACCCCCCTGAGATGATCTCTGACAAGTACTGATAGATAAGTCCCAAATTGGCAGCTCTCTGCCCTATATCACACATGTCCACCAGGAGCTGGGACTGGGGCAATAAAAGCTACAGGTGGGTCGTTGCCCTCTGGAATTAGTCATTTTATTTTAAATCAGTAGAGATTGCTGGCGTGACTGTAGCCAATAAGCTGTGAAATTGTACGGCAGATCCTCCTTGCTTGCTATAAAATCTGGATTTCCTGCCAGTCTGTGAAGAGGAAATCCCTATTTTATTAAGGATGTGAACATTATCCCTCCGGTTTAAGCCATCTCGCTAATATGCTGTGATTGTATATCTCATCCTGAAGTGGAGGCGAGGGCCGTGCGGGCAGTGGGAGCCGGGTGGCAGCGCAGAAGGTTCCAGAAGTACCTTTCTCAGGAAGCCCAGATATAGAAATGTAGAGGCCAGATGTCTTTATTTTGGCTGCCACCACTACTACTACTGTACAGCTTTGCTATACATGAATGTTTGTGTTGTTGCGCCTTGCTCCCTGTACCTTCACTCAGGGGCGCCTGGGAATGTTTGGGTTGTTGCGCCTTGCTTCATGTACCTTCACTCAGGGGCGCCTGTGAATGTTTGGGTTGTTGCGCCTTGCTCCATGTACCGTCACTCAGGGGCACCTGTGAATGTTTGGGTTGTTGCGCCTTGCTCCATGTACCGTCACTCAGGGACGCCTGTGAAGGTTTGGGTTGTTGCGCCTTGCTCCTTGTACCTTCACTCTGGGGCGCCTGTGAATGTTTGGCTTGTTGCGCCTTGCTCCATGCACCTTCACTCAGGGGCGCCTGTGAATGTTTGTGTTGTTGCGCCTTGCTCCATGCACCTTCACTCAGGGGTGCCTGTGAATGTTTGGGTTGTTGCGCCTTGCTCCATGCACCTTCACTCAGGGGCGCCTGTGAATGTTTGTGTTGTTGCGCCTTGCTCCATGCACCTTCACTCAGGGGCGCCTGTGAATGTTTGGTTTGTTGCGCCTTGCTCCTTGTACCTTCACTCTGGGGCGCCTGTGAATGTTTGGTTTGTTGCGCCTTGCTCCATGCACCTTCACCTTGGGACGCCTGTGAATGTTTGGCTTGTTGCGCCTTGCTCCATGCACCTTCACTCGGGGCGCCTGTGAATGTTTGTGTTGTTGCGCCTTGCTCCATTTACCGTCACTCAGGGGCGCCTGTGAATGTTTGGGTTGTTGCGCCTTGCTCCATGTACCTTCACTCAGGGGCACCTGTGAATGTTTGGGTTGTTGCGCCTTGCTCCATGTACCGTCACTCAGGGGCGCCTGTGAATGTTTGGGTTGTTGGCGCCTTGCTCCATGTACCGTCACTCAGGGGCGCCTATGAATGTTTGGGTTGTTCTGTCTTGATCCATGTACCTTCACTCTGGGGCGCCAATGAATGTTTGTGTTGTTGTACCTTGCTCCATGTACCTTCACTGAGGGGTGCCTGTGAAAGCTTGCGTTGTTGTGCTTTGCTCCCCGTGCCCTCACTCGGGGGCATCTGTGAATGGTTGCATTGTTGTGTTTTGCTCTATTTGTCCTCACTCTAAGACACCTGTGAATAAAGTCTGCATTGTTGCACCTTGCTCCATGTACCTTCACTCTGGGATACCTATGAATGTCTGTGTTGTTGTGCTTTGCTTCATGTACTTCCCTGTAGGGCGCCAATGAATGTTTGTGTTGTTGTACCTTGCTCCATGTGCATTTGCTCATGGGCACCTGTGAATGTTTGCATTGCTGTGCCTTTCTCCTGGCACCTTCACTCAAAGGCACCTGTGAATGTTTCCATTGCTGTGCTTGGCTCACTGTGCCCTCACTCTATGATGCCTGTGGATGTTTGCATTGCTGTGCTTTGCTCACTGTGCCCTCACTCTATGGTGCCTGTGAATGGTTGCATTGCTGTGCTTGGCTCACTGTGCCCTCACTCTATGATGCCTGTGAATGTTTGCATTGCTGTGCTTTGCTCACTGTGCCCTCACTCTATGGTGCCTGTGAATGGTTGCATTGTTGTGTCTTGCTCTCTGTGCCCTCATTTTAGGGCATCTGAGAATGGCTGCGCATTTCTGTGTCTTGCTCCCTGTGCCTTTACTCTATGTGTGCGGGCTGTGTGTGAAACAGTTCACAGAGTTTGCCGTACACTCTGTGCTTGGAGTCTTTCTGCAATAACCACCGTTTGGAGGCTGATACCTTCTTTAAAAACACTGTCTGAGCATGGAGCGTGTGCGGTGTTTGGGCTGTGTGTGAAACAGTACGCAGTTTGTGGATTCGGGGTATCCGGGACAGGCCTGTCTGGTGAGTTGTGGCTATACCAGCGTCAATATCCACTTGCGACTTGCCTGAAGCAAAGATTAGCAAACGGGCCCGCCCCGCCACCATTGAACAATCAGTCACCGTTACTACTGGAACTTCCCCCGGCCCCTGGCGAAGCCCTGCCCTGCATATATACCAGCCAAGTGTGAGCATTACGGTAAGCCTGGGCGTTACAAGTCTCTTTGCTTGCAGAGGGGGGCTTACTGAAACATATACAACGTGGCTGAGACTATGGGCCTCATTACAAGTCTGCTGGTCCGGATTTAACTTTGCAGTTAAAACCGTACCGACAACGTTTACCGGACTGGCTCATTCTGACCTGCGATTCCGGAAACACCATCTCCCCGAATCCACCCCCGCGCAGACAACGCACCCGGAAAAAGCATTGGGAGGCACAGCGCGTCGACACCCCCATTAGCGGCAACACGAAACACTGCGCATTACAAGTAGCACAGACACGGAAACATCGCCACCGATGTTGTGGAAACACCGTGAACACTGTGGCACTACTGCCACCACCGCGGACATGCGGTAAACAGTGGCAGGTGAGCTGAATCAGGCCACAGGTGAACCAAATGAGCCCAGCTGCACCCAGCAGGCCACTGGGATCCTACAAAAGGGCCACACCCACAACCAGGCCAACTCCTGACATGGTAACTACAGAAATGGAGTCGATAGGTGTACGCCTCCTATCTAAACCTCAGTATTTTAACACATATGTGACAGAAGGCTATTTTGTTTACAAAGTTATTCCTAACACTAGGTCCCTAGTAGAAAAGCTTTTTCGTCCTATGTGTTGACAATCTAGTGCCCATGGGTGTTTGGCCCTAGTGGGTGCTGATGTGCCGACTGCAAGGGGATGTTGCGAACCTGTCCCTGTCCTCTCTAAACCACTTTCCTATTAGCTAAAACAGAGTGCACACATTTGGGGGTCGATATCTGTATTTTAATATTTTCGCCTCCCAGCCGTGTGGCTTATCAAATTACAAGTCAAAAACACAAGGTTTTATAAGAAGAGATTTCTATGTCATTCTTGTCACATAGAACTCTATTAAAAAGCTCCCTTTGCTCTGTACAGTATTAGGACTGTGGGAAGCAAATGGAGTTATGATAACATTAGATTTCTTTTTTGCAAGCCCTTTACTTAATATGTAGGGGTATTGGGGTCTGGGTTATCCACCAGATCCTGCTGTAACAACAGTCAACCGGTTTCAGCGGGATTCGCAAGTGGCCGCTTTCTTCAGGACGAATATTATTAAGTGAAATATTCTCTTGGGGATTCTTCACTGCTAGGAAGAATGTGGAGGATGTCTTCAGGTCTCGGACCAGCTTAGTTGTGTCAATCCCTGAGTCCTACAGGACAGACAACAAAAAGAGATAGGTGGACTATCATCAGTCTCCGAGTACTATTAGAGACTGTTGGACATGTATTTAAGTCATCATTCTGGAGTGAGGCACATCTTACCTCTTATTCTGGCATTTGTAGTTATACCTGTTCTCTGTTGGAACACAGCTATAGGTGTCTTGAATCTTCCTGTCAGGTAGCCTGCGTCTCTCAGTATTAATTCCTAAAATGGAGAACGGGGTGTTACAGGGCTTTATGTTTTCAAAAATGTACTGTGCGCTACAACTCACAGTCCATCTGGACTCATCTCCATTCTAAACAGGTTGATTTACAGCGTCTATATATACCCGTATCCAATTCGCTATGAGGATTCTGATCATTACTACATATGTAGTCTCATAAACTCGGGAATTGGAACCAAGTTCCTTCCTAGACAGTCCTTTGGTATAGCATCAATCTTGCTTTGCTTTCCCTTTTGAATTTTTAAACATTACTCCTACGGCGGATCCACTCGAGTGGATAACAAGGTTTTTTGGGGGCTATTAATTGCCACCGCTTACCGTATTTTCTTTTCCGTGCCGCTGCTATCGTCCGTGTTTGTGTTATGCGCCATTTTGTGTTTCTATTTATCTGATTGTAGTCGCGGGTTGGTCACATGGTCAAGCGCGAACTACAAGAACAGCTCAAAGTGACTAGGGAGGTGTAGTCTCTCTTCCGTGCTTCGGTACCGCTTCGTTGTTTCGAAAGCGGCATCGCAGTCACGTGAGCGCAAACACCAATCGCTTGTAAGTTGAGCCACAGCAGACTCTGCGGCAGTCGGGAACTGTAGTTCTCCTGGCCACATCTAAATTTCATAATGTTAGATGCTGTGGAAAGCCAACTATGTTGATTGGTAGCGGCGTCGCGGTCATGTGAGCGCTAAAACCAATCGCTCGCAAGCTGTACCACATCAAACTCCGGGGCAGTCGGGAACTGTAGTTCTCTTCCCAATAGCCTCATCTAATTTTCGTACTGTTGATTGTTTGACGTGTGTTCCGGTCACCGAAGTGCAATCGGGAATTACGTTAAATGTATGGTCTGAGTTAACAGGACTATTAACCTAGATCGTATAGCCGGATGTTGTTAGAGACTATGCAGTCATGTGGATGCTTGCCATCCGGCCCTAGTGGGAGCTGGGAGTTGTAGTGTACCCATTATGTTTGTGTTAACAGGACCATTGACATCGATCAAATGTCTCTTATGGGTATTCTGACCTTTTCTAGTATGGTTCTGATTCTATCATATAACTGCCAAAGCTTGCCAGCAAATTTCTTCATTAAGGCCTGTGACATGGCTTCGTGTCCTATAGATCCATTGTTGTTCTCTTCTCAAAAGAAGAGCTGCTAAATTTCCACCTCTTTTAGGTATTCTGACCTTTTCTAGTATGGTCCAACTCAGGTCGTTCTCAGTATGGTTCATTTCAATGTAATGCTCAACCAATGGGGCGGTCCTCTTGTTGTTTCTTATATTGGATCTATGTTCTCCGATACGTATCTTGATTGCTCTTGTCGTCATTCCAATGTAGATTTTCTGGCATGGACATTTAATCAAGTATACCACATTGTTGGTGTTGCAGTTCGTGAATAGCCTCTGCTCCCAGGGGTATTTCCAACCTATGTCTATAGTAGTTGTACGTTGGGTGAATCTGCAGACAGTGCAATTTCCACATGGAGTATGTCCCACAGGTTTAGGTGTATTCCACAATGTTGTTGGGTCAGTAACACTAGTTATTTCTTTGTAGGTATGTACTAGTGAATCCCTAAGGTTTTTTCTCCTTCTTATCGCAAAAAGTGGCTCGGTAAATTGATGTTCATCAATATTTAGTAGGTGCCATGCTTTTCGAATCTCTTTCTTTAAGCGGTTAATAACCGGAGAGTGACTAAATACTGCTGTGATAGAGTTGTCGTCTCTCTTCCTTCTGCCATGTTGGTTCAGGGTTATTTCCCTAGGTATATTTCTCGCCCTCTTTTTGGCTTGTTTTATTATCTTTTGTGGATAATTTCTCTCCTTAAGATTCTTGGAGAGTCTTTCCGCTTGTAGGTCGTATTCAGTTCGTGTAGTACAGTTCCTCCGAAACCGGAGAAACTGACCAAAAGGTAGATTTTCTTTTAAAGACCTCTGGTGAAAGCTGGTGTAGTCCAATAGTGAATTCCTATCTGTGGGTTTTTGGAACACAGTGGTCTCAAAAATCTGTCCTCTCCTTGTGATTTTCAGATCAAGGAACGTGGCCTCCGTTTTGCTGGTCTCGTGTGTAAATTTGAGAAAAGGGTTTAAACCATTAATCCACTCTATAAATCGTGTGAGAGTTCCGGCGTCTAGTTTGAACAGTAGAAAAATATCATCAATGTAGCGTCGGCAACTCACTATGTTACTGACAAAAGGGTTGGTTGCAGGGTATATATGTTTTTCTTCGAAATCTGCAACATATAAGTTCGCTAGAGTCGGTGCAAAAGTCGCGCCCATAGCTGTTCCTGCTATTTGTTCATAATAGTTTTCTCCGTTTAAAAAATAGTTTTTAGTCAGAGCTATTTCTGCTAATTGCATTATCAATTGGATGGGCATATCGATAGCTTTTGTTTGTAAAACTTTTTCAATAACTTTCAAGGTTTCCCTTTCGGGGATCTTGGAGTAGAGTGACTCTATGTCCATGGTCACAATATAGATGTCTTCACTCTCAAGTGTTAGGTTATCCAAGTACGTCAGGATCGATGTTGTGTCTTTTGTGTAGGAGCGCATTTTACTCACTTCTTCCCTTAGGAAAAAGTCGGTGAACTGGGAAAGTGGCTCTAAAATAGAGCCAATTCCAGACATAATCGGGCGTCCAGGTATAGGGAGGACACCCTTATGTATTTTAGGGAGTGCGTAGAAGGCAGGTCGCCTTGGATGTTTTGGGTTTAAGAACGCAGCTTCTTTATTACTTATATATCCTTCTGCCTCTGCTTCTTCAATAATGGGGCTGATCATATTTCTGAGGCGTTGAGTTGGATCACTCCCAAGTTTTTGATACGTCATGCGATCTCCTATCAGGGTTTTTACCATTTCGTCATAGTCAGTCTTGTTCATGATGACGATGGCTCCCCCTTTATCTGCGGGTTTTATGACAATATCGTCATTTGTCTGTAGTTCTTTAAGAGCTATATTTTCCATTCTGGTCATGTTCTGGAAAGTGCTTGAGTTATTCTCTGCTTCAATTTCTTCAAGCTTCTTAAGGATCAGTTTTTCGAAAGTTTGAGATTCAACAGTTATTGCATGTGGTGGCGGGTAGTATGTAGATTTATTATGCAATCCTGTTACGTCTGTAGGTCCATTATGGTTACTTGTAGCAAAAAATAGTTTGAGACGTATCTTCCTCATTAACTGGGTAATCTCAATTCTCGTCTGGAAAGGATCATGAGCGGATGTAGGTACAAACGAAAGTCCTTTCTGCAATACTTGCAGATGTGTGTTCGAGAGACTAAAGGTAGAGAGGTTGACTACCAAAGATTCTTTTTCGGGTTTCTCATTTGTTATTCGTATTCCTAGGGGTTGTATTGTGGGTTGGCGTTCTGCTGATACCACCCTCTCCCTCTGTTCCTGGTGACTATAGGTGATTGATTCTGCCACCATCCTCTGGCCTTTCCACGGCCTCTTGGGGCCTGAAAACCCCGGGTATTCCCGCCTCTGTTCTGTTGTTGGTCCTCGAATCGGACGTTGCCATTCGTTCTATCCGTATCTTCATCCGAGCTCCCACTCGAGAAATTCCAGTTCCCAGGTCTTGGTCTGTTCCTTTGTCGATTTGGTCTACCTCTCATGGGTCCCGCGTATGGCATAGTAGCATTTTTCTCTTGTTCTTCATAATATGAATCTGTTGTATATGGATACTTTTTTTCGTGAGAGAATGCTGCAATGTCCTTTTTGAGTTTGGTTACCTTTTTGTTTAAGTTTAGTTCTTTAAACTCTTTAATCGTTGCATCCAGGGTAGCCATGCTCTTAAGGTAGTCACCTACAATAATTTTTGTTGTTATCGCATCCTGTTTGGTAATGATTTCGTTCATCAACCTCTCTGATACCCTTTTGGCCGTATTTATTATTAATATAATCCAATCCCTAGTGCATTTGTTTGAGATAAAACTCCAATCTTTTCTGAATTTCAATTCTTCGAGGAAGATTCTCGGTTCGATCCTGATAATGAGTCCATTCGGGGCAATATGTGCCCGTAGATATTCAGTCATAATGGCCCCATGAAGTTCGGTTCTGATTAACTTCTTACGTAACACTTCCAGTTCGTTCCAGTCATCGCTTTTCGTAGCTATCGCAGCTTGCTGTTCTGCACCCAATATTGAGGGATTCGCAAGGATTCCCTCTATTAGTTCCTCTGCAAAGGCCAGATACGTTGCCTCTGCCATTTTTGTAGACCTTCGATTTATATTCGTTAAAAAGTACTGAAATGTCTAGTCCACGTATCTTAATGTTACTCATTACTCCTTTTAAAGTGCCCTATTGGTGCACTGACTCTCGGTGTTACCCGCCAGAAGGTAAAGTAACTACAGAAATGGAGTCGATAGGTGTACGCCTCCTATCTATACCATAACACAAACACGGACGATAGCAGCGGCACGGAAAAGAAAATAAGGTAAGCGGTGGCAATTAATAGCCCCCAAAAAACCTTGTTATCCACTCGAGTTGATCCGCCGTAGGAGTAATGTTTAAAAATTCAAAAGGGAAAGCAAAGCAAGATTGATGCTATACCAAAGGACTGTCTAGGAAGGAACTTGGTTCCAATTCCCGAGTTTATGAGACTACATATGTAGTAATGATCAGAATCCTCATAGCGAATTGGATACGGGTATATATAGATGCTGTAAATCAACCTGTTTAGAATGGAGATGAGTCCAGATGGACTGTGAGTTGTAGCGCACAGTACATTTTTGAAAACATAAAGCCCTGTAACACCCCGTTCTCCATTTTTAGGAATTAATACTGAGAGACGCAGGCTACCTGACAGGAAGATTCAAGACACCTATAGCTGTGTTCCAACAGAGAACAGGTATAACTACAAATGCCAGAATAAGAGGTAAGATGTGCCTCACTCCAGAATGATGACTTAAATACATGTCCAACAGTCTCTAATAGTACTCGGAGACTGATGATAGTCCACCTATCTCTTTTTGTTGTCTGTCCTGTAGGACTCAGGGATTGACACAACTAAGCTGGTCCGAGACCTGAAGACATCCTCCACATTCTTCCTAGCAGTGAAGAATCCCCAAGAGAATATTTCACTTAATAATATTCGTCCTGAAGAAAGCGGCCACTTGCGAATCCCGCTGAAACCGGTTGACTGTTGTTACAGCAGGATCTGGTGGATAACCCAGACCCCAACACCCCTACATATTAAGTAAAGGGCTTGCAAAAAAGAAATCTAATGTTATCATAACTCCATTTGCTTCCCACAGTCCTAATACTGTACAGAGCAAAGGGAGCTTTTTAATAGAGTTCTATGTGACAAGAATGACATAGAAATCTCTTCTTATAAAACCTTGTGTTTTTGACTTGTAATTTGATAAGCCACACGGCTGGGAGGCGAAAATATTAAAATACAGATATCGACCCCCAAATGTGTGCACTCTGTTTTAGCTAATAGGAAAGTGGTTTAGAGAGGACAGGGACAGGTTCGCAACATCCCCTTGCAGTCGGCACATCAGCACCCACTAGGGCCAGCCAACTCCTGACATGACCATGCAGCCAGCCGCTGTAGCAGCATTGGGCCTGGGGCTAATGAACCTACAGGCTGCAGCGCACATAGTGGCAGTAATGCAGCACAGGAGGAGGAGGCAGAGACGGAGGAGGCGCAGGCAGCAGATAGTAAACCCGGCACCCATACCAAATCCCAATGTGCAGCCGGCACGACCCCGCAGGCAGCCTGTAATACCTCGCATCAGGGCTTCAACCTGGAACCTGACCCGAGGGCAGATCCACACATTATATCGGCTTCACCATCCAACAATCATGTCCATTGTCACCATGATTGAGGACGACATCAGCAGCCACATTGAAATTCGGAGGGCAATTCCACCCATGCTGAAGGTGGTCTCGGTGCTGCATTTCCTAGGGACTGGAACATATCAGCACACTGTTGGTGAGCTGCACGGGCTGTCACAACCCTGTTTTTAAGTATACTCGACTGGACTGGACTGGATGTCCTGCTGCGCCATGCGGTGGAACACATTGCCCTCCCTCATACCCCTGCCCATGTTTTTGCCACCAAGATGGCCTTCCATGCCATTGCTGGCATGCCAAATTGCATTGGTGCATTAGATTGCACCCACATAGAGCTGACAGTACCATGTGCAATGGAGTTGGTGTACCGCAATAGGAAACTATAGCACTCACTGAATGTACAGATGGTATGCGACGCTGCACAAGTGATAACCCATTGCTGTGCACGTTTCCCGGGGTCGACACATGACTCAATGGTCCTGTGGAATTCCACATTGCCAAGGTACATGGAACGCTATGCTGGACAGAGCACATGGCTATTGGGTGAGTACAACTACCAATGCATGACCACTGTGAAAGGAGGTGGGGGGGTGGCCAGGGCAATGACCTGTATGTCTGGGTTGCTACAACTGCCAATGCATGACCCCTGACCTATGCAATGGACAGTCTCCACACACCACACATTGCAATGCTTCACAATACAGATGGCCATAGTGTGCCTGTACGAACCCTGCCAAAGGAGATGCACAATCAAGACATGTCGTAGCACCACAACCAAACACGTAATGAGGGAGTGAGTCCCCCCACCCATCCAATGCACCTCTGCCCCCACAATGCACATGATGAGTGCCTATCTGACATTGTGCATCGATCCACGTTAACACAGGGACCATTGACAGACTGCTCTGCGTGTGTACATCACTACACAATGACATACTTACCTACCACAAATGAGCATAAGGCCATCATCTAATGCACAGCGATTCGTTGACCACTGTCAAAGCGCCAATACGGAAAAAAATGACCCAGGAATGGGATTCACCCACTAGTCAAATCAGCGCAATGCCCCATATGAATGAATCACTAATGGTACATGAATGAACTGCATCTCATCCACACATGGATGCCACTAACAATGACATGTCCCCTTCCTTCCCATTCCATGTATGTGATGCAGGATATGCACTCATGATGCAGGATATGCACTCACGCCATGGCTGATGACGCCCATATGGACGCCAAGGAACAGGCATGAGGAGGCCTACAACAGGGCAAACGTCGCACACGTGGCATGATTGAGAGGACATTTGGCTTATTGAAGGCCAAGTTCCGCTGCTTGAGCAAGATCTGGGGGATCATTGCTGTACAAGCTAGTGAAGACTGGTAAAATAGTGGTTGTGTGTGTGCCATGCTGCACAATATGTGCATGTGCAGGAACGTCCCTCTGCCCCAGACACAGAGGATGATGATGAAGTAGATGATGAAGTAGATGATGAAGTAGATGATGAAGATGCTGATGGGATGGATGGCCACACTCCCTGGCAGGGGTGCACAAGATGGACAACATGCACGGATGCACTAATTTGCTGTTTCTTTTTAGATACTCTACATGAACAGCACTGCATGCATTTACTGTAGCACGACAATAAATGGAGTCACTGTACATCAAATAACGGTTGTCAACTCGTCACTTCAATTCAACAGGGATTTAATGTTAACAAAGCAGGAAAGAAGGTGATATCGACAGGAAAGCTGTACACCCGTGCCCACCACCCCCAAACGTACCACCCCCACCCAGGCCCCAACACACTACCCCCATTATGGACCTCCCCCACCTCCAAACTCCCCACCCCACCCAGGCCCCAACACACTACCCCATAATGGACCTCCCCGACCTCCCAAACGTACCCACCCCCACCCAGGCACCAACACACTACCCTCCTTATGGACCTCCCCCACCTCTGAACGTACCCACCCCCATACACCCAATGATCCAAAATTTCTTGTGGACAGTCAATCAAAGTGGACACTATTTTCGGCAGCGCTTATGTGCTGTAGCGTCCTTGCCAGAGGGGGCAGCCAGCCGAACCAGAGCGCCTCCGTGGGCTGCCTGAGACAGAACTTTTGAGGGGGTGGTGCTGGTGGACGGCACTGGTGGCATGACAGGTGGGACACAGCCAAAATACGCTTGCTGGGCCACCAACATGGACTCAGCAATGGTGGACATTATGCTATTGCCCTCCCTGACATGGCGTGACAAGGTCACAATTGGTGTGGCAAAATGGCCGATGGCCCTGGACAGGCGACGGACTGATGCGGCAGTGATTTCACGTTGCAGCCTCGCCTCCTCCCGCTGCTGCATCACCTCCTCCAACTGGCTTTCCAACAGCTGTGCAAGGGTGGTCTGCTGTTCTTCCATGCGCTGCATGCGTGCACTTAACTCAGCCATTGAGGGTGCTGTTGACCTCATGGGGCTGTGCAGGTCTGGGCGGGGGGCTAAACTGCAGGTTGGTGGAGGGATGAGAGGTCACCCATGTCATACACCTCCTCCTGTCTTGCATCTTCATACTGCACGACAGGGGCACTGTCGCCACAGGATGCAGCATCCTCCTCAGTGCACACTGCCAGATTGATGGTTTCGGTGGCCACGATGGTGATGGGTGGTACTAGTGTGGCAGCTGGCTGTACGGGGTTGGCCACGTAGGTTGGGGCATCAGTGCCAGATCTTGCTGGTGCAGATCATGCTGGTGCAGGTGGCTGTACAGGGTTGGCCACGTGGGTTGGGGCTTCAGTGCCAGATCTTGCTGGGGCAGATCTTGCTGGTGCACGTGACTGTACAGGGTTGGCCACGTGGGTATGGGGCATCCATGCCAGATCTTACTTGGTGCAGGTGCCTGTGTCCAGGAGGTGGTGGCATCAGCATCCTGGGCAGGACAGCTGCGTCAGTCACATGCAGGTGGACGTGGCATTGCCTGTTGTGCGCGTGTCGCTGTCACTTGACGTGCTGTGGGGAATAGAGGGCATGCTGTTAGTTGTGTGGTGGAATTTGATGGGTCCATCACATGCATCACACTGAACTTTGTCTGCCCACTTGCATGTACACACATTTGACAGGTGAAGCACATGATGTGTGTCTCAGCCTGTACTCAGTCACGTACTGTGTGCATGTCCAAGGGGCATGTCTTGAGTGTGTGTTGCTTGTCGTCTGGGTAATTGGTAGATGCATTGGGTCAGTCCTGCCCTGGCTAGGGGGGGGGGGGGTTCATTGGTAGATGCATTGGGTCACTCCTGCCCTGGCTGGGGGGGAGGGTTCATTGGTAGATGCATTGGGTCACTCCTGCCCTGGCTTGGGGTGGGGGGTTCATTGGTAGATGCATTGGGTCACTCCTGCCCTGGCTGGGGGATGGGGGTTCATTGGTAGATGCATTGGGTCACTCCTGCCCTGGCTGGGGGGGTGGGGTTCACAACATAGCTTTGTACTCTGTGCACTTACCAGCATCAGCAGGTGGGCATACTCCAACCTCTGCCTCGCCAACGCCCTGTATCCCCTCGAGGTGCAGGATACTGCTGCACCGATCCTCCCACGACTGGAGTTTCAATGGGGATGCTGGGCCTTCACCAGTGTCAGTGCTGTGCTGGCAGTGTGCAGCAATAAGATTCCGCACTCGCAGCCGTAGGTCATCCCACCTTTTGTGGCAGTCCTTTACGGTGCGTGTGGTCACACCAACGGCGGTGCACCTGCATGCAGCTTCTGCCCAGACCTCCTTACAGCGTTGCTGGGTGCTGCGCACTGGTCTGCGCTGAAAAGCATGTCTGCATTCCCTACAATGTGCTCCACAGGCACTGTGAGCTCCGCCTCACTGAACCTCTGCTTGCGCTGTCTTGTAGCAGGGATACAGATGCCATTGTGGTGGTTGGTTTTTCCAATGAAGGAGGTGATGTGGCCTGTGGTCTGTGAGGATGGCAGTGGATTGTGGTTTAAGTAATGGCCGCCTCTCTCTTTGTGGTTTTTGCGATCACAGTGTTTCCGCTTCCGGTATTTTCCATGTTGGCGGGTGTGGTCGCAGAAAATCCACTGCTATTATTGGCATTATGTCCGTGTCCGTGGGTGTTTCCGTGCTGGCGGTGACACCGTTTCTGCGTTGTTCTGGTGCGCGTGACCAACAAGCCATAATTGGCTGTTGATTCCGCAAGCTTGCGGTCGCAGAAACGTTGTCACGTCGTCACAGAATCAATGGATTACGGACTGGCGAACTTGTAATGAGGCCCTATATCTTGCTGGTATCACGTCATCTATATGCCTCCTAACCTAAATCCTGAACTGTGTCCATGGCTCTACTCGCTATTAACAGAAGCCCTTCACCTCATCAGTGTCCTTCAATGGGCTGTTACACGGATACACGTGAGGGATAAATATTCCTGAAAGGCGATATCAATATCTAGAAATCCTAAAACCCGTACTGGCAAACCATATTGTAAAGTGGCAACAAGGATGGCGACAAGAGCAGTGACACAAAAAAAACCTTGGTACATGAGGTTGGGACCTGCGGGGGGCTGGTTGGGCCTACACCTATCTCCCCACCTTGCTGGGCAAAAAACCTAAATATTTCCACACCAACCAAACCAGGGGGAAATAAGCCTAAGTATGTCAACTGAAACATCAAGTAACTCTAAATCGGATTACGGTGATATTGATAACAATTCCCAGCTAGCCCTATGCTACACCCTGCAAAGTGCCATGGGGCTAATAGTGCACAACTAACCAGGTGATCATGACTGCAGTAGTACGCAACCCCCCCCCCCCTCTTGTATGCATGGAACCATCCCAGCAGCTATCAGCTTTTCCGAACCTGTTCCACAATACAACAAGGAGCGATGAAAAAACAATAATTTTGCCAACCAAAGAGAGTACAGAAATTCATCTATTGGGGTCCTGCACTTTGCCATAGAAATCCTTGTAAACCTGTGTGGGCTTACATTGGACGAAACACAAAAACTTGGCAAGCTCACTGCCTCTTTGATGAGAGGCTTTCAGCCATGATTAGCCCGAAGGGCTAGCTGCGGCACCCAACTTGACTGTGGAACACAATGAAAACACAGATCGATTGGTCAGAAAGGCAGGAACTAATAGCCCATCCGCATAATAAGTCTCACTGGTGACTCAAATCCTGAAACCACCCTGTACATGACCAGGAAAGAAAGGTGCCTGGCAAAGTGGGAAAATATCAGGCAGCAGTCAAAAGGGGCCATTTAGCCTTCTAGGGGAGTTGTTCACCCATCCCCTAGGCGACTAAACTCCATCGTTATCTAGCTTAACCAGCCCAAAAGCAAGAAAGACAAAAAGAAGGCTAACCGGAAAAGACAGCAGCAAAAATCTGCTGGAACATTGACAAGCTGGCTAATCGGTGAGGCGGTCCCTGCCTTCGCACAAGATGTAGGAAATTATAACACCTCTACACCTTCGGCCCTGGTTGCCTGCCTAGCATCTGCATGGGAGGACCCGCAAGGGGGAAGCCTGCTGGCTCAGATGAAGCCTGGTCAAATAAGGCAAGTAGCGTCAACTGTTGGTTTGTCATCACCGAAGCTTGACACTTTGGTAAACCCATCTGTTTCCCTTGACCCAAAGACATTCACCCTTGCCCGTGGCCCACAAACTTTGTCGGAAAAACATGTGAATAGATCGGATGTGGGCTATATATGTAAAAGAGCTTTGGCCCTGCATGTCCTGTCATCATTAAACTTTAGTTTTATTTAACTTATTCAATCTGAGGGGGGTAACTTTGTGAGGGTTCATTGTGTTTCCCCTGAGGTCTCCTCATTGGTGAGATGTCATCAGGGAGAAATAGAGAAAGCAGGGTATAAAATTGACCAACCATCGCATATTGGCCTTAAAGAACAAGGAGCAGCCCTAGCCGCCACTCAGTTGGCAAGGAGAGTAGCAATGCCAACACTATCAGGTATTCCAGCCCGGGCCTTGTCATACCCCCTCAGGCTGAAGATGCAATGGGGTGGTAGTGGTTCAGGAAGCACTTGTTAAGACCTCTGGTTCGACCAGATTGATTGATGAAGATTGCCTCCTGGACCACACGTGGCCACAGCCACTTCACAGGTACCACGGAATCCATCACAATCCTACAGGAATTATTTGTTGCAGGAGATGTGGCTAACAAAACCAATATACCTGGAGGCTACATGTTGTTCCAGTCATTGGCAAAGAAGGGGCAAATTAGTCGTCCATCTGGTGGATTGTTAATCGGGATCAAGCAGAAACTCCCAGAAGAGAATCTAAAAGAGATAATGAATACCCAAAATGTACTCTCAATTGAGATATGTCTGACTGGGGCGGCTTCGGGGGGCGCCTAGGAACCACCTATGGAAATGATGTTGATCAATATATATGTGCCCCCGACTATGTTGGTCTTAGACGACATCCAGGAAAGTATTGATGTCATGTGCGCAGGGTGGCTAATGACCGTAGACCATGACTTTTGTACTCCTGGGTGGTGACCTGAATGCCGGTTGCAGAGGCACTGAAAACGGGATCCCTATAGATATGTAGACCCCGTCAGTATTATGGTTAAGAAACGAGGGAATAACAAAGGTCAAAAATGGGTGTCGTTTTTAAAAGAATGGGGCCTAACAATGTTAAATGGCCGTACTTAAGGCAATAAACCTGGGCATTGTACCTGGCAGATGAATAAAACATCCTCCACCCTGGACTACTTCTTTGCTAGTAACGCCTGTGCAGAAAGGGTTAAATCTCTTAGGATACAGTGAACAGATTTCGGTGACCATTCTATACAGTGAACAGATTTCAGTGACCATTCTCTGTTGATACTTACACTGTGTCTTGAACTGTATGAGCGTATGGTTGGTGTGGAGGGGTAGAAGTAAACCCAGCAGGGAATAGACTTGGCTGTATGCCCAGGAATATTGATAAGGCATCTAGAGCGGCCTATGGTCTTACAAAGTATGAGTATTAGATCTTTGGGTCCACCAATGTAAATTTGATGGGCAAGCGCCTGCAGGTCCTTGCGTGGGAAGCTGGCATCCTTCCCAGTAAACACTTAAACTCCTTCAATGCCAAACCCGGTCGGGCATTGGACATTGAAATTAGAGATGCAAAAAGACAGATGCGAAGTAATGTACGTGTAGCCAAAATCACAGGGGGCACGCACGGAGAGGTGGACGCTAGACTATGGAGGATCAAAACCACCTACAGGACCTGGCTTATTAGACGAAGGCACTG
>CM010927.2:250447709-250770094 GCA_002915635.3 Ambystoma mexicanum
GGTGGAAAGGCAGCCCTCATGGACTGGAAAATCACCTCATCCCTCCTGAAGTCACACGTCACATCTCCTACCATGGGCAGGAAGTGTGCACCACGGAAAGTTCCCCCCATGCCAGGGTAAATGTCCGTGTGGTTGTATTGTCATCGCTGTCTACTGTCAACACAGTCCTTGGGGATTTTTCCTAACAGTCATTACGAAGATCAATGAGAAAGTCGTTCATTCAACCGCCAATTCAATAATGCCCTGCGCTAGAGTAATACTCTTTAAAGTCGCTGTTATCACACCTCTATTAGAATGGTGTCATGTTCTATGTTGACTAATGGAGTTGGGTTTACCCCCAACCCTTGCTGTTGGAGGGAAGCGTTTAGATGTATGTAAGCATCAGGGTTTTTCAAACTCTTGTCCCCCTTTTAACTTTCACTTCCGGGAGAATGTCGGGTCCTTTCTGGGATGGTGACTTCCTCTTAACCTGAAATTTCAACTGCATAAGGTAGCAATTTGAGCTGACTAAATGCTTTTTCTGGATCATCAAAGCCCATGGGATTATCCGCTAATCGGGACCAAGCTTGAAGTTTATTAGTCCAAACTAATGGCAAAAGCGATTGAGAATGTCACTGCCTAAGTAAAAAGCGGCAGGGACGTCTCGCACGACCCAACAATTGTGGACTATGCCTTGTTGCCAATGGAGATTTGAGCATACACCTGCTTGCAGGAGATGTTGAATTGGGTGCTTCCAGGTCCATTTCCCATTTGTCTATCAGTTTGAAGTGGGAATGGCTGGATCTTTTGGAGTTGGCGAAACATGGCTCGCTGATGAAGCTCTTACCATTGTTCACCACACTCGAGCGAGAACAGAGTCCTTCCCATCATTTAACCGAACAGGGATGAACAACTGCTCTCCAATTTGCTGAATATCAGCCAGGCTTTGAGCTGATTTCACATCTTTCTGGACATAGGAGTGGGAGTTTCAGATTGTGGATTAGTATAGAATTTTAGGTGTTTCCTTCCAGGCGTGGAATACCACCTTAAACTGGAGGAAGGTTGATTTTCAGAAATAGAGAGACCCCCCATCACCAGTCTGTTGTCCTACTGCTATTACTGTCACGTCTGGAATCTGGTTGTTCTGGAGTGAAATTCTACTTGGTCAGATTTTTGTTCAACCATGTGGCATGTGCCGTTTAAACTAACACGGTTGACACTCTGTTTTAATTTATTGGTCGCTTAGTTGGGTCCAGAGACCTTGTTACGCAATCTATTAGGGTGACAACCTTCTCAGGAGGTCATTCCCTAGTAAACAAGGGGTGCCCTCTGGGTCACAACTATGACCGGGTGTTTCAACTTGTGTCGCCCCGATCTTAATGTCCAAGTCTGCAAGTCCTCTCAACGGGAATTTCCTTCCCGTCAAAGTTCTGCAGTTGTCCAGGAAGAGAGGTGAGAGGAATTTGGTAATTCTCTCCCCTCCTGATTCAGTTCGTCAAAAGGCCCTTCTGGACAGAAGGGTTAGCTTGAGATCCAGTGTCCACCAGTGGCCGAAATTGTACCCTGCCCCTGTACTTGTACGGGGCATAGTATCTTCCCTCCTTCTCCTCAAGGGGCACAGATAATGTACATTTTGGACAAACTGGTGGGCTAATTTTCTGGTTTTGGACATTGCAAGAGAAGAGATTTTGGGCAGAATTCTGTGGAGAGTCTTGGGAATCTGAAAGAAAAGTTGGCAACTGGAGATCAGAGCCATTGTGGTTCCCTGTCCAGTTGGGCGCCCTCCTGTTCTGCGCAGTTCAGAGGAGTCTTCAGATTCCTCCTTGCTGCCAGGATTTGATGGTACCCCCTCCACTGACCTAACTGGGCAGAGGTTTTCAGGATGCCCTTAATGGGCCTACTCTCCTGGGGTTCCCCATTGAACTGTACTGTACTTGGGTGCCCATACCCGGATGCCCACCCCTCCATTCCTGAGTGGTACTGGCCTATGAGCCCCATACTCTTAGCTGGATAGTAATCTGCCATCCCTGTGGCCCTGTGCTCATGTGCGCCAGGGACATGGGGCGGGGCAGAGTCCAGGACTGAGAGATGAAGGCCTCTGGTACTAGGGCTCCTGAGGTTATGCTCAGAGTTTCCTTTCCCAGCGAACCTCATCTCTATCCGCCCCTGCTCCCTGTGCAATGCAAGAGCCTGCATTTGTGCCTTCAGTTCCTCAGTTAAGGCCTTACTAGACTCTATCAGTCTCTCCTGCATCGCTACCTGTTGTTGGAGCCTATCATTGTGTTGACAGAGGGCCTCATTTTCCCTCTGTGCTTCCTGGTTGGTCCTGGAGAACTGGGCCAGTCTTTGCTGCAGGAGGTTACCTCCTGAGCTGTGTCCTATTGGCTCTTTCTGCTAGAGCATCCTCCACCCTCTGGTGTGCTCTACAGTTCTGTTTCTTTTTGGAGGTCACCAGTCCTGGAGGGCCAGGTGATTTTCTTCAATTTCTTTTTTAAGTGGCAGACTTCCTGGCCTAAGTATCCCTTTCCTGACTAAGAGCCTGCATCTGTGCCGCCAGGTCGTCCCTTTGCCTTTGGAAGGCACCAGCTTTCTGGCGCTCCTGATCAAACTCTGCCTGGGTATCCAGGTCTTCAGAATCAGTTTGTTGCTCTCTGCCTTCACTCTATCTAGGTGCTTGCAGGGTGACTACCTGCTCAGCACATGCCCTGTTGAAGTCTAGCTGTTGCTCCAGCTTTTTTTGCTTTGCAGTAAGGGAGTCCAAACCTTCTTGGGTGTTCCTTTCTGCAAGGCCAGAAATCTTGGTATCCTGTTCTGTGTATAGAATCGACCCACATCAGGAACTTGGTGATAACCGATTCAGTTGCCATAGCCGTTTGATTTCCAGACATGCAACTCCCATATTGAACCAAGAACTAATTGAAGGGGAATCGCCTAGAGTAGTCTACGCATCAAAACTTAATAACATGAGTCCAGAGGATAAAGTAGATCAAAACAAGTACTCACGTAAGACAAGTCAAACAAGAATGAGGGTACAGGAAAACAGGAGAGCTGATTCGATGTGGCTTCGATGATGACGGTCAAAAATACTTGTTAGTGGAAACAGATGAAAAGAAATCCTTTGATGAATCAGTTCAGAGAAGGACAATCCCAACCTAAACCTATACCCGACGGCACGAGGACGCCTAATAAAGGTCCAGCAAACAGTTCCAGTTCCTACTGAGGAGTTATCCGAGAAGCAGTTTTCCAAGAACAAAGTTCCAAGAGGCAATGAAACAAAAACGCCAAATCCAGAAGGGTCAGACAAAATCAAGGTCGTTCGTTCCGAGGTCAAGGGATATCAATAGCAATTCGAGGGACAGGATACTAGGACAACGAGGTGAGCTCCAAAAAATCGTAAATTCAGAAGCAGCGTTCTGACTTCCGGGTGGTATTTAACCATTCACGTGACCTGCGTGAGACGTAGCCACGCCGTAGTCGTAAGCGAGCGTCTCCGGCAACCAACGTCTCCACGGCAAACCCCAACGTTGTCTAAACCGCTGGAAGTGTTTCGACTCCGCATGCTTTGGGATTGTGGAACGTGTAGTTCTGCCGTAACGCTTGATAGGACGTGAAACAGACACTGATTTCCTGACAGTATCCTCCCCCAAAGATGCCTTCTCCCCTTGAGAGGCCAGGAAACGAGCTAAGAGCATCGGAGCATGGATATTGGACTTAGGCTCCCAGGTACGATCCTCCGGACCATAACCTTTCCAGTCGACAAGGAAATACCGAACACCCCGGGAAACCTTTGAATCCAGAATTGCCTTTACCTCATACTCCTCTTCCCCCTGTACCATGATCGGAGGAGGACGAATAGGGAGTCTGGTCCCCTCTAAACAAGGTTTCAGAAGAGAAACATGAAAAACCGGATGTATCCTCCATTTCTCCGGCAGTTCAAGCCTTACCGCAGACTGATTGATTATACCCTTGATAGGATACGGACCAACGTACTTAGGCTTTAAACAACTCCTCATGGGAATACGGAGATGTTTGGTGGAAAGCCAGACCAACATACCCGGATGGTAAACGGGCGCTGGAGACCTATGCCGATCGGCGTATTCCTTAATACGGTCTTGAGCTTCCTTTAAACGGGAATGGACCTGTAGATGTAGAGAAGTAATGTCCCTGAGACTGTTTTGGACCGCAGGATTGTCCGAGGAGATTGGAAGATCCAATGGTAATGAACGGGGATGGTAACCATACAGGGCAAAGAAAGGAGACACACCAGTAGAAGTGTGGACTGAATTGTTATATGCAAATTCAGCAGTAGCTAACGCCGATAACCATGATTCTTGAAGCTGCATGGTAATGCAACGTAAATACTGCTCCAGTGTAGCATTTAAACGTTCCGTCTGACCGTCCGTTTCCGGATGATAAGCAGAAGAATACCTTGCGTCAACACCCAGAGAAGTAGTAAGATGTTTCCAAAACCGTGAGGTAAATTGTGTGCCTCTGTCAGATATAACAATATCCGGAAGACCAAATCGACGGAAAACATGGAGAAGAAATAGTTCCGCCAGAACAGGAGCCGTAGGCAAACCTTGACAAGGAACAAATACAGCCAATTTGGAAAAGTAATCAATGACCACCCATATGGTATCTAACCCCTGAACAGGTGGGAGTTCCGTGATGAAATCCATAGACAACATGGACCAAGGTTTGCTTGGAACCGGAAGAGGACACAATAAACCCATAGGTTTTGTGGTTGAAGACTTGCACTGGGCACAAATGGCGCAGGTAGAGATATAATTCAAAACATCCTTGTGCATTGATGGCCACCAGCACCATCTCTTGAGTTGTTCCAAAGTCTTGCGTACACCAGAATGTGCTGCAACCAATGAATCATGACTCCAACGTAATGCTGTTTGTCTAGAATCAACATCTGGAATATAAAGACGATCCTTGACATAGGGCAAAGAGTTGATAATTGTCATATTCAAATTCTCAATCTCTGAAGGATTCTCCGAAACCCATTTTCTGATGGATTCCTGTAGTGAAGGATTAAGGTACAAGAACAAATTACCTGATTAGGCAACAATAGACCACCAAATTCCTTGAAGACGAGTCATCCCCATCCTTCCTCGAAAGAGCGTCTGCTTTAGAATGTAAAGCTCCAGGACGAAATGTGATCTGGAAATTGAATTGCGAAAAGAATTCGTGCCACCTGGCATGCCTGGCTGTGGTGCATTTCACTGACTGCAAGGCCAGCAGATTACGATGATCAGTGTAAACCTGTACTGGAACAGCAGTACCCAACAGATGATGTCTCCATACCTTGAAAGCGTCACGTATGGATAATAATTCACGCTCGGTGATAGTATAGTTAGTTTCATACTTGGTAAGTTTTCTGGAATGAAACGCCACAGGATGAAGGAAACCTGTGTCTTTACAAAACTGGGACAACACTGCCCCAACCGCTTGATCAGAAGCGTCAGCCTCCACATAGAACGGCAATATAGGGTTAGGATGTTGGAGGACTGGTGCGGTGGTGAACGCTGTCTTGAGACATTCAAAGGATACTTGTGCTTCAGCCGTCCATTTGAAACCATTCTTAGGACTAGTAAGGGAAGTCAAAGGAGCCACTATATCAGAAAATGAGCGAATAAAACGTCTGTAAAAGTTTGCGAACCCTAAAAAGGACTGCAAAGATTTAACTGATGTGGGGGCTGGCCAGTCCAATACAGCCCTTACTTTAACATCACTCATGCTGACTCCCTGATTAGTGATATCGTATCCCAGGAACTCCACACGCTGGGCATGGAAGATGCACTTCTCTAGTTTTGCATAGAGATGAAAGTCTCTGAGCCTTTGTAACACCGTGGAAACATGTTGTACATGGGTCTCATAGTCTGGGGAGTAGATCAAGATATCGTCAAGATATACAATGACATATTGATCGAGTAGATCACTAAAAACATCATTAATGAAATACTGAAAGGTAGCTGGTGCATTGCACAACCCAAAGGGCATAACTAAGTACTCATACAGACCATACTTAGTTTTAAACGCCGTCTTCCACTCATCACCCTTTCGTATTCTGACCAAATTATAAGCGCCCCGCAAATCCAGTTTGGTAAAGATGGAGGAAGAGCCCAACTGGTCCAGAAGAACCGAGATGAGTGGAATTGGATATTGATTACGGATAGTAACAGCGTTTAATGCACGGTAATCGATGCATGGGCGTAAATCGCCCTCTTTCTTTGGAACAAAAAAAAGAGGCGATGCCGCTGGAGAACGTGATGGTCTGATGAAGCCTGAAGCTAATGACTTATCCAGATATTCCTTGAGCACCAAATCTTCCTTGTGAGTCAATGAATAGATACGGCCAGAAGGTATCACAGCATTCGGAACCAAATCAATAGGACAGTCATACTGACGATGGGGTGGTAGGATCTCCGCACCTCTCTTGTCGAATACATCTTTGAAGTCTCGGTACTCCCTAGGTAACACTGTATTCATGACTGCTCCAATAACCAGAGCAGAATCCAAGAGAGGAGTACTGGGTCCTGAAGACCAGGAACCTGATGTCCCACAGGAATTAATACAGTATTGTGACTGAAAAGAAACCGTCCCTTTAGCCCAATCCACTAACGGATTATGCCTTCTGAGCCAGGGTAGTCCCAGGATTAACTTGAACTGAGGTGCTGAAATAACGTCGAAGGCTATGGTCTCAGTATGCCCAGAAGATGTAATCATGATGAGATCTACCGTTTGTTCGGTAACCAGACCAGATAACAAGGTTGTGCCATCAACAGCATTGACCAGTTCCGGTGAAGACTTGGGAATAAGAGGAATACCCAGACTCTTAACAAACTGGCTGTCAGCATAATTTCCAGTGGCCCCTGAATCCAATATAGCATCTGCCATACAAGAAACCATAGAAGAGGCACAGACTTCAACGGATATGGGAAACAAAACCATGGTATTAGAGCCCGTATTAACAGGACTCGACAAAGGGGCTCTCTCTATTGCCGAGCTTTGGAGTTTCCCTGTTTTCGTGGTTTCTTAGAGCACTGTCTAAGGAAATGTTCCGAGGAGCCGCAGTAATAACATAAATTGTTCTTTCTACGATGCTCTCTTTCTTCAGATGAGAGTGGGGCTCTAAGAGTACCTATCTGCATAGGTTCAGGTGAATTATGACTCTGATCCGTGGCTACTGGTGTAGGATAGGGAACCAGACTCTTTTCACCTTTGCGTTCTGCCCTTCGTGCATCTACTTGCAGAACTAGATCAACCAATTCTGGAAAACCCGTAGGAATCACTGGGACAGTGGACAAAACATCTTTGAGAGAATCTGAAAGTCCTTTGTAAAACAGTGCCCCTTTCTTTGCCTCAGGCCAATCCGTCTCTGCGACCAATTGGTTGAACTTGGCCAAATAAGACAATAAGGGTAATTCCTTTTGTTGTAAAGAAAGCAGTTCTAAATCTGAAGCTTGTGATTTATACCGAGTGTCGAAGACACGAGACATGGCTGATATGAGAGCATCACAATCATACAAAAGATGACTCCCTTGTTCCAGTAATGGGTTAGCCCAGACTGCAGCGGTACCCCCAAGGTAGGACAAAACAAAAGCCGCCTTAGTAGTGGCATCTGGGAACGATGTAGGACGGCACAGAAAATGCAATCTACATTGATTGATGAAAGTGCGGAACGTCTTAGGATCCCCCATAAAACGTTCCGGAGGGGCCAAAGGAAACTGGGCCGTCATGTACACGGGCGCCTTATCCTGTCGAGGAACCCCCGCTCCAAAAGCAGAACCAGAAGGAACAGCACCAGCACCATCACCCGCCTGCAATCCGGCCTGAAGGGCATCGATCCGGCGTTGGGTGGCATCATGAGCCGCAGTCATATCGGCGCGTAGACCGGCAACCAACTGAACCAGAGCTGTCAACGGATCGTCGGCAACTTCCATATTTTTCTTTTTATAAGGCTTCTGAATATGTAAGAATCGACCCACACAGGACTTGGTGATAACCGATTCAGTAAGGTGCCACTAGCCGTTTGATTTCCAGACAATGCAACTCCCAATTGAACCAAGAACTAATTGGAAGGGGAATCGCCTAGAGTAGTCTACGCATCAAAACTTAATAAACATGATGTCAGAGGATAAAGTAGATCAAAACAAGTACTCACGTAAGACAAGTCAAACAAGATGAGGGTACAGGAAAACCAGGAGAGCTGATTCGATGTGGCTTCGATGATGACGGTCAAAATACTTGGTTAGTGGAAACAAGATGAAAAGAAATCCGTTTGATGATGTCAGTTCCAGAACAGGACAATCCAACCTAGACCTATACCCGACGGCACGAGGACGCCTAATAAAGGTCCAGAAAAACTGTTCCAGTTCCTACTGAAAGTTCCAACGAAGTGAGTTATCCGAGAAGAATTTCCAAAAACAAAGTTCCAAGAGCAATGAAAAAAAAACGCCAAAATCCAGAAGGGTCAGACAAAATCAAGGTCGTTCGTTCCGAGGTCAAGGGATATCAATAGCAATTCGAGGGACAGGATACTAGGACAACGAGGTGAGCTCCAAAAAATCGTAAATTCAGAAGCAGCGTTCTGACTTCCGGGTGGATATTTAAACCATTCACGTGACCCTGCGTGAGACGTAGCCACGCCGTAGTCGTAAGCGAGCGTGCTCCGGCAACCAACGTCTCCACGGCAAACCCCAACGTTGTCTAAACCGCTGGAAGTGTTTCGACTCCGCATGCTTTGGGATTGTGGAACGTGTAGTTCTGCCGTAACGCTTGATAGGACGTGAAACAGACACTGATTTCCTGACATTCTGACTTTTCCTTTTGCAGCACATCCATATCCTCCTTCATTTTAGTGATGTACAGTCTGCTGTCATTTTCTGACTCCTGGCTCCTCTGCAGCCTCTGCTCAGAAGAGACCAGGTCAGATTGGACCTTCTCTAACACCATCTGTTGCCTATTTGCCAGATTTTGGCTTTCAGCACATCTATCCTGCATGTCTCCCATATATAGGTACAGGTATGCTGCTATCCTGGCAATCTTATTGTGTTCCTCTTTGGCTTTAGGAGCCATATATAGTTCACTCAGGGCCACATGTAATGGACCCTGATCTCTCCATAAGTCTGACCCTGTTTCAGTGACCTGTCGCGTGATGGCCTGCAACCAGGCATCCTGGCCCTGCTCAGCCCATTCACCTCTCACAAATAGTTTATGTAAGAAGTGCTCTCTGGCTATTTTCATATCTACCAAGGTCGTCATTCTAGAGATTGGTCTCTGTCCTGACTTACAGAAGTTAGTATTTTATTTTTGCAGAACAGAACTTTTCTTGGAGTGTCCCTTTTGAGGAATGCTTCACAGCGTAATGCAGCGTGGTGATCCGACCGGATGTATGTATCCCGTCAGTTAGCACACTGTATTAAGCTGCACAAGTGGTGAATCTAACCCAATGTCTCGGCTCGAGCCCCCAATTTGTAAGAGGATTCAATTCAACACTACAGCTAAGTCAACGCCTAGTCTAGAATACTGAATGAAAACCCTTATTGATATATCTTTATGTCCCTTTCATGCGTTCTGGATGGCTACCCCTATATAACACCCCTCTCTTGGAATCCTCCTGACCCCACTGAGCCAAGAAGTAGTTCTGTTTTGCAAGTTAAAAGGTTTATTTGATAATTTAAACAATAGATATATATCTCACACTTTATAATAAATTAATAATTGAATAGCACACTTAATCTGATATGATAAAGATTAACAACGGAGAATCTGGCACTAACACGCTTCTCTATAATCAATAAGGAGTTGACATGAAATGGATAAGATAGCACACTGGTAAATAGGGACAGAAGAATAATGTGGTAGAGAATGCTTTATAGAGTTCAAATGGATGTAATGTTGAATGAAAATGCAATACAGAAAATACTCAATATGATTTCAACAAAACAAGGTAATCACTTTTCTCTGGCAATCCCTCCCCCCTTGATGCAAGGCAAGGAAATGGAAGGAAAACACACAGTTCTCAGAAATGCAATCAAATGTGATTCAGTTCACCCCAGCAAGCTTAGACTACAGAAGTTTGAAAGCACAGGCAAAATGCTTTTATATGTGCTAGCAATGAATTGAAAATTATGCTAAAATGCTTTTAATTCCCTTTCAGAGGTTCAGGGTGAGTGGTATCTAGTTAATATTAGTCCAGGCTCACACTAGCAATGATGCAGGGATAGTTAGCAGGTTAAACGAATTTCTGGCAAATGGAAGGCAAGCAGCAGCAGTTTTTACATGTGAAGAAATTTCCAAATCGCGGTAAAATTCGCGGATGCGCCGGTTACAGATTTATGACCGATTTAATAGAGGTCGTTTTTGGTTTTGCAAATTTTAAACGCAGCACTTTTCCAGTTTTAAAAATGATGGCAGGATAACACAATTGCTAAGCTGCAGTTCTACTTAGATTAAAAATGGATTGAATTATATGATTTTAACTAAGAGATGTGTTCTGAGTTTTGCTGAGTACTCACAAGAGATTTTGAACCGGAAAGCGACTTGGTCACGGACTTCAGTCTGGTCAGGTCTTCCCGAGTTCCGCTCACAGCGCCTGGCCTCTGGAACTGCTCACAGCATCGGGGTCAGCACTCTGGATACAATGGCCTGGTCTCTGCTAGGCACCGGTTCTCTGGGTCGGGTCCTGCCTTCTCTTTGGATATTTCTGTCACCGGGTTCTTGCAAAAGTTCTTGGCAAAATTCAGACGGCTCGCCCGGCTGTCTGAAGAGTTCAGTTGCAAAAATATTTTGAGGCCTGCTGACAAATACTCTTGCTGGCAGTGGCCCTTTTGGTTAAGGTTCTGAAGTCTCTGCTTATCTTGGAGTCTAAGTGTTGGCTCTTTGAAGTTTGATGGAGGTAAGCATGGATTTTTCCGGCAGGGCTTCCAGCTGCAGATGGGATTGAAGGTCTCTACCTAAGTTTCAGTGGTCCATTTATATGTTCTGCAAGTGGATGGGTGTGTTGGTCATAACTAAGCTTGCCCCTCTCACTTGTCATTGGTCAAATGTCCATTCCTCACTTGATTGGCGAAGCTAAGTTGTGTCAGAGTGATGTCATTTTATGGCTTGCAGATAGGACACTCCCCTGTCATCTGTGCACCCAAATCTATATATGATCAAAATCCATATTTCAGAGTTACACAGTTGTTTGAAATTACATATACATGGTGTGGCTGAATTTAGCCATGTCTCTGTCCAACTCTGTTGTTTCTAAGAGCTTGCATTCAGAAATGGCACATAATTGACTTTTTAACTGATTTTTCAATTTCTGACATTGACCCAACTTTACATACATGTGCGCAGGGAGTATGGACATTAACTGATGACGTTTCAGATTTTAACATGCACACATTTAGAGTAATATCCTCTTTTCCGCTAAAACCCCCCTGAACATACCACCGGTTCTAAAAACCTCTTAAACTGTGGGCAGAAAAATCACAAGAATTATGGTATCATTTATAAAATTTTCACATGTCCGCTCTATGAATGATCCATCTTTTTCTAAACAATATTCTGGCTACAAAGGGGTGTGGTTTCCTCTCAGCACAAGGTAGAAATACTGGTTTATCCAGTTCTGCCAAGCCAGCTTGCTCTCACAGGCAGTGCCCCTCCCAGCTTCTGCAAGAGGAAGCTACATTTTACGACTGCTGTAATAAAACCTTTGCCTGAGTCAGGACAGGCTTTGTTCAGAGCTCCTGTAGAGCACAGGTAATTCAATTATCAGATAGATGGCATATCCTTAGTGTTGCCAGCAAAAGGCAGATAGTCCTGGGAACACAGTTGTGACTCAAGTTTCATCCTGATGGGGTAGCTGTCAAGCAAAATCAAGTTCCTTAAGCCAGACTTTCAGCTAAACTGTCATGTTTTTTTGTTGCTTTTTAAATTAACTTGCAATTTTACACATGCAGCTAGAATGCTGATTCTAAGTGCAAAACTATGACATTTCAACAGTTACAAAGGCATGTGACACCAAACATAGGTCACTCATTTAATCTAAACATTTTCGATTTTAGTGTCTTTAAATCCAGTGCAACTTAAACTGCTGCAATCCACAGCTCAGCCAGTCTTGTTATAAACCTTCAAGTCACTTCAGAATATCACTTTACATTGTATCCACCTCTCAGTAAGTCTTTCTTTAGCCTGCTTTGGGTTCATTCAGTTTTACACAAAAAAGTAAAATCTGGTGTGGTTTTAAAATGCCGGCTTTTGGATAGTGGTGAGTACTGGTACTGCACCCATTTTTGGATTTAACAAATGAATTCCCCACAATTCTAGGTTGCATTTGGCAATCAGCATTTCCATTCCCAATGGTTTCAGACTACTGTGCGGGTAGTCCAATGGTGGTTTTAAAGCGCTTTGAAGCTAACCGGCGCTACTGTTTTTCCTTTGGCAACCCATTTCCCTCATGGCAACACGGCCTTTCATTCTCGCACTGGTGGGTGGCAAGTGAGGCAACCATTTTGGTGTGCGCACAAACTGCGCAGCTTTCCTGGATTTCGGCGCACATGTGGGTTTTCCGCCATCTTGAATTTTCTAAGCCCACAGCACCAAATGTTGTAGCATGATAGCTTAAACGTGGGTCAGGACACCCAACAAGACGAGCAGCAGTCTCAGGCCGAGTCACGTCAAGCCGGGCAAAATAATCTGAGTGTCGTCTGCGTAGGAATAGTAACGGAGGCCATGAGATTGAAGAAGAAGAAGAAGAAGAAGTCTAATATAGACATTGAAGAGAATAGGACAGAGTGCAGAACCCTGAGGAACCCCACGCACCACAGAAGGGAATGGAAGGGAGGGAGAGAAACAGGCTGAGAGCTGTCGGCAAGAAATGCTGTGAACCAGTCAAGGACATGGCCGGACAAGCCGGCGGCCGGCCAGACGTGAGATCGGGGTGAGGTGATCCACCGTTTCGAAAGCCGCTGATAGATACAAAAGCAGGACGGCTCCGACACCGCATTGATCCACTAGATGTAACAGATCGTCAAGCACGGAATTCAGAACGGATTCCATGCCCCACCCAGGACGAATTTTGCTGCTTATTTATTATGACCCTTTATGCATTAAATATCATATAGATATGTCCTAATGCTTATTTATAGATTGTTCAAAATGCAGAGTTATATTTACATATGTGTGCTTGTTTTGCATCAGTTGGCCTCGGGAGCCAAAAGTAGGTCCTGATAGCTGTTGATGCCAAGCCAACCAGGCTCTTCAAGGCTGCAAGCAGGAGCTAAATAGCTTGCAGCCCCCTTCAATTTCGAACCCTGCATCTTGCAAAAGCTGACAAAAAAAATCCAGAACTAGGCCAACTAACTCTTCAAAGGATATAGGCTAAGCAATACCCATAAGCTTCCAAATCACAATGCTAGTTTTATCCGATCGGAGACAAATTGGGGACGCTCTAACGTGAAGCGAAATAAGCAGCTATCAATGGACCTCTTTACCCTGCACAGTTACCCAGTAACAAACACACTAACCGCAGGCCAACGCTGCCACTTGCACACAGCTATTTAAAATACCTTCCTCCAGATGTCAAACAACAAAGCTCTACACCTCTACAGCCTAGTTACATACTTCCCCAGCAAATGCATACTAGTACAATGGGCATGCTGCCATCTGGGCACAAATGCCTCGAAGTCTTCGACAGACCACTGAGGAACAGACCCTCACGCAGTACCTTGGTCCTTCCCAAATGCACGAATCATCACAACAGCATTTCCCTCTTACCACACTGCTCTAGCCCACCCAGCTCTGCTTCAGAACTGCCAAAGCACCTGGAGGCCATGCAAATGGCAGCGGAGCATGGTATAAATCCGAGTGATGCAACATAAAGTTGGTATTTACTGGGTCCGTAGTTATAGAGACCGCCACCATTTAAAGTGTTTGAACTTCAATGGTCGTATTATACTCTGCCAATGTCTGCTGCTATATTCCTTGCTCTAAGCCAGTGGTCGGATTGTAAGAAAAGAAGTAATGGAACTATGTACCCTGCTGGCCTGTCCCCGCTCCACACAAACCCCTCCAACGCGCAATACAAACCCCCAAACACATGTGCCTGCTGTTTAAGGGAACGTTCAGTGCAGTGCACTGAAGTGCAAACTTCAACTTCTTCCTACACTTTTATTTTATAATAAACGTATAGGAAAAATTCAACTTAAAAAATAAAAGTAGAGGAGCACTGCTTCCAACCGCTCCCACCCACTTCGATCACTGCTAAGTAAAATCTGGCATCGTCTGAAATTGTCAGGTTGAGGCGCACAAAGGCCTTCTTTCGTTCTTGACCCGATCAATTTGGATGAATCTTCCGAGAAGCTACCATGGTGCTGCGTTAATGAAACCAGAAGAATGCAAATGGTTCCAGAGACCAGACCTCTTTGAGGGGAGAAAATAACAAATGGCAAAACAAAATCCTGGACCATATATGGGGACCAGGGCCACACTTGTGAGACCAAAGAACTGTTGTCATGTCCATGTGACTGCTCACGTGGCTGCTCCTTGCTTGCTGGAAGAGTGCGGCCAGAATAATTGTACCCCTTGTGTGCCTTGCGGTTGCTCTTCGTTTTGCTCTGCTGCTGCTTTTTGGCTCAGATGCAGAGCACCACAAATTCTTCTCTGCTGTTGCCACAATTTCATGCGGTGCCCATCCTAAGAGAAGTAATGTATACATGCCAACATTCTGACGCACCTGAGAGGGAGATTTTGTCAGAGAAATCAGGAGATGTAATTTTCCACTTAGGAATGCACAGGGACGTCATTTCACCAAAATGCCTGGGGTAGCGGAAGTGACACCACACGACCCTTGACCCCCTGATGACATCACAGGAAGTGATCTCATTTGACCCCACCGCCAAGTGACATCACAGGAAGTGATGGCAACCGCCCTTCAGATATTTTAGATGCATTTAGTACCCGTGTTTCCAGGTGCTCTCATTTCAGCCATACATAAGAACCGAGGCACAGAGGGAGGCACCGCTCGCCTCCCACACCTATGGGCAAAATTCGACTGGGAAACATGTCCGGCTAATCCTTGGTGAAAGCTGTTAGAAATAGCCCTGCAGGATACAGAATTCCGCCTGTACAATGTTAAGAGTCCTTCCGAGACAAACAAACCACCCACCAGCTTCCTTACAGATCCCTCTGTTCCATTGCCCAAATCAACCTCCTCCAAGGTTAGGAGCTTGAGGAACAACAAGACAATATACAGCGTAAAGAACTTGATCAAGAGTCCATCATGTCCAGGGGATGGCCCCCTATCCATAGACTGTATTGCATCTCCCACATCCTGTGGCGTGACAGATAACACCAACACCTCTCTTTCACAAGCTGCATATATAACAAGTGAAGCCATGATGATGGCCTCAATCATCTGTTCACTATCAACTTCAGGGCATTTTAAATATAAGGACTTTTACAAATATCCGAGTCCCATCACTGGACTCCCAGACAGCACTGGAATAAAGGATGCCATCTTAGGTGTGGGCAGGCCTGTGCGTGCCTTTTTGCCCACAGTGAGCACTTTTGAAGTTGAATTCACAGATGACCTTGGGCATACAGGTGCGCCGGGGTTCCCGGCCTCATATGCATGGAGTAGCGGGCTAGAATGCAACCAGGACCCACGATTAGATCAGAATCAAAGAGGCCCGTTCAGCAGAGCTCCTCACCCTCAGATCCAGGCAACTTGGGGGTCCAGCCGTGCACCCAGAATCATTATTAATTCAATGTAGTAGGTGGGTCCCTGCTTTCTACCCTTCTGATTGGCTCGATACTGATTCTTTGCTGATGGTAAGGCTTGTAAATTCCCCATATTCCGATGATGTCACTGGGAAGCCACCTGCCCCCATGGCTTAAGTCGAGGGTACATGCGGGTGGACAGAGGCCCCCCACTTTTTTCAGGAGCCCCCCACTTTTTTAGAGGCCACCTTGATATTCTAATTTCTGGTGACGCCACATTCAATTGGATTATTGGTATGTTAATGAGCCCCCCTTTTTATTTTTTCAGGACTTGACCTCTGCCTGCACCCTTTGTAATGTCTGTTGCTTGCCACCTTCTCCAATGTCTGCCGCTCTTGGCTACCAAGTACCTTCTGTTCTCCACTCTCATTTCTTGAACCCACTCAACAGCCCTTCACTGTCCATCTCCTTACTACACCCCAAAGAGCAGCCATCTCCCTGATTCTCACTTCCTGGTCCACGTTCAGTCCAGTCCATTCTTTGTTTCTCCTGCTCTCTGCCCACAATGCACTGTGTGAACTCTGGCAGGTCTGCTCACATCCTACCGAATTTGTTTTCTGAGAGCACTGGTCCAAGGTCGATTATCTCGGGGTACTAATGGCTCTAACCCTCTCAGCAGGTAACGGCGCAATTTGCCTCGTCTCACTTGGTCCCAGACCATTACCAGGTGGGAGAGCATGCGTTGACGGGTGTTCTGCTTACATATTGTCAGTAGCTCAGAATCATCAGCATATTGATATCCTCTGCATTCCCAGCTCCTGTGTATCATCAGTGATCCTTTGCTATTAGTATCTTGGTGTTATCAGAGGCACAGTATTATCAGGGCCAATGTATTAGCAGTTGATTGTGATTGGCTTGGCATTATCATTATCTCAGTTTTGACAAGGCTGGATGTCATAAGTGGTCTAGCATAATAAGTGTTATCACAGTGTTATCCGTGATTCAACTACATTGGCTCAGTATAATAGGCTCAGTAGTCTATATACCAATACTATACCACTCGCAGATTCCCCACTGACTCTCACAGTTGGGTTTTGCTCCCATGTGTCAGATTACACTTTTGTTCCTTTGGTTCACACTGTAATTTTGCCCTTTGAGGTTTTGCTCTTGAGTAGCCCATTGCGATGTTCCCCCTGGTGCCCAAAGCAATTTCCATACAACACCGGGTTTTGCTAAACAATGCCAAACGCAACTTCACGTGATTGGCTCGTAGATATCACACCTTCACCTCATAGCATGCTACATTGTTTCTAGGGACTCAGCCATTACTCTGCCCTACCTTGAACTCTCCTTGAAACTATTCTCACCATCTCTCTACTGAGGGCCCACAATAAGGAAAAGGAGTGGACAAATTAGACCAAAGATGACCAGTTACTATTTCTTAACTTATAGTAACATCATATTTATTGTACAAATACAAAAGACCACTGGTACACATTTTAATAAATTAGGCTCAGTGTACGACAAACACACATCTTTCCAAAATCTATTCATTCATAACTTACACATGCATCCATCATACTTGCATACATTGGAACAATAAAGTAATGTATCATTCACATCACAAATATTCATCACATAAATGTCACCTTAGCACTCTAAAATTCTATGATGTGACCCTCTGTCCATATTCAGGGGTAGAGAAAACTGTTGCCGACATATGTTTCGGTTGAGTTCTCAAACAAGGGTAGGGTCCCCTTGCCCAGTTATTTCGTTCAACCTTCCTCAGGATGGAGTAGAAACACCTATTTCGCGTTGCCTCTACATAGCACAGCAAGGTGGAGGGTGAAAACACAAGAGCCTCGATTCTAGGGAGCAAAAGATAGAGGGAGCCTCCATTAATACCATGATCCCCATCTGGTCATCTTGACTTATTCATAATCTCTTAGTGATATCAAATACAGCTGTGTTAATCAGCTGCATAGATCCGACTCACCTCCACTGGATTAGCAGGGGCTGGTGAATCGGGAAATGGAATGAATCCTGGCGTGAATATTCTCACAAAATAGTGTTCCACGTCAAATTGATGTCTCTCCTGCAATATAGGGACATGGACCTCAAGTTAGGGACCCTGTTCTCTTAACATACTTTGAATGTAAAGTTTAAGGCCGAGGTAACTGATACTCACTCTTATCTTGTATAATTTTATGCAGATTCAGCTTCATTAATGGCAGAGTGTACATCAGGCAATTTCTTTTTATTTTAGTGCGTATTAAATGCACCTGCAGAGGACGACACAAATAAAGGAGGGGGAAGATCGTCATTATACATGTCATGTTTTTAGCAGTGTGACATAGATAAGGCTTACCGGCCACTGAATGGGAACATTAACTTACTTCTCATGGCCGTTGCACAACCTAAAGGTTCGCTGCTTTACGAGCGCGTACAACCGTCGGCTGTGAATAAACAGGGAAGGATAATGTAAATAGCTGTATAGAACAATTGCAACAAACGAACTGCGCCACACACGAAAATAAATTTAAGCCAATAAGTACAAATGTACAGTTGTTTAATTTATGTCATGAACAGCCTGACACGTGTTTCGAGCGAAGCTCTTCCTCTGAGGCACGTAGTCTTGTACAGTTTGGACCACAATTAAAGGAAATGAATAAGTCACGGAGCGAAATCAAAATGCGTAACTGAGTTAACTTGTAACAGTCAAGTATAAATAGAACTGCCGGTCGGCTAGGAAATGAGTTCAAGGGAGAATGTAAATAGCTGTCCTTCCGCGAGCCGCATCATGTATCCACTAGGGGTTAGAATACATTGCTCAAACGGCCTTACCTCCTGTACGCTATTGAATGAAGTGTGATTTTGAACACCAGCTGCAGAGCTCCGCGCTGGTCGTCTGCATCTACTTCTGCAAGTGAGGCTTCGGCCGTAACCGAGGAGACGAAGTAAAAAACCTTGCTACTCCGAAAATGAAAGCTAATTGGTCCTTGCGCCGTATTGCATTTTGGCATAGGATTCTGGGTCTTGTAGTCTTTCTTGGTGTACAGATGCAATAAACGTTTAATAAATGGCACTCATCATGGGTAACTCCCGTAAGATATTTATAGCTTCTCGTGTCATTGCATAATAAATGCCATGTAACACTCGAGCATTCGAGCATTTTGGCATAGGATTCTGGGTCTTGTAGTCCTTCTTGGTGCACAGATGCACTAAACGTTTAATAAATGACATTCATTATGGGTAACTCCCGTAAGATATTAATAGCTTCTCGTGTCATTGCATATTAAATGCTGTGTAACACTCGAGCCAATTCAACGCTCATGACTCCTACTGTGGGTGAGCTAAGTGGTGGTTATGTTATTAGGTGTTTAATGCATTCCATTCTACTGAAATGTTAAGGCCATGCCGTACCGTGTCCAAAAGAATGAATCCATCTTTGCTCTAAACGGTGCAGTGTACTTGCCATATCACCGCCTCTGGTTTTCGTTTTGATGGTTTGTAAAACAAACCATTTCATTTCGGTGTCTTTATGGTTGTTTTTATTGAAGTGGTCAACCAGTGGTTTATCTGGTGTGCGGTTCCTAATTCAAGACCGATGTTCACCAATTCTTACACTCACTTCTCGTGTTGTTTTTCCCACATAAAGCAGATGGCATGGGCATGAGATGACATAAATGGCATTTTTTGTGCGGCAGTTGGTGTGACTTTTCATTGTCCATGTCTTAGCCCCGTATTGCAAAATGTACTTTGTCTCAGTGAGGGGGCATACACTACAGTTCCCACACTTCTGGTGTCCTGTAATGGGGGGGAGGCCCCATTGACTCAAGATGGTTTGTTCTTTTGGTTTCACCCGATATGTGTGTATCAGTTTTTGTCGAATGTTACAGTTGCGTTTGAAGGCAAACATTGTTTTTTTTTACAGAGAGCCTGGGTTCTTCACTAAGTCCCAGTTGCGATTGATGTTTTTCTTAATCTCATTGCTGACTGGGTTATATGTAGTGACACAGACCATTCTCTCATTGGGTTTCTTCTCTTTATTTTGTAGAGTTATTTCTCTGTTCGTATTAGCAGCTCTCTTCAGGTTATTCTTGATTCGTTTTTTCGTGTAACCCCATTTGTCGAGTCACTCCTTCAATTGTGAAGCATGTATATTGTAATCTTCTTTGTCCATACAGTTTCGTCGAATCCTCAAGAATTGTCCATACGGTAGATTATATTTCAAACTCTCAGGGTGAAAACTGGAATAGTGAAGTAGAGTGTTTTTATCCATAGTTTTCCAATATAGTGTGGTGGATAGAGTGTTACCTTGTTTCTTTATCATCAGGTCGAGAAAGCTGATCTGATCTCGACTCCATTCAATAGTGAATTTAATAGAGTTGAGCCAATTATGAAAGGTAAGTAAAGATGTGTTGTCCCCTTTCCAAATCATGAACACGTGGTCAATGTAGCGACGCCACATTTTAAGGTGTCCACTGGTCTGGTTCAGTAGAACTTCGGCAATATGCCTTGATTCAAAGTTGGCCATATACAAGTTGGCTACATGGGGTGTGAAAGTCGCCCCCATGCTCACCCCTTTCTATTGTTTGTAGATTTGCTTTTTAAAAAGAAATATGTTTTCTGTCATTGCGATCCTCGAACACTCTAATATGAATCCTGTTGGTGGTTTATGTGGTCTGTTGCGCTTATCAAGCACTTCCGCTAGGAGCTCCAGACATTCCATTTGGGGAATTGACATGTATAGCGACTCGACATCCATCGTGACTGACAAGTCTCCCTCTTCTATATTGATGTCTTGTAAGATCTTGATCATATCTGTAGTGTCTGTTATATAAGATGGCATAGATAAGACAAATGGTTTAAGAAAGAACTCACTGTAGATGGATAGAGGTTCCAATAGAGAATCTGTTGCTGGCACAATGGGTCTGCCCGGTGGATTGTCGAGACTCTTGCGTACATTTTGACCAGAAAGCCAGCAGATGGCAGATTGAACATTTAAAGAAGAACATGGGTAGTTGAACAAAGCATAGAATAAAATGTGATGGGTAGTTCAGAGAGAGAGAGAAGCCAGCAGAGGATGAACTGGCAAGTATAGACTAGGAACTTCCAGAAAAAAAGAGAAAGAAGTTTGGGAAAGCGTACAGAAAGTAAGAAACTGTGAACAGAAAGGAGACAGATTGGGGAACAGGAACTGCTAATGGTGTGAGAGAAGGGTAGAAAGGAAGGGGAAATGGTGTATACAATTCTGCAGCTACTGAGGAAAGAGGAGTATAACATTAAAAATTAATCATAAATACTGGAATTATCCAGTCCAGAACAGGTACAGTCAAGGAGATAAGAGGGATAGAGAGGGGAAAGGATAGGGACCTGGGAACAGTAATGCCGACAGATTCATATCTTATGGGATACTCACTGGCACAGGACCAGTGATGACAATTCTATGTCCTGGCACAGTATTCAAAACTAATGTTATTTCTCCTGGCAAAGGATTAATTGTGAGATTTATTTCACAGCTGCCCAGTCAATTCTCAGCTGTATATTCATCGGTTTCACCAGGCACACACATTCCTATTCGTGTACCGTGGGCATATATGAAGTACTAGAGTATTTTACACGCTTGCCTTCAGAACAGTCTGTAAATGTATGGCTTCTAGGCTCTGTAACATGCACCATGTGCCTTCACTTTTCAAAGCCTTTCTCGAGCAGGTTGACCCCTGAGCTGATTTTGAAAGGATGTCTCACTTTGCACCTTTATTTGGTCTGTGACTGAACATATTTTCACAACTCTATCATGTAGGTGCAATGACACAACGGGGCAAAGGGGACCCTGGCTTTGGTGCAAAATGTCCGTATGATGTTGGTCAGCTAAAATGTCTCCGTAGAGGCGGGCCATGTTTCTGTAGACACAATACTGCAAACCACGTTACTGCCATCCTCGTGAATTGCAGTAGGGGTAGGGTGGGCGCATCTGGCAAATGGCAGACGGTATTTTGTAGTCCCCCTGGCAGAGACCCACTTTGGGTAAAGGACAGAGGTCATGAGAGTGTTGCTAGGGGGTGGGGGGCTGAAAGGTCTATAGCCCGGGTCTTTTTGTTGTAGCCCCGTATAGAAGCTCGGGGGCTATAACCAAAAGGCTAGCTAGCGCTGAATCCCGACAGTGCCGATTTTAGCATAGCCCCGGTTCCTTTCCAGACCTAGCAACACCCCTAGCCCATGTTCCCTGTGAAAAGTTTAGGTTGGATGACGCAGGGGTGACCCCACACAAAGAATGGTTTAGCCCGGGGATGCGCATAGTCCAAGTGTTGCGAGGGCCTCAAAAAGGAGGTTAAGGGGGCAGGGAAGTATACTGGAGGTACATGAGAGAGTCACGGAGTACCCGCGGCAGCAAGGGGCACAAGTAGGGAGAGTGAGTAGAAGAGGGAACATCAAAGTCATGTATATGTGGGAAAATGGCCCAAGGTGGCATGAGCCCTAGCTGTCCCCGCAGCCCCTCTATAAGAGCCCAGATGAAAGCACACATGGCACTCATCACGAGGTTGGCGGTATCCGAGCATTAATTGCGCCGAGATACCGTCAACACAAATAGCATTACTGCTACTCAGTCCGGCGCAAATTGCGCTGGTGCTAAATAGCGCTGAAAAATGCCCTCTCCGGAGCTGGAGGTGAAGGGAGCCATACTCGTGATTATGCCAACCCTGAAATGCAGCGGTAATAGCGTTACCGCCACATTTAATGGCTACTGCCCAACTCGTGATGAGGGCGTTTTGTAGCCTAGATACGAGTAGTTAAACCAGCCACCTTGAAAGAACCTCTTGATGGCTGAATGTTAGTTAACATAGGATATGTATTCATATCAGTCTCTGTATCAGCGTTATTTCAGGTAATTCAAGGCGACAGCATCTGGTCCCTCAATATGGAGCGTGAGCCGGGAGTGCAGTGGTGTCTCACGCGCTCCCGGTGTTGTGCTGGTCCTGCTACCCCTCTCAGGTTGCCCATGTCAAGCGTGATACATGCTACGTCTGGGAGTGGAGTGGGAGAAAGCAGCCGCGCGGCACGTCTCTTCTGCCTTCGCTTTTAGCGCATCTAGTGATTTCTGTTCCGCTGTTTCTTTGCGATCTTTCCGTCTCCTTTTGTTTTCCTTGTTCTAAGTTTGGTCCTGCTTGTTTCTTGTTATACTGCCTTTTCTTGGATGTTCTTCACCGAGGCTTCTCCTCCCCAGTCTTCTGGTATCTTCTGCGCCACCATCTTGAAAGGTTTTTGGGCATCTCTCCTGGTGATCTCACCTGCTAGTAACGTGACACCCGGTATTACCTAAGTCAAAGCTCCAACCTGGAAAAAACCTCAGAACAGCGGGAGAACGCGAAGTTTTACCTGCTAAATACAGGATATGTTGAAATAGAGGAAGAAACTTCTGTGTGATTCCACCCAGTGGTGGCTGGGGAATGTTTGAAATGGTTGGGAGTATATGTGAGTGCCTAATATGCCGACGCGACCGAGTGCAGCAAGGCAGCCAAAAGAAAAGCAGGGAGAGTTCGGGGATGGGAGGGTTTCTCCCCAATAACCTTTTTTTAAATAATGGGTGACAATGGTGCATTTTACAGTACTTTCTTTGAAAAATTGCATAAAAAGCCACTCAGTTTGCAACCAATTCTATATGGTAGCAGATGAGCCCAGGACCATTTTCCAATGCATTTTCATTCTGCCTTTGCCCACAGCATATGCTGCTATATACAATATGTTCATGCTAGCTGTGCCCATACACTTCCATGTAGACTGCACCAATATATCCTAATATTACCATATCAGGACTCACTGCCAATAAAGAAATGCCATGCCACAGAAAGAAAGTATGTCCAGCTGACTAGTCTGGCCTACAGCTTAATAGGGCGCTGTCGCTACGCCAGCTCGGGGAAGCCTTTCAAAGGCTGCCTCATTCTGGTGTGGCAGTGGTGCTCTATTCAAATGAATAGCTCCCTGCTCCCGTGCTGGAACGCACAGTGCCGGCACAAGTGCGGGAAGCTTTTCACTGAAATAGGGCGGTAGTATGGTTTGGGCACTCGGCTTAGACTGAAGTTGCGCTTGACTCTGAGTGTTTTTGTGGTTGTTTTACAGTTGTCGCTTCAGCAGCGAGGTTGCCGGTGGTTGAGGTGTTGCCCTCATCTCGTGTGTTGATTTCCACATTTGTGGGTTGCAGGGATTCGGTTTCCTGGCATTGCCCGTGGGTGGACCCTTGTCGGGTTCTATCTGTTGGGATTATGGATAATCCTACTGTTTAACCCACTGTTGGTCAGTTGTGTCAGAGGGTGCTACTACAACGTGGAAAGAATTAAGGAACATTAGGTAAGACATGGAATGGGACCATGGATCTCTGATCCCATAAATTATACCACATACAGTTCAGCAACAAAACTCACCTTATAGTGGAATACTAACACTTGACCTCCCCTTTTTCTCTCCTCTTTCTCCCCCTCTCCATTACCCGTATGAATAATTCCGATTGTCACTTATTTTGTAATAACTATGTTGGACGAACATCACTTGATCACTGGACTTGTTATGACCATGCAATATCAATCATGATCACCAATGTCTCAATATATTGTCAAATCTATGGTACGAATGTTATGGGTAATTTTCTCAGCCTTGATAAAGACCCGGACCATGACATAATAAATTAAAACTGAGTATAATAAACCAAAAATATCAAGCGTCTTTAATGATTCTAAGCGCAAAGTAAACCGGGCAAATACAATTTCTTTTAAATAGGGCACCTCCACCATGCCAGCTCAGGGGTGCCCTTGAAAGACTCTCCCGAGCTAGTGTGGCAGCAGCACTCTTCATGATAGAAATGCTGCCCCCCATGCTGGTGCAGCAGTGGTGCCCAAAGTAAGTGAAAAGCTCCTACCACCGGGGGAGCATTTCACCTACATAGGGCACCACTGCAGCACAAGAATGAGGGAGCCTTGTCTTTTACATAGTTCTCCACAGCCGATGTCGCGCCTGCCCAAAGGAGCTTTTTAATGGCTCCTCCATGCTGGCGTGACAGAGGCTATGACGCTCTATGTAAATACTGTTCGTTTGGTGCACTGGAGACTGCCCAGTTCGCCCGCTCCTAAGGCCGGCCCTGAAAGTTGTCACATCTGGGTAATACCACTTGCCATGTTTTCTTTACCCTTGATGCACAGTAACTCTCTGTGCATCAAGTGTAAAGCAAAGACAAGCGTTATTACATGGATAGACTAACCTACATTCAATGTAATCCAGTCTAGCCACATCCTGTTTGCTTTACCCTTGATGGACAGTAACTGGGCATCATGGGCAAAGCAAAGATAGGCGTTATTACGTGGAGAGGCTGACCTTGTAGGCCAGCCTCTCCACGTATTAAACTTCACTTACCATTGTTGCTTTACCCTTGATGCACTGTACTGTGTACAGCAAGGACCCTGCAGAGAGGCAGGCATTACAGTCCCCCATGAAAATTAAGGAAACAGGGGACTGTGCTGTCTGTTATTCTGGTGAGGTGATGGCCTGCCACTCAGGAAGGGGGGAGGGAGCGCAGATGTTTACCCTAATGGCGCATTTGCAGCATATGCTGTTCACTCTGCACCTTTATTGCCGCTGCTTCTTCAGCATTCTCTCCGGAGGCATGGTGGTCCCAACTGCCCTCAGACCTCTTCCATGAGGTGGGGATACCCGTAACCTTCCAGATTCACCCCCACCCGCCTTTCATTGCTTAGTGAGTGGGAGAGCCCCACCAACCCTCCTTCTCCAACCTGCCCATGCGAGTGGTCACTACTCCCTTACCCGCCCCACATCCTCCCTTCGCCCACCATCTAGGAGCAGACCATTTGACTTATTGTCTATCTCTTTCACCATGCTGTTCCCTCATGCACGAAACATGCACAATTCCCAATTGGGAAAAGTGTCATGCAGCAACGTTCATGAGAAAAGTTGGCACTACCACAACTGAAACTATCTTCTAAAGGATTTCTCATAAAGCACTTGGAGAAGACGTTGCAGCCACTTAACAAAGGGATATATGGAGATCATCTTGTAAACCATGACCATCTTGGATGCTCCTCTGTGAAGATGGAGTAGGTGCATACCCAGGCCTTTAAGTGGGAGGCAGAATCGAGTGCAGGCTCCAGTAAGGGTGCATGACCTACGCACGAGTGGGATGGCTGGGGATCCCTCCCCACCCACCAATACTTAGGCCATGCCCCCAACCAGAGCTACCCTCGCCTACGAGGTATGAGGTCCTAGCAATTGCTTTGCTCCCAGGCAGTGGGAGCCAAGCAGGAGAGCTGGGACGCACTGCTATCATAACTTTGGTCTCCTTTTTGCTCCTAAATCACAGACTCTGAGCCCTGCTTGCAGGCTGCCTGTGGGGGTCAGAGTCTGTGATTAAGAAACAAAAGGAGAGGCTTGCGCACCAAAAGTATGATAGCAGTGTGCCCCAGCTCTCCTTTTATTTCTTAGTGAGATGAGCTAACTGCCAGCAGGCAGCCCTTGCACTCAAAGAGCTGCAAGGGTAAAGGGCTGCTTGCAGGGGTCGCATTTCATTTAACCCCCATAGTCAGCCCATTAACCATGTAGCTCATTGAGTGAAAGGGCTGCCTGGTGTGGATTAGCTCCTCGCACTAAGAAACTAAAGGAAAGCTGGGGGGCACTACCATAATTCCTTTTGGTGCATCCGGCCTCTCCTTTTTTATCTTAGTGAGAGGAGCCAACCCCCGGCAGGCCGCCTTCCATGCCAGGGGCAGCATTGTTAAAGGGCAACCTGCAGGTATAAGTGCTTCTGATTAGAAAAAATGAGCGGCACTGTCTGATACCTCTCTTTTTGTCTAATCATAAATACCGACACCTGCAGGTTGCCCTTTAACCATGCATCTCTTTGACTGAATGGGCTTCCTGAGGGGGTTGGCGTATCTGGAGTTAGTCGGGGGGAGCCCAGCATACACCTGGCTTGGGAGCCCATTTCTGGAGGCTGCCAGGGCTCCGCCCCCGTTAGAACTGGCCCACTTAAAATTCTATAGGTACCTATCTATCTGCATCCCCCACCAAGATATCTACGTTTATTTTACTTTACTTTACTGATTGGCCTTCCCTGTGTTGGTGCTTATATTAAATGCTTTCATGTTTGTTAAACAGGACTTACTATGCGGCACACTGGGGTTGTTTATCACCCTTCCCTTCCATTCCCTTTTCTCCTATCTCCCTCACACCTCTTCTCTCCTTCTGAAGCCAGCTTTGAGGCAGATGTGCTACAATCATACTCCTTTCAAAGCAAAAATATAATAAAAAAACATAAAGGAAATAAAGCAGTAGATGTGACGAGTAGACCATTACTTCAGCCACAAAGAAGGACCAAATAACTGGTTCCATGCAACTAACCAATGACAGCCATGAACCAAGCAGTGTGAAGTACAGCACCAACCATGGAAGCAAAAATATGTGTGAAATGCCTTCATATGTTACTGCCTGCCTTCATATTACACCTGTACCATATAGCAACGTCGAAACCGACATATTTGATTGGGAAGGTTCCAACTGCTAATACCTTACCAGGGAAGAATACATAGTGGCAGACATATTGGAATGGGTAACTAACCATCGTAGAAAAGCCTTGCATTGGGTAAAGCGAAAGAGTCTCCTAGAAATGCTGACTCGGTGGCGAGCACTGCACCGGCCAACCAGGCTGCCTACTCTCCTGAGGATACCACGCTGGGTATGACCGCCCCCCAGAACAGCAACCTTGGACTGGAAACCCCATGCTGTCACTGGTATCTAGGCCGCCATACTTAGCGGGCACATAACTGATAACAGGAGCCTAGGGTTGCGACTGATACCCCATATTACATCACTGCTGCCCTTTCTACTGTCCAGCAAAGGGAGGAGGGTGGATTACATTTTTGGGGCCATGCTGAGCTAGGGGCCTGTGCCATGATACTGATCCCTGCATCCCAAACAAGCAGGCGACCATAACCCTTCAGATACATTATTGGCTGTAAGCCTGGAATTCAGAGTATTGCAGACAATGAAACCCCATGTTAGCCTCTGCCCGCCCACAGTGACAAAAGGGAACTGAATTATGCGCTGCTGGTGAGAACTCCTTTGGCAAAATACACATATTCTGTCTCCCGAATAATGCACAGCCCCACAACTGCGGTGCAGCTGGAGCAGGACGCAGGGTTTGGAGCGTGAGCCGGGTGGAAAGGATGGAACTGAAGCAGGATGGTAGGAGCTGGAGCAGGATGGTGGGACATAGGTGCTCCTTCCGGTGAGGCTAAGAACCTTGGTGTCATCTTCAACTCCTCCCTCTCCTTCTCTCCTCACATCTCTGATGTCTCTAAGAAGTCACACTACCAGCTGCACCTCGTTAGAGGTATTCTTCCTTCTCTCACTTCCCCCCAGAATCTCACTGTCTACAGAGCTCTGTCCTCTCTAGGCTGGACTATTGCAACAGTCTCTTTCTAAATCTCCCTGCCTCTACTCTTCCACCTTTACAAGTTATCCAGAACCGCGCAGGAGGAATGGAGCAGGGTGCGGGACTGGAGCTGGAGAAGAGTGGGAGTGATGGAGCTGGAACAGGGTGGGGGGAATAGAGCAGGGTGAGGGATTGGAGCTGGAGAAGGGTTGTAGGGATGGAGCTGGAGAAGGATGGGAGGGATGGAGCAGGTGGGAGGGATGGTGCAGGAGCAGGGTGGGATGGATGGAGCAGGGTGGGAGGATTGGAGCTGGGAAAGGGTGGTAGGGTGGTAGGGATGGGGCTCGAGTAGGATGGAAGGGATGGAGCAGGTGGGAGGGATGGGGCTGGTGGGAGGGATAGAGCTCGAGTGGGATGGAGCAGGTGGGAGGGATTAAACTGGAGCAGGGTGGGAGGGACAGAGCTGGAGCAGGGTGGGGGAATCGGTGCTGGAGCAGGATGGTAGTGGTGGAGCTAGAGTAGGATAGGGAGGGATGGAGCAGGTGAGACGGGTGGAGCAAGGTGGGAGGATTGGAGCTGGAGCAGGATGGGAGGGATGGAGCAGGTGGGAGGGATGGAGCTCGAGTAGGATGGGCGGGATGGAGCAGGTGGTTGCGATTAAACTGTAGCAGGGTGGGAGAGACAGGCGTGGGACAGAGTGGGTGGGTTGGAGCAGGGTGAGGGACTGGAGCTGGAGCACGGGTAGAGGATTGGAGCTGGAGCAGGATGGCAGGGATGGAGCAGGTGGGAGGGAAGGAGCTAGAGTACGATGGGCGGGATGGAGCAGTCGGGGCTATTGGAACAGGAAAGAGAGAACCCAACAGCAACAGACATCTGGAATAGACTGTTTATTGTACACAGCGTTCTCACTTGTTCCAGGAGAAATGCAGGAACACCTGAAGAAACGCCACGAGAGCTGAGCCTTACGCACAGGACGCAAGGTCCTTCACGTTTACGCGGGTCGAGCCCTGCTTCCTGAATAGGCTCGGAGTGCCTCGTGTGTTTGATGGGCCTGGACCCGACAAACAGACTGGAGGGCGTTTCACAGAAAGGGCTGCAGGCAGCGCTTCCCAATATAAACGCGGCTTCACAGGGAGCTGAAGGCGCTGCCTGGGTAAATTCCCCCGAAGCTTAATCGATTCTTCGTGCCGTACTTTATCATTGAGTCCCGGGGGCCCTATTTACAGCGTCCAATACCCAGAGCCAATACTAATCAATTTAGTGCGGCCTGGATGGTATCTCAAGCTCGGCCTTCTCTGTGAGAGGCTAATCGCGTGCATCGATTCTCTGGGAGGCAGGCTTCACTTCCGCCCTAGGCCTCGCGCCATTGCTCGTTCTCTCCACCACAGCAGCAGGCTGACACTGAGTGCGAGCGCAGGGGTGCAGGTGTGGCCAGGGAAGCACTGCAGCTAGGGGTTATGCGCTAGGGGATGGGGAGCAAGCGCCAGGGAGTCTAGTGGCAGCAGGGCCCCAGCGGGGAGTACTGGAGTAGGTTTTAGGAGTCAAGGGCCCGGAAGAACAGGTTCAGTGACGTAGCACAGAATGAAGCGGGGTCTAATATTCCTGCCACCCAGATACACATGTGCAAGCCTTGGTTCAGTAGGTGGCCGCTGTATAGTAGCGGGGCGATCCACTATAGCCACTAAGTCCTCGAGTAGAGTCTGGGAATATACGCACAGGTGGCTAGAGACCGCAGAGACTAGAGCTGCATACGATTTGGACCGGAACAAGGCGGTTTGTTCTGCCCGCATTTTTCTTGCCGTAGTGTCGTGCGTGGAGGACTGAGCCCTAAACCTCATAGGGTGTGGGTGCAAATAGCCCCCAGAGCTGTGTTGTCATGTTTGTGTTTTATACGTGACTTTGGGCTTATTCTTGGCCGGAGTTGTTTATATTATTTGGAGGTCACTTGTCGCGGTTTTTGTCATTCAGTTTCTTCACCCTCCAGCAAAGCCCACTGCTCATGTCACAGCCAGATATGCTGCCCATGGCTCGACTGGCTTCAGCACCTTTTGCTGCCAGCATACCCTTCTCATGCCTGAATGTTTAGGCAACTGGCACTGTGATGGGACCTTTCCATCTGAATGACCCCACACAACTCTGGTTACCTAGCAAATCAGGATCCCTTTTAAAGCTTATATGCAGAATGTCTACTTGCTTGACTTGCAAAAAAGGGTTTGATTTTGTTTGCATAGTCAAATATTCTTAACAGCATGCATAGCATCAAGTTGGACGTTTTTGACAATCTCCATTAGTGTATGAATCTTAAAGTGCTGAAAGTACAATGGTGTCAAACAAGACATTTTTCCGGCTTGTATTACTTTGCATTGTGGGACTTTTAGTTTTTTATTCAGGAGGAGGAAAATAAGGCTGCACAATATTCTTTTGGCCTAACATGTTGCCATAAGGATTTGCAAATTGAAGTAAGGCAGCGGATAGTTAAACTCCCTAATTACAAGCAAGAGGAACTGGGCCTGGGAAAATCCCCTGCAGTCAAAAAACAGAAGAGTCTAAAAATGTGACAAAGGTTACTGTTTATGGAAAGCTTTCATAACAGGGATCAAGTTATGGTCAACGCAGATTCTCCAACACTTTCTCATCGGTTACAGGCATGTCATCATGTTTTAAGGTGGTGTGACATCACAAAAAAAAATACATTGCCAAAAACCTATGGTGGGATGGGATTGGTTAGTGAGGTAGGCTACATACATAACGTATATGGGATTAGTACACTTATTGGTTCAAGCATATCTGGTGGCACCTCCTGTGACCGCCTCCTAAATGTTACAGCTACAAGTATGTTAGGTTAGAAAGCCGTCATTGGGTTGTGCAACAAAGTGTGAGCTAGTGTGGAAGGTGAGTAGGGATTGGTCAGAGAGGGTTTTCTCAGCCTTGGTGCTTTGGAAAGTTACCAGTCCAAGTGCAACTATTCAAGGTGGTGAGAACGGCCCCAAAGGTGCTTCTTGTACCCAACAATTTACCATCTCTGATCGTCTAGGCCTTGAGGCAGAACATTAGGCTTTGAACCTGGTATTACTTTTGTATCATCTTGCCTTCAGTTGGATGGGAACAACGGTCTCTGTATGGCTCGAATGAATATGCTTTGTCTTCCAGGTTCAGATCATGTGTGTAAAAACCATACACTTCATTTTCCTACCTGCATTTATGAGGATTTCTAGCTATTATACACGCAGGTGTCCTATCTCGCACGCTAATATGAAACATTCTTTCCTTCGGTGTCCTTGGTAAGAATGTGCACACTGGCTGCACTGACAGCCTGGTCGCTGCGTCACTGCGAAATCCGCATGTCAGGTTTCCCTCTGTATTCTCGAGTCCTTTCAGCACCTTCCATTAATTTCAAGTTGGCTGTGGCTTCTATCTTGATTTAAATGGCTGCTCATGTAAGTGGCATTTAGTGTCAGCAAGCAGTCCGTATGTATTCTTGTACGACTTGCGGTTACTGCATAGTAAAAGTGTGTCCGTCCTCGGTCAAAGCTGGTCATAAGAATGTTCTTTATGTCTGTGAGCAATTTAATCTAAGTCTCTGTGTAGCTTCATGCAGGAATGCATATGTGCTTCATGTCTAACACATCTATGTCATAGTCTCTGTTGTGATGTCATCAACTTCAGCATGGTCACAGTCAATCTACCTGTTCCATTGACTGCAAACTTATCTCTTCAGTGATGAAATCAGGATACAGTCTAAATGGCTGTCTGAATGAAAATCTCGTCTCACATCTGCGGTACATCGATGATGGGGATGAGGGAATCAGGAACGATGTACGCCTTTCATTTCTCTGCTGTCGAGGCATGGGTGGGATAGATGCAACGAGGGCACCATTCAGGTCTCCCTCTTCAATCCCCCCTCTGGTCGATATATATCACACTTCCTTGGATATTTTCCCTGTTCATATGTGGCTTTCGGAATCCATACTTTCGCCACTCCTCCCAGGTGACCATAATATTTCACTTGCTCGTCCAAACTCCAGGTCATATAGTAGCAATCTCTGTCGGGCTGGCACCATACCCATCGTCCCATAAATTTGCATGGATCTGGGAGAAATTAGAACCTTGTGCCTGGAAGGAATAAGGGACATTGCTTCAGGTGTAACTGTAGCACTTCAAAAGTCTGTGTCTCTTCTTCTGCCTTTGTCTCCAAAGCTGCCCCCCTTCTTCATCATTGCTCTCCCCTAGTTCATCACCTGATCCTATCATCCCTAAGCATTCATCACTGCCTTTGTCCCCCTCGAAGTTAAGTAGCCTCAACATATTTTTCCCCTGTTGTCTTCCCGCTGCTGTGCCCCGTGAATCACCTCCTCTCCTTGGTAGAGACCCTGCTATGTTCTTGCTTGCCTTAGGGGCAGTAGCACTGTCCCTCCTGCTCCTACACAATATCTCTATCCTCCACCGTATACCTGCATCTTCGTCGTCATCTAAAAGTCTGGGTCCCATTATTATATCATATACCTCCTTAAAGTGTCTCTCTCTCTCTCTCTCTCTTTCTCTCTCCCTACCCTGTCTTGTGTCTCTTTCTTCTTCCTCCCTACGTCAATGTTCTTTAACAATTCTCTTAATCTCCACTTCGTCACCCCCACCAACTCGCTGAGCTCTTTGCGTTCCTCAATGATAGTCCCTATTTTCTTATTCACAAGCTTAGCGCCACTAATTGTGTGTTCGCGGCTATATGCAGAAGGTGCATACACAGGGTAAGTGTACCCAGCTGCTGCTCCTTTTAACTCCTTCAAGGGGTACAATTCCTGGCCCCCTGTCGGAGGGTCTGTGGTTTGAGGAGGAGGAGCCACGGGCGCTTCACCCCCGCATCATTCTGGTTGAGGATCCATTCCCTCTTGGGTGGGTCCTCTTCCTTGTCCTCAAACAACTTCCATTACTCCAGTATTGCTAATCTGCTACTTAGTTTCTTTCCCTTATACACAGCATGTAAATATGTGGTCATAGGTTGGAGCACAGATTTCGAATGAGAGCCTTCCCGGGGCCATGGCTTCGCTATTTTGCGCCAAGTATCGCAAGTACATTCAACGCTATACTTGCAGATTCTGTCCTGATATTGTGGAAGGGACTTGCACAAATGTTTAAGGGGTGTATGCCCCATGATGCCACATCAGTCTCTGACTGCCGATACTTACTTGAACTCGAATCTACACACTTTGAGCAATGCCAATTTCAATTTTACAATAGTTATAAACAATTAACTAACTTCTCCAAAATAAAAAAACGTTTTATCTGTTCCTCCTGCCTTTCTGCCTCACCATCCTCAATTAGGCATTCCACACACCGCTCTCGCTCTAGTCTCTGCCCTCAAAGGCCAAGCTATAACTTTCCAGGTGCTCTTCGAGCATCACCCAAATGGTACAACCTTCTTGTTTTCTGACGCTTCACCACTACCTTACCCCGCTACAAAACAACACATTATTTCATTTTTCCTTCACCAACAACTCTGTGCCCCACCGAAAGCCATCATTCTTAAGTCAATGCAGTATGTCCTATTAACAACCTTTTTTGTGTGATGTCACCAACCAATAGGTATGTGAAACAATTTGACAACTAGTTATATGAAACAATTTGACCACTAGGTATGTGAAACCATTTGAGTGCACTCTTAAACCCCTCAACATAAGAAAACACCACATGACAATTCACCACAAATACACAAATACGTCTGTCTTCCTGCTTTTCATTCACAGGGGAATCTGTCTTAAGTACCTACTGAAGGGTGTGTGGTCCTCCCTCGACATCGCAGCATAGGATAACCTTAAAACTGTTTTTTTTCTATAAAATTCAATTAGGTACTACCTTCCGCAACCTAAGCTAACACCTAGCCACAGGGAAGCATCTTGTCATTCGTAACCTAGCTACAGCTTGGAAACAGGGAATTGTTCAGAAATAACACAGAAAATGAAACAAAACCACAGCACAAAAACTCCCCCCTAACATGTGTCAAATTGTTGGACTCATACTTACCGTCCATGGACCCGCTGAAGCCCTCAGACTCCCACAATCTGCCACTCTGCCGATCGGTCTGCTTGGTATCCCCAAGGGAACAGACAGGAATTTCATCAAGGGGGCTCCTGTCAACCCTCTCAGTTTAAACACATGGTCAATGGTCTAGTCTGTGCGGGTCATGACACAACCCTTTGGCCATAATGCAGGAAAAACTGTATTTTGCCGGGGGTCTTAGCGACCATCCTCCGCTACCACTTCAAGTAAGATCAGGTATTGTTAATCTCCCAAGAGGAACTGGGCCTGGGAAAATCCCCATCACTTAAAAAACAGAACAGTTAAAAAATGTGACAAAGGTTACTGTTTATTGAAAGCTTTCGTAACAAGGATCAAGTTATGGACAATGCAACATTCACCAATACTTTCTATTCGATTACAGGCTATAAAGATACATTGCCATAAACCTATGGTGGGATGGGATTGGTTAGTGAGGTAGGCCTCATACATAACACATATGGGATTAGTACACTCATTGATTAAACCATATCTGGTGGCTCCTCCTGTGACCACCTCCTACATGTTGCAACTACAAGTATGTCATGTTAGCACGTGTAACAAAGTATGAGCTAGTGTGGAAGGTGAGTAGGCATTGGTCAGAGAGGGTTTTCTCAGCCTTGATTCTTTGGAAAGTTACAAGCCCAAGTGCAACTATTTAAGGTGGTGAGAACCACCCCAAAGGTACTTTTTGTACCCAACAAGTTACCATCTCTGAACCTCTGGCACTTGAGACAGAACATTAGGCTTTGAAGCTAGTGATGCTTTTGTATCATCTTGCCTTCAGTTGGATGGGAACAATGGTCTCTGTCTGGCTCAAATGAATGAACTTTGTCTTCCAGGTTCAGATCACGTGTGTAAGGATCACAAACTTAATTTTCCTGCCTACATTTACAAGGATTTTTAGCTGTTGCACACGCAGGTTTCCTATCTCGTCTGCTAATGTGAAACGTTCTCTCCTTCAGTATCCTTGGCATGAATGTGCACACTGGCTGCACTGCCAGCTTCATCTGTGCGTCTCTATGAAATCAACATGTCAGGTCTCCCTCTGTATTTTCGAGTCCTTTCAGCACCTTCCATTCATTTTAATGCGACTGTGGCTTCCCTTTTGATTTACATGGCTGCTATGTTAGTTGCATTTAGCATCAGCAAGCAGTTCATATGTATTCATGTGCGACTTGCAGTAAAAGCGTGTCCGTCCTCTATATAAATGGGTCACAAACATGTTCTTCGTGTCTGCGAGCAATTTAATCTAAGTGTCTGTGTAGCTACGTGTAGGAATGCATGTGCCTCATGTCTAACGCATCATAGTCTCAGTCGTGACGTCATTAACTTCAGCATGGTCACAGACAATTTACCTGTTCCATCAACTGCAAGCGTATCGCTTCAGTGACGTCATCAGGATAAGGTCTAAATGTCTGTCTGAGTTATTACCATTTCTCACATCTGCGGTACATCGATGATCGGGATGAGGGAGTCAGGAGCAATGCACACCTTTCATTTCTCTGTCGTTGAGACAAGGATGGGATAGGTGCAAAGAGCACCACATTCAGGTCCCCCTCTTCAATATTGTCACTATAATATCCGATCTGTATGTTTTGCAAGTAAAATCTATAAGACAGTATTATTGTTGGCAGAGTGGTATTAAAATCCTTGCTTCACAGTTTAACCAAAGTGTTGCATCTGGGCAAATAATGTGATCTCGTTTAGATTGGAGTCCTAAGACGCGATGAGGTCACACCATTTGAAAAAAAGTCTTCCTTACAATTTTGAATATTTAATGATTTTTACTGCCAAAATGGTGTTCTCTGTATAATTGGTTATTTGTATAATGTATAATTGGCTATTTATAACGCGCTTAATACCGAAGCGGTTTGTAAGCGCGCACCCGGGATTCAAACATGTGTTGCTCATCGCCGTCTTGCTTCCAAGAGGAGCACTTTGCTATACTACCTTCATAGTCCTCCGTTAGCGGCCTGTGGACGCCATAAACCAGAGGCACATTAATGTTGCACTGGCCCCCTCTCAGTCCCATAGCACTTGATTTGCTAGGCAGACATTTAGTTTACCCTTCCAGACATTACACACAAGTTTATTTATAGAGAGCAGATGAGAGCAGAGCCAACATTCATTTCCTCTCCTACTGCTGCCAGTCACCGAAGTGATGTGGGCCATCCAGTGATCGGCCTTCCCACAGCTATACACTAGTGGAGTTTATTGATAGCTTGGGCACCTGTATCTTACCATCGACTCTAACATTCGTTGAGAACATGGTGGGTAGAGGTGAAGAGGCCAACCGTTTACAGACATATAAGTAGAGCATGGGCCGGTGACAACAGTGAAATATGGGATGTATAGGCAGGGGAGTTGCTAGGTCTGGAAAAGACCCGGGGCTAAGCTGATGTCAGAACTGTTGGGACTCGGGGCTAGCTAGTCTTTTGGCTGTAGCTCCTGAGATTCTATCCGGGGCTACAACCAAAAGATCAGGGGCTATAGCCCCCTTAGCCCCCCCTAGCAACGCCCCTGTGCATAGGGATTAGGAGGAGCATAGGGAATGGAAGCAGCAGGGACAGGAGACACGGTTGCTGTGCTGAAGCATAGAGGGTAGGGGTGTGTATTCTAAAGGGAGCAGGGCCCAGAGAGAAACAGTGATTAGGGCGAGCATAATGACCAGGGTGGACTGAGGCCAGTTAGGGGAAAGCATATAGAGTAGGGGCATGCATTCTAAAGGGAGCTGGGGCTAAAGAGCAACAGAGAGTAGGGAAAGGATAAGGACCAGAGAGGACTGAGGCCAGATAGGGGAAAGCATAGAGAGTAGGGGCGTGCATTCTAAAGGGAGCTGGGGCTAAAGAGCAACAGGGAGTAGGGAAAGCATAAGGACCAACGAGGACTGAGGCAAGATAGGGGTAAGCATAGAGAGTAGCACTTGTATTCTAAAGGGAGCTGGGGCTAAAGAGCAACAGTGAGTAGGGAAAGTATTAGGGCCAGGGATGACTTAGGCCAGATAGGGGAAAGCATAGAGAGTAGGGGCGTGCATTCTAAAGGGAGCTGGGGACAAAGCGCAACAGAGAGTACGGAAAGCATAAGGACCGGGGTGGACTGAGGCCAGATAGGGGAAAGCATAGAGAGTAGGGGTGTGCATTCTAAAGGGAGCTGGGGACAAAGCGCAACAGAGAGTAGGGAAAGCATAAGGACCAGGGTGGACTGAGGCCAGATAGGGGAAAGCATAGAGATTAGGACGTGTATTCTAAAGGGAGCAGGAGCCACAGAGAAACAGTGAGTAGGGAAAGTATTAAGGCCACGGATGACTTAGACCAGATAGGGGAAAGCATAGAGAGTAGGGGTGTGCATTCTAAAGGGAGCTGGGCCCAAAGAGCAACAGCGAGTAGGGCAAGCATAAGGACCAGGGAGGACTGAGGCCAGATAGGGAAAAGCATAGAGAGTAGGGGAGTGCATTCTAAAGGGAGCTGGGGACAAAGCGCAACAGAGAGTACGGAAAGCATAAGGACCGGGGTGGACTGAGGCCAGATAGGGGAAAGCATAGAGAGTAGGGGTGTGCATTCTAAAGGGAGCTGGGGCCAAAGAGCAACAGCGAGTAGGGCAAGCATAAGGACCAGGGTGGAATGAGGCCAGTTAGGGGAAAGCATAGAGAGTAGGGGTGTGCATTCTAAAGGGAGCTGGGGCCAAAGAGCAACAGAGAGTAGGGAAAGCATAAGGACCAGGGAGGACTGAGGCCAGATAGGGGAAAGCATAGAGAGTAGGGGAGTGCATTCTAAAGGGAGCTGGGGACAAAGAGCAACATAGGGTAGGGAAAGCATAAGGACCAGGGAGGACTGAGGCCAGATAGGCAAAGCATAGAGAGTAGGGGAGTGCATTCTAAAGGGAGCAGGGGCCAAAGAGCAACAAAGAGTAGGGAAAGCATAAGGACCAGGGAGGACTGAGGGCAGATAGGGAAAGCAGAGGGGCATCCCCGAGGAGGGCAGAGAAGGACTAGGGGTAACAGCACAGTTCAGGAGAGACTGTGGACTTCAAGTGTGTGAGAGAACCTTTTCACAGAGCTTTCAAGACCACACCCACTGGCTACATTTAAATGGCAAAGCCCAAAGAGGGGTAAACCTAGAGTTGCCATCTGCACACCTTTAGTCCAGACTGGCTGTATTTTTAGGGCTCTGTCTGGGTGGCAGATATACATCCGAATTGTATCTTTCCGGTCGAATGGCAGCCTACGTTTCACAACAGGGCATAGATGGAAGGAGCAGGCAGTGGGGTCCAGCCGAGATGTTAAAAAGGGGTTTCCCGCCAGACTCTGAATTGCATTCTTGTTCTATGCTTTTCCTTGGAGCAGAGATTTACAGCTCTATGGTCAAACAGGGGGACATGTGCCAGGGGGTTAGGTTCACCTTCAGTGACCCTTTCATATGCAAAGTTTAACTCTTCTTGCAAAGTACTAATGTTTGGACTGTTAATTGTGATGGCCCGTGTGAATTCTTAAAGTAAAGCTCAGAAAGCATGTCTCCCCAGTTATTTGGTGTATTTGTGGAAGAAAAGGTAAACTATCTTTATAGACGAGTACACACCAGCCTGCCATTTGGAGCAAAACACAAAGTGTACTTTCTTGCAAAACTGTGCATTTTAATTGCACCTATGCAAAACAATATGCTGGATGCCTGTTTTCAATAATGAAAAAAGCAAGAAACCTGTTGCACTGTCACAAGTGGGTTGGGTATCCAGGCCTGCCTCCTTTTGGCATTCTGTTACTTGGACCTCTATAATGATAAATAAATAGCAAAAGTGCAAATACAGATGCAGCATGGGATGAACCACTCACAACTGACCAGCATGGGGTGAGGCAACATACATCCCTGCTTCACAGCCAGCATATAGAGTAAGGAGGCAGTGGTAAGAAAAAAAGTAGACTAGTGGTCAGTGTTTGCCTTTTAGCCGAAGCCCATTTCCATTTGATTTGCGGTACACACATTTGGGAAAAGCTAAACTACAAGTCCCAGAATGCAAACTGCTGCTGAGTAAACAGCCAGAGTTGGATGAGAGATGTGGAACCACTTCTCGATGCTGTGTTGCCATGTAGTGCCCTCTCTTTAGATTTTATTTGTTTTTTTTCTAACATGCCTAATACCATACCTGAGCTTGGTTCCTAAGCGTGGATTCGAGATTTGAACCTCTGTTGCTCTGTGTGGTCTTGCTTCCAAGACCAGCACGTTGCCCCTGTGCTATCTATCAAGCTAACCAGCTTCAAGTGACTGTTACACCATTCATGGCCCCCAGACCCACATCAGCCTCCAGAACCTGCTACTTGTAGATCTGCATTTCCATTTGGAAAATGACACTTGGCTGCTGTGTAAGGCAGCACAATATCTATACAATTGCTGTATGATATGACTACCAGGTGCACCATAAAAGGTCAAATGGGGAGATTACAGAACTGGACAGTTTCTGTGAAAGGCCAGGAGGGATGGGGCAGGCCAGTCACCAGTCGCTTAGCCTCTTCTCATCTGAGAACAGTAATAGGATTCTGATGGAAAATATAATCTGGCAGGATTTTATGACTGGCCTTTGCCTCTAAAGGTTTGGTAGAGAGTTTGAAGCACGAGATCAATGGTAAATGCACCTTCACCAGCTTTTTAACCTTCTCGAACCTATACTTTGTTGAACAATAATGGCAACGTTTCTTAGAAATTGTAGCAGACTATTCTGTTATTGGTGTGTGCTTTATAAAATGGTTGAAGAACCACTGTCACATTTTCTCCCTGTGCCTTTCTGTTGGAATGTTGACTTGGTGGGTTAATGTTCCCGAAGCAGTGACTTATGTGAAACCTGGAGCTAGGTTGCAGCAGCAGGTTCCTAACCCACTGAACTATTCCAAGGATTCACTGGCTTTCAAAACCTGGCCTGGACCCAGGACAGAGTGGAGGAGACAAACGTCTGAGGGGGCCTTGCCATAGATGCCAACTTATTAGAATGGGCTCGAGAGTCACTTGTGCATTGTCGACAATGCAGTGCTATACCCGCAAACAAATGTGCTAATTTGCATAACCACACCCACCACCATAAAAAGGACACAATGCGCTATGAACCCACCAAATTGAGGACAAATTGCATTAGAATCAGGAACAAGCACAGATCACGTCGATGTACCTTTTGTAATTGATGTGAATAGTGTAGATAAGTGTGTGTTGCCATTAGTTTTGAGAGACGAGCACTTCATCTTATTTGCATTAATCAGTGAAATTGCGTATTGAACGGTACTTTGAGTTAACGTTTAATCAGCGTTGGGAAGTGCTGGAGTGTCCTGTGTCCTTCGGAAAAACGCAACTAAGCTCCTGTGTTCACTGTCCTTGATCATTCATTAAGAGATGTGGGAATAGAGCAAATACAACTGTCTGGACTTAGAATTACACAAAGTGTAACAGTTCTTTAACTGGTTCCTCGGGGCATGCTTATTTTACTCCATTCAGAAATAAGCCTGAATTTTAACTGGGCCCTACCATTAACTTGTGAAAATGACTCTGGCACTTAAATCAAGTGTTTTTCTTTCTACAGTCTAAGGGCCTCATTACACGGATGGCGGTAAGGGTTTACCGGTACCGGTATTTTACCGGTACCGGTAAATCATTACCGCCTTACTACGAGGTCCCTTTGCGGGTTGGGGAATTTAACGCCTGCTTTTTGCAGGCGTTAAAAACCAACCCGCAAAGGGAACCAGGGAGCTAATTAGGGTACCGCAATTTGCGGTACCGTAATTAGCGCCTTCCCCATTCCCATTATGCCCTATGGGGCAAAAATGGGAATGGGGAAGGGCAATGGGGGAAGGGGGAATTACCGCCCCGCCAACCTTGGAATGGGGCGGTAATTCCCCTTTCCGCCAAGGCGGTGCTGGTATTTTACCGGCATGCACCATGGCGCTAATAGCGCCATGGTTCTCCGCATCCGTGTAATGAGGCCGTAAGAGTTTTGGTATATAAGATACAGTAAGAGAAAATGATGTGTCCAAAATCATACCCTTTAGGTGGAGATGGTGCCATAGGAGTCGAGTCTGAAATTTAGGCTCCTGACTGACCACATATCTTCTCAGCTCTGGTTTGTAAATCTAAAACATCTATAAATCCTGATACACATATATTAACCAAAAAGAGAAGGATTGTGGCCTTATTTTCCCATTCAGAGTGGGCGTGTGCACGTGATAGAATGCTAAGTAATGTAAGACTAACTATTCGCCTCTTGGCTATGCAACTTCATGTGAGACCTTAAGGGAACCCAACCTGCAGCTTGACATTATTCACAATGCAAAGAACATGTGAAGTTCCAAATAAACAAATAAAAACCCCTGTATGTTCTCTGCCATCATGAACATAAGCCAGGCAGTATAAAATGTGACTCCATGTAAGTGTCCTGAGGCCACAGCAGATCTCCATATGCACCTGTTGGCGCTGTGTGTGGGCTTTACAAGGCAAAGCCCCTGGTCAGAGGGCGGCATTGGTACAAGACCCACCCGTAATGCCATTAAGTGAACATTTGGGATCCCCAAGTCTGGTTCAGATGTCTGGACCACTCTGGAGGTGTGAACATCTGTATCAGTGAGCAAAGGTGTGGTGACTTGTAGTGTGCTGCGTAACCTTGCACGCAGACGTGGCCTACAAAAAATCTACATCGCGATCTCTGCTCACCACCGCCTACCCGTCCTTCCTCATACTGTTGTGGCAGGACACAGGGGGTGGCATCAGGCATGACTTGCCTACAAGGCATGAAAGGTATTCATGTCTGTTATGTATTTGGCTGCGTTTTATTCCAGGCCCTCTAAGTGAGGCCCATTGTTGGCCCACTGGGGCATTGCCGGGCAGTGTGGCTGGGGGTCTCTAGCCTCAATGTTTGATGGATCAGCTATCTATTCAGGGTCCTTTCTGGGTGTGGTTCTACAGCTTTGAAGTAGCAACTGTGGCAGCCACATAAGCTTCTGGCACAGAGGCCATGCAGTTTGCTGTCTCCATGGCCTGTGCATGTTGTTGCAAGTGCAGGCACACATGCCTGCGTGGCACGTGACGCAGAGCAAACCCGATCACTCATCTCTTGGTGTTTATCACCCGGATAGTGCTTGCCGCCTCTTTGAGATGACTTGCAACCAGAGGTGTAGCCAGGATTGTCTAACAAATGGGGCCTGAAGCTAATGTATTCAGAGGGAGCCCCTGGGCCCGGTACAGCAGGATCCCGTGGGTGACATAAGACGAATCAATGGGGTCTGTGTGATTCCCTTGGTGATTCTTCGCGACTGGGGCAGAGGCATAGCCAAAAATATCTAGCGAGTGGCCACTAAAGCTAATGTAGTTGCGCCTACCGCAGTGACATTAACATCAGTAAATGCCCACGCAGCGCTGCTTGAAGGTACGTTTACAGATTATGGATGGGCCTTGCCCACTCAGGCCAGGGTCTCGGGAGGATAGCTCAGGGGCAACGCCTTGGAAGCAAGATGACACGGAGCAACACAGGTTCCATCCCCGGGTCCGCGCTTAGAAACCTCTGGGTATTAAGCGTGTTATAAGTAACCTATCATATCATATAACCCGTCTCAACCTCTGCTTGCAACCCTTTCCCCAATGTGGACCTGGAGGAAGCAAACTGTGTCCACGTGGCTACCTGGTGTAAGCGCATTTCCTCTCCCAAGCCATAACCTTGGTAGGCAGCGGTCAAAGTGTACGAAAAGAAGTAGCAGAACTATGTTCCCTACTGGCTTGCCCCCGCTCCCCACAAACACCATCGCCATGCCCCCTCCCACGCGTAATCCAAAGCCCGCAAACACACTTGCGGTTTAAGGGAAGGTTCAGTGCAGTGCATTGAAGTGCAAGTTTCATCTTCTTCCTACACTTTAATTTGAAAACGAAACCGCTCCCAACCGGTCCCACCCACTTTGACCACTGTTGTAGGACATTCTCAGTGAACAATGTGTTCGTCCCTTATGCATTTCCTGGTGACCTGTTGAATGTTGTGGTGTTGGCGCTTGCATGCATGCGTTCCTGCCAGGGGTGTTGCTAGGTCTGGAAAAGATCCGGGGCTACACTCATTTCTGGACTATCGGGACACTCAGGGCTAGCAGGCCTTTTGTTTGTAACCCCTGTGCTTCTATCCGGGGCTACAACCAAAAGACCTGAGGCTATAGCCCCCTCAAACCCTCCTGGCAACGCCTCTGGTGCCTGCATATCCCCACTGTCCTCTCCTTCGCCAGCTTACATGGTTGGACTTCCTTCCGTCCTCTCCCTCCCCCCTCCTTCGAGTGCTGGCCCGTGTCGATAAGGGTTGCCCCCCCCCCCTCAGTTCTTCCTGGGGAGCAGAATCTGTGAATAGTGGTGGGTTGTTAGTGACATTCATTGGTCCACAGATGTGCAAGTCTTAGCCAAGCTTACAGAGGAGTGGAGTTCCAGTCACCGTTACTCCCAAAAAACAGGCAAGTGCCCCCGACAGACAAAACTAGGGAGTGAGAATCCCTAGAAAATGAGTAAACAGCAGACACATAGGGGAGAGCCCCTGCTTCCAGCCACTAAACTCAATGGCCAGGGGCGTTGCTAGGGCGGGGGGGGCTATGGGGTTATAGTCCCTGATCTTTTGGTTCTAGCCCCGGATAGAATCTCAGGAGCTACAGTCAAAAGACTAGCTAGCCCCCAGTCCCAACAGTCTTGACATCAGTTTAGCCCCGGGTCTTTTCCAGATCTAGCAACTCTCCTGTCCATGTCCATCTCAGTGGAACCCACAGGGCAATGCCACTGCCAGGAGCTCTGCTAGCGTTACTTCCTCATCTGAAGAGGAACTTCAAAGGGAAAAGGCACTGCTCAACTTCACATAGGGGACAGCCCCTGCTTCCAGCCACACAGCTCAATGGCCATGTCCAGCTCAGTGGTACCCACAGGGCAATGCCACTGCCAGGAGCTCTGCTAGCGTTACTTCCTCATCTGAAGAGGAACTTCAAAGGGAAAAGGCACTGCTCAACTTCACATAGGGGACAGCCCCTGCTTCCAGCCACACAGCTCAATGGCCATGTCCAGCTCAGTGGAGCCCACAGGGCAATGCCACTGCCAGGGGCTCTGCTAGCGTTACTTCCTCATCTGAAGATGAACTTCAAAGGGAAAAGGCACTGCTCAACTTCACATAGGGGACAGCTCCTGCTTCCAGCACTAAGCTCAATGGCCATGTCCAGCTCAGTGGTACCCACAGGGCAATGCCACTGCCAGGAGCTCTGCTAGCGTTACTTCCTCATCTGAAGATGAACTCCAAAGGGAAAAGGCACTGCTCAACTTCACATAAGGGACAGCCCCTGCTTCCAGCCACACAGCTCAATGGCCATGTCCAGCTCAGTGGTACCCACAGGGCAATGCCACTGCCAGGAGCTCTGCTAGCGTTACTTCCTCATCTGAAGATGAACTCCAAAGGGAAAAGGCACTGCTCAACTTCACATAGGGGACAGCCCCTGCTTCCAGCCACACAGCTCAATGGCCATGTCCAGCTCAGTGGTACCCACAGGGCAATGCCACTGCCAGGAGCTCTGCTAGCGTTACTTCCTCATCTGAAGATGAACTCCAAAGGGAAAAGGCACTGCTCAACTTCACATAGGGGACAGCCCCTGCTTCCAGCCACACAGCTCAATGGCCATGTCCAGCTCAGTGGTACCCACAGGGCAATGCCACTGCCAGGAGCTCTGCTAGCGTTACTTCCTCATCTGAAGATGAACTTCAAAGGGAAAAGGCACTGCTCAACTTCACATAGGGGACAGCTCCTGCTTCCAGCACTAAGCTCAATGGCCATGTCCAGCTCAGTGGTACCCACAGGGCAATGCCACTGCAAGGGGCTCTGCTAGCGTTACTTCCTCATCTGAAGGATGGGAAAAGGCACTGCTCAACTTCACATAGGGGACAGCCCCTGCTTCCAGCCACACAGCTCCATGGCCATGTCCAGCTCAGTGGCACCCACAGGGCAATGCCACTGCCAGGAGCTCTGCTAGCGTTACTTCCTCATCTGAAGAGGAACTCCAAAGGGAAAAGGCACTGCTCAACTTCACATAGGGGACAGCCCCTGCTTCCAGCCACACAGCTCAATGGCCATGTCCAGCTCAGTGGCACCCACAGGGCAATGCCACTGCAAGGGGCTCTGCTAGCGTTACTTCCTCATCTGAAGAGGAACTCCAAAGGGAAAAGGCACTGCTCAACTTGCATAAATAAGTAGATGCAGTGAGGCGAGGATTCCAAAAAGATAAACATTTATTTGTTACTTGCCTAACTAATACCAAGTTGGGCAGAATGGGAATTACTTTTGTACCTCCTACAAAATATAATCAACCTTTACTTCAACAGATGGGCGCAAAATACTCCTGCTTCACATCCCATTCAAAAAGCCATGGTCCTGGCAAAGTTTCACATGCCAACACCCACCGGCCCTATCATGCTGTGGGGCATGACAGCGGAACATTCTGCAAGCACCCACTCCCGCTAGCACCCTCCCACGCCTGACTCGGCCACCCGCGCACACCCAGCGTGTCCAACAGGTCATGCACCTGCTCACTGGGTTGTGATTAGCCATATAATGTTCACCAATGTGTGTGAATTGCTGGGATCCAGGCTTCCACAGCCTCCTCAGTTGGTGTTTGGGTTGGAGTTAAGCTGGATTCGCCACTAGGGGTGTTGCTAGGTCCGGAAAACATCCGGGGCTAGGCTAATGTCGGGACTGTCGGGACTCGGGGCTAGTTAGCCTTTTGGTTGTAGGCCCTGAGCTTCTATCCGGGCCTACAACCAAAAGACCCCCACTCTTCACCACCCATGTCACTTCCATGTGCCATCCTTTGGGTGACTTTCTCCTTGGCTCTGTGCCAAACATCATTGACAATGTGCCTCTGTGCACCCAGGGTATTGGCATTCGTGCCCCCCCCCCCCGTGCCACTGTTCATTGCATATTGTTTTGCTGGATCTGTGGCCAGGGAGGGAGGGTGGAGATGGCATCCTAACGCTCCCCCATAAAGGCAACGAGGACATGCTCCACTAATTGCGCCTCCTTTTCGTCTTCCTTGACAGAATTAGTCTCCTTCTCCTCCATCGCTGCCATCAGCAACTTAACCCATCCGACGCCCGTTCTGGCATGAAAAATGGGCACATCTGTAGAGACCTGCTAGTTTTGTGGGCATTTCGTCAGATGCCTGTTGTTTTATGATGCAGCGTCGAGTCAGCTATGATGTCATTTGCGCTGTTGACTTGCACACATTTTGGAGATGCATTTGCATACGAATGCATAGCTTACATTTACTGTGCCCTTTTTTTCTGTATTCGTACATGTCAATGGGCTGCATGATCAGGCAAGCACATCCGTTTGATTGTTTATCTCATTGTGATGTGCTGAGCAGGCACTTATGGGATTTATATACTGTGAACAAAACTAGAGAGCAACCCAGCACTATATACAGGGGCGTGGCCAGGATAGAGACTGCGCGGGCATGGCCCACCCAAAATGTGCATACATGCCCGCCCAGCAGCACTGTGTGGGTATTTAGAGATCTCACTGTCAGCAGCTGATCATGAGTGACCGCACTCTGGCTGTCCCGCGCATGTCAGGAACCAGGAAGCTCTCCCTGCTTCCTGGTTCCTGTCTGCGTGGAGTGCGGGAGCGGGGGCCTGAGGAGCAGCTGAGGAGGCGGGCTGTGTCGGGTCTGGAGGGAAAGCGGTACAGCAGAAAAACACATGTTTATCTTTGTGTGTGTGTGTGCTAGCATTGTATGTGTATATGCGCAAATGCAAGAGGGTGTCTGAGTAAGTGCACGTCTATGAATGAATGCAGGGTGAATGGTGTGCGTGGGTGAGAATGCAGCATGAGTGTTCTGGGTGCTTGTGTGAATGGCAGAGAGTAGCTGTATGGGTGAATGTCAATGAATATGTGTTTGCATGTGAAGATAGAGTCCATGGGGGCATTGGCACATGGGCAGGGGCACGGCATGGTTGACTGGCATTTTTGGGCAAAGCAAACCTGATGAGTGATCTTGCATCAAGGAGGGGAGGCATGTGTAAAGCCAGCAAGGACATGTTTACTTAATGTGGAAAGACATTTTCTATTGGTGTCCTACATGGGAAGGGAGTGCACTTTTGCAGCCAACAAGTAAATATGTTCTTATGGTGGTATTGTGTTTTTGTACTTGTGTTAGGGGGCAAATACAAAATGAGTGTTCTTATACGGGGGCATTTATACCGTGTTGTGGCGTGGCTTTTTTTTAATTGGCATTAAGGGCAAAGGCAACAGGAGTATATTTTTACGTGCTGGTATGGGCATATATTAGCAGAGCCGGAAAGAACATGTTTTGCTATGGTATCATTAGTGGCGTTATGTGGAAAGCACACAAGAGCATGTTCTTATGTGGGAATACTGGTATATATATAAATGTGAACAAGCGACGGGGAGGTCATGAAACGCATTATGCTGGCCGAATTTTCGGTTGTCTTTTTGGGAACACCATATTTTATGGAATTTTAACTTGTTTTTTGGTCATCATTAAAGTGCAACTCGTTTTTTGCTGCTTACTCATGTTTCTGTTGCTGCAGCTGTTTTTTGAACATATATATTATATATATATATAATATAATATATATATATATATAGATGTTCTCCGGTACGGACATGTATAGGCAAAATAATCCTGACTTTTTTTACACTGGCAGAATACTGGCATATAGTGTGTAAAGGCATCATGAAAAGGTGCTCGTGCATTGGCGATGACTGCATCAAGTGGATCTTTTCATGTCTTTCCCTACAAAACCGTTTATAAACTGTGTGACCTTTTACCTAATTTGTCTCAGAACGTGTGCTGCAAAATGCACAATGTTAACCCATCATTTTAAAAAAGTCTCTGGGGGAGAACCTCGCCCGATGGCTTCTCGGGTGATCCGGGCACCCATATGAGGGTGGGTCTCTCCTGCAGATTCGGCTGGAGGTAGAAGAGGCCCCCTTCCCTCTGCAGCCTCCTCTAGGGTGCGGTGAACTACATTAGCGTCAAGCCCCACTTTTTAGACAATCATGGCTACGCCTCTGGCAATATAAGGTGGTGATGAAAGACACATCTGTGACCCCCTATGCTTCGCCTGCCATGCATTTTATCCTGTATGTTTGTGTGGACCTTTAGACTGTACCATTCCTTCTGAGCACGGCCAGCTTCTATTTTGTGGTGTTCTCTGCCTCCAGCATGCAGGGGAGTTGCTAGGTCTGGAAAAGACCCGGGGCTAAGCTGATGTCGGAACTGTTGGGACTGGGGGCTAGCTAGTCTTTTGGCTGTAGCTCCTGAGATTCTATCCGGGGCTACAACCAAAAGATCAGGGGCTATAGCCCCCTTAGCACCCCGCTAGCAACGCCCCTGACAGCATGTGTTATTGGCGGCCTGGGCCTTCTCCACGGGCTCAGGGTCATTGATATAGAAACGCTGTGGCCCGAGGTGAGATTCCTACCCTCTAATGCCCAGGGCCCAACCTGTGACTTTAAATACAGGGGCGGTGGAAAGTGTGGAGTGGGCGGATGCCCTGTTCATGAGTTAACTGGAATACTGATTGTGGCGTGCTGATTAGCAAATACGCTAATAACCCTAGGATGGGCCACCATCTGTTTGCTGGATAAAAAGAAGCCAGTTCACATGTTTTATAAAGATAAATAACGCATTATGATATTGTATAATGCGCTGCTGATATCCTGAGCCTGCTGTCTGGCTGTTGTTGATAACCAAGATCTTAATTGATGAATTAACTCTGCAATGCATTCTGTGTTCATTGTAGTACATACAGTGTGTCCATACACCATACATAGCTCAATTTCGGTCTAATTTTTCACCTTTCTTTGGGGAATATATTGGTCATGTGCAATAACCAAATTTGAAATGAGTGTTGTTGTGTTGAGTCCCGTTGTGGTTCGGAGGAAGGATCAGTGTGACGAGCACTTGTTACCGAGGGCCGTGTTCATATGCCCGATCACATTTCCGAATCCCGGAACGGAGGAGTTAGCCTTTGGTCTCTTTGAGGTTGTTAATCCTACTATGGCACAAAACAAGGTATTTGCACCAAATAACCCTAGTTATCAAGAGTAACATAGCATTTGTATGGTGTATGACTAGAGTTTGGTCCTCCAAATGAGCTTTGTAAAACCAAGGAGGAGACAAAAATGAAGAGCATAATGCATTAGTGCAGAGAGGTAATTAGGTAGCAAATTAGTGGCAATGGACCCCAAGTGGAAGGTACTGTGATCCTGGACAGATCATCTTATCTCACTGTATAGCACTGTGCTGTCTTCAGTGACTATGCCATTGACGGCTCTTTTTTTCATGTAGGCCATTTGAGTGGAAAGACAGGAGAGAGCCGACTAAATGTCACAGGCTTTCCCTTATTTTACGGTCTGCTCATTTGACACCTAAATGGTTTGCTGTATTCCACAATTTCAAATGTTCTTCTTCACATCATGGATGGTTATAACATTATAAGGGTTCAATCCCTGGTTTCATGACTTGAGGCGTCCCTCGCGGCGTCTCTCTTCGGGAGCCAACGCCAGAGAGGCCGCAGGTCATGAAACCAGGAATTGAACCCTTGTAATGTTATAACCATCCAACAGGATTGACAATGCAAACACGCCTTAAAGCCCTGATTTGAAGAAGGCTTTTACAGCCGAAACACGTGTCATTACTAAGGGCAAATATTTAAAAACTCTCAATAATGCTCAAATCAGTCTGGCGCCTCTCTTATATTCTGAGTGTGTGGAGAAACTATACATTTTAAAACACACTTTACGAGGTTTTCGATACTTCAGATAACTTCAACTAAGGTTTTTTTTCTGACCGGTCCCTCAACCTCCCGTAGGGTCCTTCCATGCTAACCTACGCTTCCCTGGCACACATGGTAAGGATGGACTCTTAGAGATCGGTGTGCCATACTGTCGAAAGATGGAAGGCTTGAAGTCCTGAAGGCCAAGGCCTTATCTGGCCTACTTCCTCTACCTTATTCCTCCACCCTAGTCTAGTACTCCCACAAGGAGAGTATCAATGATGTTCAAGAGGGTGTCTGCATTTGATCCAATACTCTCCATTTCATTCTCTCCTTCTCAATGCCTTTCACTTCCTTTATCCTACCCCGCCCTACTCCGCTTTCCTCTTCTCCCACTTCTGTTTCCCCTACCTTTTCTCCTGCCAGTTCTTGTCACCTCCTACTCCCTCCAGTCTTCTCACTTCCTCTCCTCTCTCTGCCTCTCTCTCTTCTAGTCCCTCTTTACTCTTTCTCTCTCTCCTCTTCTGTCCCCCCAGTCTTCTCATACCCCTCTCCTGTCTATCTATACTACTTCCCACTTCCACCGACTGCTACCTCCTAACTCCCACCTACCCATGACACAAATCCTTCCTCTCGTGTCCTCTCTCTCTATCAGCCACTCTCTCTCTATACCACTCTCCCCCACCACTATCTCATTCACCCTCTACACTCTTTCCCTGCATGATCTCCTTCACCATCTACACTCTAACCCTACTCCTCCACTAACTCTTGCATCCTACTCCGCGGCCACTCACCCTCGCATGCACTCTCACAATTGCAGCTTCACTCTTTGCACTTGATACTATTCTCTCTCACATGCAGTACCTCACTTGCACTCTTTATCCAACTCCTCCACAGATTCTACAGCACTCTGCTTCACCTTCGGGTCTCTCGGTGGACCCTCACAACTCCGGACCTTACCCGAATGCCTTTCACTCTGTCTTGCTCCTATGGGTATTTTACACCTGTGACTTACTGTTTCTGTCCTTTCCACCTCCCACCATTTGGTCCGTGCTACACCTCACTGGGGGTACAATCTAGGCCTGATCTTTCCCCTGAGTTTGGTTCTTCAAAATCCACAGCTACATAAACCCCTTTTAGCACCACCCTCTTTTCATTGTGCAGTAAACAGTCGCTGCTGTTTGTCCCGCTGGATTCTGGTTTTGCGTTCCGCTAGCTCCGCGCTGCGGTGAGTTATGTGTATCTCGGCCGGATCTGACAGGCGTCTGTCAGCATCTGTATTTGGGACCTCCTTGTGGTTCCTGTAATTCTGAAATCAGGCAAAGAGAACTCAGGCTGGAAGTCAGGGTCCAATGCATTAGATGATCAACAGTGGTACCAGAGTCAACAATCAAGGTGCATATGGGGGACTCGGGGCCTGGGGCCCTCCCAACTCCCTCACCCTGCCTCTGGGGTCGGATTGGCTCTGGCATATGCCCTAGTATGCCGTCTACCCCAAAGAGGGAGGGATCCTTGTCCCCTGCTGATAGGATCAAGCCCTGTCACAGCACACTTATGGCAATCCTACTTAAAAAAAAAAAAACATTTCCACTCCTAATCTCAGCCTGTGTTCTGCAGAGAAAGAGACAGAAGCACCACCTTTTCCACTATGGTGTCCAAACTCTGGAAAACTCTACCGAGGGGAATCCGGGCTGTACAAGGCCACCTGAAATTCGTCCAAGAAAAAAAAATCTAAAGACCTGGCGCCTCAATGCATAATGGAAAGAGAGTTTAACCTGCACCCTTAAACCAACAGCATCAACCCCTCTTGATAGATCAACTTTCACACACAGACACAACCCAATGGAATGCCATGCCGACTTTGCACCATCCACCTAGAACATAACAGAGGGCTTTCAGAGAATGTATAGCACCTAGAAGACAAGGCATCAAGACAACAGCGCCTAAACACAAAAGAGGTTTTCCCCCTCTCCTGCAATATCTAAACCTCAACTCATGACTTTCTCGTGCATCTACCACAAAAGTCAAACGCCTCTCGACACAATGCAATTGACAAGGCCAATAGTTTGAAAGTACCACGGAAATACAAAAGAACGCCCCGTTCCCCCTTACTAGCCCTAAATGTTCTCTCCACCTTACTCACCACACACAGATGCAAAGCAGCCACTAACAGACACAGCTTTTAAATAGCCCTTCCATAGACTTCAAAAGAACAACAAATCCAACACCCCGAATTCATGTGGATCTGCTCGGCTTCTAGCTAATGCACGCCCACACTAAAAGCATGAGGATGGTGGTCTGGACACAAAGGGTCTAATTCACAGAAGCATTTTATAATGGTGCGATCCCATAGGAAAACGTTCTGTGAATCAGGCCCAACGACTTTGATGCCTCCTGCACTTCACACCTAGGCAGCTCACCCACACTCTGCAACCCCATCCGAAAGCACTGCCATTGTGTTTTCCCCTGTCCTCCTAACTAACCACATCCACCGACTCTCTTTCTGATCTGTCAGAGGGGCTGGAGATCATGCACACAGCACCGGCGCACGCTGCAAATCCTAATAACATAACATACAACATGGCATGCGGCACAAGTGCCAGGAGACACAGAACATGACTTGTGAGCTCTATTTTGCCATACTTTAGGTAATGTGCATGAGTAATGATGCTTAATGTGATACGTCAATCGTGTTTCTTCTGCATGTCTACCTTCTGCAGGCTTATGAATGTTTATATTCAGCAGTTTACTTTGCATTTATTTTACTATTCTATGCCAGAAGAGAAACATATATTTTCAAATTCTGTCAGGAGCAACTCTATATTTTATCTTTACACAGTGATAAAATCAATACTGTTTAGTTGGCTAATATTAACAACTATCACATCACACATACCAAGCTGCAAGGCCTTGTGAAATAATGACTACAAGCATGTACTTGTAATTTGCTAGTTTGTTCCTTATACAATTCCACACCGTTCCACCAATCTGCACCAAATTTAGCATAGTTACTTGCTCGGGGCCGCCTGATATTACTGGCTACGTGACATTTGGACACCACACCGCTTTCATCGGATTTCAGCCCCTTCACACAGGAGACAGTTGCCTCAAATCGGCAAAACATCAATGTGGTTATAGAAGGACCAGACAAAGCACATTTTAAGCATCTCGACGCGAGGAACAAACCTCAAAACCAGGTTTCAAGGCTCTAAGGTACACCGTTTCCAAGATATTTGCACTGCAATATGCTGCACGGCGCCAGGGTGAGGGACAGGTGGGGAGAGAGCGCACAAGAGTCCCAACATGCTGCAGCATGCCATCTCTTCACTCCCCTCCACGTCTGCTCCAGGGTTTGAAAGCCAGCCATGCGCGTCCATTCTCAGTGCAGTTTACTTCAAAGTGCAAAGCGCATCCAGCGATAAGTGACTCAGAACAGCGACCTACAGGATCATTGATATTCAACAATTGTTGAGAGTGTCATCTTATCTATCTACAGAACCACTGCGTCGTGCGAGTACTTTTTAATAGAAACTAATTTTTTTGGGGCTCAACCTAGTAGGATAATAGCAGTCAGCATTTGGTTGTCCTGCGTCATTTAACTAGTAAAACATATTCAATAGCCTAAAATTGTTAATAGTTTTGTTCTGGCCCGCAGGATCAGGCAATCGAACACCCCCACAAAAAAACATGTTTCCTTTAGTTGCTGGGTCCCTGCCCTGTGCCCACGTGTATGATGTGCAGGCCCACCATGGCAAGAAGTCATGTAGCTATCACTAGTAACACTATTTCATACTGAACTGTGACTTTTGGATAGTACTAGAGTCATTCTGACTCGTATTTGATTCTGAACAGGCTCAGGCTATTTTTCGGATGAAATTGTGTCTTGCTGACACAGTTAGACACTATTTCAGAATGAATCGCGTCTTCTGGGCAGGGTGCGAATGTATGCTCGATTGGGCCTTCTGGAATCCGTACTGTACCCTCTGGGATGAGTGTGACTTTGCTTTAGGCTGACATAGCCATATTGTGGTAAGACCAGACTGTACTTGATAGCAGTGTCCACTATATTCCTTCTGAACTGTGCCTTCTTGGCAGGATCATGGAGAATTCCATTAGTATTTTAGGCTGGACTGCCCCGGCTCTACTGCATACATGCCAAAATGACCCATTTCAATCTGTAGGTGCTTATCCAGTCCTGGTTTTCTTTTTTGCATTCTGGGACTTGTAGTTCCACTTTTCCCATTATAAAACTCAGACTACAAGTCCCAGAATGCAAAGGAAAAAACCCAGGACTGGATAAGCACCTTCAGAGTGGAGCAGGTCCTGTTGGCAACTATGCTACTGCCCCTTCTGAGCAGGGTTGGTCTAAATGATGGGGTCGACCATGTTTTCTTGAAAGGGTTCAAACGCAGTCTAGAGTGAGCTGTGCCTTGGCACTGACAACCTATGGCTAGACTGGCAGTTTCGCCGTTTATAGCCACACACATTAATCCTCACACCCCACCCTCTCGCCCGCTTGTCCCCTGCACCACTTTGCTCTACACCCTGCCGCACACACTGCTCTTTTCTCTCTTGTTTCTGCTAAGTCCCGAAACTACACCGTTTAAAGCATCTAATAAAGGCTAATTTAACACATTTGTCAGCCTGCAAAGAAGCACAGAGTTTGATTTAAATGCAAATTATTTTCTAAACCTCATTGCCACTCCGGTAATAAAGGAAGACGTTAGATGCTGCACCGGGACACCGTCGCTTTGTATTAATTTCACATTTAAGAGTTACCTTGCCAGGGGCAGGGTGTCTGAGGGACTTGCTTGGGGTCCCAGTTCCCCCCCCCCCCCGCCGCGTGCCTGTAATAGCGGCTTCCCTGTGTGATGTGCGTGCTGATCGGGGCTTAATGAGACAGCAACTCTCCTCGCAGTCAGTCTCAATGGCGGCCGCTCTCCATCACTGCTGTGCGTTATCCTTTATAGAAGGGGGTCGGCCAGGCCAAGAACACCCTTTCTAGGTAATACTGGAGTATTTTGTCCAGGGGGCTGCCCACCACTGCGCCAGGTGTTTAAATTGAAACCCCACTAAAGGGGATAGGAATTCCCAGGCTGTTATTCTGTCCTTCGGGTATTTTAGATAGCCCTAGGCACTCATTCTAAATATGTTGGTAGCAGTAAAATCATGCGGTATTTGGAAATACCACCTGATTTTTACCACCCACCTGATTATGGGACCGGCGTGTTTATTGCATGCCAGATGCTATGTGCATCCGTGTATGTGGCGGTAAACACGAGGCTTGTACACACACATGCATGATCTACTCAAGGGAAGTGATTAACACACATATTTGTGCATCGGTACATTCATGGGGGCGAAAAAGTGGGCTTTTCCGAAGCCCACCCTCTAACCACCTTTGTCATTAATGCACAAAAAGGTACGAATGTGTTCTTTTGTCTATTTCAAACAATTGTCAAGTATTGATCAGATCTGTTACTGCCACACGCAGGCCGAAGATGCTGGCATGGGCCATTTATTGGGCTAAACAGGTGAATCCAATTGGCAGCTAGTCATTTTAAGCATTGCTACAGAGCCCATATTCTTTCAAATGCTGTTTCCAACACACGTGACCCAAACTGCTCTCGAGAATAATGAAACAACCCGTCGAACAAACAACACGTTGCCTTTTGGGACGGTGGCACACTTTTTCATTGGCGCCCCAGCACATGTTATGCCAAAGTCCGACCGTGGGCCAATTTCGATCCCCAAAACAAGCGTGGAAAGGAACAAACAAAATGCAAAAAAAAAAAAAAGATAGGTTTTCTGAAATACCACACAACGTATTTCCCAAAATCAGCATCCATTAGCTCTATAATAGAGGTCATGTAATGATTCAGGTTTCTAGAATTACTGGCAGTGGCGTAACACAATTTGGGGAACCTCCCTGCGAGCCATGTTGAGGGGGGCACTCACGCTCCTCAACAAAGTACTGGCCGTGCAGCACTCCGGGGCGGCCTGGACCAGCGTCCATGGGCAGTGCCCATGAGGATCGTGCTGCTATAGAGGCACACGCACAATACACCAGGTGAAAGAGGAAGCATGTTTTTTAATTAAAGCTTTCCACCTGGCGTAGAAACAGGGTGGCAGTGCATAAATATACTTGGAAGAGCATCCATATTTGCCACAAGCATGCAAGAGTGAGCCAGCACAGAGAGGGAGGCTAAACCAATGAAAGCAGGTGCATGGAAGGAGGATCTGTGCTAGAGAGAAGGTTTTGAATAATGGGTTAAAATGGTGCATTCTACAGCACACTTTATGTGAAAAGGTTGGTAAAAACCCAGTTTGCAATCGGTTTTGTAGGGTAACACATGAATAATAATTCCCAACACATTTTCATGCCTTATCCCACAATCTAAAATACTGTAAGAGGATTCAATTCAGCACTACAGCTAAGTTAACGGCTAGTCTAGAATACTGAATGAAAACCCTTATTGATATATCTTTATGTCCAGTTCATGCGTTCTGGATGACTACCCCTATATAACACCCCTCTCTTGGAATCCTCCTGACCCCACTGAGCCAAGAAGTAGTTCTGTTTTGCAAGTTAAAAGATTTATTTGATAATTTAAACCATAGATATATATATCACACCTTATAATAAATTGATAATTGAATATCACACTTAATCTGATATGATAAAGATTAACAACGGAGAATCTGGCACTAACACGCTTCTCTATAATCAATAAGGAGTTGACATGAAATGGATAAGATAGCACACTGGTAAATAGGAACAAAAGAAGAAGGTGGTAAAGAATGCTTTATGTACGCTCAGGTGGATGCAATATTCAATGAATGCAGTACAGAAAATACTCAATATGATTTCAACCAAACAATGTAATCACTTTTCTCGGGCTATTCACTCCCCCCCTCTTTATGCAATGCAAGGAAATGGGAGGAAAGCACACAGTTCTCAGAAATGCAATCAAATGTGATTCAGTTCACCCCAGCAAGCTTACACTACAGAAAACAGATAGGAGTTTTGAAAACACAGGCCCAAATGCTTTGATATGTGCTAGTAATGGATGAGAAATATGCTGGAAATGCTTTTAATTCCCTTTCAGAGGTTCAGGGTGAGTGGTATCTAGTTAATATTAGTCCAGGCTCACACTAGCAATGATGCAGGGATAGTTAGCAGGTTAAACGAATTTCTGGCAAATGGAAGGCAAGCAAAACTGCTGTCTTTTTACACGTGAAGAAATTTGCAAATCGCGGTAAAGTTCGTAGGAAAGCCACGATTCTAAGCTTTCTAAGGAAAGTTACTGCAAGTCTCTAGCCCAAACGGTTACAGAGTTATGACCGATTTAATAGAGGTCGTTTTTGGTTTTGCAAATTTTAAAAGCTCAAAATGACAAGTGACAGATTTTGCAGCTAGAATGACAGGTGACAGATTTGGAGCTATCAGGCAGTTCTACTTAGGTTAAATAGATTGAATTAGATGAATTTAAACTAAGAGATTGGTTTGGTACAGTTTGGCGGTACTCACAAGAGATTTTAAACAGGAAAGCGACTTGGTCACGGACTTCAGTCTGGTCAGGTCTTCCCGGGTTCTGCTCACAGCGCCTGGCCTCTGGAACTGCTCACAGCGGTCTGGTCTGGGTCTCTCTGGGTACAGCACTGCTTTCTCTCTGGTCTGGTCTCTTAGTTCTGGATAGGTTGAAGTCTCTAGTTTGGCTTTCTGGAGGTTGATGAATTTGAAGTCTGGATCTCTGGATGTTGTATGGTCCGGCAGAGTGCGTTGCAGCAAATGGAATTGAAGGTCCCTATCTGTCCTGTCTGTCTGCTTTTATGTGTTTTTAGAATGGGTGTGTATGCAGCATCACTAGCCCCTACCCCTCTCCACTTGCCATTGGTCCAGCTTTCATTCCTCACTTGATTGGCTAAGCTAAGTTGTGTCAGAGTGATGTCATCCATTTATGATCTCTTGAAACAACTCCCCTGTCATCTGTGCACCCAAATCTATATATGATCAAAATACATATTTCAGAGTTACACAGTTGCTTGAAATTACATATACATGGTGTGGCTGAATTTAGCCAGGTCTCTGTCCAAATCTACTCTTTCTAGGAGCTTGCATTCAGAAATGGCACATAATTGACTTTTTAACTGATTTTTCAATTTCTGACATGGACCCAACTTTACATACATGTGCGCAGGGAGTATGGACATTAACTGATGAAGTTTCAGATTTTTAACATGCACACATTTAGAGTAATATCCTCTTTTCCGCTAAAACCCCCCTGAACATACCACCGGTTCTAAAAACCTCTTAAACTGTGGGCAGAAAAATCACAAGAATTATGGTATCATTTATAAAATTTTCACATGTCCACATTGTGAGTTATTCATCTTTTTCTAAAACCAGATTCTGGCTACAGAGGTGTGTCTTCCCAGGTCACATGGTGGAAATACTGGTTCTTCCAGTTCTGCCAAGCCAGCTTCTGTCTCCAGTTTCTCCCCCTCCCAGTTTCTGCCAAGAGTAAGCCACTTTTACGACCCCTGCAATATAAGATTTGCTTGGGTCCAGGAAGGCCCATTGTTCAAGAGGAAGCCATTTATGATCCTCTCAATAAACCCTCTGCCTGGGTGAAGGGAGTTGCCTTGTTCAATCTCCTGCAGAGCACAGGTAATTCAATTATCAGATAGATGGTAGATTCTTTTGTGTGGCCAGCAAAAGGCAGATAGGCCTGGGAACACAGCTGTGACTCAAGTTTCACTCCTGATGGGGGTAGTTGCCAGGCAAAATTCAAGTTCCTTAAGCCAGACTTTCAGCTAACTGTCATGTTTTTTGTTGCTTTTTAAATTAACTTGCAATTTTACACATGCAGCTAGAATGCTGATTCTAAGTGCAAAACTATGACATTTCAACAGTTACAAAGGCATGTGACACTAAACATAGGTCACTCATTTAATCTAAACATTTTCGATTTTAGTGTCTTTAAATCCAGTGCAACTTAAACTGCTGCAATCCACAGCTCAGCCAGTCTTGTCATAAACCTTCAAGTCACTTCAGAATATCACTTTACATTGTATCCACCTCTCAGTAAGTCTTTCTTTGGCCTGCTTTGGGTTCATTCAGTTTTACACAAAAAGTAAACTCTGGTGTGGTTTTAAAATGCCGGCTTTTGGATAGTGGTGAGTACTGGTACTGCACCCATTTTTGGGATTTAAGAAATGAATTCCCCATCATTCTAGGTTGCATTTGGCAATCAGCATTGCCATTCCCAATGGTTTCAGACTACTGTGCGGGTAGTCCAATGGTGGTTTTAAAGCGCTTTGAAGCTAACCGGCGCTACTGTTTTTCCTTTGGCAACCCATTTCCCTCATGGCAACCCGGCCTTTCATTCTCGCACTGGTGGGTGGCAAGTGAGGCAACCATTTTAGTGTGCGCACAAACTGCGCAGCTTTCCTGGATTTCGGCGCACATGTGGGTTTTCCACCATCTTGAATTTTCTAAGCCCACAGCACCAAATGTTGTGGCATGATAGCTTAAACGTGGGTCAGGACACCCAACAATACAAACCTGTGTAAAGAACCATTTCACACTGGCAGTGCCAATACATTTCCATGCTGGCTGTGCCAATGTATGTCAGTATTCCAAATAAAGAATTAAGCTTCGGGGGAGTGTCTTGCGCTCTAGGTCAGTCCTTTCAATGCAAAAATTATTTCAAACAAAACGTAGCATATGTCCAAATCGTGGAAGATTTTCAATGCTGTTTAGCCGACACGTGTTTCGACCCCTGGTCGCTCCTTCAGCAATGCTCGGCCGAAAAGCATTGCTGAAGGAGGAGAAAGGGACTGCTCCACAGAATGGAACCAGGGACTTAGCTCCACAAATAGAAGGCCACATAAAGATACTAATGCCAGAAATGGCCCATTGAAACTCAGATTGCTTGGAAATCCGCCATTCCATAATAAGAAGTACCAATAATCATTTCTTCTGGGAATACGTTTGATGTCCACGTGGTCTCATGAGAGAATTATAACTACTAGTCGTTAATGACATAGGATCTAACTTCAGGCCTTGACAACGACCAGGGGTCGAAACACGTGTCGGCTGTTGTTCTTTTGGAAAATAAACATAATTCAAAATCTTACATGATTTGGACATATGCTACGTTTTGTTTGAAATCATTTTTGCATTGAAAGGACTGACTTAGAGCACAAGACACTCCCCCGAAGCTTAATTCTTTATTTTCAATGTTATATACAAACTTTGTGGGAAGTTTGAGGGGGTAGTATTTGTTTTGTTGCCAGGATAATCAGAATTAATTTTATAGGCTGGTTTTGGAACCAATCGAGAGTGGTCACAAGCGCACCAACAGGGACTGATCCCACAGTTACAATCATTTTGTATGTCAGTATTCCCACATAGGAACATACTCCTGTTGGCTTTGCTATTAAAATGCCATGCCACAATAAGAAAACATATTTAACCTGGCTCCAATGTAGGCCAGTCTAGACACGTAACACACTTATTGAGCTTGCTTTATCATACATGCCCAGTAAATAAGTGCCATGTCACAGTAATATGGCTTGACTGACTGCACCAAAATGCCAGCCTAGCCATGTAATAATACGTATCATGCTTGCTTTACGATAGATGCCAAATACAAAAGGTCATGCCATTGTAGGAAATGGATAGACTGGCTGCACCAAAATGCCAGTCCATCCACATAATAACACTTCCCATGCTTGCTTTATCATAGATGCCCTGTTAAAAATGTCACGTCACAATAATCAACTGGCTGCACCAAAATGTCATTCTAGCCATGTAGCAAGATTCATCAAGTTGGTTTGTCCTAAAATACCAGTAAAACATGCCATGTCACTTTAAGGAAATGAATAATGCCCCCTGTGCCATCCAGGCCATACACATACATAATCACATTCATAACCATTCACCCATCACCCACTCACCCATACACCTTCTCTCACATGCACCCAGAACATTCACACTGCATCCTCTACACCAGCACACACCCAGAGCATTCACACACAATCAGATTCATACCCATCAGCCACTCACCAATACATCTTCCCTCACATTCACTTAAACGTGCACTCATCCAGAACATTCACACACAATCACATGCATACCTATTCACCCATTAGCCACTTACCCATAAACATTCTCTCACATGTGCAACCAGCACATTCACACTACATTCCCCACACACACAAACTCAGAATATTCACACAAAATTACTTTCATACCCATTCACTTACCAATCACTCACCTATACACCTCCTCACACATTCTCCACACACGCAACCTCCAAGAACATTCACATACACTTAATTCTCCTTCACACGACATGCGCTCTCGCATCCATCCATACATACCCTCCTTTCACATTCTCATGTGCATATGTATATACATACAGATCGTATACTAAACAGAGAGGATGCCTATGTGCTGAAAAATTCAATAAATGTGTATAAGACAACAATTCCTTTCCAATCAGCATATATTTGTGAACAAAAGTTTTTAGGTGCAAATAGCACATTTTTGTGTAAACATTTCTCCCATGTGTATATCACTAACACACCATTCTACCATTCATCATCACAATCAAATCTAGTTTGTATAGAGGCATTCTAAACAACTTTTACAGTAGTAATATTCCTACTTTCACAGTCCACCATTATGTATCAACTATAAGTATCCAAGATTATTCTAGCAGTATTCCTCTCATCATTGGATTTCCTTTTGTATAGTTTCGACTTGACATCAATTGGCCAGATTTTACAGAACCATTGGTCAACGTCTTCTTCAGGTTTAGTAGACTTATTCAAAGGCTTTATCAGTGCTACAACATATAAAACAACAACACCATGATTTAAAACATTAAATAATGCTTAAAAACATAGACAAACAACATTGTTAAAAAACACAATCTCTGAGCTCCCTCAGTATGCTACCGGTATTTCATAAATGGGGAGCAAACTTCAATTTTGTTATAAACTCAGACCCAAGATGCTCGGGGTTAGTTAACCTCCTAATGCAAAAAACAGGGGTAAATAAAAAACCTTTTCTAAATGGACGTTTAAAGGTACACATGAGATTGCCTTGATTTACAGATATCTTTAACCCTGGCCCTCTGTTTGGGGCACCCTTTGGGGGCTTATAATTGCTTGAACTGGCAGGAATGTTTAAAATCATGATGTTGTTGTTTTTTTATATGTTGTAGCACTGATAAAGCCTTTGAATAAGTCTACTAATCCTGAAGAAGACGTTGACCAATGGTTCTGTAAAATCTGGCCAATTGATGTCAAGTCAAAACTATACAAAAGGAAATCCAATGATGAGAGGAATACTACTAGAATAATCCTGGATACTTATAGTTGATACATAATGGTGGACTGTCAAAGTAGGAATATTACTACTGTAAAAGTTATTTAGAATGCCTCCATACAAACTAGATTTGATTGTGAAGATGAATGGTAGAATGGTGTGTTAGTGATATACACATAGGAGAAATGTTTACACAAAAATGTGCTATTTGCACAAAAAACTTTTGTTCACAAATATATGTTGATTAGAAATGAATTGTTGACTTATAATTGTTAAAAAATTATGTATTTTATGAAATTGTAACAGAATAAAATGATATATTTTTAATAAGAACACACTCTCTGGTCCTCAGCATGCGCTTTCTGAAACAAATGTATTGAATGTTTCAGCACATAGGGCATCCTCTCTATTTAGTACATATTGAACTCAACCCAGATGCCCATGTAGGGGTCCCCACCTTTGTTTTTGGATATGCATGCATACAGATCGCACACCCCATAATACACACATAAGCTACATATAAAAAAGGCTTTTGCATCTGTTTCCTGTGGCAGCTTCAGGCCGCTGGACTCAATGCTCTGTTACTCCAGGCCTCTGGCTCCTGAGCATCACTCAATCAGGAACCATGAAGCAGGGAGAGCTTCCTGGTTCCTGTTTGACATGTGCAAGGGAGCCAGAGGCGGAGCGCCCCCTTGCCACGCCACCAGCTGCAGTCGGACTCAGTCCAGCCCTAGCCCTGACTTTAGTCAGAGAGTGGGATTAGGTGGGGTCCCTCCTAGGCATGGGGCAGCATGGCCCACTACACTATGGGGCTTTGTGTGCCCCCACTGCGCCAGTGGCTGCAGGCCAAGGTCTTCAGGCTTCGGTAAGGGAACAATGGAGAATGTTGATCTGAAAGGTGAGAAGAAACCACAAGATTACAGGAAAGCCACAGGTTTAAAATAAAGATTTGCTCATTGTTGAAACAGAAGAAAAAGAGGCATGAGAAGCCCACAAGAGGGTAGGCTAAGAGTTGTGCATTGGATCACATGGAATGGAGGTGACGCTGATCAGTAGAATATATTTCAGGCTAGGTAAATGGTGTGGGTCACAATATGTACATAGTAAAAGCTGTCTGAAAAAAGTACTAACAAGGTGGTTGGGTGTAGTGATAGCATTTCTGTAAGGGAACACTTGTAATGGTGTGAAAGATATGCTGGTAATTCAGTGGGAAGAATATCAGTGTGCAATCCAGCGGCCATGATGAATGTGGAAGCCCGTTCGCTACACAGAGTACACAGAAAGGATTCCAGGTATTCCGGGTATGAAGAGTACGCAAGGTATCCAATGCAGCATTGGATCCTGGAGAGTGGGGACTGCAAGGACATGTTCTTTGGGGAAAGAGAAAGAGAACAGAAAACAAATTGTCATTTAGATGGTAGACCCATCTGACACAGATTTCTCAATTCACGACAGGAAGAAAACAAGAGCGAGGAAGCACAACAAATCTTCTTAAACTTAAAAGATGATCCCAAAATAAGACAATACCAGCTTACAGGAAAAAAAGGCCTACCTGTTATCTCTGATAACAAGTGCAAAATCCTCAGCGAACGGAGGGAACCCGAGCCAATAGCGATGCCTGAGCAAATAACGATGTCCAAGCTGTACCCTCTGCAGAGGGAGGAGAAAACTATGACAGAAAACATTGAATCTGAGGAGATTCTACCAAGAGGCAATGGATGAGGCAGCCATTAGGGGCCATGTAGATAAGAAAGTACACTCTGCCCTAAAGAAATCGACACCGCGAGCGAGCACCTACATGCAGTGTAAAATCTTTGAAATCCAAAATAAAGGCATGGCTGAAGGAACAGACTGTGCGCCCATATTGTCGGACATGCAGAAATTTGTCTGCATGTCCGACTGGATTTTATCTGATCTCTCATTCGGTGGGGTTGGATCCCCAGCTATGAACTTTAGAGTAAGTGTCTAAGACAGGAGACATTGATGCTCGGTATTGGCCCACAGATGGATCGCAATAGACTACAGCAATATATATTGAAAGTGCTAAGCTGTTTGGCATCACACTTTAGGATAAAGTGCATAATGTTTTTAAGAAAGATAATAACACTGCTAAATTGAAGAAGAAAGCCAAACCTGGATTAAAATCTAAGCCTAGGGAATTCAAGAGAAAATATACGAGGGGCAGTTCATCTAAGGCCATGGTCCAATATGGGCAGGCAACCAAGATGCGACCACTTCTGCAACAACAGGAGAAATCCTGAAGCTTAATACCCAGTTGGAACACATGTGTCACATTTCAGAGAAGCTCAGGTGGCATTGGATGTACGGGTTCCGTGGCTAGCAAAACTGGGTGTACAATGGAAATACAAAATCCCCGTATTCGATCAAGCATCGTCTACACTTCACTGCCTAATAAGCAAAGAAAGTGAGAGAGCTCTTGCAGGACCTAGAAAACCTGAGAACAAAGGGTGTGAAATCCCTGATGCCCAAGGGAATTGAAGAGTAAGGAGTGTACTCAGTTACATTCTTGGATCTCAAGGAATCAGTGAAATAGTATCTAGTACTGGATATGAAAAAACTATCCCAGTATGTAAAGAAGTAAAGAAGTGTAGTCTCCAGATAGTCAGGTTCAAAGGAATAATCCTGATGGTGAAGAAGAGGGAGTATCTTGCATGATTATACCTAAAGAATGCATATTTCAACTATATCATTCGAGAAGCTCCCAAAAAATATCTCAGGTTTATTTATTTAATTTATTTATTTAAATGTATAGAGCGTGCAAACAGCCCAGGGGCATCGAGGAACTGTTACAAGGACATGACTTTGTTACATGAGGCATACATCATAAAAAACAGGGTGAAATACATGTAGCAGAAATTGTAAAAACATTGCATACATATAGCTTCAGCTTTATAATTTGTAAACACAATTACCCGTTTGGAGCAATCCCGTTGGATCTGGGAAAAGCCCCTCAAAGTCTTGGCTCCAGTGGTAGTGGTATGACTAGAGGTCCACATTCACATGACATGTGAGATACTGAGCTCCTAGGGGCTGATGAAAAATTAAAGCAAATCACCACTACTGCCCACAGAGGACATACTATAAAAATGGGCATGCTTATTGACCAACACCGTAAAGATGTCAACAACTTTGCTCAGGGATCTACTACAGAACATGGAGACATGGCATCCTTTGCATTTGTAGTACCATGGACAAAAATGCACCTAAGGCTATTGGTATCCTATGTACACCAGAATGGGATATTGTTGACACAGGAATTTGAAATGTGGATCCCAATAATCGAAAACCTGAGGGAAGTTCTGAAATGGTGGTTGATAGAGGACACATTAGAAAAAGGATTGCCAGTGGACTTGAGCTCAGAGATCATTCTTACCACTGGTGTTACCCTGGATCAAGACATACACAATGAAACATGCAAACCAGCAATGCAGAGTCATCAAATTGAAATGAACTAGTGGCAGTATTCAGCTCACTACAGTGGTTCCAGGACAAAGCAAGAGGGAAGTCTGTGCTTACCAACACAAGCACCACCACCATAATGTAATATGTGGACAGCAGACCAGTTCCCCTTGGCTGCCTAGGTTGGCCTTCAAGCTGAGCTCTTTGGAAAAGGAACACCTAATTTCCCTGAGAGCAGTTCATGTGAGAGACTCGGGGGGGTCATCAGTGTTTCAGAAGAGCAACTGAGCAAGTTATTTCTGATCCACAGGGAGATGGAGATGCAGCCTTGAGTATTCAAAGTGATCTTTGTGAAATTGAGGGTTCTCTCCATTGATCTATTCTGCACACGGTTCCTAGTCGAGATGACATGAGGAGTGGATTCCATGTCTGTGATGTGGCTATCAGTGTTGTTGTATGCCTTTGCTCCAAACACCTTAATCCCAAGGGTGTTGACAAATATCAGGGATTGAGGGACAGAAGTCATTCTGGAAGCCCAGTGTTGGCCAACAAAGCTGTACTTTTCATAACTAATGGAAATGCAAGATCCAAGGTATAGATACTCCCTTCCTCGCCTTTCCTGATGAGGCTCCAAGGGGAGCACCCTCCGATCAAAACATAATAAAGGGCGATATGACATTTGAAAGGCGGCAACTGCAGGATTCAGGAGTCTCTGCTCAACTATTTCTGTCAGTGCAGAATTCTAAATAATCTTCTACCCTGAAGGTGTCCAACCATCATTGGAAGCATTGTATTGCATTGGAAATTAGCAATGGCATACACCCTCTCTATTCTATGTCATTTTATTGTTGTAAACTGTCTAAATATACCTGTGATTTGAACTGCTTTCAATCCAAGACATGCCATATATGCCTAGAACCTTGCCACTTTGAAAGGGGTGGCACAACACATAAAGAGATGCACAGTCACATATAGGAGTTCGGAGCTAATGACAGCTTTTCCTTTCAGCAAGGTAAAATACACAAGCCATTATTAAACCCTTTCAGTTGCATGGTAAGAACATCATGAGAGGTGCTGACTTAAAACCAGAATAGCAATATACATTTAAAATTAATTTGTTGATATGAAAATCATAGGATATAGAGAAACTGTGGAAAAGGTCCTTTCCTATCTTGAATTTGCATATACATCATTTTGGCTAAGCAGTGCTTCTTGCCTTGCTAAAATGAGCATGTGTAGCGACTTACCTATTCCTTCTCTCACTTCATTATGAAAACCGAACGGAATGATTCAAAATCATAGCATGTCTATTTGTTAAAAAGGAAGTGTATTTTGAAAGAATTTAGTACACACTGTAATAGAAATGTTGTACATAGCACGGCTTTGTAAATTGTAAAAGAGTCAGTTAAAATAATTTTCATTTGAACAAATCCATGTTACAGTAAAAGTGAACAAATCTGCTATACTTTAATGTGATGTCATGCTAAGAATACATTCTCATGCACTCTCACTCTGCATATGCGGATAGGCTGCAGTTTTACCTAAGGGACATACATGTTCTATTCTGTAGTTGCTAATGTAATAGTTTGATGACTACATCATAATTAATAAGAAATTAACTGAGCAGCTCAAACAGTTATTTTTAGATAAGCTAGACTTCAATTGTGCCTACTTTACTGGGTGGCGCAAGGTGGAGCCCCAGATTAAAGTAGGACTGGCTTCAATTGATACTAATAGGACAAACATTGCAGCTGATTAAATACATAACACCCACTTCATAGGATTGCATGAGCTGCAGGGGTGGTGTTAGGCCTTTATAAAGCAGCTGTACAAGAGAACAGGGATACACTTCACAGAAGCAGATAAGTAGAGTTTGGAGGACCCAGCTGATCCCACAGGAATGAAATACCTGGCTAAGTAGCAAGAAGCTAAAAGCATAAATTACTGTAGCTGTACTTCTAGTCTATGGACCTACATTTGGCACTCTGACAATTTTTCAAAATTCTGAATTGTAATGCTTGTTAATCATTTTAAGGCCAAACTAAATTACAGAGCTGAATGGCAATTGAAAGAAGTAACAAGTACCCTTCAGATGCCTTCACCCTGAGACAGTAAACTGTGTATGTGGCTAAAATGTGGCACTTTGTGATGTGTTTCAAAATGTTGGGTTGGTAGTTTGCAATCTATCCCCCATTTCTGCATCATATTTTTTACTTTTCCGTGGTTACACCATTAAGAGACACCAGGAGTTTAGCATGGTACTTGTTTTGACACAGTGCATGAAAATAGCCTACGCTGCCCCTCATACCCCTTTGACCCGGATAATGGATGCATCAAAGCACAGAAGGATGAGAGGAATCCTTGCAGGGGGATTTAACATGCTGTGCCCGTTATTTTGTAATCATAACTCTAGATTGCTTTTATCTTGCTCTTGATTAACTTTCCGTAGAGGCATTGGACATTTGACTGAGTGTTTAACCCTTTCCATTTTATAGGTTTTTCACTGGTTGGACTGTATAATCTCACCTGCCCCCTGGCTCGAAATCCACACAGCATCTTAATTCTCTATGATTTCCAGTTCTTCTGGGCAAAAATTGCTTCACTCAGACACACATTGCAGATTGGTTGTACGTAGCATTAGCGTTTTATAAGTGAATAGGAGAGTACGATGCTGGGTATCTACTCAACTACTTTATATTTGTGCTCATTTATTGTCTCTACAAGAGATTAATGAGACTAATGGCCAGATTCTCATAAGTGAGCGGGAAAAAAAGGAGCGCAATGAATGCGCTGATTTCATTCACGCTTATTGCTGAAATGCTCAGCTCACCTTATACTCAAAGGTGCCCTGAGCATTCCAGGAGAGGATGGGCAATAGTGCAAAGATGAGCTGTCCAGCCCCCTTGCATACATTGGTGTCAGGAGTGCGCTCCCTGTTATTTCATTCCAGGGTTGCCCCACACTGTGGTGATGATCCCTCCTACCAGGCAGATGGGGAGCAGGTGCAAGTGGATCTAGGTCACCTTGCCTAAGCCCCGCCCACCTGGTACCTTCCTGACTGCCACTCTTTTTCACCGCTTAGCAAGCCCCGCCTACCTGGTGCCTTCCTGCTTGCCGCTCTTTTTCACCACTTAGCAAGCCACGCCCACCTGGTGCCTTCCTGCTTGCCGCTCTGTTTCCCTACTTAAGGAGCCCTCCAGCTTCTTTTCCTTTGCAGATGGGGAGCAAGTGCAAGTGGATCTAGGTCACCTGGCCTAAGCGCCACCCACCTGGTGCTTTCCTGCCTACCGCTCTTTTTCACCACTTAGCAAGCCCTGCTGGCCTGGTGCGTTCCTGCTTGCCGCTCTTTTCCACCACTTAGCAAGCCCCGCCCACCTGGTGCCTTCCTGCTTGCCACTCTGTTTCCCAACCTAAGGAGCCCTCCAGCTTCTTTTCCTTTGCAGATGGGGAGCAGGTGCAAGTGGATCTAGGTCACCCCGCCTAAGCCCCGCCCACCTGGTGCCTTCCTGCTTGCCGCTCTTTTTCACCACTTAGCAAGCCCCGCACAACTGGTGCCTTCCTGCTTGCCGCTCTTTTTCACCACTTAGCAAGCACCGCCCAACTGGTGCCTTCCTTCACCATCGTCACTCTTTCTCAACTCTCATGCTGGACTTCCTTTGCATCTTGTACTCATGGTGGCCCTGAATCATGCTGTTCCCATCTTCATCTTGTATCCTGGCTTGCAACGTTATGTGTTACTACTGACTTCTGCAATTGTATTCACTCTCCACTCTTGCTTCTCCACTCTTTGACTGCTTACTCTCTGTTCTCTCCTCCTTTCCTTTCTCCCTTTTCCTATCTCCTCCCCTTACTTTCTTCTATGCACTTACTCTATTAGAATTGTCCCTGGACCTAATATGATAGCAACCTCTTCTGTTTCCTCCACCCTCCCATTACAGTTTTTTTCCTCCCCACCACCCCTCCAGCACTATCTGAAATGTCGTCAGGCCTAGTATGATAGTCGCTTGTTTTGTTTCTCCCCTCCCTTTCTGCACCCCTCTCCCTCACCTTTTGTTTGTCTCCGGCTCTACCAGAAATGTCGTGAGGCCTAGTACGGTAGTCGCCTGTCTGTTTCCATTTCCTTCACACTCCCACTCTCCCCCTCCCTTCCTTATCTATGTCTTAGCTCTTGCACTATCTGAAATGCCGTCAGGCCGAGTATGATAGTTAATTTCACATCCTTATTGTTCAAAGCCTGTAAGAATGTGGTTGTATTTTCCCTTGTTCCCTCCCTTGTCTTGAAGCGCTTTGAAACTCAATGTGTGTAGGCGCTATATAAAAAAACGATCATATCATACCAAGTGAGGATACAATACATATATTCAACCAAAAGAAGGGACACATACATAATCCATAATTCAAACATGCTAACCTCAGATATCAAGGAACTGTATGCAACCACTTAGCAAATGTGGGCTGCGTATAGTATCATTAATAACATATACAAAGGACAGAAACGTATATAAGTTGAGCTATGTTAACACAGTAGGAAGCAAGAGAAATTAAGTTGCTACTGTGTTGTTTCAAGCATTTGAGAACTTGATTATGTGAGGTGGAATAATTCTTTTTACTACTGTACATTGATATGTTGTGTATATGTGTTTTTTAATGTTTTTTGATACTTGTGCAGTAAATAAGCAAACTAATTAAAATATGATTTTTTAGGAAAACTTTGTATATGTTATTAATGATACTATAGGAGTGCGCTCCCAACACTAATGTTTGACAGGCGCCCAGCAGCCACGTTGTTGCTGGGAGCGCATTTAACCGAGATGGGCCATGAAATGCCAGATATGATATGATATGATAGGTTATTTATAATGCGCTTAATACCCAGAGGTTTCTAAGCGCGGACCCAGGGATCGAACCTGTGGTGCTCCGTATCGTCTTGCTTCCCAGGCGAGCACATTGTCTACTGAGCTATCCTCCCGAGACAAGCCAGAGAAAAGAGAAGAACATTTCTATCCCTTTTTGAGGGATTTGGAAAGAGCGACAGCCATGGCTTTCACAGCTCATAAATAAATCATGATATAGTTAGAAATGACTCTGCTATGATTTGTGCATACCGTTGTGCCTGCCTTTTATTTTTCCAGGGGAAAAAATAAACAAAAATGAGTACCACTTAATAGCAACATCTGTGCAGTGGCAGCTTGCCCATAATGGACAATGGGATGCCAATCAGATACCCATTATGGAGGAGGAAAACCAGCCCAGTGAAAACACTGAACGCTCCAGACACGCTCCTATGCTGGCTTTTTTATTAGGGAAATATGGTTTCCCTTGGATCATCATAATTCAGCCAGAGCATGCACAATGGCCCATGCAAGGCTGGCATTTTGCCTCCCCAGCGTTGCATGGCCATTGGTATACTGGAAGCCTAGAAGTATGTAGGGAGTGCTCATGCACATGTTCGCAGAGTCTGTGGAGGTGAGTTGATGGTGCTTCAAAATAACTGCACATGTCAGGAGCCAGGAAGGAGGATATGTTTATTTGATACTTCCCCCTACTTTCAAGTTCCTGTGGATAAGGAATGCAGGAGCTGGAGGGCCAAATCTAGCAGTGTGTATAGTGGCAGGAGTCCTGAACTCTGGATGCACTGTATAGGTAAGGAAAAAAAAAACATTGTGTATTTATGTCTGTATGCAAGAGTTCATGAGAGGGGTTGCGTCTGTGTAAGTCCCTTTGTGAATGTGTATGTGCATGTGAATGAGAGTGAAGTGGGTATGTTGTTTGTACCATTTGTGTGTGTGTGAATGCTGCATCAATGTGTTCAAATGTGTGTGCGTGTACAGGCCAAGGAGAGGGCAGTCACTAATTTGAAGGGCTGTGCATAATTTCCAGCACCAAACTGATACTTGAACATTTTTACTGCCCTTCATTGGTGCTGCCAATATGGACATTTGTTCTTACAGTGGCATGGCATTTTTACTGGCATTATGGTTAAAGCAGACATGATGAGTGTTCTTACATGGGGATACTGACCTATGTTGGTGCAGCCGGCATGGACATGCTTTCTTACAGTGGTATGACATTTTTACTGACCTTATAGGCAAAGCTAAAATGGGAGTCTTTTTGTGGGAATAATGGCCTACACTGGTGATGCCAGTATGGATATGTTTTCTTACACTGACATGTTGTTTTTCCAGGCATTATGGGCAAAGCCAGAATGCTGAGTGTTCTTACATGGGATTACTAGCCTTCATTAGTGTTCTCCTGTAGTGGAATCACATTTTTACTGGCATTATGGACAGAGCCCCATTATGCGATGCAAAGGGAGGATTTATGAAACTTTATCACAATGCTAATGTCACTCTGTCCATCCAGCTGGAAGGACTAGGCTGTCCCTCAAATGTGGGGGACTTTCCCAAGAGCGGTGGTGTGCCGCGTGTCTACAAGGGATAAGGACCACCCGACTGCTGTTCCAATAGATTATTATTGTAAAAGAAATTCTTTTAAAAATGTTTTTCATTATAAAAAATCTTTTTACTGTGAAACACATTTTTTCTATTCCCATCTAAAACCAAAAATCGGATTGAAAACTACACAGTGAGTTAAAAAAGTTAAGCACATGGTGGTGCTACATTCATATGGTGATGTTTAAGTTTTAATTGACCCACACGTCAATATGTAGCTTTTCCAGAGCTTGCCATATATTGTTTTTTCCGAATCCCATTTCTTTCAATAGAGCATCTCACACCATAAAGGATATCCTCAACCAGAGAGGTCGACAAGGTTCTGTGACTGACAAAAATTGTGTTGCATTCATCAGGACCAAACTTGTAATGTTTTAATTATTTGCTGGGTCTGTAGAGCATATCTTCATTCTGAATCTACCTTACTGTTTCGCCAATTGTCTGCCGAGGCACCATTGATGTGTGTGAATGCCTGGTGAATGTGTACAAATGTGTGTGTGTTCAATCCAGGGGGAGGACAGTCCCTGATTTGGGTGGGTGTGCATATTTCAGAGCGCCACACTGAAATTTGAATAGGTTTACTGGCCTGCATTTGTGCAGCAGGCATGGACATGTTTTCTTACAGTGTAATATCATTTTACTGACATTATGGGCAAAGCTAACATGCGTGTTTTAATGGTGCTGCTAGTATGGATATGTTTTTTTACAGTATGGATATGTTTTTTTTTTACATTGACATGTTGTTTTTCTGGGCATTATGGGCAAAGTCAACATGTTGAGTGTACTTACATGGGGATACTAGCCTGCATTTGTGGAGCCAAAATAGACATGTTCTCTTATAGCGGAATTACATTTCTACTGGCATTATTGACATAGCCAAAATGGAGAGTGTTCTTACCTGGGCATATTAACCTTCATTGGCACAGTCAGGATGGGCATATATTCTTACACTGAGATGACATTTGTTAATGAAAGTATGCGCAAAGCCAACAGTAGCATTGTACTTGCATGCAGATGCTGGCCTATATTGTTGCAGCGAACATGGAAATGTTTTATTAAAGTGGCATGGCATTATTTATTACTAGCATATGAGTATGGTCAAAATTGTGAGTGACCTTACATGGGGTTAATGGGCGTATGTATATATTGGCTCAGACAGCATGAATATATTTTCTCATAGGATCATTACTGACATTATGGGCAAAGAACCATGAGTATATATTTTTATAGAGATACTGGCTTATATTGGTGCAGTCGGCATGGACATGTTTAGGCACAGCCAGCATGAAATGACACACCTTGTGGGCAAAAGCATCACATATATGTGGTGTAAAATGCTTCTCTGCATTGTTGGCGACCCCACATGTTACTCCACAAAACTAATTGTAAACTGTGTGGCTTTTTACCCAGTTTCTCAAAGAAAGTGTGCTGTAAAATGCACCATTTTAACCCATTATTTAAAAAAAAATCCTGAAACCAAGGCTTCAGTGACGGACACTTTTGTTGCTTAGAGGTCAAGTAGCTGAAGGCACACTTGGTTAAGGTATTTTTATTACACCAGTATCACATTTACAGCTCCAGTTAATCCATTAACTCTCAGAAGAATGCTACGATCAGGCTCTACGCAAATTTCATCCTTAGAGGTTAATAAAATGAGCACCAGTGCTTGGCAAGGGTGACAACCTATATTTATTACAGCAATAAAAAAATAAAAAGTGTTGTCTGCTGTACTAATGGTTTCACTCGTTCTCTCTCTCTCTCTCTCTCTCTCTCTCTTTCTCTCTCTCTCTCTCTCTCTCTCTCTATCTCTCTCTCTCTCTCTCTCCCCCTCTTCGTCTAACTCTCACTATCTCTCTCCATGGGCGAGAGTCGCCTTGTCAGGTCTGCTTTAGCTAGAGCCACTCCAGTAGTTACTGACAGCAGTGTGTATAGAGAAAAAAAATGGTATCTTCTAGGAGTAGGAGTGGTGTGTCTTCCATGGTTAAAGGGTGAATGAGAGCAGCAGCATCAAAGGCATACTGCAATGAGGAGACCGCCCAGCTATTCAGAGACACACATTGCCATCGCCAGTGTCATGCAGGAATGTTGCCATCGCACTGAGGGTGCACTGTCTGTACAGCGGGAAGTGAGAGGGATATGGGCGATGGTTTTAAAGGCCCTGTAAGGATCTAGAGTAGCAGGCTGCAAGCTCTGCAACTGCGTTTGCTATTAAGGTTTGTGCAAGTGGTACCAACCAATCAGTGGCTAGCAGGCACAATTAAACATTGCCTTAGCATTCACACTAGAAGCAGAGCACTGATTTTAATTCAAGAAGGGAATACATTCTGAGATTTAAAATTCTGTATATTCTCGGGTAAAGATACAATTAAAAAAGGAAATTATTTAATCGTACTTACATTGTAAACTGGCACTTTAAAAAAAATAAAAATGCACAATGTTAAATTCAAATTATCATTTTCAATATGTAGGGTAGTCATAATAAGAATGTTACCTATGTCATACTGAGCAAAGCACATTATCAAAACCTAGTATATACATTTGAATCATTTTCAAACAGAAAGTTATAATTCAAAATGAACAGTCTGGTATACTCCTATCTTATACTTTCAAAATACCCCTATGGAAAAGGGAAGGGGAGGAGGACACACAGCTCCCATAATAGTTCCTGGCTGCATCACATAAAATCAAACAGATTTTTCAGAATATGAGTACCACCACAGATCTTTAAATTTGACAAATATGTCTGTGATGAAAAGGGTTGTATGCTAAGTACATAGTAAATGCTGGGCTTAGTTCTCATTTAATTTTTCAGACACACTAGCATTAAAGAGTTTGTAACAAAGAAAAGTATATACTCATTCGGACAGCCTCAGTGGTGTGAGGCTACATTGGGTGTGCCTTCTCTCACTCCAGGACAGAGGGCTCAATTATAATTGCTTGATTCTGATCAGAAATTGGTCTCTGTCTTTAGATCTCCCTCTTTGTCACCATACAAGGTTCTGCTCCATAAGACCCATTCTAATCATGCTATGGGCCATTAAGGCTGCCTTCTTCTTATAGACATTCTGGCATGTGTTCCCTCTCATAGATACAGATCGCTCTAAGCCAGAGGTCTTCAAACTGTGGGGCGTACTTCCCTGGAGGGATGCGGCCTCACTCCTGGGGCGGTGGAGCCATGGGCAGGGGCGGCTCGTCCATAATGGGTGAGAGGGCGTCGACCAATTGGCCCCCTCACCTATTATGGAGGAGATAGCACAGTGAAACACTGAGCGCCCCCTTAGCTGCTTTTTCGAGCCGAGGCAGCGCTCCTGGGCCAGATGAACTTTCAAAGTGAAACAGTGTTTCCCTTTGACAGTTCAGTTCCCCAGCCGTACATGTTCAATGAGCCATACAAGGCTGCAGGCGTTTTGCTTCGCCAGCCTTGCATATCTCATTGGAAATGCTGGCTGGGAAACTGCATGTCTGTATGTGCAAAGGGGAGCAGGCTGGAGCGGGGCGTTTCAGCACCTACACCCAGGCTCCTGCACACAGCTCTAGCTTCTTGATTCCTGTTCATGATGCAGGAGTTTGGGCGTTGGGGAGGAAACGTGTTAATTTATTTTTTATTCAAATATGTGTATGGATGCGTGTATGCTTGTGTTATGAGTGAGTGTATGGTGATGGGTGCTCGTGTGAATGATAGAGTGCTTGCTGTGTGAATGAGTGTGTGTGTTTGTATTGGACCGTTGAGCTGATTTTGGTGAGTGGCTGGTCAGGGGGTATTTTAAAAATGCCTTTGTTGCACAATCCCCCTACCTACCTGCCAAAATCAGCTCTCCTTTTGAGGTGTTGTGGAGCCCAGGGGACAGGGAAGGTATTTTTTTACTGGACATACAGTCAAAAATACCATGCTTTTCCTCCTGCACTCCCAGCGCCTTGCGTAGACACATAATCTGTGATGTGTGAGTGTGTTAGGCGCTGTGGGGCCCAGGGGATAGGGATGGTATCTTTTACTGGACAGCTATCATAGATGTCCAGTAAAAAATACCATGCCTGCCCCCTGGTCCCACAAATGCCAATTGAAAACTGTTTGGATTTTTACCTATTTTTTTAAGTATGCTTTAAAATGCAACATTGTAACCATTATTTAAAAAAGAAATCTGGAGGGAGAACCCCTTGAACCCTCCCCTGATTGGTTACGGCTCCCTCACTACGCGCAGACACTATGGCATATCTAGGGGAAATATTTATGCTCCTCCATTTAAAAAATTGTCCGTGGGACTGTGCTGGGACTGGGGTGGGGGTGCGTGGAGTCCAGGGATTATGGTGGGAGCAGGATGCGGGGAGCTATGGGATAGTGGTGGGAGCAGGATGGGGAGAGCCCAGGGTCTGTGGTGGGGTGGGGAGAACACAGGGACTGGGTAGGAGTGGGAGACTGTGATGGGAGCAGGTGGGGGAGCCCAGGAACTATACTGGGAGTAAGGTGCGGTGACGGTGGATGACAGTTCATAGCCATTTGTACTTGCTGTCCATTTGGTATTTTTGGGGGACATTTTGATCAGGGAGTGGCCCAGGCCAAAAAAGTTTGAAGACCACTGCTCGAAACTAAGGTGTCCTTCTTCTCCTGCTAGGGGCCCAAGGGGAAAGCAGGCAGCCCCTCCTCAAAAAGGCCTCTGTTCCTCTGACTGTTGACCCATTCCATATGGCAGCGGGCTTCAAACTGGTGGTCGTGGCCCCACTCAGGGGGTCCGAACGATGCCAGGGGAGGAATCCAGACTCTGTAAAAAGGCATTAGTATGGCTGTTTTGACAGTAAACTCCTACTTCTTGCTTTCACATGCATTCATCTGCTTTGCAATATATTTGGCAAATCCCCGACCCACCCTCAGCCTGTGCTCTCAAGCACTGCTCAGTCCCCACCTGCGACCATTCGCTGCTTTCCTTCGCTCCTTCACCCTGCGCTGCTTTCCGCTTCAGCTCCTTCACCCTGTGCTGCTTTCCGCTTCCGCTCCTTCACCCTGCGCTGCTTTCCGCTTCCGCTCCTTCACCCGGCGCTGCTTTCTGCTTCCATTCCTTCATCCTGTGCTGCTTTCTGCTTCCGCTCCTTCACCCTGCGCTGCTTTCCGCTTCCGCTCCTTCATCCTGAGCTGCTTTCCGCTTCCGCTCCTTCACCCTGCACTGCTTTCTGCTTCCACTCTTTCATCCTGTGCTGCTTTCCGCTTCCGCTCCTTCATCCTGTGCTGCTTTCCGCTTCCGCTCCTGCACCCTGCGCTGCTTTCCGCTTCCACTCCTTCACCCTGAGCTGCTTTACGTTTCCGCTTCCCCTCCTTCACCCTACGCTGCTTTCCATTTCTGCTCCTTCTCCCTGCGCTGGTTTCCTCTCCTGCGACTTGACCCTGTGCTGCTTTCCGCTTCAGCTCCTTCACCCTGCTCTGCTTTCCGCTCCTTCACCCTGCACTGCTTTCTGCTTCCGCTCCTTCATCTTGTGCTGCTTTCTGCTTCCGCTCCGTCAGCCTGCACTGCTTTCCGTTTCCGCTCCTTCACCCTGCGCTGCTTTCCGCTTCCGCTCCTTCACCCTGTGCTGCTTTCCGCTTCCGCTCCTTGACACTGCGCTGTTTTCCCCTTCCGATCCTTTAGCCAGTGCTGCTTTCCGCTTCCACTCCTTCATCCTGCGCTGCTTTCCGCTTCCGCTCCTTCACCCTGCGCAGCTTTCTGCTTACGCTCCTTCATCCTGCGCTGCTTTCCGCTTCCGCTTCTTCAGCCTGCACTGCTTTCTGCTTCTACTCCTTCATCCAGCGCTGCTTTCTGCTTCCTCTCCTTCATCCTGCGCTGCTTTACTCTTCCGCTTCTTCATCCTGCGCTGCTTTCCGCTTCCGCTCCTTCATCCTGCGCTGCTTTCCGCTTCCGTTCCTTCAACCTGCGCTGCTTTCCGCTTCGGCTCCTTCAGCCTGCGCTGCTTTCTGCTTCCGCTCCTTCAGCCTGTGCTGCTTTCCGCTTCCGCTCCTTCAGCCTGTGCTGCTTTACGCTTCCGCTCCTTTATCCTGCGCTGCTTTCTGCTTCCGCTCCTTCAACCTGCGCTGCTTTCCGCTTCGGCTAATTCAGCCTGCGCTGCTTTCCGCTTCCGCTCCTTCAGCCTGTGCTGCTTTCCGCTTCCGCTCCTTCAGCCTGCACTGCTTTCTGCTTCCGCTCCTTCAGCCTGCCTGCTTTCTGCTTCCGCTCCTTCAGCCTGCGCTGCTTTCTGCTTCTCGCTCCTTCAGCTGTGCTGCTTTCCGCTTCGCTCCTTCAGCCTGCGCTGCTTTCCGCTTCCGCTCTTCAGCCTGCGCTGCTTTCCACTTCCGCTCCTTCATCCTGCACTGCTTTCCGCTTCGCTCCTTCAGCCTGTGCTTTCACCTTTCTGCTTCCCTCTTGCTGTCTGCTGCGCTTTCCACTTTCTGCTTCGCTCTTGCTTCTGCTGTGCTTTCACACTTTCGCTTCGCTCTTCTTCTCTGCGCTGCTTTCCGCTTCCGCTCCTTCACCCTGTGCTGCTTTCCGCTTCCGCTCCTTCATCCTGCGCTGCTTTCCGCTTCCGCTCCTTCACCTGCGCTGCTTTCTGCTTCCGCTCCTTCAGCTGCGCTGCTTTCCGCTTCGCTCCTTCATCCTGCGCTGCTTTCCGCTTCCGCTCTTTCAGCCTGCGCTGCTTTCGCTTTCCGCTCCTTCAGCCTGCGCTGCTTTCCGCTTCCGCTCCTTCAGCCTGCGCTGCTTTCTGCTTCCGCTCCTTCAGCCTGCTGCTGCTTTCCGCTTCCGCTCCTTCAGCCTGCGCTGCTTTCTCTTCCGCTCCTTCATCCTGCGCTGCTTTCGCTTCCGCTCCTTCATCCTGCGCTGCTTTCGCTTCCGCTCCTTCATCCTGCGCTGCTTTCGCTTCCGCTCCTTCACCTGCGCTGCTTTCGCTTCGCTCCTTCATCCTGCGCTGCTTTCCGCTTCCGCTCCTTCATCCTGCGCTGCTTTCCGCTTCCGCTCCTTCATCCTGCGCTGCTTTCCGCTTCCGCTTCTTCATCCTGCGCTGCTTTCCGCTTCCGCTCCTTCATCCTGCGCTGCTTTCTGCTTCCGCTCCTTCAGCTGCTTTCTGCTTCTCTTCACTCCTGCTTTCGTTCTGCTCTTCTCCTGCTGCTTTCCGCTTCCTCTTCACTGCGCTGCTTTCCGCTTCCGCTCCTTATCCTGCGCTGCTTTCCGCTTCCTCTCCTTCCCTGCTTTTCCGCTTCCGCTCCTTCACCCTGCGCTGCTTTCTGCTTCGCTCCTTCAGCCTGCGCTGCTTTCCGCTTCCTCTCCTTCAGCCTGTGCTGCTTTCCTTCCGCTCCTTCATCTGCGCTGCTTTCCGTTCGCTCCTTCATCCTGCGCTGCTTTCCGCTTCCGCTCCTTCACCTGCGCTGCTTTCCGCTTCCGCTCCTTCAGCCTGCGCTGCTTTCGCTTCCGCTCCTTCAGCCTGTGCTGCTTTCCGCTTCCGCTCCTTCACCTGCGCTGCTTTCCGCTTCCGCTCCTTTAGCCTGCGCTGCTTTCCTCTTCCGCTCCTTCAGCCTGCGCTGCTTTCCGCTCTTCGCTGCTTTCCGCTTCCGCTCGTTCATCCTGCGCTCCTTTTCGCTTCCGCTCCTTCAGTCTGTGCTGCTTTCCCCTTCCGCTCCTTCATCCTGCGCTGCTTTCCGCTTCCGCACCTTCAGCCTGCGCTGCTTTCGGCTTCCACTCCTTCAGCCTGCGCTGCTTTCCGCTTCCGCTCCTTCAGTCAGCGTTGCTTTCGCTTCCTCTCTTTAGTCTGCGCTGCTTTCCGCTTCCGCTTCTTCACCCTGCGCTGCTTTCCGCTTCCGCTCCTTCAGCCTGCGCTGCTTTCCGCTTCCGCTCCTTCAGCCTGCGCTGCTTTCCGCTTTCCGCTCCTTCAACCTGTGCTGCTTTCCGCTTCCGCTCCTTCACCTGCGCTGCTTTTCCGCTTCCGCTCCTTCAGCCTGTGCTGCTTTCCGCTTCCGCCTTTCACCCTGCGCTGCTTTCCGCTTCCGCTCCTTTCCTGCGCTGCTTCTCTTCGCTCCTTCCCTGCTCTTCCGCTTCGCTTTCACCTGCGCTGCTTTCCGCTTCTCGCTCCTTCACCTGCGCTTGTTTCCGCTTCCGATCCTTTAGCCTGTGTGCTTTCGTTCCGCTCTTCACCTGCGCTGCTTTCCGCTTCGCTCCTTCACCTGCGCTGCTTTCCGCTTCCGCTCCTTCATCCTGCGCTGCTTTCGCTTCCGCTCCTTCAGCCTGCTGCTTTCGCTTCGCTTCCCGCTTCCTTTCATCCTGCGCTGCTTTCCGCTTCCGCTCCTTCATCCTGCGCTGCTTTCCGCTTCCGCTCCTTCAGCCTGCGCTGCTTTCCGCTTCCGCTCCTTCATCCTGCGCTGCTTTCGCTTCCGCTCCTTCATCCTGCGCTGCTTTCCGCTTCCGCTCCTTCATCCTGTGCTGCTTTCCGCTTCCGCTCCTTCATCCTGCGCTGCTTTCTGCTTCCGCTCCTTCAGCCTGCGCTGCTTTCCGCTTCCGCTCCTTCATCCTGCGCTGCTTTCCGCTTCCGCTTCTTCATCCTGTGCTGCTTTCGCTTCGCTTCTTCATCCTGCGCTGCTTTCCGCTTCCGCTCCTTCACCTGCGCTGCTTTCGCTTCCGCTCCTTCAGCCTGCGCTGCTTTCTCTTCCGCTCCTTCAGCCTGTGCTGCTTTCCGCTTCCGCTCCTTCAGCCTGTGCTGCTTTCCGCTTCGCTCCTTCATCTGCGCTGCTTTCGCTTCCGTCCTTCACCTGCGCTGCTTTCCGCTTCCGCTCTTCAGCTGCGCTGCTTTCTCTTCCGCTCTTCAGCTGTGCTTCGCTTCCGCTCCTTCAGCCTGCGCTGCTTTCCGCTTCCGCTCCTTCAGCCTGCGCTGCTTTCCGCTTCCGCTCCTTCAGCCTGCGCTGCTTTCCGCTTCCGCTCCTTCAGCCTGCGCTGCTTTCCGCTTCCGCTCCTTCAGCCTGCGCTGCTTTCCGCTTCCGCTCCTTCAGCCTGCGCTGCTTTCCGCTTCCGCTCCTTCAGCCTGCGCTGCTTTCCGCTTCCGCTCCTTCAGCCTGCGCTGCTTTCCGCTTCCGCTCCTTCACTCTGCGCTGCTTTCCGCTTCCGCTCCTTCAGCCTGCGCTGCTTTCCGCTTCCGCTCCTTCACCCTGCGCTGCTTTCCGCTTCGCTCCTTCATCCTGCGCTGCTTTCCGCTTCCGCTCCTTCAGCCTGTGCTGCTTTCCTCTTCGCTTCGCTCCTTCATCCTGTGCTGCTTTCCGCTTCCGCTCCTTCATCCTGCGCTGCTTTCCGCTTCCGCCTTCATCCTGCGCTGCTTTCCGCTTCTGTTCCTTCAGCCTGCGCTGCTTTCCCTTCGCTCCTCAGCCTGCGCTGCTTTCCACTTCGCTCCTTCAGCCTGCTGCTTTCTGCTTCGCTCCTTCAGCTGCGCTGCTTCCGCTTCCGCTCCTTCAGCCTGCGCTGCTTTCCGCTTCCGCTCCTTCATCCTGCGCTGCTTTCCGCTTCGCTCTTCAGCCTGCTGCTGCTTTCCGCTTCGCTCCTTCATCCTGTGCTGCTTTCGCTTCCGCTCCTTTACCTGCGCTGCTTTCTGCTTCCGTCCTTCACCTGCGCTGCTTTCCGCTTCGGCTCCTTCAGCTGCGCTGCTTTCTCTTCCGCTCCTTCAGCCTGCGCTGCTTTCCGCTTCCGCTCCTTCATCCTGCGCTGCTTTCCGCTTCGCTCCTTCATCCTGCGCTGCTTTCGCTTCCGCTTCTTCATCCTCGCCTCGCTGCTTTCCGCTTCCGCTTCCTTCAGCCTGCGCTGCTTTCGCTTCCGCTCCTTCATCTGCGCTGTCTTTCTGCTTCCGCTCCTTCATCCTGCGCTGCTTCCGCTTCCGCTCCTTCATCCTGCGCTGCTTTCCGCTTCCGCTCCTTCAGCCTGCGCTGCTTTCCGCTTCCGCTCCTTCAGCCTGCGCTGCTTTCCGCTTCCGCTCCTTCAGCTGCTTCTTTCCGCTTCCGCTCCTTCAGCCTGCGCTGCTTTCCGCTTCGCTCTTCAGCCTGCGCTGCTTTCCTTTCGCTCCTTCACCTGTGCTGCTTTCCGCTTCCGCTCCTTCAGCCTGCGCTGCTTTCCGCTTCGCTCCTTCATCCTGCGCTGCTTTCCGCTTCCGCTCCTTCAGCCTGTGCTGCTTTCCGCTTCCGCTCCTTCAGCCTGCGCTGCTTTCTCGCTTCCGCTCCTTCACCTGGCTGCTTTCCGCTTTCGCTCTCTTATTGCGCTGCTTTCCGCTTCTCCTTCACCTGCTGCTTCCGCTTCGCTCCTTCAGCCTGCGCTGCTTTCCTCTTTCCGCTCCTTCACCTGCGCTGCTTTTCCGCTTCGCTCTTCAGCCTGCGCTGCTTTCCGCTTCCGCTCTTCATCCTGCGCTGCTTTCGCTTCCGCTTCTTCATCCTGCGCTGCTTTCGCTTCCGCTCCTTCTGCACGCTTGCGCTGCTTTCTCGCTTCCGCTCCTTCAGCCTGTGCTGCTTTCCGCTTCCGCTCCTTCATCCTGCGCTGCTTTCCGCTTCCGCTCCTTCACCCTGCGCTGCTTTCCGCTTCCGCTCCTTCATCCTGCGCTGCTTTCCGCTTCCGCTCCTTCAGCCTGCGCTGCTTTCCGCTTCCGCTCCTTCAGCCTGCGCTGATTTCGCTTCCGCTTCTTCACCTGCGCTGCTTTCCGCTTCCGTTCCGCTCCTTCATCCTGCGCTGCATTCCGCTTCCGCTCCTTCAGCCTGCGCTGCTTTCCGCTTCCGCTCCTTCATCCTGCGCTGCTTTCCGCTTCCGCTCCTTCAGCCTGCGCTGCTTTCCGCTTCCGCTCCTTCACCCTGCGCTGCTTTCCGCTTCCGCTCCTTCAGCCTGCGCTGCTTTCCGCTTCCGCTCCTTCAGCCTGCGCTGCTTTCCGCTTCCGCTCCTTCATCCTGCGCTGCTTTCCGCTTCCGCTCCTTCATCCTTGCGTGTTCCGCTTCCGCTCCTTCAGCCTGCGCTGCTTTCCGCTTCCGCGCTCTTCAGCCTGCGCTGCTTTCCGCTTCCGCTCCTTCAGCCTGCGCTGCTTTCCGCTTCCGCTCCTTCAGCCTGCGCTGCTTTCCGCTTCCGCTCCTTCATCCTGCGCTGCTTTCCCTTCCGCTCCTTCAGCCTGTGCTGCTTTCCGCTTCCGCTCCTTCAGCCTGCGCTGCATTTCCGCTTCCGCTCCTTCATCCTGCGCTGCTTTCCGCTTTCGCTCCTTCTTCACCCTGCGCTGCTTTCCGCTTCTCGCTCTTCATCCTGCGCTGCTTTTCCGCTTCCGCTCCTTCATCCTGCGCTGCTTTCGCTTCCGCTCCTTCATCCTGCGCTGCTTTCGCTTCCGCTCTTCAGCCTGCGCTGCTTTCGCTTCCGCTCCTTCAGCCTGCGCTGCTTTCCTGCTTCCGCTCCTTCATCCTGCGCTGCTTTTCCGCTCCCTGCTCCTTCATCCTGCGCTGCTTTCCGCTTCCGCTCCTTCAGCCTGCGCTGCTTTTCGCTTCCGCTCCTTCAGCCTGCGCTGCTTTCGCTTCCGCTCCTTCCATCTGCGCTGCTTTCCGCTTCGCCTTCACCTGCGCTGCTTTCTGCTTCCGCTCCTTCAGCCTGCGCTGCTTTCCTTTCCGCTCCTTCAGCCTGTGCTGCTTTCCGCTTCCGCTCCTTCATCCTGTGCTGCTTTCCGCTTCCGCTCCTTCAGCCTGCGCTGCTTTCCGCTTCCGCTCCTTCAGCCTGCGCTGCTTTCCGCTTCCGCTCCTTCAGCCTGCGCTGCTTTCCGCTTCCGCTCTTCACCTGCGCTGCTTTCGCTTCCGCTCCTTCAGCCTGCGCTGCTTTCCGCTTCCGCTCCTTCATCCTGTGCTGCTTTCGCTTCCGCTCCTTCAGCCTGCGCTGTTTTCCGCTTCCGCTCCTTCAGCCTGCGCTGCTTTCCGCTTCGCTCTTCATCCTGCGCTGTTTCCGCTTCCGCTCCTTCAGCCTGCGCTGCTTTCCGCTTCCACTCCTTCAGCCTGCGCTGCTTTCCGCTTCCGCTCCTTCAGTCTGCGCTGCTTTCCGCTTCCCTCTTTGCGCTGCTTCCGCTTCGCTCCTTCATCCTGCGCTGCTTTCTGCTTCCGTCCTTCAGCCTGGCTGCTTTCTGCTTCCGCTCCTTCATCCTGCGCTGCTTTCCGCTTCCGCTCCTTCACCCTGCGCTGCTTTCCGCTTCCGCTCCTTCATCCTGCGCTGCTTTCCGCTTCCGCTCCTTCACCTGCGCTGCTTTCGCTTCCTGCTCTTCAGCCTGTGCTGCTTTCCGCTTCCGCTCCTTCACCTGCGCTGCTTTCCGCTTCCGCTCCTTCATCCTGCGCTGCTTTCCGCTTCGCTCCTTCACCTGCGCTGTTTCCGCTTCCGCTCCTTCATCCTGCGCTGCTTTCCGCTTCCGCTCCTTCACCTGCGCTGCTTTCCGCTTCCGCTCCTTCACCCTGCGCTGCTTTCCGCTTTCGCTCCTTGACACTGCGCTGTTTTCCGCTTCCGATCCTTTAGCCTGTGCTGCTTTCTGCTTCTGCTTCTTCACCCTGCGCAGCTTTCAGCTTCCGCTTCTTCACCCTGCGCTGCTTTCCGCTTCCGCTCCTTCAGCCTGCGCTGCTTTCCGCTTCCGCTCCTTCACCCTGTGCTGCTTTCGCTTTCCGCTCCTTGACACTGCGCTGCTTTCCGCTTCCGCTCCTTCACCCTGCGCTGCTTTCCGCTTCCGCTCCTTCACCCTGTGCTGCTTTCCGCTTTCGCTCCTTGACACTGCGCTGTTTTCCGCTTCCGATCCTTTAGCCTGTGCTGCTTTCCGCTTCCACTCCTTCATCCTGCGCTGCTTTATGCTTCCGCTCCTTCATCCTGCGCTGCTTCGCGCTTCCGCTTCTTCATCCTGTGCTGCTTTACGCTTCCGCTTCTTCATCCTGCGCTGCTTTCCGCTTCCGTTCCTTCAACCTTCGCTGCTTTTCGCTTCCGCTCCTTCAGCCTGCGCTGCTTTCTGCTTCCGCTCCTTCAGCCTGTGCTGCTTTCCGCTTCCGCTCCTTCAGCCTGTGTTGCTTTACGCTTCCGCTCCTTTATCCTGCGCTGCTTTCTGCTTCCGTTCCTTCAACCTGCGCTGCTTTCCGCTTCGGCTCCTTCAGCCTGCGCTACTTTCCGCTTCCGCTCCTTCAGCCTGTGCTGCTTTACGCTTCCGCTCCTTCATCCTGCGCTGCTTCGCGCTTCCGCTTCTTCATCCTGTGCTGCTTTACGCTTCCGCTCCTTCATCCTGCGCTGCTTTCCACTTCCGTTCCTTCAACCTGCGCTGCTTTCCGCTTCGGCTCCTTCAGCCTGCGCTGCTTTCTACTTCCGCTCCTTCAGCCTGTGTTGTTTTCCGCTTCCGCTCCTTCAGCCTGTGCTGCTTTACGCTTCCGCTCCTTTATCCTGCGCTGCTTTCTGCTTCCGCTCCTTCAACCTGCGCTACTTTCCGCTTCCGCTCCTTCAGCCTGCGCTGCTTTCCGCTTCCGCTCTCTTCAGCCTGTGCTGCTTTCCGCTTCCGCTCCTTTAGCCTGCACTGCTTTCTGCTTTCGCTCCTTCACCTGCGCTACTTCTGCTTCCGCTCCTTCAGCCTGTGCTGCTTTCCGCTTCTGCTCCTTCACCTGCGCGATTTCCGCTTCGCTCCTTCAGCCTGTGCTGCTTTCCGCTTCCGCTCTTCAGCCTGTGCTTCTTTCCACTTCCGCTCCTTCATCCTGCACTGCTTTCCGCTTCTGCTCCTTCAGCCTGTGCTGCTTTCCTCTTCCGCTCCTTCAACCTGTGCTACTTTTCGCTTCCGCTCCTTCAGCCTGCGCTGCTTTCCGCTTCCGCTCCTTCAGCCTGTGCTGCTTTACGCTTCCGCTCCTTCATCCTGCGCTGCTTCGCGCTTCCGCTTCTTCATCCTGTGCTGCTTTACGCTTCCGCTCCTTCATCCTGCGCTGCTTTCCACTTCCGTTCCTTCAACCTGCGCTGCTTTCCGCTTCGGCTCCTTCAGCCTGCGCTGCTTTCTACTTCCGCTCCTTCAGCCTGTGTTGCTTTCCGCTTCCGCTCCTTCAGCCTGTGCTGCTTTACGCTTCCGCTCCTTTATCCTGCGCTGCTTTCTGCTTCCGCTCCTTCAACCTGCGCTGCTTTCCGCTTCAGCTCCTTCAGCCTGCGCTGCTTTCCGCTTCCGCTCCTTCAGCCTGTGCTGCTTTCCGCTTCCGCTCCTTTAGCCTGCACTGCTTTCTGCTTTCGCTCCTTCACGCTGCGCTACTTCTGCTTCCGCTCCTTCAGCCTGTGCTGCTTTCCGCTTCTGCTCCTTCACCCTGCGCAGCTTTCCGCTATCGCTCCTTCAGCCTGTGCTGCTTTCCGCTTCCGCTCTTCAGCCTGCGCTTCTTTCCACTTCCACTCCTTCATCCTGCACTGCTTTCCGCTTCTGCTCCTTCAGCCTGTGCTGCTTTCCTCTTCCGCTCCTTCAACCTGTGCTACTTTTCGCTTCCGCTCCTTCACCCTGCGCTGCTTCCCGCTTTCGCTCCTTCATCCTGCGCTGCTTTCCGCTTCCGCTCCTTCAGCCTGTGCTGCTTTCCGCTTCCGCTCCTTCCGGCTGTGCTGCTTTCCACTCCTTTTCGCTTCCGCTCCTTCACCCTGTTCTGCTTTCCGCTTTCGCTTCTTCATCCTGCGCTGCTTTCCGCTTCTGCGCATTCACCTTGGCTGCTTTCCGCTTCCGTTCCTTCAGCCTGCGCTGCTTTCCTCTTCCGCTCCTTCACCCTGTGCTGCTTTCCGCTTTCGCTCCTTCATCCTGCGCTGCTTTCCTCTTCCGCTCCTTCAACCTGCACTGCTTTCCGATTCTGCTCCTTCATCCTGCGCTGCTTTCCGCTTCCACTCCTTCAGACTGCGCTGCTTTCTGCTCCTTTTCGCTTCCGCTCCTTCACCCTGCGCTGCTTTCCGATTCCGCTCCTTCACACTGCGCTGCTTTCCGCTTCCGCTCCTTCAGCCTGAGCTGTTTTCCGCTTCCGCTCCTTCAGCCTGCGCTGATTTCCGCTTCCGCTTCTTCACCCTGCGCTGCTTTCCGCTTCCGATTCCGCTCCTTCATCCTGCGCTGCATTCCGCTTCCACTCCTTCAGCCTACGCTGCTTTCCACTTCCGCTCCTTCAGCCTGCGCTGCATTCCGCTTCCGCTCCTTCAGCCTGCGCTGCTTTCCACTTCCGCTCCTTCAACCTACGCTGCTTTCCACTTCCGCTCCTTCAGCCTGCGCTGCATTCCGCTTCCGCTCCTTCACCCTGTGCTGCTTTCCGCTTCCGATTCCGCTCCTTCATCCTGCGCTGCATTCCGCTTCCGCTCCTTCATCCTACACTGCATTCCACTTCCGCTCCTTCAGCCTGCGCTGCTTTCCGCTTCCGATTCCGCTCCTTCAGCCTGCGCTGCTTTCCTCTTCCGCTCCTTCAGCCTGAGCTGTTTTCCGCTTCCGCTCCTTCAGCCTGAGCTGTTTTCCGCTTTCGCTCCATCATCCTGCGCTGGTTTCCATTTCCGCTCCTTCAGCCTGAGCTGTTTTCCGCTTCCGCTCCTTCAGCCTGCGCTGATTTCCGCTTCCGCTCCTTCATCCTGCGCTGCTTACCGCTTCCGATTCCGCTTCTTCACCCTGCGCTGCTTTCCGCTTCCGATTCCGCTCCTTCATCCTGCGCTGCTTTCCGCTTCCGCTTCTTCATCCTGCGCTCCTTTTCGCTTCCGCTCCTTCAGCCTGCGCTGCATTCCGCTCCTTCATCCTGCGCTGCATTCCGCTTCCGCTTCTTCATCCTGCGCTCCTTTTCGCTTCCGCTCCGTCAGCCTGCGCTGCATTCCGCTTCCGCTCCTTCAGCCTGCGCTGCATTCCGCTTCCGCTTCTTCATCCAACCTTCGGCTGCTTCCTGACACTGGAAGTCCCGTCCACCGGGTGTTCAGCCATAGCTGCTCTGCAGGCCTCCAAGAGTGCTCTAAAAGCACCTTCTATCCAGGGGCACCCAAGGCATGCTAAGACATCTTCCCTTCCCCCACACAACCCCCCCCTATCAGCATCCCATCCCCCAACTGCACATCATTATATATTGCACTTTCTGTGTGCCAGTCTGTATAGTCCCACAGTCCATGTGCCCACTTTGATATCCCCCTTCATCACCTGGTTCATACCTGCTTTATTACCCGCACCCTGCAATAAGGTATAAAGCGCGCTGCCCATGGACTGCTCCGACCTCAGCTGCAGTTCCGCGTGTTACTGATGGACATACTGGCCCGTATGCCCAATAAATACACATATACATTGATTACTTGATCCCTGAAGTGCTGGACTTAGAGCACCTGAAGCCATTTCATGAAATCATATTTAGGGGTGTCTTCAATATCCGTGCATTCAGGGGAGCGCTGTTTGGAAACAGGTCGATACGCACAACGGGAAGACAGAACCAGAGAAATGCGTCACATTTGGGAAGAAATGTCGTAACCTTTCACTGGCTTGAATGTGTTTGCTTCCCAGGGTGTGGTACACCATTCCAAGCGCGTCGATCCTCAGGACATTGGAGTTCCTAAATGCCCTGCCGGTGCCCGGTTACTGGTGCCCGGTCTGCCAAGGTTTGCCTGGATGCCAGAAAGTTATCTTATGGAAATAGAGTCATTGGAGACCAGACGTTGAGGAATACTGGGCGGCCTGGCAGCTGCATAGCATGTTGTGTATGTCGAAGGCCGGACCTGGTGACTAAGTTGATAGAAAGGTTGAGTTCACCAATCAAATGACTGAGTGCGCCGCTGGGGTCTCTCCTTCCAGCTCAAAGTGTTCAGAGGACAGGGGGCAACTTCATGAAAATTGCAGGACATAGGAAGATGTTTGGAGCCGGAGGGGCATGTAGTTTACATGGACCCTTTGTCACTGACAGAGGGCGGAGCATGTGTTTCTGGCCTCTATCAGGAACTTAAGCCAAAACGCGCCAGGCACAGGGGAAACGGGAATCAGACATTGGGGTTTCAATACATCTGGCGTCTTCAACCTTTGGCTCTACAGATGTTTTGTAGTAAAATTGCCATCAGCCTGAGCCACCCCAATCAATGGTGAGGAATCTTGGGCGCCACATGTTGCAGACTCCTGCACTAGGGAATAACGACTATCACAAGGCTTTTTTTTAGTACTAAGTCAATTTCCAGAAATCTGCATTTTAAACTGATACATTTCGAATATAATCTATGTGGTCAGTGCGCCGCCCGTAACTGTGCTGACGAAAATGTTGACGCCAATTATGGCACGGCGCAGTGATCAAATAGAACATTTTATATGCGTCCCCCGGCAGATGCCAGTGGGTTCCTCTCTGAAGAGCTTATCAGTTTACGGCGCAACTGAATAATGGAATTCACGTTGAATTTACCTGATGTGTGCAAAAACCTTACTACAACACTTGCAAATCTGATCATTTTCTCCAACTTCATCCTAAGAAAGGTGAAACCCTATTCAGTCCTATCTCCACTAGCATTTCTTCTCTGTGCGTTTCTTTTTCCTCTCAAGCTTGTAGCTTAGGTTTTAGTTTGAATTCATCGCTATATTTTCCGGAGTAAATTGCGGGAGTCGCTCTGTTATATCACAGTTTTATAACATGGCATACTCCAGCCAGGGACTCCTTCCCCTAACAAGGAATGTGGTGCACAATAAAAAAAACGCTTTTTATCCTTAATAAACCACGGGTTCTTTTATTTGAGTAGGCCCCCAACCCGTCTCGCACCCAACCTTCACAAACACCTCGTGTCACAATGTACTAGGAAACAGGCTCGTGTGTATCAATAAGATATTTATTGGTTTATGGTTTAATGAAAAGGAAAAAAGATCAAACAATTTTATAACAGCCACCAATGGTGTGGCAACACAAATGCAATGATTCCTATGGAACAATTGGTTCACAATCCTAACACAGTTCACATGGATCTTTAATGGGAAACAGGAAAACTATTTTAAAGTAAGGGATAGCACCAAGGTTAAGCAATCCCCCTGCAACACTCACCCCCAAACATCAGCTAACTTAATTCCCTTTGAATGGAAGGCAGTGGCAAGGAGTAAGGATAGAGGGAGAACATTTGGATTTGGAATAGAGTCCACCACCCCAAGATGGGAAGTCAGAAAAGAAAATGAAAACCCGTTTTTGGAGCAAAACGGCAGAATAGGATTTTGCTTATTACTTGCACAGCTACTCACACTGCTATGGCACTACTAGAAAGGACAATTATGTTGCTACACTTGGGGAGATAGGGAAGGTTAGAGACTACTGATCAGCAAACCAGGGCAACGTGGAAACAAGGTAGGAAATTGCTTTTGGGGAGAAAGTAAATACAAAAGAGAAATACAAACGGCAAATGGAAATTCGTTTTACATAGGATTTGCAATGACAGGCAGCTAAGGCAAGGGTTTAGCTTTCAAAATCAGAAATCATTTTTTTAAGCACAGGGACAGAGGCACATAATAGATAGGATTCTAGGAAAAAGGGATTGATCGAAGTTTGTAGGGTAATGCTCACAATACACGGGTCAATTTGGTTTCAGTTACACAGAGACTAATTCTGTTGAGGCTATACTCCGGAGTAAAGTGCTATAGTTATTAAAGAAAGACACTGGACACCAGGGGGTTAATTTCACATTTTAACCAACTTGCACTGTGAATTTCAATTGGGAATGAATTGATTTACTTCAAAATAATGCTAAGGATTTATACAGACCACTGAGCGATTTACCACAGCGAATATGCTAACATACGCAGGCTAATACAGATTCTACTATGGGAAGGTGAATTAATTATACTGGCAATGTGGGAATTTCAATGGGACTTTCAAAGGGATTTGCGATGGGGTTTCAATGTGATTTACAGTGGTGTTTCAATGGGGGAAATATTGGATGCAATGGTACAAAAGGAGAAGTTTATGCAATTTGGGACTGTCGTTATTTGCTACTTACACAGTAAGCCTTGGTTTGGGATTCTGGAAAGTCAGCTGCATCTCAGGACCCTCTGGACAGCTAGGCACAGGGTCTCATCCCTGCACTCTGTCTGAATGGGATTCTGGTTAGCCAGTTGGATCTCAGGACTATCTGGACAGCTAAGCAAGGGATCTGATCTCTGCACTCTGCCTAGATGGGATTTTGGAGAGCCAGCTGGATCTCAGGACTCTCTGGACAGCTGGACAAGGGGTCTGGTCTCTGCACTCTCTTGGATGGGATCAGCTGCCTCCTCGCCGTCCTCCCCGGATTCTTGAGTGTGTCTCTGTTCCTTTGTCTAGTACAGTCCCCCCTTATATAGCCCAAATGACATAATTCATTTTATAATCTAGGGGAGTACTCTAGAATTTCTCCTAGCCCCGGATAGGAGAGTTTCCCATTCCTCTCCCTGCCCCCTGGCATGATTGGTTCAAGGGGGGCAGAGCACCATCTGTCTGTTTGGCATTTATTATGGTTTTTTGTTCTCTTGTCTCAATTTTTAGCAAAACTGAGTTATGTATCATAACTTCAAACTTATACTAGACACCGTCATAAGAAATAGATTGGCGGTTTCAGGGGGTCATAGGGAATTAGGCAAGCTGATCGCCAACGAGGTAGCATGGCACTTCTTGGTCAAGCACTAGCCATACTTGCTTTCTATGTACTCGATGCTAGTACTGCCTTCTAGTCTGGCAGAGTAGAGAATCTGCACGCCCTCAGCCACATCACATGTCATTGTGGAATGGTTCACTTATTGGTGGGACGTCCAGTAGGAGGCATGGCTGTCAATTGAGTTCTGTGCTTGAGCCCACAAACTGGTTTTACTGGAATTGTAAGCCTCAAAGTGATGGAAGTCTTGTGGGGAAGAACACAATGTGCATGGCTTTATTCAACACCCCACCCACAGCATATTTTACTGACATTTTCTATGTGAGCAAAGTTCCCTTTCACAAAGATTTTTAAAATTAATTTTTCTTTATTTAGAACATGTGTGCAAGCCGTTTTTCATCTAACGTTTGAAATGTGGTTCTTTAGGTCATAGGGTTATTTGATTTGACACGGAATAAAAAGGAAAAACCAAGCCATTTTTTTCATTTGCAGTGTTTTGAGCGCTGCGTTCACATGAAAGGGAAAACAAAAGCCGTGTCGGTGGCAATGATGACCTCCTTGACCCTCACGTGAATTAACAGTGAGACAAGGCCGTTTTGGATGTAGTGCATCCTTTTTGTTGTTCAGAATGAAATGTTCAAATGCTTGCCACACATGTGCAAGGGAAAACAAAGCACAGCTGTTTTTGGTGGCACTGTTTAATGTAGTTTTTCAGGTGACAGGGATTTGTGTTAGGGCCTGTAAATGCACCCCACAGTTATGTCATTACAAACGAGTTAAGACTAATATTTGGAACATGTGTTATTTACTCACTTTTTCTGCTACTAATTTATTTCTTCAAGCTTTGTTTCTCTCTTGCCTTAATCACTGTTGCTCTCTGTATGCCGGTTTATCTTGCCATGCTATTTCGCACCTTTGATTTGTTCTTTAGTCTGCTGTTCGCATACTGTTCAGTTTTTATCATTCCCTTTCCATTTCTCCTTATTTTACCCACCTTAGATGGCTTCCCATTCCTTCTCATTTTGAGTTTGATGGTCTTTGTCTAGTTTCTAAATGCGTTCATGCATCAGCACCTGAGAAGCTGCTCTCGCTCTATGCTGCATCTTGCGACCTCCTCCGTTCTGCCGTCTTTCCACTTCTTACCTTTCTTCTGCCTCTTCTCGGTTTGGTTCTTTCAGTTACTTGCTCCCAAATTGTGGAATGCTTTCCCTCTGGATAGTCTTTCTCCTACTTTATTTTTGCTTAAACACTGTCCTAACACTGAATTGGTCACTTTTATTTGTGACTATGCAGGCTGCTTTGTGAGGTTCTCTTTTGTTTTGCAGTCATATTTTATTGGTGTTAATACTGAAGACTGTCTGATTGTCATTGTATTTGCAGTGACTTGTAAAGTGCTTCGGATAAAGGCACTACATGAATAATTTCAAACACACTATTTCAAGTAAATACATTCCAAACATCTCCCCCATGAAAGCAGAGCCGGGAAAGTGGTTAGGTGGCGGGGCGTGCACGTGGTGAAGGTGTGGGATGGCGCTTATTAATATGCTCTGCTTCTTTCTCTATTATACTTGTCATTTAGATAGCGCTTTTTTACCATTATTATAGTCTCAATGCGCTGCTGGACAGAATGCCCTCGGTGGACCGAAGTCCAGAGTGTTGGAGGTCATGGAGTAAGATTAGAATGCGTGTGTGCATTTGGCCGAATAAGGCTTAGGTGGGCAGGCCAGGCTCCGGTAGAGAGCGACCCATGTGCTCATGCATACGGATGGCTGCATTACAGCTGTAAGCCTTTACTATTAGGAACATGCCACACCAGTTCTCTGTCGCAAAGCCATGCCCTATAACACCCCTCCACTCCCTAAGCCGTAGTTCAGCGGGCCGTGGTGGTGCACCTGTTTGAGTTCTGTGGAGGTCCTTCTGGGTCGTGCTCCACTTTCCTTTCAGCATGGCTATAGAGGCTGTGCTGCAGACCCACATATGCCAGGCTCCCGTTGGTCTACACCAGTGGTCTTCAAACTGTGGCGACTGGCCCCTGCAGGGGGCCCAAAGATGTCCAGGGGGGGCACGATACTCTTCAAGCGGGAGTACAGTGACTGATTTTAATAGAAAAAATACTCTTTGCCATCTGGTGGGGTCCGACACCAACATTTTTACTCAAGGGGGGGGGTCGCATAAAAAAGTTGAATAGAGCTGCTCTAGCCTATAGTCCCTCTTTCCCTATGCAGTACTAGGCCACGCTACTCACCACAAACCGCTGTAGAGGGGGTTTTCATTCAACAGACTGGTGCTGGCCACGCCATGCTTCGATTAGCCATACAAACCAAGTTAGGCTTTGCCCCCTCTCAATAGATCATACAAACAAGCCGTGCCCTGGAACCCACCCTCCTTGCCCGCCCCCCGTCCCCACACACACCATTCTGGGCCGCACTCCCTCCCTCCCTCCCTCCCTATAGGCTAAGCTCCCTGTCTGCGCCGTGGAATTGCCACTTACAGGCCCAGTGGGAGTCTCTATGTCGACTGCCACCATCTGCATTTAGATGGAAATTCCACTGCCAGATTGTTGCGCATGGTGAGGAGGGGGCACAATGTACGTCTCCCTTCAGGGCACCGTCTCGCTCTCTGGGGTGTTTGGTGTGCAGGCCTCAAAACACGTCTGGACATTCCAGGGGGGCACACACCCTTGCCCACCGCCCACAGTTGTAAGACACCCAAGGTTCGAACGTAAACAGAACGTGAAGTCACGGTGAGATCAAAGCAAAAGGCCGATTGGACCTGTTGAGATGTGTAATTATCAGGCCGATGCAAAGATTAAGCGGATCACACATTTTATTCACCAGACGCCAGGATCTGCTGCGAGAGCCCGCGTGCTTGTGTGCCAAGGGCGGCTTCGACTTAACTCCTTAGTATTGTTCATCGGAGATAGCTTATGGTGACTTTTTAATTATTTTTTGTAATTATGCAAACAAAGCTTACAGAGTCGGTAAAACCACACACACAACAGAGTGCTTTATCTGGGTGAGGGCAGGGGACCGCGAGCACCCCGCATGGGAAGAGCGCAGAGTGCATTATGGCCGTACAGACATCAAATGATTTGAATAATCATAATAGCGTACATCAAACGTGCCTGAGTACACAGGGGTTGAGCCCCCTAACCCCCTAGCCCCTCCCGCACTACCATGCCCTGGCACACAGACCTATGTTCAGGTTCTTGGTGCACTACCCAGGCTGGGCAAGAGCGACTTCTCCTTAGCTTCCTTGCTTCACCCAAGGTAGCTGCTGCGGTTGAGCAGGTAAAGCGCTGGTTGCACACCAAAGCGCGAGCATAGCGTCTTCCATTCCGCCAGCGTAGTCATGTACATGCATGGTTTGGAGACGCGGTGGTCTGTCAGCTTTTTGAGCTCGATCAGGGGCCTGCACCCTGCAGCTCTCCAGTTGTTAATGTTAATGTTAAAGGATATTTGTACCGCGCGCTATCGCCACCGGAGCGGTCCCCTGGCGCACTGGCATCTCTGAAAAAGGGAGAGGGGAGGTTGAGTTAGTGGGAATGAGCTGGAAAAGTGCAAGAAAGCAGTGGTGTGCTGTTGGCAGCCTCAGCCCGGTGGGTCCGTTGGCTGGGTTTGGGGTGTTTTACGGTCGGTAGTCATTGTGTTCTGTTGTGCAAGTCTAAGTGCAGTTTGTTTTGTTGTTGCAGTGTGGTGAAGTTTGTGCGGTTTGCTGCATTTAAGGCTTGTGGTTGTGTTTGGTTAGAGTTTGAGAGGTGTATGCAGACGGATGAAATTGTTAGTGGATTGGTTAGTTGGCAACATTCACTATTGCATCAAAGCGTGGCACATGCTAACATTCACAGCTCTATCCAGATGTGACGTATGGCAACATTCACAATTCTATCTAGATGTGACGCATGCTAAGGTTAGGACTTTCAGCCAAGTGTGGCCCATGCCAACATCCACAACTCTATCTAGATACGACGCAAGCCAACATTCACAGTTCTATCTAGATGCGACACAAGCTAACATCCACAATTCTATCTAGATGTGACACATGCTAAGGTTAAGATTTTCAGCTGAGTGTGGCACATGCTAACATTCACAATTCTATCTAGATGTGACGCAAGCTAACATTCACAATTCGATCTAGATGTGACGCATGCTAAGGTTAAGATTTTCAGCTGAGTGTGGCACATGCTAACATTCACAATTCTATCTAGATGTGACGCAAGCTAATATTCACAATTCTATCTAGATGTGACGCAAGCTATTGTGAACTACGACCCCCGGTGCTAGAAATGGAAAGAATTAACTCTGGGAACCCTCGCCTCCATGGGGCCGGATGGAGTAGGGGGGTGCGTCAGAGGGGGCATGGTTTGGGACCGAGGGGCGTGGTCCCAAGCCAAGTCACGAAACACAGTAGATCTTCATGGAACACAAGCCTGGAGCATTTTGGGAACATAAGAATGCCCACAATTTTAAAATTGAAACGTGTCTGTGACAGGGATTTAGCAAGAAAACCTTTTGGGCGTGTAATGAAAGTTGTTCTCTGCTCTTTCCATTGGTCACAATACTCACCCTAAAAGAGAAAATCTGTAAATTGCAAGACATATCTGACAATTTGGATCGCTTCAGCACAGTGAGACTTTGTTCCAGCATATAGGGCCTCATTAGGACCCAGGCGGTAAGGGGTTTACAGCGGCGTAAACAGCGCCGACCCTTACCGCCTGATTCTGAGGTCCCTTAGCGCCATGGAGGTTTTAACACCTGCTTTTAGCAGGTGTTAAAATCCATGGCGCTAAGGGACCTTGTTGTTAATTACGCCACCGTAATTTACGGTGGCGTAATTAACGCCTTCCCCACTCCCATTATGCCCTATGGGTCAAAAATGGGAATGGGGAAGGGTAATGGGTTAATGGGGACTTACCGCCCCACTCACCTCGGAATGGGGCGGTAAGTCCGCCAACCACCATGGCGTAAACATAGTTTACGCCATGGTGGTAAAGGTACGACCCAGGCGGTAACTTACCGCCTGGGTCGTAATGAGGCCCATAGTCTTGCCTGCCAAGTCCCAGCACTCTGTCAAGACAAACTTTGCCTGAGCCCTGCTCTGTCTTGTTCCAGCACATTTCTCACACTGACAACTCCAATGGTGCTTCCACGTAGACTATGGCAGTTGTAGCAGTGGTTGCTCATTGGTATGGTGGGAGGCGTGTCGCCCCTTCGCCCCCTCGCTAGAGTGGATGACAGCACAGTCTGGTATTTGCAGGAGGACTACCTCTGTGCAGGTGTGTGTCTCCCTGCTATGTTTCGTTTTGTGTAGTATGCAATATGAATCTGGTGGGACATAGAGGGTCTTCTCTTTTGTCAGTCAGCTTGCTCTCTGCATGGTTTCGGTCAGGCCTCGTTTTTGTGTGTCGGCATGCTGAAGGTGCGAGCAGAAGTTATGTGAAATATAAATGTGCATGTTGTGTAATGTGTTTGTATGTATGTGTGCATGCACCTGGTGTTGTCTGAGTGCGTGCGTGTGAATGTGTGTGTGGATGTTTGTTTTTATGTATGTGTGCATGCAAGGAGTTGTCTGAGTGCTGTCTGAAGCCCCAGGAGAATGAGGGAGTGTATGTTATGTGAATATAGGAATGCGCAGGTGAGTGAGAGAGTATACCTTTTTTGTGAATGAGAGCGTGTGAGCTTTGAGTGCGTGTGCAAGCGCTGAGTGTATGAAGAGGATCGGGACTCTTAATTCAAAGGGGGATACTGGCAGCATGACATTTGCACTGGGCATCAAGGGTAAAGCTTTTACTTGCTTAGTGCCATTATAAATGTTGGGATGCATGTGCAGATTGTCGCCCCTCCCAGACGATTCAGATTGCGAAAACTATATTAAAACATGAAGAATAGGTACAGGGAGGTGCAGAGGGGAGGAGGTGCATTATGGGTGGGACTAACTGGCAGGAGTAGGAAATTACATGTGGGAACCAACCAATAGTTTTTATAATAGAATTATGTAAGATACGTAACGTACATATAAACATGGTAATTGCAACATAAAGTAGTATTGCATATAGGAGTAGGCCAGGATCCTTGCTGGCCGTGTTGAAAACAAAGAACAACGAGGCCTCATTCTTTGTTTGACCATCCATTTTGAATCCCAGGCATGGCAAGAAACACATACGTACACCCACACGAGCTAGGCCTTTCAACAATTAGGCAGGAATGTGTGTAGCTGATCAGGCAAGGGGTTGCGGCCTAGCATGAAGGTAATATTCTAGGCAAGCGAGGCAGAGGTCTTGGAGTGCCAAAACATGAACCAGGATTTAAGACATTAGCCCCCCTCCAGAATGATGGTCATTCTGTTTGCTCTACCGGATGTAATGGTAAATGGCTCTTGAATCCTTTGTCAACTGGATTGATTGGTGGGATACTAAGTTTACTCTTGGAGCGGTGAACAACATGATCTATGCCAGGTAGAGCCAAGAATGATGCCCATACTATGGGGAGGGCACCAAAGTGTCTGGGATGAGAAAAGGGATGCTTTGTTTGCAAGGACCAGGCTGACCTCAAAGTTGACTGCTGAGTTCATGCTGATCTCCAGTTATATATCATGTGATTAGGATTGAAGGTGGGGTGGCGCCAGTTGAATGTAACCAATTGCCTTGCAGCGTCTCAAGAAGGACAAGGATGCTACCCATGTGTGGCGAAGATGGGTGAGAAGACAGCGGAAACAATTGGCAAATGGGCGGTATGTAATTATTAGCAAGCATATAGGCAGTAACCAATGTGGGCGGGGGATTAACGCTGTATATCAAGTGCATCATAGGTAACGACTTTTGTGTTTATAATCTGAGTCTTGTACAGAGGACGAGAGAGCTCTGTGGCAGTGGATTTATAATACCATTGTCGCCATTTTTGTTTTGTATACAAAAAAATTATTGTTCTTCTAGAAAAAAGGTGCACCTAGCCTTTTTCCCTAGTGGGTTGTATTTTTTTGATTTGACCACTTGGGAGCTTACCTACACATAGCTAGAGTAGCATACTTTTGTGCAGCCATTCTAGCTATTCTATCTTACTATGGCATGGCATTTTTTACTGGGCATCAATGGCAAAGCAAACATGAGTGCTATTACTTAGCTAGACTGGCATACCTTTAAGCTTATGGCCCTTTGGGAACTTGCATATTTAAGGGATGGGATCACACCAGAGTAATTCCGAATCCAAATAACAGAACCAATTCAGGAAGATGGCAAAGTACTGTTTTATTAACAATTATCTAAAACAGGGAGGTTGCAACGAACATCAACGGACGTCCGCTCAGTCTCCCAACGATCTCCACAAAAAAACATACTTTTTATAACAATAATGCGTCAAAGTGATGTCATACTACGTGGCAATGTGAAAAATCTATTGAGGGTTGGGATTGGTTATGGGAAACAACTAAGTATACTTTTCTATAGGAGCTATGATTGTTATTGGCTACCCGTTATCAGGTGGACAACGTATGCCTACCTCTTAAAAACATGTAATTTTGGAAACATTCGATACACAGTTTCTCATTGGTTTTCAAACTATAAGGTCCTTCATTATGTGGACTAATATAATTGGTTGGTATGCTTGTGCTATGTCTGGAACATTCGGTTCACTTAGCAGCACATTAGCCAAGACCCAGGTGCAGGAAGGTAGATCCTTAAGCTACCTCACGACCCAATTAGCCCAACATCTCTCATCGCCTATGCCTTCTCCCATAAAATTGTCTTTGTACTGGGCCTTCCAGAATATTTTTGTCTTCGGGAATGCACAGGAATGAGGGCACCCGCTAGTGTGTTTAGGACTTTAAGTTCAAGCTCTATTTCCATCCTTGGCTCATGTGACGGGAGACCACAATTTGGTCCATTTTTCAGCTTTTAAATGCTCTAAATGAATAAAAGTTTGGCATCCTTTGTGTTCTACCTTGCATCTTAATGCATTAAGGTTTCTCTGCAGACTAGTTCTTCTTCGGAACAGATAGCTGACCTTGCTTCTTGAATCTTGACTCTAGGCCAGACAGCCTTGCCCTTCAGCTTCATGAGCTGATTATTCTTGCTGTGACACAGTTTCCTATCCAGCTTCATGGATTCTGGTCTACTAAATTTGTGATACCAATGTCCAGTTTCCATACAATGGCGGATTCGCCTGTATTCTATTCACTACTCATAGCCAGCTTCTATGATGACTTAATCTATCTTGCGTTCCCGCAACTGTACATTTTATTGAACGGTTGGTTTTCTGCAGTACTTCGTTCACGTGTAATCTTCCTTTTCTACATTGGGAAAACTCACTCAATTCTTTACTTCGTCATTAGGTTCTTCAGTATCTATACATCATCTTTAGCCCGCATCTCAAGACGCTGGGCACACTTCTTATGATGTCATTAATTCATTGGTTAGCTTCTTTTCACACTCCTTCAGGTTTTTACTCATGCAGGGTATCATCACGTCAAGGGTACATTCGGTAGAATTGTCCCAATGGGTATCTTCTTTCTTAAACACTCGCTGCAGTATTGGTATTATGGTGGGTGTTAGGCACAGCATGAATTCATGTCTCCAATACACGGGAGGTAGGGGGGGCAGGATCTCCTGCCGAGGCACAGAGCTGTTCCTCTACAGTTTGGTGTAGCAATTTTAGTTGTACTTTGTTACTGTAGCATTGTATTTATACAGGGCATTAAGGGTAAAGCAAACATAATGAGTGCTATTACATAGCTAGACTGGCATACTTTGGTGCAGCAATTCTAGTTATACTTACTTACTGTAGCATGGTGTGTATACTGGGCAACAAGGGTAAATAACACATGAGTGCTGTTACGTAGCTAGACTTTGGCATGCCATTTTCTACTGGGCATGATTGGTAAAGCAAGCAAGATGAGTGTTTTTACATAGCTAGGGTGGCCTACTTTGATGCATCCAGGCTAGATATGTTTTCTTATTGTGGCATGGAATTTTGTACTAGTATTAAGGGTAAAGCTTTCATTGGTGCAGGCAGTTTGGATATATTCTCTTACTGTGGCATAAGATTTTTCTACTGGTCATCGGGTTTAAAGCAAACATAATAAGTGTGGTTACATGGCAAGACTAGTCTACATTAGTGCAGCCAGTCTAGACATGTCTTCTTGTTTTACTGTGGCCTGGCAAAGCCAACAGGAGTAAGTTCTTGATTGCTAATAATGGCATATATTGGTGCATTCTGCAAGGACATGTATGGGCACAGCCTGAATTAAAATGTTTTTTAGTGGCATACATTGCAGACAAATGCATAATGAAAATACACTGGAAAATGGTCCTCTGTCCTGTTGGTGACTTGCATCTATTCATGTTTTTTTCATGCGCTACCGTACAAAACCAGTTGCAAACTATGTTGCTTTTTTTCCTGATTTTTCACAGAAAGTGTGTTCGAAAATGCACAATTTTAATCCATTATTCCCGCTTATTCGAGGCAAACTTTTTCTCCAATACAGTTAAAAAACTCACCAACCAAAGCTGAGTTGTAGTCCAAATGATCTGGAGAGCCAAAGGCTGCAGACTCCTGGGTTAAACAGTTAATGAGATTTCTTGATGTGGAGATGATGGCTGAGTCACAGGTGTGTGTTGGTCAGGCGTGATGCAGTCCTTTCCGATTCTGGTGGCAGTTACAGTGCAGGCATGTGATCTGCACCATAGCGGTGGCACTGGATGTTTTAGGATACGTGGGCACTCACACAGAGCGCTAGCACCCCATCATTGATGCCAGGGGGTATCCAAGGTTCTTCTGCAGGGCAGATAAGGGCACCCGTCCCTTTATCCTCACTAGCTCTTACCTCCTGTCAAGCATTGTTACAGTAGGCCTCCGGCACGGTGGCCAGTGGCGGTGTCAGAGTGCTGCTCGCCCTTCCACCTCAGTGTCATTCTCATGTGGGCTGCGCCTCCTCTCACTGGGCGGCTGCAGGGTGCTTCTAGTTAATAATAAGGGGCACAGGAACCAGTGGGCAGGCACAGAGTTCCCAGGTCGCTTGGAAACTGTGGCAGAGTTTCCCTTCTGGCCTGAGACGTGTACTTACCGTGCCAGTAGCTGGTGAAGAATTCGGCTGCATGCTGTCTGGACCTGAGAGATCTCCTCATCCCTGTGCAGGCTGTGTGTGTAGCATGGTGAAAGTAATATATGCTGGCATGTAATAGGCTGCATCATGGAAGTGAAATACAGTGGTAATTCAGGCATATATTGGGGCACAGCATGATACAAGTGATATAAGCTACCATCTTTTGTAAAACACCCTGAAAGTGATTTGTAGTGGGAATGCTAGTGAACATTGCGGGCACAGTTTCATGAAAATGATTTACAGGAGTGACGCTGGCATGCATTTTTCGAACAGCACCAAAGTGATTTACAGCATGAATGCTGCCACTTATTCTGGGTGCAGTACAATAAATGTGATAGCATATATCATGCAACATCATGAAAGCAATTGACAGTGGCAATGCTTGCACATATTGTGGGCTCCGCGTGATGAAAGTTATTTACAGTGCCAATGGTGGCCATACAATGTGGACACAGAAATGAATGAAATGTTTTGAAATTGTCCTGTGCACTTTTGGTAACCTGCCGTCTATTGGGGTTTTCCATCTGTTTCCATAAAGAATCAGTTGTACCCTGCATGCCAATTATTCTGCTTTTTCAGCATCATTACATCCCATTACTTGGAATGTTTCTTTGGGGGAGAATCCCACTAACCCTGCTATATTACGTAGGGCTCCCATTCTATGTTTAGTCACGTGCAGTCATTCATAGGAGATAATAATGCTCCTCTACTGAAAATATCCACCAACCACCACTAATCGTGAATCATTTTGAATACTGTTGTCGCCTCATTAGCCATAGCACCGAATGCTGCCGTCGCCACTGCTGGTGGCACATGGTTTGCAGCTTGCATCAAGACTTTTGCTTTGAGACAAAGCGAGTGATGATAGGTTTAGGTCACATTTTCGATTTTTAGACCAGTTTTCACAAACTGGAAACCTGAGCAGAACTTCACCTTCAGAGGGGTTTTGGGAGCTGTACGTTGCAGCAATGCTTCTGCTGAAACGTAGTCTTCGTCATCGCCATTCGATTCCAAATATTGTCCCAAGGATTGCAGCAGACCATCCACATATATGGGAATTTCAAAGGGTCCCAAATACATTTACTCTGTGCCTTTCTACAGACCAACATGGGTCTGGCTGACTTGTATGAGGATCATGTTACTCCCTTCTGCAGACGTCCACACAGAAGTCCCTACTATTTCTCACCTCCCTGTGGCGGATACATTTCTTGAACCCGTGTCACTGCAGAAATGGTAGGAACCATTCCAAGTTGGGATCCAGGGGCACTGAGTCCCTCCCAGATGCTGTCCTGCCTGTTCTCCACGTGGTGTCTGACAGTAATCGCACCATTGCGTTGATCTTTGTGCATCCCTCTGCGTCATTTAACATGGTCAACCTTCTTGCGTGGACACCTTTAAAGTCACCATGATCTTCACACTGGTCTGAGCTTGGCACCTTCTTTCCTGGCTGTTGTTGATCTGTCACTCTGCCCAGTCTGAACTCTAGTTTCCAGACTTGGCCTTGTGGAGTTCTTCATGGCTCGTCCCACGCACTGATGTTAACATCTACATTCCTCCTCCGTTCAAACTCATCTGCACCCGTGGATTGCATTTCTGCTCCCACTTCCATAATCCCCATATCTTCCTCTGTTTGGATCGGCAACTGGGTGCCAACCAGTGATGGGCCAGATGGATACTAACGGGCTTCATTTGAAGGATGGTAAGGCCATCGTATTGTCCATCGGTTGCCGGTACATTTCTGGCCATCTCAGACCTCAGTGTGCCCAGTTCCTCCGTGGAGGAGACAGACGATGGCCATTACCCCTGTGCCCAGATGAAAGTAGTTACAAACGCAGATAAAAGATTGGCGGGAAGATCTGTCTCATGCTCAGAGAATCGTGTGACAGTGGTTACGGCTATCATCTCAGCCTACCTGTGCTAAGGCAATGTCCTACTTCGCTGTCTTCCTCGGTATCTGATCGAGAAGCTAGAGGGAACCCAGGATGCTGCTGCCTATCTCTTAAAATGCGTCCAACATACGGTCCATAGCTTCCTGAAGTTGAAGAGCTGCTCCATTACTTAAGGTGACTCTTCTGCACCCCTGCACCACTGTTACGGACCCATTCAAAGACAATTCCAAAAGTCCTTTGTCTCCATTTCAATTGCATGGGTAGCTCTGCTTTTTATGCTCTGGTTACATTTATGTAATCAGACTCTACTCCAACTCCCTCAGGGTCAGTGGCTTCTCCAAGCAAGGAGTTGGTGGTAGATCTCTTTCTTCGGCTGGGTCCTCCCTCTGGAACAGCCTCACTGCCTCTCTGAAACTCGAGGAGAACCATCTCCGTTTCCAGAAGCAGATCAAGACCTTCCTCTTTGCTTCTGCCTTCTCTCTTCCTCTCCCCTGATGATTTCTGGTCTGATACTGCACTGGTCACCTGGCTACCCTCTGATTCAGGCACAGGTCACTGCCCACCCAGTGGCACACCTGCACTGCCTCCCGGCAACCCTTGCACTTGGGTCTCTATCTGTAAGCCTACAGTCCCCCTACCTGCACTTTTGGACACCTGTTGTCTGCACTTACCCTTGCACCTGCCATCTGCTGGCTGCACTTCTTGTTAGTGTTTGATTCCATGTACAGCACTGCCCCGTCCCCTTTCCTCTGGCACTTTTCCCCTCCCCCTCCCCTGCACTTGCGCGATATCAATGTCACTTGGCCTAGTAAGATCACTGTCTCTGTCCTCCCTCTGTTCCCTCTGCCTTGCCTCATCGCTCCTTGAAACACTTGTGTATCGGAGCGTTACATATCATATCATATGTGCAATGCTCGTATCTCCCAGCCTCCCTTGTGCGTTATCGGCAGCGAGATGACAAAACATAGCTATGTGATATGTGATATGCCATTTATAACGCGCCTATAAACAAGTGCTTCAAGGTATTGCTATTGTAACTTGGTTCCCCTACAAGTTAGTGTCTTGGTGGCACCGTGAAAAGACCTTTAAAAGTAGTGATCTCTACAAGATCATATACTCCGGACTGCAGCAGCCCTTATTATTCCAGTACACAGACTGACACAATACGCATACCACAGCACAAAGAACATGACTCACAAGCACATCCCACAACACAATGCACATAAAAAAATAGCACATTCTGCAAAAGAACACAGCACACATAACACACCTCAACACATATATCCCCACAATACAAAAAGCATACCCTAACAAACATACCACACACTGTCCAAGAGTAAGGGACATAATGCAGACATCCACTTGGGACAGCGCACAGACACCCCATCCACACATCATATGTGCACAAAAATGGCTGCGACACAAGTCAGGGAGAAACTAGTGCTTCACACACACATGTCAATAAGATGTAGACAGCATGAACAGCTGGGAGCTGAGGGCCATGCTGGCACACACCCGGCGGGCCCTACACTGCAGCTCCCCCATTGCTACTTGGCCTTGCCCAAATGCACATCACTTAGCTCAGTACAACCATTACCTCTTCCATGGCCACCCTCCCCTGCCAAACCACCCTTCAGAGCCAGGCATGCCACCTCCCTTTCTAAATGCCTGGACCTGCAGTCCACACACTGGTCGGACCCCAATAATCTGCCTCAGCCATCGCTACACGCTTAAAGGAGGCGCAATCCCACACACACCCGCCACGGTAGAACTGGCAGCCTACAGTCACACATCGCTATCAAAATCAGCTATACCAATGCAGCCACACAATGGAGGAACCCTGAATCCACCGAGGCCCCAGTGCCCATCACCCCTATGGCCGTCTGCTGCATGTTTATGCACCCCAACCTCTTGCCATCACCATGCTACCTATGGGTGTATTTCAGCCCAGCACCCTCTACACCCGCCTCATCATCAACAACTGCACCGCCCTTGAGCCGACATTACACCCCCCCTACACTGCTTCACTACTCTGCAGTGCACTGCTACACCTCAAATTCTCCTGGCACTCATGGCCTCCACGTGCCATCACCACACAGCCCCACGTCCACACACACAATCTCCAAACGCCACAACTCTGCTCATCATCCTCACATCACATCTCTCCATGCCGTTCCCACTCCACCGCCATCCTGTAGACCACCATCGTCGTGCTCACGCGGCGCCAATGTTATATTCATGACCGCCATGTGCATCAGAACTTTTTTGGTGCTATGGTTTCCTCTCTGGTGTCCACGCGCTGCAGCATGGTTGGGTGCATGAAAGTGTGTGGCATACCGCTTGAAAACAAACAAGGCCACAGAGCATGATCCAGTTTAATGGCCGTGTTAGGTAGATGGTTGCCGCTTGGCCTGGGATCTGCTTGCCTCCACGTTCTCGGGTTGCAATCAGTGGTTCTGTGGTAGGGGACTACTGGAGCTGGCCCAGTAACAGGCTCTTATAAGAGGATCAACGGACGGATTAAGGCATGGCTTCTGACTTTGGTAAGGTGTCCCGAAGCTGCAAGCAATTGCTGAAAGATCACTCTGGACCAGGGTCCCCTGGACAAGAGGGTGGATTACAGCTTGTAATTAGAGCAGGGATCTCTTCACTCGTGACCTCGCAAAATGAGAACCTTTAGTGGTGATTTGTGTTCAGTGGTACAGCTTTCTCTGTCTTATTGACACACAAGCAAGGATTTTCACACGTGGTACTCTTTTCGATTACATTTTTAGTCGATATTTGTATTTGTCGAATAAAGAAATCTTCCATTCCGTTAGACTAGGGAGTGGCTGGAGACACCAGTGAGTGGCTATTGACAAAAGTGAGTGGCTGGAGATATCGTTGGTTGCTGAAGACACCAGTAAGTGATTGGAGACACCAGTGAGTGATTGGAGACATCACTAAGTGGTTGAAGACAGCAGTGAGTGGTTGGTGACACCAGTGATTGATTGGAGACACCAGTGATTAGATGATGACAATGATGAATGGAGGGCAGCACCAGTGTGTGGCTGGAGAACCCAGTGAGTGGCTATTGACAAAAGTGAGTGGCTGGAGATATCGTTGGTTGCTGAAGACACCAGTAAGTGATTGGAGACACCAGTGAGTGATTGGAGACATCACTAAGTGGTTGAAGACACCAGTGAGTGATTGGAAACACCAGTGAGTGATTGGAGACACCAGTGAGTGGTTGGAGACACCAGTGAGTGGTTGGTGACACTGAGCTGTTGGAGACACCAGTGAGTGGCTACTGATACCAGGGAGTGGTTGCAGACACTAGTGGACGGCTGAAGACACCAGTGAGTGGTTGGACACACCAACGGGTGGCTGGAGACACCAGTGGGTGATTGGCGACACCAGTGAGTGGCTGGAGACTACAGTGAGTGGCTGGAGAAACTAGTGGGTGTTTGGAGAAACCAGTGAGTGGTTGGGGACACCAGTGTGTGGCTGGAGACACCAGTGGGTGTTTGGAGACACCAGTGAGTGGTTGGGGACACCAGTGGGTGTTTGGAGACACCAGTGAGTGGCTGGAGACACCAGTGAGTGGCTGGAGACACTGGTGAGTGGTTGGAGACAAAGGTAAGTGGTTGGAGAAATCAATGATGGTGGCTGAACTTATTCCACTCTTTTCAATGGCCCTTTCCCCAATCCCTCGTGTGGACCTTGTCATTAGGCTGGTTTCCTCTCCCAGGAAGTCTTCGTTTCTCGGGCCTGCATTATATTCAGTCGCTGTTCCTTTCAGCCCGTCAGATTTGTCTCTATGGTTGCTGAATGTTGACCATTGCTTTTCAAGTGTGCGCACCTCTTTATGTGGGGGGTTTCAAATCTCAGTTCCCCCCCTTGTCTCAGTAGTTTCCTGGATTTTCAAGCGCACCACTTTAGAGGCGACAACCAGTTTGTAGCTTCAAGTAACTTGTTGATTGTTGGGGAAAGGGAGAGTCATAATGTGATCATTAAGTCAAGTTGAATAGACCACTTTAGTTAAAAAACTAAACAAAGTGCATTTCAGAAAGCATGTTTTGCCCAAAGGCGAGTCATCCTTCATGACTGCATCACACATCACACAGAGAAGCTAATGGGACAATGGCCCGACCCGCCATGGTGTGCCTTCAATCTGGGTGTTGTCGGCCAGGAGCCGGTCCAGAACATGCCCCTACAGTGGGCGCTCGCCGATGTGTGCAGCTGGAAGTCAAGACTGTATAGTAGTCAGAACTTCTAGCCATTTTGTCCTTCTCATCATGAGCTATCAATTAAAATGACTCGGCGCTATCATTGTACCTACTCGTTCTCGGCAACTTGCCAAGGTAATTAGGAAACCTATGACACCAGTGCAATTCTGAGAGGACCACCTCCTAATGGCCACTGAGCCCAAGCTATTATTTAGGTACATAGGAAGGGCTCGGAAAGCAAGAAACAACGGCGAGAAAGAGCCCCACATTTTATTTTTTCATTTTTACTTATGATTTCCTTCCAAAGGTACGTGCATAAAGAGTTGTGGATTTTGAGTGTGACCTTGAAAATCAAGGCTTCTTTCAGCTCAGCTGCCCGGGTCCACGAAGCTTTGAGGATACAGGACACACTCGTCCCAGTACTCTGACTGTCAGAGCTATGCTCCTGCTTGTCTATTTGCATTTTGAATTTCAGGAGAGAAACAGGGCGATACAAGACCTGGCATTTGGGTCAGACAAATATCCTTTTAACGGGTCTGGCTGCTGTTATCAGCAGAGCACTGAACACGGGAATCGACTATTCTCAGATTGCGGCAGGCACAATATTTAGGGCTTGATTCATGGAATTTTTTGCACAGTTCAAAGTAACTTTGCACTGCTGAAAAGTGACTTTGCACTGCCGACACAAACCCTGGTTCATGGAACTGTGCAAAGTGTATTTTGTGCAGCGCAAAGTCCTTGAACATGCACTGACTTTGCACTGCAGAAATACACTTTGTACAGTTCCATTGAAGAAGGAGCCATTCTTCCAATAGGATGGTCTTGATCTCCTTCCTGAACTGTGGAAGCGAGGGGGCGAGTCTGATGTTGACGTAGAGGAGGTTCCAGAGTCTTGGGGCATAGACAGAGAAGGTCTGCCTTCTGGATCGTTCCTTCCCGCTGTGGCAGAGTTCAAGTCTGGTTAATATCACCACTAGCACCCATAATTCAAAAACACGAGTGCTAAGACCCCCCGGAAAAAAGAACCAGAAAATAAACCTTTCTTATCTGCATTGCTACGTCCTCTTCACTGCCATGCATTTGGAGTATTGGTCACGTGGACAATACGGGAAGCGGATTCCTGATGACCGGATGTGGAGCGGCATGCTGTCCTTTCCTCTCTCCAGCACTCACGCCTTCCAATAGCGGATACTACTCGGATGCCAGGGGCCCAAGGGGGGCATGAGCGCTATAGCGGCAGATGAACGAGTGTGCGGCCCTTAGGCTGCTGTAAAAGCAGACAGGGTATCTATAGCGTGTTGCTAGAAGAGAGTCTTATTTACCCCTGTTCCAGAAAGGCGCCTCCCTTTTGGCTGCCAGCTGTTCTTCAGTTAAGCCTGTTATCAAGTCCAGAAATAGTCCAACAAAGGTTTCCATAAATGAACTGTGTTTAAAATATGACGTCCAGTTGGAGAGCCTCAGAGGTATTTGTAAAATTGCCTCAATTCCTATTGGACCATTTGGGAGCTTTGCAAATGCTTTTTCTGCGCTTTCCACATTTTTCTCCTTAGACTTGTCAAGCATGTAGGTGGGGGGAGGGGGGGGGGCCGGAGGCTCATACCTGTCTCAAACCTACTGACTGCCATTAATTTGGTCCTATAATCTATTTAACCCCAAAATTTGAAGCATTGCTGTGTTTTGGCTTCCAAAATCCTGGAATGACTTACACGTTGTTAGCCTTGGGATTTGATGGCGTCCTATCCCAAAGGGTTAACTAAAGCACTGGCTGGCAGTATTTTGTACTGCCCGTGTTAAAGTTACACCACTGGCAACAACCATGACACTGCAGCAAGGCATGACAATGATGCGGTACATGGGCGGTATTTGTTCTTTGGCGGTAATTACCCTGGGCGGTATTTAACTCCTTCGAGTTTCTTCTTGTTGCAATTGAAGAAAGGTCCACTCTCCTCCACCCCAGTCCAGAGGCATCGAAAGGGTAGGGCGTGTGCGGGCAAAGCCCACACAAAATCTGTAAATGCCCGCTCAGCAGCAGTGTGTGGGCATTTGCAGGTGATAATGGCCCTGCTGCTGCCCAACTACCATAGTTTTAGGCCCCAACGTGTTAGACAATCCTGGCTACACCTCTGCCCTAGTCTCCAGGAACCACCCCGGGGAATCACACCGGCGGGCCCCGATGATTCGTCCCATGTCACCCCTGGGACCCTGCCGTTCAGGGCCCGGGGCCCCCCCGCTGATTAGCTGCCGTTTCATTCGCATTGTGGATGTGAGAGCCGATGAGCTGCGCGAGGCACAGAACGGGGCGGGCCGAGTCCATGCCTGGGAGAAACTTCATGAATAATTCTCGCTCGTTGGCTGGCGGGTCTCAGTATCCTAGAGACCGGGCCCGGGGAGGGGGGAAGCCTTTAGCTGTAGGCTCTTTGTAGGGTGATGGACAGCTGACAAGCCTCGGGCGATGACCCCGTTGAGAGGGGTCTCATTGCTGGCTGATGGACAGTGCCTCCTGGCCCCGACCAGAGAGGTCTCTTGTGGGCTGTCAGGCGGCGCACTCTGAAACCCCATGAAAGGGGTCTCTTGTTGGCTGTGACTCCTCCTGACCCTCATCACAGGGGCTTCTTGTTGGCTGTCAGTCTGGATGTTGCAGAGGACGGGGAGGTGCAGCGCACCCCCACGCCGTCCTCTATTAAGCTCTGTTTATAAGCGACTGCGCTCCTTCTGTCCCCAGTCAGTCAATGCTCCAGTGGACACACTTTTTCTTCTCCCAAAAAGTCACTTCCTACATGCCTGAGACAGCCGGCATGATTGAGCTCCTTGCAGAGACCTACCGAAAGTTATTTGTATGTGCTCAGGCTGAGGTCCTGTGAGAGTCTCAAACAAGCATTGGCAAAGATGGAGAATGGTGTGAGTACCCGGGCATTAGATAGCAGTGACTGCCGAATGTCTATTGAATACCTATAGCTGTTGACTTTGCCAATGCTTGTTTTAACAGGACTTCAGTGCAAGGGTCAGAAGCAAGGAAACACATACTGCTTATAAAACAAGTGGCTGAAAGCACACTTGGTTAAGATAGTTTTAATTACACCAGTATCTGCAATTAAGTAATGAACTCTCAGAAGACTTCTCAGAAAAAACACCTGCCGGTCCTATACAACAAAACGTTTGATGTTACTGCTTGCCACAGTTTGCTCGGAGGGTGTGTTTTGGGCAGGACCGGGTAGCTAGTGGATTGGAATTGGTTTGGCCATGGTGTTTAGCATGGTCCATGTTAATACAAGTTCTATGGTTGAATAATTCTCTACATTTAGACACTATTCGTCTTTCATTTTTGCAATTTGCACATGTTTTTCATATTGTCATATCAGTTTTATGTGTATGTTCTGTATATGAAAAGATGAGCCGTGTATTTTGTGACTCTTTTTTGACAAATTAATTGTACTGTATATATATGTACACATTTAGATTTTGTTCAAATTAATGAAGTGTAGAAAAATAAAATTGTAGACTTTCAAAATCAAAAATGTACTTTAAGGTATTAAAATGTCATGATTAATATGTGTAACGACTCAGGGGAGGGAGTGAACAATTGCAAATTGTGTTTAAGCTTCATTACTAAAGAATATGAATTAATCCCATGTGACATAATTTTTTGATTAAGTTTGTTATTATTTCCCCGGGGGTCAATGAGTTAAAGCGACTACCCACCCTTAGTTTTTTCGCATAGGGTTTAGCATGGCCTTGGAAGATCAATAGGTGGGAGAAATAAAACAAGCAGCTTCCAAAGGCTGTGTGCCCCTTCCCAGCTCTCATCGCACCCCTATCTGTACTCCAATGCAGTAGTTTCCGCTTACTGTTGATGCTTAATTGCCATCTAAAAGACACAACGAATAATACCAATACAAGAAGTAGGTTTTGAATCTATTATTTATAAATTCAAACAATGTCAGGTTCAGGAGAGAGGCTGATATTTTGATTCTTCGTGGGCTGCCCAATATATTTGGGCTCTATACTGCCCATTAGTACCCAGAAGGGGATGGGGCTGTGGCAGCCTCTCAGCCAATGATCAGGCTCAAAACGGGGGCATTACCAGCGGTAATCCCCCGCTCCGAGCCGCCTCACGGATGGAGGCTGTCATCTTCCCCCACCAGAGAACGAGGTAAGTGTGGTCCTCACCCTCACCCCCTCTCTCTTCCCCCCATCCACAGAATACCCTGCCCGTCCCCACCAACACTTACCTTCTTTTCAGTCCACTTCTGTCCCCGGCGTGTCCACTCCTGATCTGCGACAGGCCATCATGGAAAGAAGAAAGGACTACACGTAGTCCCTTCTCTCCTTTCCGTGGCAGCTATTTTTTTATTTTACTTTTGTTAATGGGCACCATGGAAAGAGAGAAGGGATTATGTGTAGTCCCTTCTCCCGATTCCATGACAGCCATTTTTTTAATTTTACTTTTTCAATGGCCACCACGGAAAGGGAAAACAGACTTTGTTTTCCGTTCCCCGGCTGCCATTTCTTTTACATGTTTTTGTTCTGTTCTGGATAAGAAACAAAAATGCTTTTAGTATCCCCGTCTTACAGGCCGGGGTATTAATAGCAATAAGCTCCTTGCAGGGGGGGGTGGGCATTACTAATCCAGGTAATGCCCCAGGGCCTTCGTTTAGGCCCTCGCTTCGCTCGGCACTGTAACTATGGCACTTGAGGCATTACCTGAAATGGTATTGCCCCCACTGCTGGGGGTTTATTGCTTAATTGGAGTCCGCTTCAAAATACAGTGCCTTTTTAGGCCACCTTTGGGAGGCCACCATTGGTGGGATTTTGCCACTATTATGGTGTTTGCCCCTTTAAAGTCCTCTATGCACAGCTTACCAGCCTATCCCACTGCCTCCTTCCCTGCTGCACCCTGTCAGTCACACCCCCAGTTCCTGCCTGCTCACCCTGGCCAAATCAAACAGGGGCCCACCCTGATCTGTGACCCCGCCTCCTGGCACAAACTAAAGAGGTCCACTCACTCCCCATTCCACCCCACTGCCCCATAACTGCCCTTAACACACATACCTGATCCCCACGACTTCCTGCTTCAGGGCTGCTGCTGGCCCATCCCGGAATGCAGCCTTCTCTAGGCAGCGTTTCCTGGGTGGTCTCTTTCAGAGGTGGCCCAAGAAACACAGTCAGAAGACTCTATACCACTATTTGAGGTAGATTTTACATTCAAGTTCTGGGGTGTTTATTCTTGTAGTCTAGAGTCTCTTCATTGGAGCTGTCCCTTCCACATCCTCCCTGTAAGGTCCCCCAACTTGGCCTCTGCAGATTCTCAGGCCTCTTCAGGAGCTGCCTCTCATGGCTCTCTTGTGTAGGGTTTCTCGGCTTGGTTTCACAAACCCTCCTCTGCGGTCCCTGTAGTCAGTGTTTCTCAGTTTGTCTTCTCAAAGACTCCCATATGCTTTAGGAGCCTTTGCTGTGAAATGGTGCGATCTGCATATCCTGGTTGGGATATGCTGACGATATTGTAATCCTGACCTACATCCCCACGGGGGCTCCAATATAAACTGGACGCCCTTGGGAGTTATGCCAATGTAAATGATTTAGAAAGGAACATTGGCATGACTACAATTATGGAATTCAAGCATTGTAGAGACAAAAGCAGAAAATACCATTGGACGATCAATGAGAACACCATCGAAGTAGTTACACAATATAAATATTTAGGGGTTTTCATCGACGATCAGCTAACCCGGCAGATTCATTGGGAATACATTTGTGACACGTTTGAACAGCAAACGGGTGTCCTCAGTAAGTATATAGGGAATAATGGAGGTTGCTCTACAGAGACCATTTTAACCATTTATCAGGGCACAATGAGATCTCTCATGTTATATGGAGTGGAGGTATGGGAGGAAATTGGCACAAGATCTGAAGAGACTGGAGGGTAAAGTTCTGAAGAAAGTGCTGAGGCCTCCCAAACCAATGACCAGTGAATGCACACTATTAGTACCCGGCGAGAGTGAAGCAGAATGCAACACGCATTCTGATTGGCTCTCGCCGGGTCCTTACCCGGCCGGGAATACCTCTGTCGGGATTCCACGGCCTTTGTCCCCGGCGGGGGGTGTGGCAGCCCCTCAGCCATTGAGGAGGCTTGAAGCGGGGCCATCCCCGCTCCGAGCCTCCCCGCGGCTGAGAGGCTGCCTTCCCCCTCGCCATGTACTCAGGTAAGTCTTTTTATTTTTTTTATTCCCTTCCTCCACCCGCCCCCCAACTTACCTTCTTGTTCTTGCGTCCCCGCGAGGGACGAAGCAAGCCTCCAGCCATGTGGACTCGGAGCTCCACACGGCTGGAGGCTTCCCTCGTCCCCCGCCGGGGACATAGGTACTTTTTTTCTTCCCCCGTCACAAGTGTTCCCAGCGCGTCCACTCCCGATGGCCACCGCCATGGAAAGGACAAACGGACTCCGTTTTCCCTTTCCATGGCGGCAGCCATTTTCTTGGTCGTTTTTTTTTTCTGTCCCGAAACGCAGCAGCGTTTCGGGACAAAAAAAATGCTTTTAGTACCCCGGTCACGCACATAATGCGGGCCGGGGTACTATGGGCCCCGGGGCATTACCTGAGGCGGTAATGCCCCCGCCGATCGGGTTATATTGCTTAATTAGAATGTGGGCTAGTCAGTATTGAGATTATGGACAGTATAAAAATAATGCTGCTTTATAGGAAAATATTAGAGTTGGATCAAAATACATTGATATATTTGATTGCTAGGATTGCTATGCAATATCTGAGGAGAGAAAGGTGTATGCGTAATAGCTGTCTGGAATGGGCACGCGGGTATTTTTGTATTGGGCTAACATGCTGGCTATTATGCAAACTGTTATTTCTAAATATCGGATAAAGAAATGCTTAATACTGGTTAACAGAGAACAACTACTGGTCAATTTGGCAACCAAAATTAATTGTAAAGAATGTCTGGATTATATGACCAAACGGACCATGAAACCCAAATATCTATATCCCTGTCCGGATGCTAGCACCGCGAGACTATATGCATATTACATTTAACTGTGTGCCCTTCTATGAAATTAAAGGTGCTTGGATTGGCATCCCGCGCAATGAACGAACATGTAGGCTTTGTGGTGACAGTGTATTGAAAACTAGAAGGCATCTTTTTATTGAATGTGAGAGTTTATCATTTGTTAGACAGAAATGTTTAATTAAGTAGGGCAATGCTGTTGTTAGTTTTCCAATAAGATACTATGGGATTGAGTGGCGATGATTTTAATATGATGTATTATGATGTCAAATATTGGGATTATTTATTGAAGATTATTGATGATCTTGCATTCTGAGGTTCTGTTTTTATATGGATATTGTATTGTGATTGTATTTATGGTTGTATGTGATTTTTGTACAAACACGTTTCTCCCTGAGACTTCAGCAACGCCCCCTTCCTGTTATTGAGTTATTGTGCTTGGACTTTCTCATGTCAGTGTCACTAAGTGTCTCGGATACTTCAGGAGCTTTCTCCTTTGTTTCCGGTCGTCGCCTTTCTTAATATAGCTTCATAGCCTCTCTCATAGGTTTTAGCAACTTTCTCCCTGTTCCTATATTCAGTGTTCCTCAATCGTATTTCTCAAATGCATTTGGGGTTGCTCTGCGGACTCTGCAGCGTCACAGCGTGTTCCCCGCCTCTTCACACCATTCTCTGATTCTAGTGCCTCGAGTATTATCTGCCTCCCCCTTTGTGGTTCAGCCTCTCTCCTCTTTCCTTTACAAGAAGTTCCACGATTTGGTGTTTCCAGGGCTTCAGGATAGTCTGACTGGTGTCTAGTAGCTGCCCGCTAGTCCTCATCACTGGTCACTGCCTCTGTGTCAGACATCAGCCTTCCGTCCTGGTCAGTCCTACAACCATGGTTTATGCCCCTGCCCCTCCGGCACAGCCGTTCCTTCGTAGATGCCTAGAGTCCAACATCTAAAGGGCTCCTCATTTTGCCTCCCATACCTCATGCCCACTACTCGGATTCGCGCTTGTATCACCCTCCCGCAGTCTTCAGTGTGAATGACGTGGTCCTAGATGGGGAACAACAGACTGATTCTATGTTCGGGGAAGGGCAGTGCATCATAGTGTGCTTCTGCAGGTTTGGTTGGATGTGTGTGCAGTCTTGGAGCCACATCGATATGAAAATATGGTGAGTCCAAGATGTCTGCCGTCTACTGCACGGCTTGACTAAAGGGACGTTTTAGTTCTTCAATTTCTTTCGGTGCGACCTGTAGTGTTGGGTGGCCGGCCAGTACAGTCAATGCTGCCGCGTATTGCTCACTTAGACGAGGAGCGAGTCGATTGCGGCCCGTCAGACCGCTAAGCATGGGATCTAAGTATTGCCTCTGGGCTCTCTATGCCATACCAGCGGGATAGGAACTTGTGCTTTACAGTTCACTGACATACATGCCAACATCCTCGGGCACCGGGGAAGGAGATTTTGCCACAGAAATCAAGCCATCAGAATTTTCCAATAGGATTGCATTGGGGATTTAATTATTTTAAGCGGGAGAAAGTGAAAATTGCAATATTTTTCATTGAAAAATCGGGAGTCTCCCACCTAAATCGGGAGGGTTGCCATGTATGCACTGAAGATAGCTTATACAGAGTGAGTTGTATATAGTTGTATGTGCCAACCAAGTTATCTTTTCTAGTTGGATTAGTCCAAGCTATTCGATACTACTGGCGCACCCGATACATTTGTCAGATATTTGCATTTGGACGTGTTTCCAATGAAATGAAAGCTCTTGTATGTTCTCTGTGGTTGCACAATTGGCTTAATGACGCGATTCTAATTGGTGAAGGAATGGATCACCTTCCGCACCTGTTTTTGCATCCTAGAAATAGTGATGTCATGTCAGCTGAAACATTGGCTGTGATTGATTTGCCTGACATAGTACAGGTGTTTCTTCTGTGCATATATTTCACTAAATTCCTTGTGCAGCGTGATTATGGGGGTTGGTTTGTGGTGGTTAGTTCTGTGTTTTTTTGGAGCCGGTAACTGTGGCCCTGAGGAAGATGACTACACTGCTTCTGTTTGTCGAAACTAGTGTGCTTATCTCTGGAGCGATGTAATTGGAGTCTACTATTGGCCCAGTGGTTAAGCACTGTATGTGGGAATGATAGCACGTTACTGTTGAATACAAGTTGGCTTTCTTCTTTTTGGCTGCGATTGTGACTAGGTGTGGGTGCGCCATCTGCCTGATGGTGCCCCCACGGTAGCCATGTTTTATTGCATGAGCACTTGCACTTTAGTAAACTTGTTGAGCACTTAGAGCACATCTGCACTTTAGATTTATGTGCAGTTACATTGTTTTTATGCTTGATGCAGGCTGTATCACTTTGAATTGTGTGATGCATCTAACCGTGCTTTGATTCTTATTAATTTGCTTTTGTGATGGATTGTAATCACTTTTTTGTGTGTAGGAACATGCTGTATTTATTGGTGAGGGGTGTTGTCCCCACTACATCGTGAGTGACCTCTTGACTGTGTACTGTTTCTATCTATGAAGGCTGTGTGCTGCTCTCCTAGTGGGTCCCCTGCATATGGGGTGTGTGTTTATGTGCACTCAGCCTGGGATTCCATTTGTGACCCGCTTTGATGAAATGACTATGATAAGAGTGGATTTGCTACCATAGACTGCGCACACAAACACAATTGTTAAGGCTCATTTGAGCGTTATTTAATAGAAATCAAAAACAGCTGACACGTGTTTCGAGCAGCAATGCTCTTCTTCCAGGGCTTGAGGATGCTTGAGCCAAATATCTATGTAGTTGTGTGATTGAGAAATTGTAAGTAAAGGGTACAATCCCCGGCTCCACTATATAAACGCAAATGCGAGGTGACTCGGCGTTTCTGCACATAGTGTAGACAACAGGAGCTCAGCGTTTCCGCATGTACTGTAGACAGCAGGAGCTCCTGTTGTCTACACTACGTGCGTTATCTTTGGGGCTTAACAGCGTTGAGCTAGGCTACGGGATGATTTTGACGCTGAGCCGGTGGAAAGTCGAGGAAGGGCAGTGCCGGGTTCAATGGTGGATTGCTGTTTAGCAGCAGCGATAGTTTGTTGGTTGAAGGTGCTGGGAATAGCAGGCGATGTCAGGTCGGCCACCGAGGAAGACTCGGCAGTCTCAGGTGCGGGGAAGCAGAGACTGGCATTTAGCAGTGATTGGGCTTGGCTGGCTCCCCACAGTGCCAGGGAATTGCACTGGCATCAACTTTAAGTTTGAAGAGCTGGTGACCATGTGACAGTGCGGTTCAGAGGTACAGCGAGTGGTCACTTCCTTGGTTCTATGGTTGCTGAGTCCCAATCCAGAGGTGCAGGATAAGGGAGTCCTTTTTCAATCCCACTCAAGTGAGCTTGGCCTGACTTAGAGGGGGATCCTTCACCTCCAGTGAAAAGAAGCCTGGCACCAATGCAGTCATTATAGAAGCATTGGTACAAAGCAGTCACCCTGCCTGGCCTGGTCACTGGGCATGGCTAGGGGAGAGAGCTCTCATCCTCCTTGGATGACGTCTGTCTACACCTCCTTGGCAGATACATTTGGGATAGACTATATCCCCACCAGAGGTGCAAATCAATTTTTCTTGTCCTTTGTGAAAACGTTCAGATATAAATGTAAGCATTAGGGGGTGGCCCTTCCCTTTTAAAGGCACAATTTCATAGGGGGATGGGTATAAAGCAATGGTCAAATCCTGGTCAGTGTTACAAGTGCCCTTTAACATTTTATATCCGAAATGTACTAGATGGTAAAAGGATTCTGTTCCGTAATAGAAATCAATATGGATAAACCCTTCACCTGGCCTACCTCTCTCTTCTGGCTACTCTAATTCTGTCCCTTCCCATGCCTGATGACTTCAAAGGGACTCAAATGATCTGCACCCTATTGTGTGGGTGGGTTTGTTATTTCAGTGTTTCCATTGAAGAACGGGTTCCCAAGACACCTCCTGGGGAACAATCCTTTGCCCAGGAGAAAGGGGTTACCCTTCCAGCAGGAGAATCAAAGGGGAAGCATCCTGGTATCCTGGCTATTGTTCCAAGTGGCGGTAGAGGAGACAAGATTCCTTGATTTGAAATGCCTTGTAGTCGGATGTCAGTTTAGCGCGAGCCTGAGGAGATCCAAATACCATTAACTCGGTCTTGTTGCTATTGAGGCACATCCAGTTATTGTTCATCCACTCTTCGATATTCTTGTAGAGGGTGTTCAATTTAATACTGTCTTTAGCATAGTCACCGCTCAATTCCATGACTAGCTGAGTATCGTCAGCGTAGTTAGTGAAAAAAACTTGAAGTTGTTCTAGTAATTCACACAGGAGGCGTATGTATATATTAAAGAGCAAAGGTGACAAGCTGGCTCCCTGGGGAACTCCACACGAGATGTTAGGTTCGATTGAGAATTTATCTCCCCAATGGACGCGTGAAATTCTATTCTCCAGGAAGGAGGTGAGCCAGTTTATTGCTTCTTTAGAGCAGTTTGCAGTTTTGGCTAGTGCTTGTTGTAAGAGCTGGTGGTCTAACAGATCAAACGCCGCACTTAGGTCTAAAAGTACTATTAATCCTGTTTTGCCCTTATCCATAATTTCCAGCATTTTTGTTTGTAGATCTAACATTGCTTTCTCTGTGCTATGCACTGCTCTAAAATCGGATTGTTGTGGATGTAGTAGCTCATTTTTATCTACATATTCCTGTAGTTGAGCAGTAGTGATTTTGTCCATGACCTTAAGGGTGAAGTTGCAGTTGGTAATGGGCCTCAAATTGTTGGGGTTGCATAGGTCTAAGTTGGGTTTCTTTACCAGTGGAGTAATGGTGACTTTTTTAATATTGACTGGCACTGTTTTGTCTCGGAAGGATGAATTTACAAATTTTGTAAATAAAGGGGCGAATATGTCAGGGTGTTCAAGAATAATTTTGGGCGGAAGCCAGTTTTCCGCGCAGGGAGACGGTTTCATAGATACCAGTGTTTTCTTCATGGTGTCAATAGAGATTTGTAGAAATTGGAATTTCTCAATCCCCGTGTCCGTCGATGATTCGACTAAGGGGTTAGGTTGTGGCATAGGCTGAAGGGCAGATGTAATTCGTTCTCTTGCTTTAGTGATTTTATTAGCAAAAGCTGTCTGAGTGTTATCACATTCTGATTGTGAGGGATTAAAATTTGGAATCAGGGCCTGGGGTTTGTCAATAGATTTCAGTATATCGAAGAGTTTACTTGCTGAATTCGCTGATGTTTCGATTTGACTGTTGAAATAGTTCCTTTTGGCTTCAATAATACAGTTCTTATATGATTTTTCTAGTGACTTCCAACTGATCTTATTATCGTCAGTAGTTTTTTTTTGCCATTGGGCCTTTTTGCCAAATGGTGGGAAAGTTGCAGGAACCACATATTCCAAGGGCTATATTTTCTGGTGGAGCAGGAACAATTGGCATGGCCAGATCGGCGCGGCCCGATTCGCCACGAACACTTTGGTGCAGCAGACATTTTAGCAGGCCCATTTGGCGCGGGAACGTTTTGCCGCCGGGATCTTTTGGCACGAGGGATGCCAGCAAACTATGTATGCACCCTTTATGGTGCTTTCTGCCAAGTACCCACTATGCGTTTTTTGTGCATTATTTAATGAGTGCTTGGTTTTTGTGTGTATGTGGGCGGGGGGTACTACTTTATGTTTACTTCTATGTTTATACTTGGCTCCGAGAAAACGAACACTGCATAAAACTAACCTTAGCTAATTAATATGATAAGATGCTACCTTCAGCGTAATCATTTAACAAAGAAGACATTTCACTGATTGCAGTGGCTGTTAGTACCGAAATAGAAGGGCGCTCTGCAAGTCAGGACTGAGGCTCGTTATCAGAGCTATGCGTGGTTCGAGGTTTTGGAATATCCGGGTTTGCGGGAGGAAAACAGGGTTGTGATTCATTCGCAGGTTTCTCTGTTGGCTCTGGAGCTGCAAATCAGGAGGTGCGTGGGGATTTAGGAGTGTGGTGTAATGTCAAAGTGGCGCGGGCATCACTGTTAAAGCTAGGGGCACTGCATCTGCTCGTCATTGAGGCGCATTGTCGAAGCTCAGTGTTGGCAATGTATTCGGGCCCAGGGATTTTTAAACGTTGGGATCTTGGTGCATCGGTGTGGGCCGAATTCCCTAGGTATCCGTGTGCACCAGTACTGGAGCAGCAAAAAGGGACACATGTTGGTAGTTATGTGCCCTGTCAGATTCGTGTGCCTGACGTACGGGTGGAGACGCATTTGCAGAATGGAGTGTACACCCGTGCCCACCCGGATGGGAGGCCCGGGGCCGTAAGCTGGGAGGTGGGGGGTTTGTGCTAAGTCCGGTGGGGCAGTGCCTTTTGGCGCTGCCCCACTTAGCATGCACATGGTGGGGTCGGGCTGCTGGGTCCCTTTACAATGGAAACCCAGACAGCGCGTCTCCAAGACAGGAGGGTGAGGTGAGAGGGGCAGGTGACAACCGGCAGTCGCTGCCCCCTGTGTATGTTACGCTTTTGATTTTGGCGTGAGGGAGTTTAGACGTGGCTGTAATGTCAGCCACATCCAAACGTCCCTCGCGCAAAATCTCCCGCGCCAGAAAGGCACCTGCAAAAATGGGAGGGCCAAATCGTGCAGGGATCGCTCACTGGGGGTAAAGTGTAGGGGCAGCCTCCTGCCAGGCCTGTCATCAGTGTCAGCAAACCTTCCCACTGGCTGGTGGCTAGGGTGCAGGGAAGGTCCATTTTAAACGCTGTCAGCAGTGTCCTCACAGTCGCTCACCCTTACGTCCGTTGATTAGGGTGCAGCACGCAGGGATCGTCCCACTGTTGGTAGGGGTGCAGGGGCCGGCATATTTCCCAGCCTGTTGCCAGTGCCCGTTACTTCACCCCCTTCCCACTGTCATACTTCCCAACATGACCCGTTCCAATCTGTAAGGGCTTATCCAGTCCCGTTTTTTTCTTTTCACTCTGGGACTTGTAGCCCGAGTTTTAAAATGGGAAAAGTGGAACTACAAGTCCCAGAATGCAAAGAAAAAAAACAGGACTGCATAAGCACCTACAGATTGGAATGGGTTATGTTGGCAAGCAGTGCTGGTCATTGGGCCGGCTCTCGGCGGATCCGAGATCCGGCACCAGAAATGGAGCCGGATCTCGGGATCCGTCCAGAGTCAGCCGCCCAAGATCGTGAACCATGCTGGAGTACTTTAAAAAAAAAAAAAAAACGCCCGTGACGGCAGCTTTGTCTTTTACTGCGGCTTTGACACTGTAAAAGGCAATTTTTTGTTTAACGTATTCCAGCATTGCTGGATGCACACTACGAGCCCCGCCCCCTCTCGACCACGCCCCTCGAGCACCGCCCCCCACTTAACTCCTCCCCCACCCCGGCCCTTGTGTTGTATGCAGGGGATGTCCATTTTAAGGGCTAGCAGCAGTGCTCCCTAGAGGCACCCACTCTTCTTGGCAGTGATTAGGGGGCACAGACTACACATTCTGAGTGCTGTTGGCATTGCCGCCCCAGCCAGTGATCCTACGTGTCAGTGATTAGGGGGACCACGCATGGCACTTATCGGGCGCACAGAGCAGAGAGAGCATGACAGCCCCGACACATTGGTGCCAGAGCAGGTTGTATAATGTGTAATGCCAGCGCAATGGATAGAAACCTCAGATTAATTGGCAAGGAAGCCCTGCAGGGGAAAATGTCATGGTGCCCCTCGGGGGCCTGTGTAGCAGCCGTCAGGTGCCCTCGCGGAAAGCCTGGCAGGATATCTCCATCTAGACGAGCGAGCAGCACTCGGGGAGGGACCGACCTACCGCTCACGAGGGCTTGGTGAGAGACTTGTGGGTCACAGGCCCTCGGGGAGAGGCCTGCACTGGCAAACGGCTTGCGAGAACAGAATGGGGGCAAAGGACTCGGTGAGATAACCGGGGGCGGCAAGGTCTGCGGGCGCTGGAGAACTTGCACCAAGCGCTCAGTGCTAGACTTACAGGCAGTATTTATAGCGCTTAGGCGTCAAGCGCTATACAATCCAGTACAAATACAAACACACATATAAAAATGACCTGAGAGTGAACTACAGAGCCACGTGCTGTGTGAGAGTGCTGTGGGGAACAAGGCTCCCTGCCAGACCAAAGGGTGAGGACAGTGAGGGTTGCTGAGATGCCTAAGGTCTACACAAGGCTTATTAAGTGCTCACTGACACATCACGTGGCTTCTAGATAGTAAGAATACGAATGATATATTTGATCATTTAGCTCTTCAAGCCGCATTCCTCCCAGTGTTCTTTCCTCAATTAAATATACTAAATTTTCAGCCTGCAAAGGTAGGAGGGGACTCATTGCGATCTCACCTCATCTGCTAGCAGACACACATTGAGAGCCTGTCCCATATCGAACACTGGACTATGACTGCCTCAAGTCACTGGTACCCAACGCATATTGGGAGCTCACCCCGTCACTAGGCCCTCCTGGTGCCCAGCACACATTGTTCCCTGGTAAGACCTGGCCCCCCCACACCTTTAAAGCTGTTCCTTGAGTGTCCTTGGCAGCTTTCACCCCCTGCAAGCAGCAGGATGGCACAAGGAACTCCAGTTGGGCCCCACAAACAGAATATCCGGCCCTATTGAAAGGGCCCAGTGTGCCGACTGTCAGAGACGGAAATGTGCCCTGACCCTGTGTTACTACTCTAACCCTAAGAGGTGGGTTTTTTTTTTTACTGGAAAATGAAAATAATATCAATATATATGTATAGGAAACCAAACCTTTTTTGTATAGTAAGATATAGGGCTAGATTGGGTTTTTCCTGCAGGGGGCCTCGTTCTAATTTTTAGCATGTCTCTGACAGACTTTGGTACCAGAACTTAAGTTAAGAAAGTGATAGGCCCTCATCCGCAGTGTTCGAAGTGAGCGGGAACGGTTGGGAGCTGTGTTCCACTACTTTTATTTTTTTCTGTTTTCCATTCCTCTACTTCTTTTGACCATATTCAACATTCCAAACAGAGGATGTGTCCATTCATGTCCCTGGGCAAGTGTAAAGTAAATGTATAAATGTATAAATGTAAAACAAATAAAATAAATAAATAAAGGTGTAATAGGAGATTAGGTAATAGTCACTTAGACTATTACAATGCCATGGCTGCAAAAAACGTGTCACATGTTGCACTAGGATCCTGCCTACCCTCTCCCCTGCCAAGACCATAGTTCCACTACTTTTTCAGTACACTTCTGCCACTGCTCGTCCGTCATATGCACTTGTGGAAGGCATGCATTTTGAGCTCAACCCTGGTAAGCCGCAGAATCCAACACAGATTGGGAGCTGGCCATTGATTGGACATGGTACGTGATACCCATCAGAGCTGGTGCCTGATGGGCCCTATTACTAGGAACACATTGTAAGCAGATCACGGATAGGCCCAGTACACCTGAATGCTGATCACTGATAGGCCGTTCCATGAGACCCACATTAAACGTCCTGGAACTAAGAGGAATCCCTCTTAGACCCCAATACTCAGCACATACTGACAGTTCCTACTTGATTGGCCATTATCTAAAACATATTGATGATTTATCTGGGCTAGATCCTGGCACACGGTGCCCAGCCTGATACCAGGTGCATCCTTGGTAGCATCTCGATACAGTACCATTGTAAGAATGCTGAGCAGGAGGTCCTTCTCACTGTCACCCCTTCTCAGTGTCATCTCACCTTCTTACCCGCAGGTTCCTTCATGGGGAGTACACAGTGGATGTGAGCATCAACGATTACCTGGACATCTACTGCCCGCATTACGAGGGAGCCCAGCTGCCCGACAGGATGGAGCGCTATATCCTCTACATGGTGAACTACGACGGGCACGCCACGTGCGATCACCGACAGAAGGGCTTCAAGCGCTGGGAGTGCAACCGGCCCGACTCACCCAATGGGCCACTCAAGTTCTCAGAGAAGTTCCAGCTCTTCACCCCCTTCTCACTCGGCTTTGAGTTTCGACCAGGGCACGAGTATTACTATATATGTGAGTACCTGTCTGTCGGTATGATCTTGTGTGACTACCTCTTTTATTGGAATATATCAATGCCATTAATGCTTATGAACCTCACTATGTCCCATTACCTTTTCACGTTTGTATGTATTCGCTTATGGCATCAACTTGCTGTGGTTGCAATAGGCTGCTTTACGGTTAAGGCTTTGAATGGGAGTATCAATTATTCAGAGGAGAGGATGGGTGTGTGTTGCGACATAAAACAACAATATATGGGCCGGGAGGCTAGCCCAGGGGAAATGTCTTTTTATCAGAAGAAGACAATGCAGAGCAACAGGATCTGGGTTGTTTGACCGTGGCAGAATTGTTAGCGGTGTAATTGACCGTAGTCAATTTCGTTGCGAATACAATTTTCCTGCAGCCAAACTCAAGAGATCTATGTCCCCCCCACCCAAAATATATCCCTCCATCCTCCCAACCTCTGAAACCCCCGCTCCCTAGGTTCAGTATTTTTTACCCTACTTGATCGAATCAAATCGATCAAATGGTACTGGATGAATTTGGTCAAATGTAACATTCGATCGATTTGATTCTATCAAATTGGGTAATACCGAGCAACAGAGATTCGAATCCCAGTCCCGCACTTAGAGACTGGACTCCAGTATTAAGGGCGTTACAAAAGTTTAATTAATTAAATGTAGCCCCAAAGGCCTTTTAGGATTTTGGGGCCGTTATATAGCATGGCCAGCCATTGAGGTGGCTTGGGTAGTCCCAAGACATGCGGGATTACTGACACATGGTGGGGCATTTCCATCGTATGATGTGCAGTTCTACAAAAGACTGTAGATGGTGGTGGTGGGTTCTGTTGAGTGGGTGTGGAAAGTGGTCTGTGAAGAGGAAGGTTCTCTCCAGCAAATCTCAAGTGAGGGAAAGGCTCAAGTGCCGGCGAGTTTTCAGTGTCAGGGCTGTGCAACGACTACCACATTTCTGTCAAAGTCCTGACGACATCCTGCGTACATGTGCGTTATAAATGCCATATCATATCATATCATATCATACAAAGTGACTTGCTCACCAGGCGCCTGCCAGCATTGTGTGTGCCCATTATAGGGTATGCCCATCAGAAGAAGGAAACAGGCATAGTGAATTAAGGGACTAGATTTATTGAAAGGCAAGACACTCCTGTGTACTGGCTCAGACTAGGCTACAGGACAATGGGGAACACCTCACTTCGCTTTTTCTATGTTGCCTGTTGCAATGCTGTGCTCTTGAATATGGCTCGGCAGCTGCCCGTACCTTCCCCGTCACCGGTGAACTTGCGCAGAGCAACATCTTCTCACCTTCAAAAACCTCATTTAGCAAAACGCCATCAGGCGGCTTCCTTCCATTTTCCGTGGAGCGTGACTGTAACGCATTCTCCTGAAAGCTGCAAAGTCCTCTGCCATTGCTAGAGCATTGTTCTTATCGGAGCGCAGCCCCCGGCTTGTGCTCAGACCGCCTTGGCTTTCTAGCTTCCACTGGCAGGAGTAGGTGTCCGAACTCCAGGACGAGCCCAGGCTGGATACATGTTTGGGTTGGCCGGCCAGCCGCCCATCAGAGTTGAATGGTCTCACTCTTGTAGTGGAGTTAATGCTAACCTTTTGCCATCCTGAGCCGATTTGATTAATCAATTGATTTGAGTTATTTATATCACGCAGAACCCCAGAAGGGTGACAAGCAAAATTAATTGCATCCGGGCGCTGGAGATATACATATAAGAAAAAAGAAACATGACAGAGGGATGGATTGATGTACAATTCCACGGTTGAGATTAGGAGAAAAGATAGGTGTTAAGGTTTCTCCTAAAGGCTAGCAACGAGGTCATATATCGGGTTTTATGTGATTTAATCGAATTACAAAAGAGCAAATCCATTTTTACCTAATAAAAACCCTTAATACAAAAGTATCGAATTTTGTTTTCGTTGTTTTTGCGGGTGTGCCATCCCAAACCCCCCTCTTTTAAAATATTTTTCCCCCCACCCCCAAAAGCACTAATCCCATTTCCAGCCCCAAATTCGATATTTCTTTTTAGGCGTTTTTTTATTAGGTCAAATTTCATTTGTTGTTTTCTATTCGACCAAATCACTGCATACCCATAGATCGAAGCCGGATCGGGAGATTGTTCCATAGAGCGGGTCCAGCAGCGGAAACCCGTCGATATCCGCGAGTTGTGTAACGAGAAGGGGGAATAGTTAACAGATGCAACTGGTTTCATTAAAGACAGCTAGCTGTTTCGTATAAACAACTGTTATCTTTTAAATACTGTGATGCTAAACCGTGTATAAGCTTAAAAACTAAGCAAAGTATCTAAAAAGTGATACAATAGCATCAGGGGAGTTGCTAGGTCTGGAAAAGACCCGGGGCTACGCTGATGTCGTAACTGTCGGGACTTGGGTCTAGCTAGCCTTTTGGTTGTAGCTCCTGAGATTCAATCCGGGGCTAAAACCAAAAGATCAGGGGCTATAACCTCCTTAGTCCCCCCCTAGCAATGCCTCTGAATAGCATACTGGGAGCCAGTTCAAAGATCGTCTGAGGTGGGGAAGAATTTAGGTACTTGAAAAAGAAGACAGATGGCAGCACTTTGAGTTATCCGAAGTCAATGTAAACGGTACTAGGGAGAGTCAAGGTGAGCGTTGACCAATGTTCCAACCACTATGGCATAGGAATCATAAGGAATGTAAGGTAGAGCACGCCTCAGTATTAATTGGTCAGAAAAAAAACGGATTTGACCACTTATTCATTTGTGATGTCAGCCTAAGTTCAGGGTCCCAGATGGTTCCAATGTGTTTGATTCTTAGCAAATGTGGTTGGAAGGCTAGACAGTGGAAGAGGCGTAGGCTGACGTGACAAGTCAGTTAATTAATATGTGTTTCTGTCCCAGGAGCATGGTCTCAGTTTTATTGCGCTTATGTTGGAGGTTGTTGTCGGTCAGAAAATGTTTAACCTCCACCAAACAGAACGGAAGTATTTCAAAATTCTCCCGGAGTCCAGACACTTTCAAGTAAAGCTGCGCTATCATCAGCATAATAATGAAATCCAACATTAAAATAGTGACTTAGGGACATCAAAAGAGAAGCTAAATGTTAACGAGAAGGAGTGACGGTAAAGAACCCTGTGGCACGCCGCAGGGAACAATGGAGTAAGTAGTGTCCGATTGTCACTATTTACATTCTCTTTGAAAGAAATCTATGAAACCATTTTAGTACGCGGCCGTCAGCCCCAATAGTGTCTGCCAGAAGGAATGAATGGTCTACTTTGTCAAAACATGGCAGACAAATCTAAATGACCGGCAGAGACAGATAGCCCTGGTCAGAATGGTATAATGGATCGTCCCATACGCAAACCAAGGCGGTTTCTGTTCCATGTTTGGGACTAAAATCTGATTGAAATTGATCCAGGATTGAATTGTGCTCTATGAAGTCTGTCAACTGTGTTTGCACTACCTTCTACAGAATCTTGGCCAACCAAAGTAGGCCAGCTACAGGACGATATTTGCCCAATTCTGTGGGTCCAAGAGAGGGTTGCTTGAGCAGGGGTGTGAGAGTAGTGGATTTGAAACCTGAAGGAACGGAGCCTTGCATAATAGGTCGATTTGTAAAGTGTAACATGTTGGGTCAAAGCCCCAAGGCGAGCTTCAGCTACAGCAGCCTGCAGTGCATCTAAGCTTGAACAGGTGGGTTGTGTTTCAAATCCTGTGGGACTTCTTTAAAAAATAAATGAGTAAGTACTTAGGAATCGGTCTAAGTTGAGACTTCACAGGGGCCAGATGATATTGTGTAGATTGAAGAGTTCGATGAATTTTCAAATCTTTTCCGTAAAAAAGTATTGCATTGATTTGCTAAATACGATGATGGTTCAAGTGCTGGATGGGAACAAGGGGAATTTATGAAAGTGTTAATCATTGAGAATATCTTATCATGTCAATTAGTGGCAGAATCAATTTGCTCGTGTACAAAGGTAGATTTAGCCCCCAAAATTGCTTATTAATAAGCAGTGAGTGCCTCACGCACTTCTAAAAGGAGCGAGATATCCCTCGTTTCCTCCATAGTTTTTCTTTTCTATGCTAGCATTGTTTGAGGGTCCGAGGTTCAGGGCAATCTCATAGGTTAGTAGATGATCTGCCTACTGCTTGCCTGGCATCTTGGAGGGTCTTTTTGATAAACTTATTTCCATGTTCAACTCGTCTTCTGACCTTTGGTTGCTAGAGGGCGTCTCTAGCGCTGAATTCCTCTGTTCTTCAAAAAAACAGGACATTTCCTTCCAAGTGAACTAAACATGGTGGGCAGCCTCGCTTGTGAAAAATGCCTGTCATCAGTTTGATGGTGATAGGCGGGGTATTATCACTAATGAAGTAAACCTTTATTTATTTTGATGCGTACACAGAATTGTGCCATACCGCTGATCGCGGGTATGTCGTTCAATGTGCCCATAAAATTGCGGGTCGCTTTTTTCCTTTGCCATGCCGGCCATTCAGCACTCATCACTGGCTCGCTCTGCGTGGTGCAACATTTGTCCACTTCGTGGCAGCTGGTGCCTGATGAGCTGCAGACCTTGACCTCCATGTCCATGGCTGGCCACAAGTATCTCTCTCTCTCTCAGGCATCTCTTGGTAAGGGTGTTGCTATGGCGATCATTATCAGCCATTACTATGATATGATATGATAGGTTATTTATACCACAGTTAATACCCAGAGGTTTCTAAGTGCAGACCCGGGAATCGAACCTGTGGTGCTGCGTATTGTCTTGCTTCCAAGGCAAGCACTGCCCCTGAGCTATCCTCCCATGAGCGCCACCTGTAACGAAACCAGTCACCTATTATAAAAAGAAACTATAAACTTGACTCTTTTAAGAGTTGAATCAGACCTTCCCAGCAAATCTTCCATCCAGGGAACAGGTTCTTCTCCGAAGGCCAATCCAGCTTTGTGCACAACTTTGTGGTTGTGAGCGTGTGGTCATTAGGAACTTGTTCCACCAACATCGCCTGGGTGATTCTTGCAGGCGAGGGCTATGTCTTTTTCCGAAGCCACAACAGACTCGTGCTTATCCCACTACATGTCTCTGGCTCCCGCGGAGGGCAATTGTGAAAGAGACAGTCACCATCTTTACTGCACCACGGTGGCATCTATTTTATGTCAACCAAAATTACAGGAATATCATTTTAAGACATGTCATTTTGGGGTATACATTTTTTTTTTTTTATGAAGATACACGCCTCACACAAACCAACAATACAGCAGTCAATGGCAGTTTGTACCAGTGTGCCATACCTAGTGCCGCCTCAGGCGAGGCACATTTCAATGCACGTCAGTACGTGGGGTGCGCGGCTTCAACATTAGACCAGCAGCGCTGGGCTCACTTGTTCACAGTAGCTGGATGCGGGCTCTGCGCCAGGAGGTATTTATTTATTTATGTAGTTATAAAGCGCCGAAAGCCTGTGGTAAGTCACACGAGGGCCCGGTATGTCCCGAGGTTACGAGCCCAAGCCGCAGAGGAATCCCTAATCCTTGTCCAGGTTACGCAACGTGGTCAGGGTTTCCAATCACGCACGGACACCGGGGGCCGGTGGGTCCTACTAATCCACCGTAATAAAATGCACTTCCTTGCCACTATCCTGCTAGTAGCTAGCAGCTTTCGGCACTGGGCCGGGGCCCCTAGGAGCCACCCACACATGCAATGATGTCCCCAGGATTAGGAGGTGGATTAGTGGTTTGCAGTCACAGGTGTGTGTGTGTGTGTGTGTGTGTGTGTGAGAGAGAGAGAGAGAGAGAGAGAGAGAGAGAGAGAGGGCTAGTCCTGGGCAAGCATCCCCCGCTCAGTGGTGGAGTAATGTTGCTCAGGATCTGTGAGGCATCAGTGAGTTAAACTCACAACAGGTTCCTCGGGCCAGCATGGGAGCATAATCCCCACCCCGGGCGAGATGCTCTGAAGCCGGTGCATTCATGGTGAGTTCCTGGGGCGCTTAGAATGTCACATTTGATCCCGTCAGTCGCTGTCTGGCACTCTTCAGGCCAGAAAACCACAACCTCCTTTTTGAACTCATCATGAAATGCTTACTCAGTTAAACCCATGAATCAGCAACGTTGACCCTTGTAAAGCAGGGCAGGTGCGTTCTTGATTGCCCCGGTAGTACACCAGCCTCAGAGAGTTCCTAACCCAGGACTTTGAGCTTTCATTGGTCAGCATCCCGTGTCATGCCACTGGCAGACATCGTTTGTGACAGGCTTTCAGGGGTCTCGCTATAGGCTTCTTCAGGTGAAGCGAGATGTCATCTCGGGAAAAGATAACACTGTGACGAGTGGCTGGAACACCGAGGCGCCAGACGTGTGACCGAAAGGCATCATCATTTACCGAAATATGCCACCGGGCGTCCCAAATGCTGCCAGGCCCTTTGAGTGAGTTGGAGCTCAGGGAAGAACTTAGCATTGTTATGAAACAGGTCCAATTCTGTGGCAGTTGGAACGGAAAAACTGTAAACGCATTTGCGTTGAGGCTGTTCAGATCGATGCCAAGGCGAAGACTCTTACAATTAGCTTTACAGTTGAGAGCGTCATGATTTTAACTGCTCATACATCTGGTCTTCACTGAGTTGTGCAAGAGTTCTGTTAACCCAGGGTTCTGCGACCTGCAGCTATCCAGCTGTTTTGGACTACGATTCCTATTATCGATCTCCATTGACTATGCTGGCTAGGGATGATGGTAGTTGTAGTTCAAAACATCTAGAGAGCCAAAGATTGTGGACCACTGAGTTAACTCCTTGCGAGCAGTAACAGGGCAATGGGCAAACGTTATGCCTGGTTGAGGTAGCGCCCTGATGCAGAAGTGCTATTGGACTCCTTTATGATGCAAGCACTCTCAGCGACTATGGACGCACACTTCTTCACTGAGGTGAATACACTAAGGCCCTTAACTGAGGAGGACACAGAAGAGATTTCTTTGGACCGTGTTACGAGTTGGGTGGACATTTAAGCAGTAATACCGCAAGTGGTAAATGTCACCTCCGCAGGTATTATTTATGCAGCTCCATCTATTAACAGTTTTCCACTAATGGAGCTTGTTCAGAAATACCACTTCTGCCAGTGGTAACCTTACATTGCATGTTATTTTGCCTTTTTTTCTACACATTCCACCTTCACAGGCTAATTACAAAAAATCCATCCTTAATTATAAAAAACTCATCACAGAAGCAAAGGCCACACATTACAATGCAAGAATAGTGAATGCTCAATCTAATACAGGGGAGCTTTTTAAAATCCTAGCAGAATTCCAAAGTCAGCCCCCAATCACTCACAACATTATCAAGGACCATAAATGGTGTCAGAGTATTCATGAAGCTTTTTCACTCAAGATTGACTTCTCACAAGGAAAAATAAAAAAAGCCCTAGGTAATGTAACATTCTACGCAAAACCTCACTGACACCACCTCGCCCAGCAACTCTGAAAACGATATTCCTCAATTCTCCTTTAAACACTATACTGAAGAAGAATTATTTAAAATCATAAAAGACCTCAAAGACACGTCCTGTCCTGCGATGACTGTCCCACAAGCACTCTTAAAGAGTCTCTAGAAACTCTGGTTCCATGGATCACTAAACTGGTTAATCTCTCTTTTGATGAGGGTCTGGTGCCGGAACTTTTAAAGTCGGCATGGATCACACCTTGTTGAAAAAGGAGAACCTCGATCCAGCGAATAACGACAATTACAGGCCTATTACCAACGTGCCTTATGTTCTTAAATAATCGATAAATTGGCCTACTTACAGCTACAGGCCCATGTCGAAAATATAATATCCTGGGCACCCTCAGTCGGGCTATAGGGCACGTCACGGACTGAGACAGCTATGCTAGATCTCAAATCTACCTTAGCTAGCATAGCTGATAATAATCAAGCTGCCCTGCTCATGTTACTTGACCTCTCCGCAGCCTTTGACCTAGTTGATCACAGCTACTGGTGTCAAGGCTCGAAGAGGTCGCCAAGTGCTCCGCAAATGCATCCAGATGGATTGCCTCCTTTCTGGGTCCCAGAATGGTGAGAGTTTGCGTGGGCGATAGCCAATCTGCTCAATTTCTCAGACATGCGGAGTTCCGCAGGGCTCCTGTCTTTCGCCATTGCTCTTCAATCTTTATATTCGTCCCCTTCTTGACCTCTTAAACAAACTAGGCGTACAATATACGAACTACGCCGATGACACTCAGGTGGTTATACAGCTGAGTGGCTTATATAGCAGCGATTCTGCAACCATCAACAAAATATACAAAGCTATACAAGATTGGATGGCCTGCAACTCTCTTGCCCTTAATGATAAAAAAACTGAAATCCTCATCGTGGCATCTAAAAACATTAGGGCAAAACTAGATCCTGACTATGCTAGCTTCCATATTGTTGACAACACCATTCTCGTCCAGAAGAAGGTCAAGACTTTGGGAGTTGTTCTCGACAAAGATCTGTCAATGAAATTTCACGTTTCCAGCATTAAATCAAGCTGTGGTCTCATAAATAAGAGAATAGGGTACATTCGCCCATTCATATCACAAGAGAACTGCGCTCTTCTTTCCACCGCACTAATTAATTCTAGACTGGATTACTGTAACAGCCTCCTTGCGGGCACCACAGCTCTCAATATCCAATCATTACAAGTGGCTCAGAACAATGCTGTGCGCAATATTTTCATTCAGTCCCGTCGCACACACATTTCCAATTTCAGGAAAAAACTTCATTGGCTCCCTGTCAAACATCGGATAACCCATAAGATATTAACCACAACCCATAAATGCCTTAGTCTCAGCAGTCCCACCTACATGTCAGACCGCATAAGCATTAATGTTAATGTTAATGTTAATGTTAAAGGTAATTTGTACCGCGCACTATCACCACCGAAGTGGTCCCCTGGCGCTCTGGCGGCTCTGAAAAGGGGAGGGGAGGAGGTGGGTTAGTAGGAATAAGCTGGAAAAGTGCAAGAGAGCAGTGATGTGCTGTTGGCAGCCTCAGCCCGGTGGGTCCGTCGGCTGGGCTTGGGGTGTTTTATGGTCCGTAGTCGTCGTGTGCTGTTGTGCAAGTCTATGTGTGGTTTGTTTTGTTGTTGCATTGTTGTGAAGTTTGTGCGGATTGCTGCGTTTAAGGCTTGTGGTTGTGTTTGGTTGTAGTTTGAGAGGTGTATGCAGAGGGATGGAATTGTTAGTTGGTTGGTTAGTTGGCAATGCTGTCCTTGCAATTGTGGGATTCCATCTAGGTCCGGTACATGCTAACAGTCACATTTCTATCTAGATGCCGCGCAAGCTAGGTTCATAATTCTAAGTGTGGTGCATGCTAAGAGTCACATATGCTAATAGTCACATTTCTGAAATTCTATCTAGGTGTGGTATTTGCTAACAATCATATTTCTATTTACATGCAACGCGGGCTAAGTTTGAGAATTCCGTCTAAGTGTGGCACATGCCAACAATCATGTTACTGCCTAGACTTGGCTCAAACTAAGTTTGAGAATTCCATCTAGGTGTGGCATGTGCTAACAATCACATTTCTGGAATTCCGTCTAATTGTGGCCCATGCCAACAATCATGTTACTGTCTAGATTTGGCGCAAACTAAGTTTGAGAATTCCATCTAGGTGTGGCATATGCTAACAATCACACTTCTGAAATCCCATCTAAGTGTGGCGTGTGCTCACAGTCTCATTTCTGTCTAGATTTGGCGCAGACTAAACTTGAGAAATCCCATCTAAGTGTGGCATATGCTAACAATCGCATTTCTGAAATTCCATCTAAGTGTGGCATATGCTAACAATCACATTTCTGAAATTCCATCTAAGTGTGGCATATGCTAACAATCACATTTCTGAAATTCCATCTAAGTGTGGCATATGCTAACAATCACATTTCTGAAATTCCATCTAAGTGTGGCATATGCCAACAATCATGTTACTGCCTAGATTTGGCGCAAACTAAGTTTGAGAATTCCATCTAGGTGTGGCATATGCTAACAATCACATTTCTGAAATTCCATCTAAGTGTGGCATATGCTAACAATCACATTTCTGAAATTCCATCTAAGTGTGGCATATGCTAACAATCACATTTCTGAAATTCCATCTAAGTGTGGCATATGCCAACAATCACATTTCTGAAATTCCATCTAGGTGTGGCATATGCCAACAATCATGTTACTGCCTAGATTTGGCGCAAACTAAGTTTGAGAATTCCATCCAGGTGTGGCACACGCTAACAATCACATGTCTGAAATCCCATCTAAGTGTGGCGTGTGCTCACAGTCTCATTTCAGTCTAGATTTGGCGCAGACTAAACTTGAGAAATCCCATCTAAGTGTGGCACATGCCAACCATCGTATCTCTATCTAGATGCGACGCACGCTCAGCCCGAGGATTCCACGCAAGTGTGGCACATGCTAACAATCACATATGGCGCTTCTATCTAAGAGTGGACATGCTAACATTTAAGTTCTATAAAGAGTGGATGTGTTAACTATCACAATTATATAAAGAGTGGACATGTAAGTATTATGGCAGTCTATGTTCTTGGTAGGTAAGATAGAGTGGCAGGGGCTTTCTGGAGTAGAGCGATTGCTCCACTCCCCACCCATACCACACTCACGGTTTTTGCTGGTGTCTGTTGGCTGCTGGCTTCCTTGGCATCCCCTGCGGACACCTGCAGACACATCTTGTAGCCGCCGATGTTGGAGCCGCCCTTGGCCCCGGGGCCCTTCGCCGCGGGGGCTGCCGGGCAGAGGGCTGCCGTGGGAGGGTTCATGATATGGGCCAGGATACCAATCGTGGTGCAGGGGGAGGGTTGGGAGGCGGGATTGGGCTGGGGAAGGGGGGTGGAAGGAGGAAGGGAGCTGCAGCGCCGAGTGCGCAAACGTTTCCATTTTAAATACTTTTACAGTGTTTGGAAGCGTTGTGGGGCATCTGGGGGTACACTCACCTCAGCCAGGTCTTTTTTGGAGTGAAGGTGCTGGCGAGGACGCCACGCACCGGGAGTTTGTTTCCCTTTTTTTTTTTTTATAAAAATGGGCCAGGGCACCAATCGTGGTGCAGGGGGGAGGGTTGGGAGGCGGGATTGGGCTGGGGAAGGGGGGTGGAAGGAGGAAGGGAGCTGCAGCGCCGAGTGCGCAAACGTTTCCATTTTAAACACTTTTACAGTGTTTGGAAGCGTTGTGGGGCATCTGGGGGTACACTCACCTCAGCCAGGTCTTTTTTGGAGTGAAGGTGCTGGCGAGGACGCCACGCACCGGGAGTTTGTTTCCTTTTTTTTTTTTTTTTTTTTAGCCTTTAGCCAAACGTCAGGAACCTTCGGTGATCCTCGGCTATTATTTTCAAACAGCCAAAAACCAGGACAGCTAAATTTGGAGGTACTACTCTTGACGCACAGGGACCCCTACTATGGAATAAACTTCCAGCCCAGATGCAGCAGATACAGAACTACACCGTATTCAAACGCGCCGTAAAAACACACTTTTTCAACATGGAATAATTTCTTTGACTTATCTCCTTCTCTGCTCTATACTGGTTACTCTATATGTTTGTCTGTCCTGTTAAGTTTCTATGTGCGCCCTGAGGCCTACGGGCATGTTGGCGCGTTACAAGAATTAAAATAAATAAATAGATAAATAAAATTCAATGTAAAGGTGGGAATGGATAATGTGCGTTAGTGGTTCATACATTTACTGTACATTTTCTAATGAAGAAACGGGTCAATGCTGCCCCTTTTGTACAGTGCATAATGGGTAAGGTGGTCAGAGGGAGGCATCAGAGTCACCTGTTCACCCCCTTACTATAATCCAAACACATTACTGCTCACCTTTTCACCCCTTACCATAATCCACACACATTCCTATTCACATTCTCACCCCTTACTATAATCCAAATACATTCCTACTCACCTTTTCACCCCTTTATTATAATCCAAACACATTACTACTCACCTTTTAACCCCCTTACTTGAATCCAAATACATTCCCTTCTTCACAGTAAGAAAATGTATATTCTTTTGGGCCATTTCTGAATTTTTTCTACACCTTTTAAATGGAGGTAGAAATAGGTCGTCGTTAACTGAAAGTCCACCTTGAAATACCACGACCAATATCCCCTCAGGGTACTGCAAGAGGTATTTCACCCAACCCTGAATCGGGTAGATGATAAGTCTGGCAGTATTTGGGAAATACCATTGGTTTTACCATTATTATTATTTACCACCCTTTGTTTACTTACAGCCCTTTGTATAATTACATGCAGCAAGTGCAATAATTGTGCCACCCACTTGTTCCATGCATCCTCTGCTTTTGCCTCCTCACGCATACGTTGGCGTCTTTGCGGGTACATCACACGTTGCACAGGGGCACAGGGTTGTGAGGGGAGATGACGTATGGATGGAAGTGAATTCAACTGGCTCTTGTGATGTAAATTGGATAGTTTATGCATCTTTAAGTGGCTCACCAGAATACCTAGTGCCTCCTCTATCAATTGTCTAATTTAGCTCCTGTGCCTGATTCCATCATGGCGACCGTCTTATGCTCAAGCTTTTTCAATGCCTGTTCCAAATATAGCCACTTCCCTGCCCACTGCTGTGCTTTACGCCTTTGCTTCCCTCCGCTTACCGACCTACTACGTTTCTTCATTTTGTGCTGTCCTCCACCCACTTGTGCTCCTTTCTCAGCTCTCAAGCTCTGCATTGCGTGAAGCAGCCACCTGGGGACAGATTATCAAAGATTTGCACTGGTGCAAAAAAGTGGAGCAAATTAATTTGGCACCAATTTTGCTTCTCTGATAATAGTCAATGGAGCAAACAGGTGTAGAAACGACCAAGAAAATGGCCGGTGGGAAACTGAAAACGTAGTCCGTTTTCCCTTTCCATGGTGGCCATCGGAAGCGGACGCACTGGAAACAGAAGTGTTCCCAGAGCGTCCGCTCCCGAAAAAAAAGGAGAAGAATGTAAGTGGGGTTGGTTGGGAGGGAGAAAGGGAGGGAGGGAAAAAAAAACTTACCTGCGTCCCCAGCGGGGGACGATGGAAGCCTCCACCCGTGCAGAGCCGCGGAACGGTGATGGCCCTTCTCCGAGCCTCCACACGGCTAGAGGCTGCCATCGCCCCCCACCGGGAACAAAGGAGCAAGAAGGTAAGTGGGATGGGGAGGGCAGGTAGGAGGGAGGAAAGGGGAAGGGACAACAAAAACAAAAAAAAGCCTTCACTGAGTCCCCAGCGGGGGGGGGGGCGAAGGCAGCCTCTCAAGCGTGGGGAGGCTCGGAGCAGGGATGGCCCCGTTTCGAGCCTCCTCATTGGCTGAGGGGCTGCCACGCCCCCCACCGGGGACAAGGGCCGTGGAATCCCAGCCGAGGGATTCCCGGCTGGGTAATGCCTCGGCGAGGGCCAATCAGAATGTTTGTTTCATTCTGATTGCGCCCTCTCCGTGTACTAATCAGTATTATCTAAAAATGTTTTCACCGGGGAAATTGGAGCAGGCTGTTTTATTTGCTTGTTTGCTGCTTAATATGAAAGGAAATGTAGTAGACACCTTTTGTTGTATGCTATGCAGCTTATTTAGTGCAAAAAAACACCTGATTAATGTCTGCCCTAGTGCAAACGTTTTTAGATATGGATTGTGACAAAATCTTCTGCTCCATTTTGCATTATCAAAGTATTTCATCACTTTTTAGCACCAGTGTAATCTTTGATAATCTAGCCCCAGAGCCATGCATTATATTATGGAGGCTGCACCCCTGCTCTGCGATTGCGACCAGTGGGGCTACACACACCACTGCGTGCAGCTTCAAGAGACCTCTGAGAGGCCCAAGAGAACTGTACCAGCTTCACCTACTGTAAAGACCGGAGGGGGGTAGTCTGTACTCCTGCTCTCTTTATGGTAGAGAAGAGGCACAGAGGACCCCTGCCAAGATTCTCTATTATTGGTACGTGGTCGAGCAATCAAGGCATAGCTCCTCAGGAGGTGACTGTCTACAAAACCATTATATTAAAAAAAGACAGTCACAAGGGGACTGGTTCTTAAGTACAGTGTAGTCCCCCAAGCCCCCACAAAGGAATGTCCATACACTGTATTAGTTAAAACACAGTCTTTGTTTTAACACACAGTCTTTATCTAATTAATGTTCAAGGTTATGTACACTATCAAAACAACTCACTTTGTGCTCCGAAAATCAACAATGGTAAATATATACAGTTCTAAAGTGGTACCACAAACGTTAACAGATCTCATTAAAGTGCATACGGTCAGGATGACACACAGATCGAATAAAGGGAAACCAGCAGTAGAGAGAGGAAGGAAAGCAAGATGGTTGAACAATTGGCAGACTACTGGTCCCGCTACCTAGACACAGTTCTGTGTGGAGATCCCCCCACCTGGGCAACCTGTAGAATAAAGATACAAGCCCAGTCCATATATTGTTCTCAATAGCCTTCCCGATAGTTCTGCAACCCCAAAGTACCTGGCGTTGTAGCGTTCCTCGTCAGGGAATCGACAGCCCTTCTTGAGTGACCTCCCTTTAAGGCAGGAGTCACGGGTCGTCGAACGTCCGAAGGAGAACAGGTCGAGCTACGACAGTGAAGTGGCAGCTTCGTTCCTTGCGGTGCTCATTGACGGGGAAGCGTAAACGTCCTGGAAGGAAGAGGCGTGCGGGGCACCTCGGTGTCGATAGTTCTGGACCGCAGAGTTTGAAGAACTGTGGCCCAGCACGGGCATCGAGTCATTGGTGTCTTTGCGGTCTTTGGGTGGCGGGAAACCCACCGGTCGATGCTCCTCGGCGCGTCGGTGGTCAGGCCTTCTCCAGCAGGATACAGCGGCGACGATGCGGACGAGAGCGTCCTTGGATTCGAAAGTTCTTAGGCAAACGGGAGCACGGCGGCTCAAGTCGGCGACGGCGGTCGTCGACAGTGATGGACAACAGTCCGGGCGCTTCTCCTTGGAGTTCTGCAGCAGTCCCTGTATCGCGTCGCAGCCTGTCGAAGGTCTGTCTACCAGGGAGCTTTGGCAAAAATCAGCTGGTGTACGATGGTCCCTCGTAGCTCGGTAAAAGGGCGCCTTACCAGGTCCTCTCTGGGTCAGTCCTTGGAGACACAGCAGCTTTCAGATTGTGAAGGAGAGCAACAGCAATTCTTCTCGTCCAGTAGGGCTTCAAGGTCAAGCTTCAGTTACTCCAGTTACTCGTCGTAGTGGACTTCATCTTCTGAACACGATTCTTAGCAGTGAGAGGTCCCCAGATATACTGTTGATCTCCCATTCATTCCGCTGGGTCACACTAAAGCATCCAATCATGACTAAGGGCATTCAGGCAGGCAGGGTGCCAATCAGGCACCCAGTGCATTCAGGCCATTCACTTCTCTCCAGACACTCATAACAAGTTATGTGTATTGGGACAAGTACCGAGCCATTCAACACTCCACACTGCATTCATACCGGTTTCAGGCAGGGCTGTCTCAGTCATTGTGTCAAACACCAGATACTAGACACCCACAACATAGAATGCGTATTTCTCACACACTCCATTCACCCAGGTCCCACCCACAGACGTACCCACAACATACGGTCGTTGAGAAGGCTCCAGCCAGTCTGGTCAGCACTTCCCCACACTACCACATATGGAACTTCCACCCAACAGCCAGTCAGGGGGAAGGGACAGAGGCAGGGCTTCCCGGGACTTCGGAAAGATCCGAAGGAATCTGATGGAAGGCAAGAGTCCATGGGGGCCATTTTGTCTCCATCTGGAATCTACCGATTCCAATGACAGGGCCTGGGGCCTGGGCCTCCCAAAATGGAGGACGCTCAGGGCACCAGTAATTTCAGCACGGAGCTGCCACCAGCCCGTACCCTGCTCTGTGGGTCACACACAGGTGCCCAAAAACATACACTAGGGGCACAAGGTTGTACCCCTACCCATGGGTGCCATAAGGGTATCCCATGGGTCTGTTCACCAAATCAAAACAGAGAGCTGCACCGCCAGGAGTCCCACATGAACTCCTGCGCAAATAACACGACAGAACACATGATAAAAAGCAGTAATGGACAAGGATACGGGGGCCCTGTCCCTCCGATGCATTTCCAGCATCACATCTACGAAGAAGCCTAGTCCACCACAGCAGAGGATTGTAGAAAGCAGACCTCCGGGATCCTTCAAGTATCTCCCTGCCTCCCCAACCGTGGTCACCAGCCCTACAGATAAGGGGAGTTTCTGTCACTTTTACACCCTAAAGTAAGAAAATACTTCAACAAATGAGAAAATGGGAGTAAAAATACTTCAAACAAAAAATCGTAAACTGACATATAGGGCCCGATTCATGGCAATATTTGCATGTACAATTGGGGATTTGAGCGCCATTCTGTGCGCAAATCCCTGTTTGACAAATGAGGATATGCGCAAAACCCCGTTTTACAAACAAATAATTCCATGAATCAGGGCTTTAAGGCGTCTGTCCCCCAGCTTTCACCCACGCAGTTTCATGGCTATGTTTGGGCTAGTAATACACACAGTGCCACAGGAAGAAACTGCTGTTATTACTGTCTAATCTGAATAGGCAAAAATGTGTCTTTCAATAATTATGAAAAATTAGGTGCAAAAATTATTGATTACGAAAATATTTCTGCTTTACAGTTAAAATATATTTTTACTCACTTTTAAAATGCTCGCATTAGAAATGGTACTTACTATTTGGCTCCTAAAAATAATTTTACACCCAACTTTAAAAAATAACGAGTGAAATACTTGCACTTCAAAATCTTATCTGGAGCGCTGGGTGTATTGCCAACTGGATCCATGTAATAACTGCACGGCCCAAAATCCTGCATACGGATATTCTGAATGGAGCCGCGCAGTAAAACGATCGTACATCTATGTGTTTCTGCCCCAATCCCTTCCATCTGACTGCGGGGAACACCCCTGCAACTCCTGAACCCATTTTACTGTACAAGGCCTAAAAAGACCGGATCACATCATCTCTCTAGTGAGACGTGAAGCTCACTGGCTGCCCATCGCGGCACGTATTGAGTTTATAATCCTCTCAATCACCCACTGCTGCATCGACAATACTGCACCCACTTACCTCACTGTGCACATCCACAAAAAACACAATCCCAGCAGCCTGAGATCCTCCTCTTCCTCCTCCCTTACGATGCCCAGATTCACCAGACAAAGAGCGGGAGGAGCCGGCTTCACCTTTATTGCTCCCACTCTTTGGAATGCTCTCCCTCCATCTATCAAAGACAAGCCTTCTTGTCTGATCGTCTGTAAAAAACTCAACACATTCCGTTCAACAAATACGCCTAACTGTATCCTACTTACCATTACTGCTGCAACCTTACTCATTATGTAACCCAGCAACTGTTCTATTATCTACTGTATTGTTCTTACCAATGTATAATGTAACCCAGCAACTCTTCTACTTCAACTGTCTTTTTCCAACCAATGTAACCTAGCGCCGTGATAACTTGGGGTTTGGGCGCTATCAACGTATGAAATAAATTAATAAAAGTGGAGTGCAGTAAATGTGCATCAGCATTCTTTTTGTTGGTGCAATAATGGTGCAATACCACACCAACGTATTCCCTTTACTGGAAGCCATGAGCGTAGGTGAGCCACAGCATTCCTACCTGTTTACATCTGTTCACTGCAGGATTTCTCCAAAGGTGGGCGTGTTGCCAGACAGCCTGACCGAGCCTCTGCTCATTATTTGTATAAGTGCATTACTCGATCCTTACATTTTTTACTTATAATGTTCTTCATAGTATTTGTTAGTTATATTCCCTATCACCTCTTACAGAGTTAAGCCTTGAGCGTGGGTTTGCTACTCCAAAGCAGGCCAATGGTATTTCCCAGACAACGTTCTACACCTCTATCTAAGCCGACCTTCTGTAAGAGCTTAGGAAGAGCATCAGAAGCCTCCATTGTATCTCCCACTTCCGGTAAGTGACTTCCTCAAGTGAAAGAGTCAAGACTCTTTGCAGGGCTACAATATCAGCTGGTAATTGAATAATATGATATGGCATTTATAACGCGCCTGTACACAAGGGTTTCTAGGCGCGACAAGACAAAGGGAGGGAAGACAGAGGGAGGACTAAATAATGATTTTACTAGGCCTTGTGTCATTCAGATCGTGCAAGTGCAGGGGAGCGTGGAGGGGAGAAGTGCCAAAGGGGCAGGGGGGAGGAGACAAAGTCCAAGGCAGAAGCTAGAACCCCTTGGTAATAATAAACGCGGACTGGCTCCCAAGGAGCTGTACAATGAGGGAGGCCTCCCGAATTGCCAAAAATACAAGAAATCCCATCTTGGGCCGAGCATCACAATGTTACAAGGAAGTGTGGGGAGACGATGAGTGTACCCCAGAGGTGGCACCTCCTGATAGCAGTGTGGAACAGTAGATCAAGACAGATGACTTTCAAGGGGATGCCCATAGACTGGTTCAGCCTAGAACACCAGGAAATGTCTCAGCATATGTCTTCCCTATGGCTTTGGCGCAACACGATATACAAATACAAATGCAATATGAAAATAAAACACAAATACCAGGACAGTAAAAAATCAGTCCAAACGGAAACAATGAGATTCACCCAGGAAATATAGAGGCAGTCTGACCTTAAAGCACAACGGGCACCTGAAAAGTGTCTGAGTGAATGAAGAATAGCCTTGGAGAAGACAATGTCCCAGGAGCTAAGTATGGACACATCAGAGCTCTGGGCCTGAAAGAGAAATCCCCCCAACCACCTGTTAGACCACAGTCTAGGAATCCTGCCCATGTACTCACAGCTAGGTCTGCACCAAAGTACTGAAGAAGGCACTAAGACTTCAGCTGAAACCAGTGTCAACACCCGTAACCTGTTTCAGCGTACAGGGCACAAAGATTATTTCAGAAAATACCTTCAAAATAAGTAACTGGGGAATGGTCCCGTCCTGAGTGTGCGACAGAACTAAGGGGTAAAGAGCCAATCAGCCTCTCGCAGCAATAATTCTGCTCCCTTCAGAGAACCTCTGGCAGCTGTTATTGTCTGGTCCTCACCCATAAGGAAGGAGACCCAATTTGTTTGGGGCGCTCTGCGGAAGAAATGTAAGCCAGTTTGGCCAAATATAAGGCTGTGGCCAGAGTCCTTGCAAAAAGACAAAAAGGCCTGCATCAGGGCTCCATAAATTGCAGTAGAGTAGCTGCTTTTAGGGGGTACAAAGCTCCCCAGGCTAGGTGTGCAGCTACCTATGATGTTCTTAGTAATAGTAGCTTGTTAGGTAGACCTGTCATTTTGTCCCTTTTAGTAAGCGGCCATCAGCAGAAGCTGCTCTAGAAAGGAGCGGATGGTGGTTGGCTGTAGGATGGCTGCTGTATGCCATAGTGCAGTTGTAAGGATTACACATGGAGGCGGAAGACGCGGGACCAAAAGTCAAGGCAAGACCCGGGGCAGGAGTCAGGGCAGAACTGGAGGCAGGGAGCAGATGGGAAGCAGGAGCAGAGCTGTACTGGGGCAGCAGTAATGACAGGAGCTGGAACTAAAGTGTGAGCCATGGCAGGAGCTGAGGCAGAAATTGGGGCAGGAGCAGTAACAGGAGCCGGAGTAGCGGTCAGTGGCAGGCATCCATAATGGCAGGAGCTGAGGCAGAACTCGGTGGAGGAACAGTGGCTGTAGCAAGACCTGATGCAGGAACTAGGCCAGGGGTAGTGGCAGGAGCTGAGGTAGACATAGTGCCAGGAGCTGGAGCTTAAGCATGAACCGCAGCAGGAGTAATGGCAGGAGCTGTGGCAGGACTCGGTGCAGGAATAGTGGCGGGAGCAAATTCTGAAGCAGGGTTAGTGGCCGATTAGTGGCAGGTGCTGGAGCTGAAGCATAAGCCACAGCAGAAGTAATGGCAGGAGCTGAAGCGGGAATCAGGGCAGGAATAGTGGCTGGAGCAAGTTTTGAAGCAGGATAAGTGGCAGGATTAGTGGCAGGTGCTGGAGCTGAAGCATGAGCCACAGCAGGAGTAATGGCAGGAGCTGAGGCAGATATAGTGGATGGAGCTGAAGCATGAGCCACAGCAGGAATAATGGCAGGTGCTGAGGCAGGACTCGCTGCAGGAATAGTGGCTGGAGCAAGTTTTGAAGCAGGATAAGTGGCAGGATTAGTGGCAGGTGCTGGAGCTGAAGCATGAGCCACAGCAGAAGTAATGGCAGGAGCTGAAGCGGGAATCAGGGCAGGAATAGTGCTGGAGCAGGTTTTGAAGCAGGATAAGTGGCAGGATTAGTGGCAGGTGCTGGAGCTGAAGCATGAGCCACAGCAGGAATAATGGCAGGAGCTGTGGCAGGACTCGGTGCAGGAATAGTGGCGGGAGCAAGTTTTGAAGCAGGATAAGTGGCAGGATTAGTGGCAGGTGCTGGAGCTGAAGCATGAGCCACAGCAGAAGTAATGGCAGGAGCTGAAGCGGGAATCAGGGCAGGAATAGTGGCTGGAGCAGGTTTTGAAGCAGGATAAGTGGCAGGATTAGTGGCAGGTGCTGGAGCTGAAGCATGAGCCACAGCAGGAATAATGGCAGGAGCTGTGGCAGGACTCGGTGCAGGAATAGTGGCTGGAGCAAGTTTTGAAGCAGGATAAGTGGCAGGATTAGTGGCAGGTGCTGGAGCTGAAGCATGAGCCACAGCAGGAGTAATGGCAGGGGCTGTGGCAGGACTCGGTGCAGGAATAGTGGTGGGAGCAAATTCTGAAGCAGGGTTAGTGGCCGATTAGTGGCAGGTGCTGGAGCTGAAGCATGAGCCACAGCAGGAATAATGGCAGGTGCTGAGGCAGATATAGTGGATGGAGCTGACGGATGAGCCACAGCAGGAGTAATGGCAGGTGCTGAGGCAGATATAGTGGATGGAGCTGAAGCATGAGCCACAGCAGGAGTAATGGCAGGTGCTGAGGCAGATATAGTGGATGGAGCTGACGCATGAGCCACAGCAGGAGTAATGGCAGGTGCTGAGGCAGATATAGTGGATGGAGCTGAAGCATGAGCCACAGCAGGAGTAATGGCAGGTGCTGAGGCAGGACTCGCTGCAGGAATAGTGGTTGGAGCAAGTTTTGAAGCAGGATAAGTGGCAGGATTAGTGGCAGGTGCTGGAGCTGAAGCATGAGCCACAGCAGGAGTAATGGCAGGGGCTGTGGCAGGACTCGGTGCAGGAATAGTGGTTGGAGCAAGTTTTGAAGCAGGATAAGTGGCAGGATTAGTGGCAGGTGCTGGAGCTGAAGCATGAGCCACAGCAGAAGTAATGGCAGGAGCTGAGGCGGGAATCAGGGCAGGAATAGTGGCTGGAGCAAGTTTTGAAGCAGGATAAGTGGCAGGATTAGTGGCAGGTGCTGGAGCTGAAGCATGAGCCACAGCAGGAGTAATGGCAGGAGCTGAGGCAGATATAGTGGATGGAGCTGAAGCATGAGCCACAGCAGGAATAATGGCAGGTGCTGAGGCAGGACTCGCTGCAGGAATAGTGGCGGGAGCAAGATCTGAAGCAGGAGCCAGGACGGGTTTAGTGGCAGGAGCAGAGGTAGGAGTCGGGGCAGGAGCCAGGCCTAAGCAGCCCTGTAGGGCATTAGGGCAAGGCCCGAATTTCAGGCCCAACATGCTAGTGAGGGTCCGTTATTGGGCCAAAGTGGACCAGTTACATGAGTTACTTTGCTGTACGGCTGGTAGTTTTGACAAGTGGTACCAAACAAATATTCTTTAAAATGCAGCCCATTTTACCAAAAAACTCCCCCTTGAGTCCGACTCATATGGTCTGTTACAAAAGGAATGCATTGCCTTTTATGACTGTAGGAGAGTTTTTCCCTGGTTCCTGAGACAGGTTTATGGCCTAACCCTGGCTGGAGCCAGAGTGGTGGCCCAAGACAGGTCTGAAGCAGGAGCCCGGGCAGGAGTAATGGCAGGAGCTGGGCCTGGAGTCGGGCAGCATTAGTGGAAGCTGGAGCAGAGATGAGGCTCGTGGCAGGATTAGTGGCAGGGACTGAGGCAGGGGTTGGGCTGAGATTAGTGTGGGGAGCTGTGGCAGAGGCAAGCGTTGTGGCAGGTGCTTTGACTGTAACCGCTTCTGAAACAGGAGTCAGACCAGGAGCAGTGGCAGAAACGGAAGCACAAGCCAGAGCAGCTGTGGCGGCAGAAGCTGAGCCATAATCTGAGGAGCCCAGAGCCATCCTGACCCGTTACCTTTGGTGTTGCGGTAAAGAAATGACTGGAGGCGTGATGTTGTGGTTGGCAATAAAAGGCTGTGGTTTTTTATTGCAAACAGTGATATCATAAAACAATTGGTTACATTTATTTTTCCAAACAAACGCAATGATAAACAATGCCGCCAACTTCTTCCCACGACTTTGTGGGCACCGTTTGTTGCCCTGTTTTCCCGCTCTTCTTATTTCAGTTAGGGTGGGTGGGTTTTGGGAAAAAAAGAAGAGTCTTCTGCATTCGCAGATGACTTTCGGTGCTCCGTGCAGAGTACCAAAGAGAACTGGCTTTCCCTCAGCCAGGTCTCTCATTATATTTGCCTCTGCACTGCCTGCAGGCATGCATATTGCCAAGGGCTTCCTGCCCCTATGGCCGGCTGGCGCCGATGGCCATTCCCACCTAGGTGTGTGGCCTTGTACCTCCCTTCCTGCCTTACACCTTGGCCCTGATGTTCCCCTTTTGTTTCCTCCCCCTCCCTGTAGTGTAGTAAGAGTTTGGGAGGGCGGGGTGATGGGCGAGGCAGCGCTTGGCTGCCTCCCCCTACCTGTTTCTGGCAAGGGCTGCATAGCAGCCCTTGCTTGGTGTCCTTTTCCCTACCCGGCCGCCCCTGATTATTCCTCTGTGCCCTTGAGCTCCCTTGGTGCCCAACTCCGTGACACTTGGACAAGAGTCGGGGCAGGAGCTGGAGCTGAGGCAGGAGCTGGAGCTGAGGCAGGAGCTGGGGCTGAGCCAGTAGTTGGGGCAGGAGCGGGACCTGAGGCAAGAGTTGGGGCAGGAGCTGGTGCTGATGCAGGAGTCAGGGCCCGAGCTGTTGCTGAGGCAGGAGTCAGGGCAGGAGCTGGGGCTGAGGCAGGAGTCGGGGCAGGAGCTGGGGCTGAGGCAGGAGTCAGAGCAGGAGCTTGGGCTGAGGCAGGAGTCGGGGCAGGAGCTGGTGCTGATGCAGGAGTCAGGGCCCGAGCTGTTGCTGAGGCAGGAGTCAGGGCAGGAGCTGGGGCTGAGGCAGGAGTCGGGGCAGGAGCTGGGGCTGAGGCAGGAGTCGGGGCAGGAGCTGGTGCTGATGCAGGAGTTGGAGCTGGTGCTGAGGCAGGTGTCAGGGCCCGAGCTGTTGCTGAGGCAGGAGTCAGGGCAGGAGCGTGAGCTGAGGCAGGAGCTGGAGCTCAGGCAGGAGCTGGAGCTCAGGTAGGAGTCGGGCAGGAGCTGGAACTGAGGCAGGAGTCGGGCAGGGGCTTGTGCTTAGACAGAAGTCAGGGCAGGAGCTGGAGATAAGCCAGGAGTCTGGGCAGGAGCTGGAGCTGTGGCAGGAGTTGGGGCAGGAACTGGAGCTGTGGCAGGAGTCGGGGCAGGAGCTGGAGCTGAGGCAGGAGTTGTGGCAGAAGCTGTGGCTGAAACAGGAGTTAGGGCAGGAGCTGGAGCTGAGGCAGGAGTCGGAGCAGGAGCGGGAGCTGAAGCAGGAGTCAGGGCAGGAGCTGGGGCTGAGACAGGAGTCAGGACAGGAGCTTGGGCTTAGACAGGAGTCGGGGCAGGAGCTGAAGCTGAGGCAGGAGTCAGGGCAGGAGCTGGTACTGAGGCAGGAGTCAGGGCAAGAGCTGGAGCTAAGCCAGGAGTTGGGGCTGGAGCTGAGGCAGGGGTCGGGGCAGGAGCTGGAGCTGAGGCAGGAGTCAGGGCAGGAACTGGAGCTGAGGCAGGAGCTGGGGCTGAGACAGGAGCTGGAGCTCAGACTGGAGTCGGGGCAAGAGCTGGAGTTGAGGCTGGAGTCGGGGCAGGAGCTGGAATGAGGCTGGAGTCGGGGCAGGAGCATGAGCTGAGGCAGGAGTCGGGGCAGGAGCTGGAGCTCAGGCAGGAGCTGGAGCTGGAACTCAGGCAGGAGCTGGAGCTGGAACTCAGGCAAGAGCTGGAGCTCAGGCAGGAGTCAGGCAGGAGCTTGGGCTTAGACAGGAGTCAGGGCATGAGCTGTAGCTAAGCCAGGAGTCTGGGCAGGAGCTGGAGCTCAGGCAGGAGTTGGGGCAGGAACTGGAGCTGGGGCAGGAGTCGGGGCAGGAGTCGGGGCAGGAGCTGGAGCTGAGGCAGGAGTTGTGGCAGAAGCTGGGGCTGAAACAGGAGTCGGGGAAGGAGCTGGAGCTGAGGCAGGAGTCGGGGCAGGAGCGGGAGCTGAAGCAGGAGTGGGGGCTGGGGCTGAGACAGGAGTCAGGACAGGAGCTTGGGCTTAGACAGGAGTCGTGTAGGAGCTGGAGCTGAGGCAGATGTCAGGGCAGGAGCTGAAGCTGAGGCGGGAGTCAGGGCAGGAGCTGGTACTGAGGCAGGAGTCTGGGCAGGAGCTGGAGCTAAGCCAGGAGTTGGGGCAGGAGCTGAGGCAGGGGTCGGGACAGGAGCTGGAGCTGAGACAGGAGTCAGGGCAGGAGCTGGAGCTGAGGCAGGAGCTGGGGCTGAGACAGGAGTCAGGGCAGGAGCTGGAGCTGAGGCAGGAGCTGGGGCTGAGACAGGAGCTGGAGCTCAGGCTGGAGTCGGGGCAGGAGCTGGAGTTGAGGCTGGAGTCAGAGCAGGAGCTGGAGTTGAGGCTGGAGTCGGGGCAGAGCTGGAGCTGAGGCAGGAGCTGGAGCTGAGGCAGGAGCTGGGGCTGGGGCTGGGGCTGCGACTCGAGTCAGGGCAGAAGCTGGAGCTGAGGCTGGAGTTGAGGAAAGAGCTGGGGCTGAGACAGTAGTCGGGGCAGGAGCTGGGGCTGAGCCAGGAGTCGGGGCAGGAGCTGGAGCTGAGGCTGAAGTCGGGGGCAGGAGCTGGAATGGAGGCAGGAGTCGGGGCAGGAGCTGGAGCTGAGGCTGGAGTCAGGGCAGGAGCTGGAGCTGAGGCAGGAGCTGGAACTGAGGCAGGAGATGGGGCTGGGGCTGAGACTCGAGTCAGGGCAGAAGCTGGAACTGAGGCAGGAGTCAGGGCCTGAGCTGGAGCTAAGCCAAGAGTTGGGGCAGGATCTGGAGCTGAGGCAGGGGTCGGGGCAGGAGCTGGAGCTGAGGCAGGAGCCAGGGCAGGAGCTGGAGCTGAGGCAGGAGCTGGGGCTGAGACAGGAGCTGGAGCTCAGGCTGGAGTCAGGGCAGGAACTGGAGTTGAGGCTGGAGTCGGGGCAGGAGCTGGAATGAGGCTGGAGTCGGGGCAGGAGCTGGAGTTGAGGCTGGAGTCAGGGCAGAGCTGGAGCTCAGGCTGGAGCTGGAGCTGAGGCAGGAGCTGGGGCTGTGGCTGGAGTTGAGGAAAGAGCTGGTGCTGAGGCAGGAGTCAGGGAAGGAGCTGGGGCTGAGGCAGGAGTCGGGGCAGGAGCAGGTGCTGAGGCAGGAGTTGTGGCAAGAGCTGGTGCTGAGGCAGGTGTCAGGGCACGAGCTGTTGCTGAGGCAGGAGTCAGGGCAGGAGCGTGAGCTCAGGCAGGAGCTGGAGCTGGAGCTCAGGCAGGAGCTGGAGCTGGAGTTCAGGCAGGAGTTGGAGCTGGAGCTCAGACAGGAGCTGGAGCTGGAGCTCAGGCAGGAGCTTGGGCTTAGACAGGAGTCAGGGCAGGAGCTGGAGCTAAGCCAGGAGTCTGGGCAGGAGCTGGAGCTGAGGCAGGAGTTGATGCAGGAACTGGAGCAGAGGCAGGAGTCGGGGCAGGAGCTGGAGCTGAGGCAGGAGTTGTGGCAGAAGCTGGGGCTGAAACAGGAGTCAGGGCAGGAGCTGGAGCTGAAGCAGGAGTTGGAGCAGGAGCTGAAACAGGAGTCAGGGCAGGAGCTGGAGCTGAAGCAGGAGTGGGGGCAGGAGCTGGGGCTGAGACAGGAGTCGCCTAGGAGCTGGAGCTGAGCCAGGAGTTGGGGCAGGAGCTGGAGCTGAGGCAGGGGTCGGGCAGGAGCTGGAACTGAGGCAGGAGTCAGGGCAGGAGCTGGAGCTGAGGCAGGAGCTTGGCTGAGACAGGAGTCAGGGCAGGAGCTGGAGCTGAGGCAGGAGCTGGGGCTGAGACAGGAGCTGGAGCTCAGACTGCAGTCCGGGCAGGAGCTGGAGTTGAGGCTGGAGTCGGGGCAGAGCTGGAGCTCAGGCAGGAGCTGGAGCTGAGGCAGGAGCTGGGGCTGGGGCTGAGACTCGAGTCAGGGCAGGAGCTGGAGCTGAGGCTGGAGATGAGGAAAGAGCTGGGGCTGAGACAGGAGTCGGGGCAGGAGCTGGGGCTGAGGCAGGAGTCGGGGCAGGAGCTGAGGCTGAAGTCAGGGGCAGGAGCTGGAGCAGAGGCAGGAGTCAGGGCAGAAGCTGGAGCTGAGGCAGGAGCTGGAGCTGAGGCAGGAGTGGGGCTGGGGCTGAGACTCGGAGTCAGGGCAGGAGCTGGAGCTGAGGCAGGAGAGTCAGGGCAGAAGCTGGAGCTGAGGCAGGAGTCAGGGCAGGAGCTGGAGCTGAGGCTGAATTCGGGGGCAGGAGCTAGAGCTGGAGCTGGAACGGAGGCAGGAGTCGGGTCGGGAGCTGTAGCTGAGGCTGAAGTCGGGGGCAGGAGCTGGTGCTAAGGCAGGAGTTGGGGCAGGAGCTGGTGCTGATGCAGGTGTCAGGACAGGAGCTGTTGCTGAGGCAGGAGTCAGGGCAGGAGCGTGAGCTGAGGCAGGAGTCAGGGCAGGCTGGAGCTCACGCAGGAGCTGGCGCTGAGGAAGGAGCTTGAGCTGAGGAAGGAGTATACAGGAGCGTGGGCTTAGACAGGAGTCGGGGCAGGAGCTGGAGCTAAGCCAGGAGTCTGGGCAGGAGCTGGAGCTGAGGCAGGAACTGGAGCTGAGGCAGGAGTCAGGGCAGGCGCTGGAGCTGAGGCAGGAGTCGGGGGAGGAGCGGGAGCTGAAGCAGGAGTCGGGGTAGGAGTGGGAGCTGAAGCAGGAGTCGGGGCAGGAGCTTGGGCTTAGACAGGAGTTGGGTAGGAGCTGGAGCTGAGGCAGGAGTCAGGGCAGGAGCTGGTACTGAGGCAGGAGTCAGGGCAGGAGCTGGAGCTAAGCCAGGAGTTGGGGCAGGAGCTGCAGCTGAGGCAGGAGCTGGGGCTGAGACAGGAGTCAGGGCAGGTGCTGGAGCTGAGGCAGGAGATGGGGCTGAGACAGGAGCTGGAGCTCAGGCTGGAGTCGGGGCAGGAGCTGAAGTTGAGGCTGGAGTCGGGACAGGAGCTGACGTTGAGGCTGGAGTCGGGGCAGAGCTGGAGCTCAGGCAGGAACTGGATCTGAGGCAGGAGCTGGGGCTGGGATAGAGACAGGAGTCGGGGCAGGAGCTGGAGCTGAGGCAGGAGCTGGAGCTGAGGCAGGAGCTGGGGCTGAGACTCGAGTCAGGGCAGAAGCTGGAGCTGAGGCAGGAGCTGGAGCTGAGGCAGGAGCTGGAGCTGCGGCAGGAGCTGGGGCTGGGACTCGAGTCAGGGCAGAAGCTGGAGCTGAGGCAGGAGTCAGGGCAGGAGCTGGAGCTGAGGCTGAAGTCGGGGGCAGGAGCTGGAGCTGGAACGGAGGCAGGAGTCGGTGCAGGAGCTGGAGCTGAGACTGAAGTCAGGGCCAGGAGCTGGTACTGGGGCTGAGACTCGAGTCGGGGCAGGAGCAGGTGCTGAGGCAGGAGTTGTGGCAAGAGCTGGTGCTGAGGCAGGTGTCAGGGCACGAGCTGTTGCTGAGGCAGGAGTCAGGGCAGGAGCGTGAGCTCAGGCAGGAGCTGGAGCTGGAGCTCAGGCAGGAGCTGGAGCTGGAGCTCAGGCAGGAGTTGGAGCTGGAGCTCAGACAGGAGCTTGAGCTGGAGCTCAGGCAGGAGCTTGGGCTTAGACAGGAGTCAGGGCAGGAGCTGGAGCTAAGCCAGGAGTCTGGGCAGGAGCTGGAGCTGAGGCAGGAGTTGATGCAGGAACTGGAGCAGAGGCAGGAGTCGGGGCAGGAGCTGGAGCTGAGGCAGGAGTTGTGGCAGAAGCTGGGGCTGAAACAGGAGTCAGGGCAGGAGCTGGAGCTGAAGCAGGAGTTGGAGCAGGAGCTGAAACAGGAGTCAGGGCAGGAGCTGGAGCTGAAGCAGGAGTGGGGGCAGGAGCTGGGGCTGAGACAGGAGTCGCCTAGGAGCTGGAGCTGAGCCAGGAGTTGGGGCAGGAGCTGGAGCTGAGGCAGGGGTCAGGGCAGGAGCTGGAACTGAGGCAGGAGTCAGGGCAGGAGCTGGAGCTGAGGCAGGAGCTTGGGCTGAGACAGGAGTCAGGGCAGGAGCTGGAGCTGAGGCAGGAGCTGGGGCTGAGACAGGAGCTGGAGCTCAGACTGCAGTCCGGGCAGGAGCTGGAGTTGAGGCTGGAGTCGGGGCAGAGCTGGAGCTCAGGCAGGAGCTGGAGCTCAGGCAGGAGCTGGGGCTGGGGCTGAGACTCGAGTCAGGGCAGGAGCTGGAGCTGAGGCTGGAGATGAGGAAAGAGCTGGGGCTGAGACAGGAGTCGGGGCAGGAGCTGGGGCTGAGGCAGGAGTCGGGGCAGAGCAGGAGCTGAGTCTGGAGTCAGGGCAGGAGCTGGAGCTGAGGCAGGAGCTGGAGCTGAGGCAGGAGATGGGGTTGGGGCTGAGATCCGAGTCAGGGCAGAAGCTGGAGCTGAGGCAGGAGTCAGGGCAGGAGCTGGAGCTGAGGCTGAATTTGGGGGCAGGAGCTAGAGCTGGAGCTGGAACGGAGGCAGGAGTCGGGTCGGGAGCTGTAGCTGAGGCTGAAGTCGGGGGCAGGAGCTGTTGCTGAGGCAGGAGTCAGGGCAGGAGCGTGAGCTGAGGCAGGAGTCAGGGCAGGCTGGAGCTCACGCAGGAGCTGGAGCTGAGGAAGGAGCTTGAGCTGAGGAAGGAGTATACAGGAGCTTGGGCTTAGACAGGAGTCGGGGCAGGAGCTGGAGCTAAGCCAGGAGTCTGGGCAGGAGGTGGAGCTGAGGCAGGAACTGGAGCTGAGGCAGGAGTCAGGGCAGGCGCTGGAGCTGAGGCAGGAGTCGGGGGAGGAGCGGGAGCGGGAGCTGAAGCAGGAGTCGGGGCAGGAGCGGGAGCTGAAGCAGGAGTCGGGGCAGGAGCTTGGGCTTAGACAGGAGTTGGGTAGGAGCTGGAGCTGAGGCAGGAGTCAGGGCAGGAGCTGGTACTGAGGCAGGAGTCAGGGCAGGTGCTGGAGCTAAGCCAGGAGTTGGGGCAGGAGCTGGAGCTGAGGCAGGAGCTGGGGCTGAGACAGGAGTCAGGGCAGGTGCTGGAGCTGAGGCAGGAGATGGGGCTGAGACAGGAGCTGGAGCTCAGGCTGGAGTCGGGGCAGGAGCTGGAGTTGAGGCTGGAGTCGGGACAGGAGCTGAAGTTGAGGCTGAAGTCGGGGTAGAGCTGGAGCTCAGGCAGGAACTGGATCTGAGGCAGGAGCTGGGGCTGGGATAGAGACAGGAGTCGGGCAGGATCTGGAGCTGAGGCAGGAGCTGGAGCTGAGGCAGGAGCTGGGCTGAGGCAGGAGCTGGGCTCTGAGACTCGAGTCAGGCAGGAGCTGGAGCTGAGGCAGGAGCTGGAGCTGAGGCAGTAGCTGGAGCTGCGGCAGGAGCTGGGGCTGGGGCTGAGACTCGAGTCAGGGCAGAAGCTGGAGCTGAGGCAGGAGTCAGGGCAGGAGCTGGAGCTGAGGCTGAAGTCGGGGGCAGGAGCTGGAGCTGGAACGGAGGCAGGAGTCGGTGCAGGAGCTGGAGCTGAGGCTGAAGTCAGGGCCAGGAGCTGGAACTGGGGCTGAGACTCGAGTCAGGGCAGAAGCTGAAGCTGAGGCAGGAGTCGGGACAGGAGCTGTAGCTGAGGCTGAAGTTGGGGCAGGAGCTGGAACAGAGGCAGGGGTCAGGGCAGGAGCTGGAGCCGAGGCAGGAGTCAGGGCAGGAGCTGGAGCTGAGGCAGGAGCTGGGGCTGAGACAGGAGCTGGAGCTCAGGCTGGAGTCGGGGCAGGAGCTGGAGTTGAGGCTGGAGTCGGGACAGGAGCTGAAGTTGAGGCTGGAGTCGGGGCAGAGCTGGAGCTCAGGCAGGAACTGGATCTGAGGCAGGAGCTGGGGCTGGGATAGAGACAGGAGTCGTGGCAGGAGCTGGAGCTGAGGCAGGTGCTGGAGCTGAGGCAGGAGCTGGGGCTGAGACTCGAGTCAGGGCAGAAGCTGGAGCTGAGGCAGGAGCTGGAGCTGAGGCAGGAGCTGGAGCTGCGGCAGGAGCTGGGGCTGGGGCTGAGACTCGAGTCAGGGCAGAAGCTGGAGCTGAGGCAGGAGTCAGGGCAGGAGCTGAGGCTGAAGTCGGGGGCAGGAGCTGGAGCTGGAGCTGGAACGGAGGCAGGAGTCGGTGCAGGGGCTGGATCTGAGGCTGAAGTCGGGGCCAGGAGCTGGAACTGGGGCTGAGACTCGAGTCAGGGCAGAAGCTTAAGCTGAGGCAGGACTCAGAGCAGGAGCTGGAGCTGAGGCTGAAGTCGGGGCAGGAGCTGGAACGGAGGCAGGAGTCAGGGCAGGAGCTGGAGCTGAGGCAGGAGTCTAGTCAGGAGCTGGGGCTGAGACAGGAGTCAGGGTAGGAGCTGGAACTGAGGCAGGAGCTGGGGCTAGGGCTGAGACTCGAGTCAGTGCAGAACCTGGAGCTGAGGCAGGAGTCGGGGCAGGAGCTGGAGTTGAGGCTGAAGTCGGGGGCAGGAGCAGGAACGGAGGCAGAAGTCGGGGCAGGAGCTGGAGTTGAGGCTGAAGTTGGAGGCAGGAGCTGGAACGGAGGCAGGAGTCGGAGCTGGAGCTGGGCCTGAGACTCGAGTCAGTGCAGAAGCTGGAGCTGAGGCAGGAGTCGGGACAGGAGCTGTAGCAGAGGCTGAAGTTGTGGCAGGAGCTGGAACAGAGGCAGGAGTCGGGGCAGGAGCTGGAGCTGGAGCTGGGGCTGGAGTCGGGGCAGGAGCTGGAGCTGAGGCATGAGTTTGGTCAGGAGTTGGAGCTGAGGCAGGAGCTGGAGTTGGGGCTGAGAGTCTAGTCAAGGCAGAAGCTGGAGCTGAGGCAGGACTCAGGGCAGGAGCTGGAGCTGAGGCTGAAGTCAGGGCAGGAGCTGGAATGGAGGCAGGAGTCGGGGCAGGACTTGGAGCTGAGGCTGGAGTCGGGGCAGGAGCTGGAGCTGAGGCAGGAGTCTGGTCAGGAGTTGGAGCTGAGGCAGGAGCTGGAGCTGAGGCAGGAGCTGGAGCTGGGGCTGGGGCTGGGGCTGAAACTCGAGTGAGGGCAGACGCCGGAGCTGAGGCAGGGCCGGATCCACTTCTGAAACGTCGGACAGGCCAGTAGTGGCGGGAGCGAGAACTGAGGCTGGGCAAGTGCTGTGGAAACAGCCTTGCTCTTCACTGCCAAAACGGCTAGAATTCAGGTCATGGCGAGCTGTGGAAACGAGGCCTTCGTGTGCCTGGGAGGCCCTGAACATGCAGCTATGACCCCCTAGGGCGCCACGGAGGGCACAGTTTCATTAACCTGGCAGTCGTGTGGCGGGCCAGTTCTGGGTCAGGGTGCGTGACTTTCTGCATCCATGGCTGCGGCTCGGGGCACCCGCGCAATTATCTCCGGAAAGCGCCCCCGGGCCGCACAGATGCAGCCTGCGCTCTTCTAATTGGGTTAAGGAAAATTCTGTCTGTGGACTGGGGGGTAGACATGCCCTGGCATCGTGTGTGATGGTGAGGTTGGCACGGATAATAGGATAAGGCGGAGAATATACTTTTTGGGGTCCTCATTCTCCTTTTTACGTTCATATGTTTTGGAGTGACGCCCTTGACTGAATTTCCTATAAACATTCCATACCACCTGTACGAGTCCTAAATGGTGCTGGGAGGGGATGGAAGGAATGTTTTGAAAGTAAAAATAAACACCCGTCATCTGTCTATATCCCAAAGACACCCCTGTGCTGGTGAACGTGCCCCTTACAAATGCACTAGCTATGTTATGCTGAGGGCCGAGTGCCATCACAGCCCCAACTGAAATCTTGATAAGGCATCCCCTTTTCTTTTTTGGCCTAAGGAACATGCCACATTACACCATCACGCGCAGTCGAGATGGGAAAGATGGCTCCAAGAGACACTGCCCCTGGCATTGGCAAATGTAATGGATCATAGCTGCATGTGCCCCCCTGCCCCCATACACTGGCCGATTTCCTCTGCCCGTCGGTCAACAACCACCACACCCCGGTTCTTGTTTTTCCGCCCACTGTGCAGGTCCGGATTTGCTGTGCTCCACAATGCCTCTGTTTTTTGGTAGTGTCTTCCTTCTATTGACCTTCTTTAGAAGAGCCGGTCCAATACATGTTTATTGCCTTTTACATATTTGATTCAAAAACTTCAAGTAGTGCGTGGACGGCGCAGGCTCATTTCTGACAGCACACCATGTGTGTTTCTAGCGCCTCGGAAAGAATCACCCAGCTAGTCTGTGAGCACTATTTGAAGGAATTAACCACCCGAGACTCCTTTGAAGTTGACTACTTTCAACGCCAAAGCGAAATGTAGGACCAAAGTTGAGAAAAGCCTCTGTCAGACATGAGCTAGAGGGCTGCCGCATCTGCACTGGCAGCGAGATGCAACACAGCCATTTATTGGTATCGGGGTGAAGGCCTGAACCCCCAGTTTCAGAACCTCCCAGGGAGTGAATCCATTCAGCATCTCCACTTCTCATCTGTTGTGGCTGAAATCAGGGCTTTAAGAGGGGTAAGAAATCGAGGGCGGGGGGCTCATTTGAGGGTGGGGCTTGTGGGATGGGCGTGGTCTTAAAAACAGATTTGGAGAAAAAGTAAGGTAATGATACCGTACTTAAGACTGGTGCTCTCAGTTGACCTTAAATAAGGTTGCACAGTTGTATATAACTCTTGCGTGAAGTACTTATAATGTCAGACAAATGTATCACCAGACGGTACATGGTTTTCCAGAAGAAATGTTTAATTCACATTTCTTGGTTATTTATTTCTTAGTTAGTTCAAGTATTGCGAGGCAACTCGAAATAGATAGGTCAATTATTCAAAAAAGCACATATGCCAATGCATTTCGGTCTATGATCATCTTCAGGGCTGTACTGAAGTGAATATAGAATCTAAACAGTGTCAACATAATTCATTTATCGAAAGACACATAAATGCAATTCATGATTCGAAAAATTAAAGCACATACCCCAGGTAGATCCAGTGAATGCTCTTGAAGAAAGTCTCCAAAGTTCCTGTTAATTACCAGAGGGGAAGTATGTATTACTATTTCTAGGAACTTTGGAGACTTTCTTCAAGAGCATTCACAGGAGAGGACAACTTACATTTAGCAGGTACAGGGTGCTTTATGCAAGGGTGGTATATAATTGTACATACTTAGTGATATGACGATTCTGACACACTTTCCTTTACCTTCCTCTCGCATTTTCAACATTGATTTGGATCTACCTGGGGTATGTGCTTTACTTTTTTTCGAATCATGAATTGCATTTATGTGTCTTTCGATAAATGAATTATGGCACTGCGTTAATATTACTGATGTAAATCGAGATATATGGGGATCTGACAACTACAAAAGACTTAAGTCACGAGAGATTGTATCTTCGGACGGGTCAGTACAGTCACAAGAGGGCAAGGTGGCTGACTCCCAGAAAAGATTGCCTTCCCACATTAATGCAGCGCGCGATCCTAGGATGAGAAATCAAATCCAACTAAGTCAATCCTCAAATTGTGAGGACTCGTCAGATGACTCCACTACAAGGGACTCTTCGCTCGTCGAGCGTCCATTTCCAAAAATTCGGAGAGAATGGGCACAGTTTGTATGAGCCGCACGTGAGCCACAGGGGAAAGCTGGAGGGGGTGCCCTGCCCCATGTGTACACGTGCCTTCAAATGACCTTCTAATAGCCCTAACATCTGCAATGGCAATCTCTCTTACACCTTTCACCAAGCTGTACGAAACCCTAAATGAAAATGTGAAGCATGTTACAACTTTACTGGCTATGATCAACTTAAAATTGATGCACCTGGAAGTAATGCATGGCGCACAAAAGACCATACATGAAGAAGTGAATCATAAAATTTTGGTGGGCATAGAATCAGCTAACGATGCAAAACAGAATGACACGATGGATAAAAAACTGTTCGCAGAGGTTGCGAAAGAAGCCCTGTCTCTTTTTCGTAAATCACATACAGATCAAAGAGGTGAAGAGCTGGGTAATGTTGGCAACATGAAAGATATGGTAACGAAAGTACAATCACCTTTCGTAAAAGTTCCATCCAACACCGTCAAGTTGGATGGAAGTTAGCCAAGAAGGCTGCCTACCAATTGCAGCCAGTGCAACCCCTGAAACAGACTCCCCAGCCCATCATGCTATCGGAAAGTCTTGTAGCGGAAGGGAATGACTCACTCAATCTAGGGCCTAAGGTCGCCTCTCCGCTGGTAGTAATCGAGGCGGAAAATCTGAACAACCTCAGTGAGCTACAGAGTAAAAGTGATGGTCAGCCCAACTTACTGGAAATGTCATTTAATACGGCATTTCTGCAAGCCAAAAATGCATCAAATCCAGCCTTACCGGACTCTCAAAAGGCATCTGGCTCATCTCCTCCAGTGAAAGTGGTGGATCAGGCAGCTGGTATGAAGGAGGTGCCCGTTGTTATCACAAAGTCTGCAGGCTTATTTTCTATCTTTGGAAGTCTAGATGCCGAAGCTCAAACTAAATCAAATGTGGATGTTAAAATAAAAAATACCCCCCAAATGAAAAAGCAAAAGAACTTGCCAGCCCGTAAAAAATCTCAACAAAAAGGAGCTCGAAAATTCCTTCGCAACATCAATATGTTTCAGCTTATAGATAAAGCAATCACCACCAGTCTGAAATTAGCAGACACAATCAAAGAGAACAAAGTGGCCCAACCAGAAACAATGGGAACTAACATGGAACTTGCGGAAACTCCGCTAAACGAGGAGGAATTGGCAATTCATGAAGAGTTAATGGAACTATCAACCTATGAAGACCCCGCGCAAGTGGCTGCTGAACTTGTGAAAGCCCCTCTCGCAGCTCCATGCACTAAAAAAGTCGCTCTAATGCCAACGATCTCAAAAGCGTTCAGTGAGCCTAAGAACTTGGCAACAGATCCCTTAAACCCCAAACGGAGTATGCCACAAAAGATCCAGGTTTCACCAACTAACACAACACGAGTGATCAAAGAGAGGTTATGTGAGTTGGTGCCTCTTGATGTAGAAGTAAGGGATGGGGGCCCCAAGCCTAGGAGCTCGGAGTTCATTACGTTACAAGCAAAATGGGAAAGACAAAGGCCAAGTGTGCAGACGAGGCACCAGGATGTTGGTGGACCACACCAACGTCTTTTGAACGGGGTGAACTTTGCAAGAGGAAATGAAGCACCTGTGGTGGCAGCTTCGGCCGCCGTTCTATCTATGCCCCAGAAATTTGACCACCATCAAGTGGAAACGTTAGTAAAAAATCAGAAGACAAGGAACCGGCAGGAAACAGCCCGAACCTTTGAACCGACGCCCTTGATTAAACTAATGCTGGAGAGGATGGCAAGCGGTGACACTAATCTTGAATAGAACAAACATGTTAAGACTGCTCCATCGTATACCTCGGCTCTGATCTCTCGATTCGAAAGACTTGAAAATTGTCGAATTCCCGGACGATTTGTGTACAGATAAGGTGATTCTGCACATAAACTCTAATATAATTGCGAACATAATATTAGAAGCAGATGAAGAATTGTTATCGTTGGGATTCGATACTTACAAAGTAATGGAACCTGAAAGGTGTAAAAAAGTGGAGAGGAATGATGGAGTAGGCGATGCATGGCTTACTCAAAAGGGTAAGTCATCGTCTCTGGACTGGAGATCTCGCAAAAAACTAAAGTAATCGAACAGAATCAGCAGGAACAGTTTGGTCAGATTGGACCAGCCCTTAAAGTTCAACAATCCGCACTCACACCTCAAAGTGTAGTCGCTGTTGAGCAGGTGGAGTCACCTAGAACCAGTCCAATGGCGAAAACTTAAATTACCATAAGCAATGGTGGTCCAGCCGACAAGTGTGCTGCAACGAAAACAAGTAGCCTAATGGAACACGAACCTACGCAAGAATGGAATTGGCTGGCCTTGAACGCTAATTCTCACAGCTAATGCTCGAATGTTCCTTTGCTTCATGGAACATGCGCGGCTTCATACATCTCCTAAATAACGACTGGCTACACGACTTACAACTGATCTGTCCTCAAGAAACCTGGATGTGTGATTTGCCAGTGATCTCTGAATTTGAATGTGCTTTGAATCCAGCCATTAAAGCCAAAAAGGGGCGGCCGTTAGCAGGGCTCTTAACGATGATCAAACGGTCCTCAGGCTACCGGTTGCTAAATTCTATACGCCCTACATTCAAGTTTGTGAGATAAGAAAAATCATTGGTACACCGAAAGTGTACGATGTGATCCACATAATCAACTTATATTGGCACCATCGATGGACTGGGAAATATTCATTCATTGATCAGGTTACCTCAATAATTGATAACCTGCTAGAGTTAACCAGTAGAAGTGGCTTGATAGTCTGTGGTGATCTGAATATTGACTTTTTCAAACCACAGAGTGTCGCCAAAGGTCAATTAGCTAAAACCTGGTCAGAAGAACTGAACGCAAGATGTCTATCAATGTTAAACGGCTGTACCCAAGGAGACATTCCGGCAAAGTCCACGTGGCAGCGTGAAAGCCAAAGCTCGATCATCGACTATATCTTTCCCTCTGATATGATGCATGCGAGGATAAAGACCATGAATATTCTTGCAATGGTCAATAGTGACCATGAAATGCTGGTATTAAAGTTTCAGGATATAAGAGGCGTGCAAAGCAAAAAATGGGGCACAAATGTTCGGGTGGAGTCAAATCGCCTACGTGTAAGACTGGAGGAACATGAAGTGGCCAATATATGCTCCCAATTTAAGTCGACACCGGAGGAGATTGAATATGCGCCTATATTGTTGCAATTTAAAGCCAAAAACAATGGAATGAAAAACTGCTCATTTCAGAAAAAACACTGTTTCGATCTAATGGTGATGCAGCGCAAAAGAACTATGAGAGCTGAAATCCGGAAAAATAACCAAGGACCAAAGGAAGAAATAACGGCAAGAAACAAAGTAACCAAACAGTCCTATAAAAATTGGATTAAAAGCCATCAATTTGTATTACACCAGAACGATGCAGAGGCTATGTTGAAGACCCTAACAAATAAGAACAGTGGTGAGTTCTGGTAAACCATTAATTGCATGGAAACACCGCAAGAGGCACTGAAAGTATGCCTATTTCCAGAAACTAAGTGGGTGCATCATTTCACTGCGCTATATCACAAAAATCTTGCTCCGAACTTGCAACATCTAACCAAGCATCATGGAATTTACACTTTACCAGGGATGACATCCGAGAGGTAATCATGAGAGCAAAAAATTCTAGGGCGCCGGGTCCCGACGGTTTGTCGAATTTCATGATCAAACAGTTTCCTGATCTTTGGGCTGACCTGTTTTCTAATCTTTTTGCAAGAATCAACTCGCAAAAACAAGTGCCAACCTCATGGAAGACAGGGATAATAGTGGCAATTTTCAAGAAAGGAAACAGATCTTCACCGAAAAACTATCGTCCGGTGGCTCTGCTCGATGTACTGGGTAAGATTTAAGCGTCTTTGCTGCAAACAAAATTGATCAACTGGGCCAGAACAGCTAAAAGAGTGGACGAAAGACAAGCAGGCTTCGTGAAATTTGTTGGGTGTTCCCTGAACCTGCTTGTCCTAAACCTACTGAAAATGGAAGCCCTGCAAGCTAACACGAAAGTGTATCTTGCCTTTGTCGACTTTTCTATGGCATTTGACATGATTGATCGGGAAGCGTTGTGGCAAAAAATGGAAGTGTGGGGTTGTCCGGCAGATTTACTTGCAGCAATTAAAGAACTTCACACAGACACTTCAATTGCTATTCGACTAGATCAATCAGGTTCCCTGTCAGCTCAAATTAAGACGCTCAAAGGGGTGAAACAGGGATGCCCGTTGGCAGCTGCAATTTTTTGTCTTTTCATTTCCGACATCGGTGAAGCGATTCAATCTGTGAGGGCCACCTAAGCTCAACTCATCGCAGTTAAGTTGGTTGTTGTACGCCGACGATTTGGTAATCTTAGATCTAACCTCGATTGGCCTTCAACACAAACTTGAGGCAGTGCAAAATGATGTGAGCATGAACAATCTGAAGATAAACACAGCAAAGACTGAAATACTGGTGTTTGAGAACTTAAGAACAAGCCAAAAGTCAAGGGTCTCAAAATACGTGTGGTCATTAGATCAAGATCAACTACGTATTTCAAAAAGTGTAAAGTACCTGGGTATGATTCTGAACTCTAGTATCTGTGATGAGCCTTGGGTAGCTGAATCCAAGAGGAAATGCGGCCAGCTGGCATGTCAGGGTCTTGTGATACACAGAAAATGTGGGCGTTTTTCAATGTGGCCGCTGCAAAACTTTTACGAACAGAAAGTGGTCCCGATCCTGACCTACGGTGCGGAAAATGCCTTTGGATGCCCGTCGACCCATTGGGATTTACTGTAACACACGTTCTGGACCAAGGCATTAAGCGTACCAATCGGAATTACTACAGCCTGCATAAGGTATGACCTCACCCTAGTTTCGCTGCATGCCCGGATCTGCTGGAACCAACTAGCCTTTTTTCGGAAATCCAGAGCCAAGGAGGGAATCTTCCAATTCAAGATCTTCCACAATGCGTCAGCTAGAGGCCTAGATACTCTATCTCAATGGGTGAAACGATGTGAAGACCTCTTAAGAATTAATAATATCAGTTTGAATTGGCGTGCCGATTGGATTAGTACATGTAGTGAGCGCCAATCTGCTAGCGCGATGAAAGACGCTCCTGCCGAAGCAAGAGGTTTCAATGTGCTACAAAAATATCAGAATCGCTTCCCAAATTCGAAAGCCAGCAGACTTTTCATGTTATTCCGGCTAAATGCGATTAAAACTAAGGAGCGGACTAGCCATTGGGCTTGTAATGTAGGACTAAATTTCACTTGTCGCTTTTGCAACAATGAGCTGGAATCCCTCAAGCACCTTGTGCTTTTCTGTCCGGAACTAAAGGATGAAAGATCTATTCATCTGGGCCAATGGTATGATGACCATCAGTCGGTGTGCGCAGAGGAATGGTGGCAGAGAATGTGGAATGGTTTGGACTGTGAAAAGTTGAATCTAGAAGTGTGCCCAATAGCCTCGCTGTGAAGGTTGAATATAGAAGTGTGTCCAATATCCTAATAGTCAAATAGTGTGCCCGGCCGAACCGACCGATCTCCCTAATAACCTCTCTGTGCAAAGTTGTTTTTAGATTTATGCCTAATACCCTCCCTGTATAAAGTTGAATTGAGATAGGCCTACTTGCGCGACATATATAGTATGGTTTGAATTGAAGGGAACGTTTGAAAGAGCATATAACCCACCATATGCTTACCCTCTTCTTTACACCACCACTCAACTAGAACACAGAGATACTATGACACCATTCGGTATAACTGTTCTCATACCAACATCTGCCGCACACTCCCCATCATTCTAATTAAACCCTGCTGGTTACTCACCCCCCAGCCAGGCGTTCTCCTCAGGCCTAACGCAGCCTCTTTCGGTCTGGATAAATCCTGCCAGAACGAACACATACTCCTGATTTCTCAACCACCACACCTGCCGCTAAGAAGCAGCTATTACAAAAATACTGCACCTGCTGCACACATATCCGGTGCTCACACGCACCTTTGACTCTCTCTACTCTCTCTACTGATCTGAACTTCGGTTCCCAAGGGCGTTCAACCTACCAGCGCCTTCAGACCATACCAATGGTATATAAGGCACTATATAAATGCAAAATAACAATAACAATGAAATTAATTATGCCCCTGATTTCATTTTTGGCTGTAATTGAAGAGAGACTAAAAAATGCAATTGAACGGCCTCTAGCTAAAGATGTTCAGTAAATTTAAGGACGATTCAGTAACGCGAAAACCTCGATCAGGCGAGGTCTTCTGGAATAACATGACATGGGATGTGAGAAGGGAGGAGGATAGCTGGGGCACAATATTAATGTGTTAATTGTTGTTTTGCTTTGTTTGTGTAACATTTTAAAGGTTTGAATTTAAACCAATACAATAAAAATTTTTAAAAAATAGCATTTATATATTTGTGTGCATACCTTATGGTTTGTGTACTTTCCAAGCCATCTTTGTTAAACTTTACTATGTTTATAAAAGATGGCTTGAAAAGTGCACAATTCAATCCATCTTTTATAAACCTCGAAATATGTCGAAGACTCCCCAGATTCGCTGAGGGTTAAAGACGCCTGAGCAACCTGGGGCAGGCGGGTAGGGAAACAAAGGCACAGTAACTTCCTCTGATGACCACTCGCGAGAGGGGTCACCAAAGCAGTTACAGTGACTGACAGAAGTGCTGTGGCTGGCTGACACTTCTGTCAGCTTGCCTGACCTAATGGCGGGCGCATCTCTGCGACGGCTTAATGTATCCCACCAACATTTTGGTGGGACCAGGGGGGCCTGGCAGGGCTCAACCCCATTTGTGGGAGACTGCCGGGGCCCGGCCCTAGCAGGCCCCGGCCCACTTAAAGCACTGGCTGAAATCCTTCCCTGCTTTTGGTCTATGCTGACTTTTCAGATTTCTACAGATGGAAACCCCAACTTTTTCTTACTTCTCTGCAAACGCAGGTGTCCTTCACACTTGATTCTCTTTCTCCTGTGGTTGCTAAAGAAGTGCGACCTCGAACGTCGCACTGGTTTTCAGAAAATCAGAGAGATTTCAGAACAATCAAGCGCAAGGCTGAGCGTAAATGGATTAAAACAAAAGCGGAGTCTGACCATTGCTTGCTTAAAGAGGCTGTAGCCAACTATAAGAAGGGCATTTTAAATGCCAAAAGCTCTTACTTTGATAGGCATATTTCGCAAGCAGTGAACTATTCTCTGTGTTGAGTGAACTGGAAACGCCAATTTCCTACAATCAGTAGCCTGATCCTAGTACTGAGTGGTGCATTTCCTTTCCAAAGAAACTGCACGGTCAAACGAAGACACTCATGGATAAATGGAGTACCAACGCCTCCTTTTGTGGGTTGCCATTGTTGTTCAGTCTTTCCTAGTCACTTTAATTTTCACTAGACACGTAAGTGAACTCCACGCATTGTTGAGCGGTCTTTCCTAGTTGCTTTAATTTCCACTGGAATAGGGTTCTTTTTTGGTCTTTGTGTAATTGTACAACCCATATGCCAGGGATGATATATTTTCTCCCCTGCACCTTGAATTTTTCTTAAATAGATTCCTCTATTCCATAATAGAGCACCATATGTGTACTTAAATCCGATACATTCTGAGTGTCAGGTGTTTACCCTCCAGTTTGTTAGTTTATTTTCCCTCTACGGGTTGGCATAAATTAACACCTGCACCAAACACCAAAGTATGTCATTCTCTAAAATCAACACTTTAACAAATAAAGAAGCTACTACACTAGCATTTACAGAAGAGGAGGCTAAAAGGATCCTTAGCCTAATAAAAGATACCGACAACGAGACGGCAGGAGACGATAACCAGAAAGACTAATTTTAAACTTGAGAAATTGATAAGAAGAGAAATATCTCAAAAATTGCATGCTACCACATTAGCACAATATTACAAAAGTAAAAAAATCCCCCGTGGATTAAGAGTTTACCTTAGACCTACCTTGTGTAGGGACAATCAATTATTCGTCAAGCGTTGGGAGCAAATACTCAACAAATGCTCACTGGACTTGATTCTTCTAACTATTGAGGAATTAGCAGGCTCTCTCTCATCAATTAATCAGGAGATCGAGGATTTAACAGCACAACTGTCTAAACTAAAAACAGCAGAGGATCTAACAACCATCCTCGAAGACACTAATCGCAAACTGGAGAGCTATAAACGCGACATCGAACAAAGGAAGATTAGGAAGTTCAGACGGGACACACTAGACTACGCTCGTGACATCGTTTACACTTGGCAAGATTTCTACAACAACACCCGACCTGGTCCTACTAGACCCTTTAGACAACCGGGTACACCGGGACCAATCAACAACAGTGACAGCAGCGACGTAACCAGTGGCGAACAAGATACGTCGAATCCAATACACTCATCCGCCGCATCTACAAATATACCTTTAGATCCCACGGAACCACCCATACAACCGGACACAGTCATTCCCACAACATCCACAGCGCCTTTTTTAGGCGGAGGAAAACCAGAAGAAGCCAAAAGAAAACCAAGGCAAAAGAACAAACAATAGGTTCCAACATTCTAAACATCTCCTCCAAAACTTTAACTAAATCGCAAATGGATACACTGAACCTGGGCCTATCATTCATTCCTACATCTAGCACTAACAACTTTGAAGAAGAAGTGAATTTATTCAAACTTATACGGAAAATGGAACTCAAAGTATTCTTTGATTCACTTCCTGAATCGACTGGACAACACAAGAAACATGAATATCTTGAATTAAAAAATAAAAGTTCTTTTCATCCTCAATTAAACCATCCAGTCATTAATCTCTTCAAGTTTAAAACCTCAAAAGAACTAAAACGACTCAAATACAATACTCCTAAGAAAATCAACATTAGGAAACATCAACTTAAATTGATAAAAGAATTGGCGGAAGACTCATCTATCACACTGAAACCAGCAGATAAAGGCGGCGCCTTAGTACTGATGGATACCAACTTTTACAACTCTGGATGTCTGAATTTACTGAATGACCAAGGCACATATTTGGTATTGGACTCTGATCCTATCTTGGCCATCAAAGACATTATTAAAAAAACAGTAGAGAAAGCATCAGAAATGGATTGGATCTCTGATCATACGTGTGACTTTCTAATTAAAAAATTTCCTGTGACCCCGGTATTTTATGCTCTTCCAAAAATCCATAAAGATAAGACCAAGCCACCATTCAGACCTATTGTTGCGGGGACTGAAAGTGTGTTTCACCCCTTAGCTACTTATTTGGATGAAGCACTCCAACCATTGGTAAAACGGACATCCACTTACTTGAAAGACACTGCTCATTTTCTGAGAGTCATCAATGAAACACTAATTGACAATTCCACATCTATCCTATTTACACTGGATGTTAATAGCCTGTACACCTCCATCCCACACCAACAAGGGATAGAAGCGCTGGAATGGTTTCTTTTGAAACATAGAAACATCAAGATCCATAAAGTATTTGCTATGGAACTTATTCACATCATTTTATTCAATAACTACTTTAGGTTCAATGATAAATTCTATCTACAAACAGCAGGCACATCGATGGGATCACCTGTGGCCCCATCCTATGCCAACATTTTTATGTTCCATTTTGAAGAGACCTATGTATTGAATACTGAACCGTGGAAAACCAAGATAGCTCTGTGGAAAAGGTACATAGACGATATCTTCGGTATCTGGCTAGGCACCAAAGATGAACTCAACCAGTTTTTCCATTATCTAAACAATTGCCACGAAAGAATTACCTTTACCCTAGAGATGGGCACACCCAACATTAATTTCCTGGATATTAACATTGGAATCATCGGTAACAATCTACAAACCAGTATTTATAGGAAACCCACGGACTGCAACAGCACACTACGATTTGAAAGTTTTCACCCAACTCACTTGAAGGACAACTTACCTTTTAGTCAAATGCTACGTCTTAAAAGGATTACATCTGACACCACTAAATTACAAGGTGAATATGAGGAGATGAAACAAAGGTTCATCAATAGAGGTTTCCCTGATGCCATCGTTGATAAAGCTATCAGACGTACCGCTACCCTTACAAGATCTAACCTACTGGAAGAAAAACCTAAGAAGACCAATACTAGACTCATTCATACACTGACATTTTCCAGTCAGAGTTACCAGATCAAGAGAATAATCACCAAGAATTGGGACCTCATCAAAGCTGACTCTAATCTCAACAAGTTATTCCCAGAACCGCCAATGTTGGCATACAAGAGAGGAAAGAACTTGAGGGACAGTTTGGTTAAAGCAGAAAAGAAAACATCACCAGCCCAAATGACTTTGAGAAAACAAAAACCTGGAACTTACCCATGTCTACACTGCCAGCATTGCCCTAATATAATTAAAGGTGAATACATCCGACACCCCAACAATGGTAAAAAAATATTCCTATCAGATCATGCTACTTGTGACAGCAAAAATATCATCTATGCCTTAAGATGTCCCTGTGGGAAATATTATGTAGGCAAAACCATCAGGAAAGCGAAAGAACGCTGGACAGAACATAAGTCTAATATCAGAACACAGAATGACAAGTCACCTGTCTTTAGACACTTCAAGGAGAATGGCCATAACATCTCACAACTCAGATGGGTTATTTTAGAAACTGTACATTCCCTGTCAAGAGGAGGAGACTTTGCTAAGAAGTTAGCACAAAGAGAACTGTACTGGATCCACAAACTGGACTCGGTTAACCCTAAGGGTCTGAATGAAGATTTCTATCTAGGGCCCTTCCTTTGAATTGCCTTCCTTCTAACGCCTAACGTACTGCTAGCTTTTGAGCTTAAACTTAGGTACTCACTTCCCCCTATAGTCATTATTAGTCAGCTTAGGGTTCACATCTGGGCTAATCATATCCATTTCTCAACAGATTGTGCACTCATTGGACATGAGGCAGAGTACAACGTGCCTTGTTGATCAGATTGATACTACTTATTCATTGTATTTCTATGGATGTTTTTTCCCCCGTGTTTACATTTTTCAATGTATAGGTTTTCTATGTATAACATGGCATACCTGGCTACTAATAAATCTATGTAGCTTTGCATTTACATCTTCCTGTGATTATGTCATACAAATATTCGGGCTATGTATCTTGAAAGGTTCATTGACAGTTCTTTAAGTACACTCCCATTCATACAGCTCCTCTGATCATTTCAAACAAATATTTGGGCCATTCTCCTTCAAAAGTTCAATGACAACAGTTTTTTCATTACATCTCTGGGTAGACCCCCCTCGAACGAGCTTTCCTGTGTTCCCTGACCGAATCAGTCACTCTCAACAGACGTGCATACAGTGTTTACTTGTACGTAATGACGTCACTACAATGACGCATATATTAGCCGCCATCTTTGACGGTGTTTCAAGTGACTGCTCGTTTTCTCTTACCTGTTTTTCCTGCCTTACTAAGATCACAGTAAGTTTTTCTAGGACAGGGCCTCACTACTTCAATTTAACCCTGATATATACTTATGTAATTGTATCAGTCGCTCTATTTGTAACTGACTTAACAGACGTGTATAAAGTGTTGACATTGGCGACGTCATGCGTTCTACGGTGCGCTGCGGCGTAATGACGTCACAACAATGACGTATATATTAGCCGCCATTTTTAACGGTGGTTTATAGCGACTACTGGTTTCCGCTGCACTTACCTGGCTTACCTGCCCTACTAAGACCACAGTAAGTTATTCTAGAACAGGGCTTCACTACTTTCACTCAACCCTGACGTATATTCCTGAAACTTTAGACTGACTTAATCGTTCTATTTGTAACGAGTGGCGCCTTCATTTTGTAGGAACCGCGCACAGATTGATAATACTGTCTTCCATTGACATCAATACGGCACCTGAACCTTTCTGAGCTTCAGATGCTAGCGACTTCGGTTTGACTAAGTAAGTCTACAGATTTTTCTCCTACCCCTACCCACTCCAAACCACAATGCTCTATTAGCAACCTTTGCCTCTTTTGTTACACTATAGGGGATTCAGACAGCTACACCTTGTTGGGATGACACACTTATGCAACAACTTGACCCAGTTCATCCTTTAATGTAACATACGGTATGTCTTTTACACTTTTTACACTTGATGCACCTAGGGGTATTTGGAACAGTTCTTTTTATAAATTACAATTGTTTGATAGAATGATGACTCTGCCAAAATGATATTAACTCTAGCTCCTTGTTGCTTTATAACTAGATTGTAGACTCTTATAGTGGGTGAGCCACTTCCTGCATTAAAAAACGCATAGGATGATTGGATAATTTACTGTCTCTGCACAATTAGTCTATGTTATTATCATGTAAACTGAAATTATTATTATTTTGTATATATTTCTCTAGAGTTACTGTGATTGACACAACGAACAACAACAGCCCCTGATGAAGAGAACATTTTTCTCGAAACGCGTTGGGCATTTGCTCTTTGAAAAATAAATCCCGATTGGACAACCAACTCTCTTTTGAACTGATTAATAGACTTTGACGTTAAACGGATACTGTGAACTACTTTGTTGCTCAATTGTATCTTATTTTGAATTACTATGTTGTTACATTTAACTTTCAATTGATTTACTCCATGTACTCCTATTCCCCTCTTGGGAATATACCTTCATTCAGCTTGTTTAAGCGATTAATAGAGTGCAGGGGACGGGAGTTCCCTAATAGGGTTCTTTTTTGGTCTTTGTGTAATTGTACAACCCATATGCCAGGGTTGATATATTTTCTCCCCTGCACCTTGAATTTTTCTTAAATAGATTCCTCTATTCCATAATAGAGCACCATATGTGTACTTAAATCCGATACATTCTGAGTGTCAGGTGTTTACCCTCCAGTTTGTTAATTTCCACTGGACACATAAGTGAACTCCACGCATTGTTGAGCGGTCTTTCCTAGTCGCTTTCATTTCCACCAAACACACAAGTGAACTCCACGCATTGTTGAGCGGTCTTTCCTAGTCGCTTTAATTTCCACTAGACACATAAGTGGACTCCACACATTGTTGAGCGGTCTTTCCTAGTCGCTTTCATTTCCACCAAACACACAAGTGAACTCCACGCATTGTTGAACGGTCTTTCCTAGTCGCTTTAATTTCCACATGACACATAAGTGAACTCCAAGCTTTGTCAAGCACCTCTTCTATCTTTCCTTCCTAAAATTGTTACCAATTTCCATCTCAACCTTGAAATCAACATTCCGGTCTTTTTTCCAAGGTCTCACTCTTCCAGAGAAGATGGAACCTTGCATAACTGACATTTTTCATGAACACTCCCATTTTTCATACAACGCACTAAACTGTTGAGATGATCTGATAATATTTTCGTAACCTGTGGTGGCCCTTCCCTGGTAAATAAGTTGGACAAAGCAACTATTGCTAGTAGGATAATGTCATGCATCTATACATCTTATGGCCTGAAAGCATCGCAGGCAATTTTCAGGGGATATTAAACACCCTCCAAGTTACAGGCAGAATCAAAGCCTCAGACCATTGGTCGCGGAAGGGTCATTATCCCTAGCAATAATGACTCTTCTCGAGGTCTATATGGCTTTTAGCACACAGTAGTAATGGCAAGATGGGTTTTGGATATGTAGTGAAGTTATAAACTTTAGTAGTGAGTAAAATAGTTATATTTAATTAGCACGGTTGTCTTTGTGTAGTATGCATTTTAATTGTAATCTGGGTTTAACAGGAACAGTTTTATCATGATTGTGCATTAGGTGTAATGTTAAAATGAATGGTTTTCCTGTAAGAAAGTGAAAGCATAGTTCCATCTTTTAACTTTCACTTTTGTTTGATACATTTAGGTTGTAGTGTCTTGTTGAAATATACATTGCTGGGAAGTTGCCTTGCTTGTCTTTGAATGCAGGGGAATGCTTTTTGGTGTTCCCTGTTTCTGATGTGAAAATGCTAAGAATGCAGTCAATACCATTAATTATTGACTGCATTCCGAACATGCTGAGTGGCTGAGAGGGCACTACAAACTCAATGGGCTAATTAAGCTTTTTTTTTTTTTAAACTTGTTTTATTTGTTTTTAGTCAAGATACAAAACAAAAGAAGTATATCAAGACCTTTACAAATTTCGACTTTCAATTTGTCAATTAAAAAAAAGAGCAAAAACAAAGAAAAGAGAGTCACACAGATCTAAAAGAGAACGTTAATAGTAACAGTACAACATGACCAAAAGGTCCTGCCAAATAATGAGCGTACCTCAAATAGATCACTTAGAAGCTAAGGTACAGGTATTCACACTCATGTATGAACAGATTTCGATACCTTTACCCTTACCTTTCAATCTAGAAGGTATAAGCTTAGCCCAAATGTATCAATTCATGCTCTATAAACTTTACGAGTCTTGTAGTTTTGATTATAGAAGTATTCGATGAACCCCACATGCATTTGATCCAAATCCACTCCCGGCCCTCAATCGTATTTGCATCTACAACATTTTGCAACGTGTAATCTCAAAGTAAATACAGTGCAAAAACAAGTGTTTAAGCGACTCTACTGTTTGCATACAAAAGCGACATGTTAGCGATGTATCATCCATGCTTTGATTAAACCAGTGCTTTTGTCTAACCTTTGTGTTTATCAAATCAAATCTAAACCTCATGAAAGTCTGACGTATCATAGGGCAGGGACATAAGGTTAGATATACCATACGTGGTTCTTGTTTGTGCACAAATTTATAATACTCTCGAAAAGAAGAGTAGGTAGAAATCTTCGTGCAGGTATTCACCCAGTCCAATTCAAGAACTTTCTTTTTGATTTTATCTTGAAAAAGCTCTAGAGCCTCGCATGGGCACTCAATGTCATCCATGATCCCCATCATACGTTTTTTCAAATGTACTATGGAGGGTGGATTGTTGTTGATCATCATAGTGTGTTACTCTTCGTAGAGTGAGTTTCTCGGAGGATATGAGATTTTAGCAAAGTTTGTCAGTAATCTCCAATTGTATTTGGCCGATAGAGCATTCAGACCCAGTTCGTGTCTGAGAATCGCATTAGGCATGGATGCCGGTAGACTAAGAGTATATTTCCACATTTGCCCTTGTAATTGGTCTAATAAGGGGCTCAAGTCACAAAGATAAAGCTCTACCCCATACAGCAATATAGCCTCAACTTTTTTAGTGTAGAACTCCAAAAGGGGTATTAACGAAAATTTGCAGATCTTATAGTGCAACACTTTCATTTGACATTTTAAGGTATTTGCTTTAATGGTAAGAATTTCTTTTATTCTTTTAAGCGACATGTTTTTTGTTATGATAAGACCCAGATAAGGCAATTCCATAGCTATCATAATTGGCGTATCATCCACTCTCCATGTAAATTGTCGTACCTTTTTTTTGTTCGCAAAAATTATTATGTTAGATTTTTGTGGGTTCACGCATAGATTGTTATTTTTACAATAGCACATAAAGCTTGTGAGCTTTTGTTGCAACCCAGCCTGAGTGCGGTCAAAAAGTAAGATATCATCTGCATATGCGATCCACGATAAGGAGAGTGAACCAATGCGAATCGGAAAAGATTTTCCCTCATCCCAAATCTCGTTGATCTCTGCAAGATAAAAGTTAAACAAAATTGCTGCAAGGTTGCAGCCTTGTTTCACCCCTATCCACGAAGGTATTGCTTTCGTAAGGGTACCCATCTTATTAATTCTCACTTTAAAGTTTGTTTGATGATGTAACATTTGCGTCAATATGATGAGATAGTGAGGGATCTTCGCTCTTTGAAGTTTGTCCCATAGCTTCCCTCTAATTACCGAATCAAATGCAGCTTTTAGATCTAAAGATGCTACAAATATAGGTGTGTTATCGGGGGATGTCGCGTGTGCGATAATACGGGATAGAAGGCTTGCATTGAGAGGAGTACCCATCCCTTTACGGAAGCCCACTTGAGATGCACTCAGAGAGTTGTTTCTAGCTGCAAAACTTTCTAACTCTCGAAGAATTAGTGAGGCAAAGATTTTAGCTGCCACATCAATAATTGCAATTGGTCTAAAGTTGTTAGGGTCCTAAATGCTGCCTTTTTTGTGAATAGGTATTATAATAGATGTAAGCCATGAGTCTGGGATCTTCTTCGAGCGAAATATCTCCTGATAAATAGAGAGAAACATGGCCGACCAAAATAAGGGGTCATCTTTGATTAAACAGGGTGGCAGGCCGTCCGGCCCTGGGCATTTGGAACTTTTTAGTCTATGAATTGCCGTGCATATGTCGTTTCTGTCCCATGGGCAGGAATCAGGAATGGATTGAGAGTCAGGAGGATGTTCATACGCCTTGAATTCTTCGGGTATTGCAAATTTTTGAGAAAAGAATGAAAACCATGTTGTGCTTTCAATGCATGATTCAAATTCACGTGAATCCTCTTTATCGAGAGATCTTACCGTTTTCCAGATTTCCTTATTTTTATTATTTCATAATAGATTCACAATTCTTTGATTTTGTTGAATTTTTTTTAATGTGCGTGCCTCTTTAAGTGCGTGTTTATACTGCACAACTATTTTTTGCTTTTGGAGACGATAGTCACTTTGAGACATGCTAAGCCTAGATTACGTAATCTTACGAAGATCCAAGGTTTTCGTTTTTTTTAATGCGGCAATGACAGCACAAAAAGTTCTACTTTCTTCCTCCATCGTGTGTTTCGTGACACTAGATTTGGACAACATTCCTACGTGTTCAGCAATCATCCTGCAGTTCCATTTTATTATAGCTGCGTTATCAATACTATTCTTGTTATTGGGTTTCCATAGGTCTCTGTTTACAAGGGCCGTTAACCTCCTACAAGTTTTAACAGACCAGTTAATAGAGAGCATTGGTCTATTGCATTGAATTAGTGCCAATTGCGGAGACCATGGAGAGCGTATAAAGTAATGCGGTATCGATGATGATATGGATGCATGATCACCAAACACAATTCCAGAGGAGTCAACCGGGAGAAGTCGGTCCGACAACTTGTTGGATGCAAACATATGATCGATCCATGACTGCTTGTTACCTCTTTTCCATGTGCAATTCTGATGGACGGGGGACACTGACAGTAGGAATATGTTCCATGCTTTAAAAAAGTTTATCCACTTCTCCCCTTTACTGCGTGAGGCCTGATAATAAGGGGAGTCAATATTCCCAGTATTATAGTTAGAAGCACATGTTGCATTAAAGTCGCCTCCAATAAATATTTCCGCAAGAGGCGCTTTGGAAAGAGCTTCAGTGAGAGTCTCTGCTAAAAGTTCACATGATTCTTCTATGTTATATTGCATTGGATTCCAATAGAGTGAAATAACAAGCAGATGACCATGTGTCTTCACATCAAAACAAACATCACATATAATGAATAAATCGGTGCTATATACGTTCATGATGATACATTTTAAGGTAGTGTCGATCAAGATCATTAGGCCTCCGGAGGGTCTTCCTTCCACGCCTTTCTTTGCGTGATGACTGAAGACAGAGAAACCCTCAATTTCTATCTTTTTAAGTGCCATAGTTTCCTGAATAAGCAATATATTCGGGATTTGTAGAGTGTGAGGATTCTCTCTCCATTTTAAAAAGTTATTCATGCCACAACAGTTCCATGACAGAATAACTAAATCATCATTTTATGATGTGTTAATTAAAGGCGTTTTACTGACCACTGTTTTGACCAGAGGTTCTAACCATTTAAGCCCATTAAGGGCATTTGTGAGAGCAGCGAGCTGATTCATCATGACATTTTGAGAATTTGTTTGTCCTTGGTTGGCAACATTAAGATCAGAGATCACTGTCGATGGTGAGTGTTGGAATTCCATAAATTCCATGCAGTTTTTATATTATCAAATCCTACCATTTCTAACCCAAGAAACAAAAGGTCACTACGATGCTCCCAGATTAGTTTCGCAATAATAGGGGATATCATATTGGATAGTATTCTGTTATTATTCAATGCAGGTAAACGAATCCACTCTATCTCATTTGTTACTAACTTCGTAAAGTTGGAATTTTAAATAGAGAGTTCATGAGAAAAGAACGATTGATCCGTACCATGCCATTGATCTTAGGATCGCTTCTCCAGCCGATAATATTTTGCATTTCACCAGGAATACTATGAAATTGCATAATAAACTGAGAGATTTGATCTTCATTTAACTCCTCTTGCAATTTGTTTTCGCACTCCCCAGTATTAGAAATACCACGGACCACCTGTTGCTGCCCTATCAAAGGGGAACCTGGTTCCAAGACATGGTTCTCATTACTAGATTTCTGCCGTGGCTGATTCAAATCTTCAAGCGTTGGCACACATGGAACAGGTTTTGGTTGTGTTTGAGCAATCTTTTGGATTTGTTTGTCATGCGACTCTTGCATGTTGTGCATCTGCATTGCGTTTGGTTCCTGTGCGTATCCTCCGCTTTTAGTATTTGTTTCAGCTGTTCGATTGAGGTTTTCTAATACGTCAGATACAAGTGCGCACGTTCGCTTAGAGTCTTCAGCATTCTCCATTGAGTCAGATCTTTTTACACCTTCATTGTTACATTTACTTATGATGTTACGTACCAAGCTATCAGATTTCTTCGAGGACATGTCCTTGAAGAAAGCTGTTACCTGAGATTGAACCATGTTTTCAATAATTGGTTGCAGCCCCACCTCCTTAAACGAAAGAATGTCCCCCATACCACTCATTTGTATGGGCCGTTTCAATGCCATCGTTGTGGTGCCCTCAGAGTTAGACATTACTGGTGAGCTCAAATCACGCCCCTTAGTAGGTTTAATTTGGAGAGCAGTCTTACTTTCATCATTTAATTCATTAAAGTTTAGATTCTGCTCAGTGAACTCTACAGATGTTATTATTTTGGAAGATGACAGTTTTGGGGCTTTATCTTTTGAAAGATCAAAAGCTAGCTCACGTATTTTTTTCTCGGAGCCCGCAGAATGCCCCTGATTTTTTTGTCTTCTCTTCAATGCTTTCAAGTGATTTCTTTTCGCACGGCGGGATACAAAATACATTTTTTCTTGAGCATTAATGTGTTCATGCGTTGTTTCAATTTGCTTTTCATTTTCAAGTAGTTTTACCAGAGTCGAGGGACTGTCTGGAATACTGTCGGGCGAGCTTACATTCGCTAAAGCCTCTCCATTTTCCGAAGGTGTTTTCTCTAAGTTCTCGGTTGTGTTTCCTTGAAAAAGCATTGCTTCAATTTGACAGAGTCTGTCGTACTGAAGTTTTGCAATTTCAAGATAGTTGATGTTATCATTAGATACACAACTGGGTTTTTGGGATTGATCTCGACATTTATCCTTACACTGCAGTATTTGAGCAAAAGTTGCCGGAATACCATTTGACAGAAACTGGTCTTCTGTAATTTGTGAGGCAACATTCTTTTTTTCCTCAACTTGGGTGGGTTTTGAGAGTTGAGCTTTATTAGAAGCAAGCTCTTTTTTCATCTCTTGAAGCAAAAGATGTGAATATTCATGGCCACGATCAAGCAAGTTTAAAACTCTCGTAAAGATAGGTAGGTCACTAAATATTTGCTCAAATTCTTCCTCAATAGGTATGTCTTGGGATAACGGTACCTCAGGTACATTCGAGAAGTTAAGTATTGGTACAGATGTATTGAGAGGTTTCTGTTCCAATGTTGTTTTCTTTATCTTGTTAGTGACAGCTGCGTCTTTTACTGGAGAGCTAGTTACGGGAGTTTGAGTCCCAGATTTGGCATTGTGTCCCCTTTCAGGGCTCGTTAATCTATCAGGGAACTCACAAAATTTGTGAAAGTGTACGTGCTCTCTTCATGGCCCACAAGTGGATACCGGTGTGGATGGGCCCAACGAGAGCTTGACTCTTTTATCTAGGTCGTACAAAATCACGGGTGCCAACATAGAGATATCAGCAATAGGCAAGTATTTATTCTCATGGATGTCATCAATGATTTTTTGGACTTCTTCTGTGTGTTCATCTACGGCAAATGGATCAAGAGTGATGTTTTCATTTGCTGCCTTTAAGGAGCACACTTCATTAATGTCCAAAATTCCCTGCCGGATTTCAAGTATTGGTTTAGTGTCACCACTGTCATTCACTATGTCCGAATGGTTAGACATTGACAAAAAAGATGTCTTTCCATTCAACGAGGGAATGGGAATAATCTCAGGCAATATTTAAGTGTGGAAACCCTTTGCTACACAACTCTCCAAACTTTTTTCAGTGAATCATGTGAGATGGGAGGTTTTAAACTCAACTTTCATGAATAAGTAAAGTACAAGCACGCAAGCACTAACGAGCCGAGTATCCCCCAAAAAGAAGCGGGGGAAACCGCCACACACCCACGTGCGCACCACGAACAGCAAACAGTACTTTCCTGTACTTCCGGGTGCGTGCACGGGTGCGCTGGGACCCCGGATCTTAAAGGCGCAGCTCGCGTCACAAAAGAGGGAGGGTCTGCTTACTATGGTCACACCCTAAAGAGAAGAAATTGTAGAAATCAGTGATGGACTAGTAAATATAGTTCAAAACAGCAGTTAAGTAGTCCTTTAGATAAGTTAAAGTACACAACCAGAAATTAGCAAAAGCATGACGACAGAGTTTTAAGCATCAGCGTCAGCAAAGTAAAGACGTCTAGAGAAAGCGTCAGCGTCAGCAAAGTAAAGACGTCTAGAAAAGGGCTTTAACGTGCGTGAAGCGCCCTCCTTTCAAAGCGATGTAACTTAGGTGAAAATTAGCTACGCCCGCAACCATAGATTTATAAAGAGTCACCTCTCAGTCAGGCACAGTGTGCACCACATAAAGACGTCCTCCAGGCGTAGTTTTCAACAAAGTTCCCATGCAGCAACTATAGGCAAATACAGGGCACGGCTCCAACGGCGTCTCCTCCCAGCAAACAGTACTTTCCTGTACTTCCGGGTGCGCGCGCGGGTGCGCTGGGACCTCGGATCTTAAAGGCGCGGCTCGCGTCACAAAAGAGGGAGGGTCTGCTTACTATGGTCACACCCTCTCAGTCAGGCACAGTGTGCACCACATAAAGACGTCCTCCAGGTGTAGTTTTCAACAAAGTTCCCATGCGGCAACTATAGGCAAATGCAGGGCACGGCTCCAACAGTGTCCCCTCCCAGCAAACAGTACTTTCCTGTACTTCCGGGTGCGCGCGCGGGTGCGCTGGGACCCCGGATCTTAAAGGCGCGGCTCAAGTCACAAAAGAGGGAGGGTCTTCTTACTATGGTCACACCCTACGCCGGCTCTGTGCCACATGAAAGCTGCTGCAGCTAACCACCTAAGCTTTTTAGACCGAGTCTGAGGGATGCAAAAGGAATTATGGCCCGAAGACCAAGTTAAAGGCCCGAGCGCAGTGAGGGAGTTTAATGAGTTATACATGGCTGCAACTTTTGGTACGCCCGAGGGGGATGTCTATAAAGCTATTAGAGCACGCCTCATTGTTTTCATTAACAAAGAAAAAAATAAATATCTCCACTTGCTGGTTAAACGCCTGAAAATGTTCAATTAGAGCTTAAAAAACAAAATCTAAGATCTTATTGAACATTTTCAAGCTTTTGTTTTGGCCAGTAGGTGGTGATATTTCTTTTTTTTAGAGCTACTTTTTGGTCTGTGTCCCTGCTGGGAGGAGGAGGGGATAGGGCTTGCTCCACTGTCGTGCCGTAACTGTATGCATCTTCTCTTCCTTTGTGCATGTGTCTTTCATCTTGTATGCATGTGTCTTCTCTTCCTGTGTGCACGTTCACCCTTTCTTCCTGCATGCATGTGCACCCTTTCTTCCTGTGTACATGTTCACCCTTTCTTCCTGTATGCATGTGCATCCTCTCTTCCTTTATTCATAATATATTGAACATTAATTTTGTAACATTGCTTAATGAGATTTTAGCGTGCATTTCGTTTTTGACATTTGAGTGTATTTTATGATTAGTAACCTTTTTTTTAATCACTGACCTGATTGCACACTGCTAGTACTATTTCTAAATTCTTGTCAATTTTGAAGAACTGAATTGTATCTTTTCTTGGCGCTTTAACCTTCATTTTCAATTTGTCCTGTTGTTTTATCTAAAAACTACACTCTCCAATAGTTTTGTAGTTTTTTGGACCCATTTCTTATCGGGCAGGCGCATCAGCGCCGGCGCGTCTGGGAGGTCCCAGTCTGCACGAGTCCACGCGAGACGTGCTACGTGCTGGGTCTCTGCCGGCCGAAATGCCACGATTTCTGCTCCCCTTGTCTCTCAGTTGTATGGATGAGGGTATGAGTGTACAGCACCTTGCTAAGTGTTAGTGCCGCTGGCATACCAATTGAACATCATATGCCATTGTTTTGCGGCACTCATTTTTGCGCATCTATTTGAGAGAAATAATTGATTCTTGAGGTGTTTATATCACTTTTACTCCCATTATGAATAACAAAGTTACTACATGTAAAGCTCAAATTAAAGATAGGCAATCCCTTAAGATATGCTATTAAACTCTGGGTCCCTCGACAAACACGCTATCAGTGTGGCGGAACATGTTGAGGATGAACACATTGATATCATGTGTATCACCGAGACATGGTTCAGGGATTCGAGTGCCCAACATAGAGAAAACGGTCAGGGAGGAGGAGTGGCTGTTATTGCAAAACAGGAAATATACTTTTTTCAAACACGTATTTCAAGTACCAGGTGTGAAATTGTACTTTTGAAAAGTCCTAATCACTGCTAATGATTGCCTAAATCTCATTTTGATGTATCGTCCGCCGATTGAGACACCTATGCTATGTTTATGTATGAGATATCAGACATCTTGTTGAATCTTAACACACCTAACATACACACAATTAGATTGGGAGACTTTTATAAATGGTTGGGTAACCCTAAAGATCTAAAAGCTACCGAATTAGAGCAACTGCTGCATAACTATGATTTTACCATATTGAGCAAAGAGTCAACGCATATACATGACAATGCCCTTGATTGGGTTGCAGCCAGAAATCTACATTTACAATTACTCTACATTAAGCTGTCACAATTCCATTGCGGGCCCAGCGTGGTCGGGCCCAAGGGAGAGGGGTATTCCCCCATGGTAGAGTGGGGAGGTGGTGGATAGGTATGGTGGCTGGCTGGCGTAGGCGGGTAGAATGGAGCAAGGCTGCAGTGTGCACCTGCGCACCGACTAAGAAAGAGGGAATGCCCGGCATGTGCAAAGGAGCGCCGAGCACGTGCGAGAAACCAACGCCACTGGCATGAGAGATCTCACTCTGTTCTTTGACCACCGCCCTTCCCAGTGCCTAGTGTGCTCACCTGCGCATTGGGTGCAGCTCTGTTCCGTCAGCATCTTGTCGTGGTGTCGGCCTTCAGACGCCCAACTCTTGTGAAGAAGAAAGACAAAGACATTGTGAAAGTAAGCTCAGATAAAGTGTACCATCACGGCAAGTTTCACACTTGTGTTTAACCAAGACTCGCCTGTTCCCACGTTTAAGTCAAGACTTTCATGTTCACTGTCGTATCCTGAGTGTCGCAGTCGGCCTGTATCACGCACCTTTAATGAAATAACTGGAGGACGATACGGACCGGAGGGCCGCGACCGTAGTCATAAACATTACGGTGAGCAGTGCTCGTTTTGTGCCAGCCTGCCAACCCAGGGTCTGGAGGGGAGGGTCAGAAGGGAAGATACTGCACTTATTCTTACCCTGTACTTACCTTTAGGTCACCCTGACCCCTAGAACAATACAGCCCCGAAGTGCCGAAACCACCCAGGTCCCTCCCAACCTCACGGTCCCCTGGGAGTTAATCCCCAGTCGACCAGTGGGGGAAGGAGTGGCTGGGGCGAGCATCAGGGAGAAGGCAGCCAGCAAGGGGGCTACGCATCAGTACAGACGGGACCAGGCACTCCTGCAGGGCACCAGAGGTAAGCATGACAAAACCTTGTGTTTGGTCAGACCATTACACTGTGGGGGTCATTCCGAGTAGAACGGTAAGGGTTAACGGTCACCGGTAACAAGACCGGTGCTGTTAAACCCTTACCGCCCTATTCCGAGTTCCCTTTGCGGGTTGGTACTTAACGCCTGCTTTTTGCAGGCGTTAAAAAACCAACCCGCAAAGGGACCTAGGAGCTAATTACGGCACCGTAATTTACGGTGCCGTAATTAGCGCCTTCCCCATTCCCATTGAGCCCTATGGGGCAAAAATGGGAATGGGGAAGGGCCCATGGTGAATGGGGAATTACCGCCCCCGCCAACCTTGGAATGGGGCGGTAATTCCACCATTCACCATGGCGGAGTCGGAAATATAACGGCGTCAACCAAGGCGCTAATAACGCCTTGGTTAACGCCAGGGTCGGAATGAGGCCCTGTGACTTTTGAGATCCTTCTTCACAAAAAGAGGTCTCATAGAACTAATAATTTACAAACAGTCATCAGTTGGAATCTTAATAAGATTACATCTGATGAGTTACAGAAACACATCAATGAATTGATTGTATCCACATCTGATCACGATCACCTACCATATTAGCATCTTGTTATGCTCAAAGTATCCGTAAATTACTCGATCGGATTGCACCTCTGAAAGAGAAAAAAGTTAGGGAAAGAGAAAACAACCATAAATGGTAGACGCCACATTTTGCTTCCCTAAAACAAGACAAGAGGAAAGATAAGCGATTGTGGATTAAAACACAATCCCAAGAGAATAAAGAGAAATGGAAGGTCATAGAGAAAATCTTCCAGGCCAGAAATGGCTTTTTTTCACTCTCAAATCTCTAACTATGCTAATGACACTAAGAAATTATTTGAGATTGTTAGATCACTAGAAAAATCCGAAGCCCAAACAAAGCATGTTATCCCAAACAACGTAGAGTGTGAAGCAGTACAAAAAGCTTTCTCTGACAAATTGCATAAAGCTCAATGTAATATGGTAAACGCAAGAGAGACTAATGGTAATTCCATTGTTCAGAGTCCTACTCTTCAGCTCCATTCGTATGAAAAGCCTCCTTTCTCGTTTGAGATTATTACAGTGGACTTCCTCATTACAATTCTTAAGGAAATGCGTCCCACTACCTGTCAAACTGATATCCTTCGTTCTAAAATTGTTTTGCAACATTTAGACATCTTTGGGTATTTCTTTACTCGCTTTATTAATGCTTCTTTTTTGGACAATGATGTGCCTGATCTTTCAAAAAATTTCACAGTTACTCCCTTACTAAAAAAAATTTAAAAAATGATCTTATAGTACATTCCAACTTCAGACCTATCACCATTGTCCCATTTCTGCTGAAAGTAGTTGATAAGGTAGCTGCCATCCAACTCCAACAACACCTAGAGAAGTCCAATATCCTAGACGAGCGACAGTCAGGTTTTAGGAGTGCACACGGGACGCAGACCGCGATGTTTGACTTACAAACAGAAATGTTAGACATTATGGATGATTGTAGATCAGGGCTGCTGGTGCTTTTGGACCTCTCAACTGCCTTTGATCTTGTAGATCACTCCAAACTTTTAATGCGTATTCATGAAATCAGTAATTGTTCTACTAATATGGTTAAGCTGTTTCTACATTTTTGAGCAATAGAAAGTCTAAGATCGTTTGGGGAAATGCTTCATCAAACGTAGAGCTTATTACGTGTGGAGGTCCTCAGGGGGCTTGTTAGTCCCCCGCCCTTTTTAACATTTTCTGTCAACCACTGTGCGACCTCTTGGACTCCATAGGATTATACTTTACCAACTATGCAGATGATACTCAGCTACATTTTAGGCTGAGTGGAGAATATCCAAAGGACACAGAGCTCATTGCGTCCGTATCCGAGAACATTCATATTTGGATGGCAGAAAACAGGCTTTGCCTTAACAGTCAGAAGACTGAACAACTGATTTTTGGCTCAGCCCAAGCAAGGGGAAAACTAGGAATTGATTATGCTAATTGTTGTATTGATGACACCTAATAAGCACAGTTAACAAATTGAAAACTCTTTGGGGTCACCATCGAGGCATTGCTTATTGCAGACGCCCAAGTTTCAAACGTTACTAAAAACGTACACTACTGTCTCAGGCTTTTACGCCTGATAAAACCAAGACTTGACTACTGCTACGCCTTATTAGGCAGAGCAAGCAAACTCTGCATTAAAAGATTGCAGATTCTGCAAAATGATGCTGTAAGAATCACTAAAAAAGTGTGAACACATATCACAATAAAGAAGAGAACTGCACTGGCTCCCTGTAGAAGCCAGAATAGAATTTAAAATGAACACCAAGACTCACAAATGTCTGTTTGGTGACCCTTCTAGATATTTGAAAACACGCATTACTGTCCAGGACTCTTATCAGAAATACCAGATCTAAGGATTCCATGTGATTGACATACCCCAAATCCTGACGGGTCAAGCGAAAAGAGAGGCCATACCCTCTAAAAGCGGCCGTGGCATGGAACAAAAAGCCTGTAAACCTACGCTGTGAAAGAAGTCTGACGCCATTTAAAAAAGCATTAAAGACTTTCTTATTCTCTTAGGCTAGTCCCCACTATAGACTCTCTATTATATATCCCCCACTGTTTTTCGATCTGCCTTTCTCCACGCCCTGATGCCTACGGGCTACGGCACGTTAGAAATAGATAAATAAATAATAAATAAATAAAATGTATACATGTTCACACTTTCTTCCTGTATGCATGTGCCTTCTCTTCCTGTGTGCCTGTTCATCCGTTCTTCCTCTATGCATGGGCATCCTCTCTTCCTGTGCATATGTTCTCCCTTTCTTCCTGTATGCATGTGTCCTCTCTTCCTGTGTGCATGTTCACCATTTCTTCCTGTGTGGATGTGCATCCTCTCTTCCTGTGTGTGTGGTCACCCTTTCTTCCTTTATGCATGTGCTTCCTCTCTTCCTGTGTACATGTTCACCCTTTCTTCCTGTATGCACGTGTCCTCTCTTCCTGTGTGTGTGCGTTCACCTTTTCCTCCTGTATGCATGCGTCCTCTCTTCCTGTGTGCACATTCACCCTTTCTTCCTGTATGCATGTTTCCTCCCTTCCTGTGTGTATCTTCACCCTTTGTTCCTGTATGCATGTGAGTCCTCTCTTCCTGTGTGCCTGTTCACCATTTCTTCCTGTGTGCATGTGCATCCTCTCTTCCTGTGCGTGTGTTCACCCTTTCTTTCTGTCTGTATGTGCATACTCTCTTCCAGTATGCATGTGCCTTTCTTCCTGTATGCATGGGCATCCTCTCTTCCTGTGCGCGTGTTCACCCTTTCTTCCTGTCTGTATGTGCATACTCTCTTCCAGTGTGCATGTGCCTTTCTTCCTGTATGCATGGGCATCCTCTCTTCCTGTGTGTGTCTTCACCCTTTGTTCCTGTATGCATGTGCATCCTCTCTTCCTGTGCTCGTGTTCACCCTTTCATCCTGTGTGCAAGTTCACCCTTTCTTCCTGTATGCATGGGCATCCTCTCTTCCCGTGTACATGTTCACCCTTTCTTCCTGTGTGCATGTGCATCCTCTCTTCCCGTGTACATGTTCACCCTTTGTTCCTGTATGCATATGAGTCCTCTCTTCCTGTGCACGTGTTCACCCTTTCTTCCTGTGTGCAAGTTCACCCTTTTTTCCTGTCTGCATGTGCATCCTCTCTTCCTGTGCACGTGTTCACCCTTTCTTCCTGTGTGCAAGTTCACCCTTTGTTTCTGTATGCATGTGCATCCTCTCTTCCCGTGTACATGTTCACCCTTTCTTCCTGTGTGCATGTGCATCTTCTCTTCCTGTATGTGTGGTCACCCTTTGTTCCTGTATGCATGTGCATCCTCTCTTCCCGTGTACAGGTTCACCCTTTCTTCCTGTGTGCATGTGCATCCTCCCTTCCCGTGTACATGTTCACCCTTTCTTCCTGTATGCATGTTTCCTCCCTTCCTGTGTGTGTCTTCCCCCTTTGTTCCTGTATGCATGTGAGTCCTCTTTTCCTGTGTGCATGTGCATCCTCTCTTCCCGTGTACATGTTCACCCTTTCTTCCTGTATGCATGTTTCCTCCCTTCCTGTGTGTGTCTTCCCCCTTTGTTCCTGTATGCATGTGAGTCCTCTCTTCCTGTATGCATGTTTCCTCCCTTCCTGTGTGTGTCTTCACCCTTTCTTCCTGTATGCATGTGAGTCCTCTCTTCCTGTATGCATGTTTCCTCCCTTCCTGTGTGTGTCTTCACCCTTTCTTCCTGTGTGCATGTGCATCTTCTCTTCCTGTGTGTGTGGTCACCCTTTGTTCCTGTATGCATGTGCATCCTCTCTTCCCGTGTACATGTTCACCCTTTCTTCCTGTGTGCATGTGCATCTTCTCTTCCTGTGTGTGTGGTCACCCTTTGTTCCTGTATGCATGTGCATCCTCTCTTCCCGTGTACATGTTCACCCTTTCTTCCTGTATGCATGTTTCCTCCCTTCCTGTGTGTGTCTTCACCCTTTCTTCCTGTATGCATGTGAGCCCTCTCTTCCTGTGTGCATGTGCATCCCACCAGCATCCTTGTTCCTCCGCTCTTGAATATGTATTCTCCTCTTCTGCGGTACACGTTCTTGCCCTAAATGTCTGTCATCCCTCTCCTCTTGCGGATATGTACACACACTAATCATGAATGCATCTTCAAGCTCTCCTCTTACACGCCTTTTCATCCACTCCTGCATACATGTATATATGTATGTAGGTTTCTTGTGTCGCGCTTAATAAGGGAAGACATGGGAACAGTTGGGGAAGAGAGGTCAGAGGAAGGGTGAGGTTGGGAGCACAGTGAGATGTGGACTAGGGCGCAGAGGTCCCAACTAGCCCTCCACCCCCAGAGTGTCTGTAGAAAGCCGCATCCTGGCGCCTCGTGTCTCTGTCCGGAACTGGTTCCTAGTTCTCGCTCAAATAGATACATTTGCCTGGAGATCCCCAACCTGATGTTAGTGAGGGATGTGTTGTGGCCCCTTTAACTGGGGCATATTTCCCTTTTAAGAAACCGAGTCATGACTTTGTAATAAAAGGGGCCTCTGTGTGCACATGCAGGCACTGCAGCAGAGACCCAGAAAGTGGCAACCCTGTGTCCGTGTCAGTTACTATTCTGTGCTGGCTGTGTGACCACGACCTGTGTTGGATCCTCGGCCTGTGTGATCACAGAGCCGAGGAGCCAGTGCACTGGGTAATCCCAGTGTTGGTGTCCCATCGGGTGATCCCAATCCCCACAGGGTGACCCCTTGCTGTGTGCGGTACTGCCTGATTGCAGTGCCCCTGCCCAGCCGGGCTGCTCCATGGTGTGTCCTGCTCGGTGCCCCCAGAGCAGGACACCACAAGGGAGAGCAGGGCTAATGCTAAGTGCATACTGCTTCATTTGCATGGGTAATCGGGTCTACTTGGAGGACATGGCCATCAAGGTTTGAGGCAGGTCGCCCTCCTCAGGTTGCCAGAGGACAGGCGGTGACGCTCTCCTAGTTGAGGGCCGCTAGGCCTAAGCGGAAGTGCCCCTGGTCCTGAGCGTGAGCGGCTTCGGTGGCTACATTATTGGACTGAGAGCTGTGTCCTAAAAGGACTGTGGTTACACATCTAACATGTAATCGACATGTGCAGGCCACTCTGCCCACCTCGCTCCAGTAATTAGCCCCCCGCTATGCAAGATGGAGAGTGGCAGACAGCAAAGAGAAAATTACTCTGCATGGCACTTACAACAGTTTTGATGTAATCTGGGCATTTGCAAAATGCTATAGGAAATGGCACTGTGCCAAGGGGACCACAGAGTGCCAAGTTAGTTTGCTTGGGGACACATGGCATTGTTTCCATTTGTGTGCTCTTCCTTTCGCCATGTGCGTATAGGGGCCACATTAACAGTGAGACCATAGGGATATGTTCTGCGCCCAATGGCGATTATCACAGAACTAGAATAATGTTGCATCGCGACATTACGTGACAAAGACTTACACAGCGTCAACATTCAGGCATCGGCATCCATTGCCAATGCGATTATTTGACGCAGAATTTGGGCAATAGGAGTGATGCTACATCACGTGGGTCCACCATGCATCGACTCAAATCCCCCCACCCCCAAGCAGCACACACTCACCCTGGCTGCAACCCCAACCCTGACGTTTTATTCTCACCGACCCCCCAACTCTCCTACTAACAAGCATTTCCTTCCTGTGTCTTAGGTGGGTGGGCCACTCCTGGCCCAATTACAGTGGACCCTTGCCCTGATCCATGACATTTTCATTTATTTCTTTATTCATGCATTTATACAGCGCACCTAGCCCACAAGACTGCGGGGGGTGCAGGGGTGTCCCCCGCAACACCCCACTCGCTATACTGTGTAGTATAGTGAGAGAGGTGTTGCGGGGGCCACCCCCGCAGCACACCCATGAATAAATAGATAAATAAATAAATAAATGGGGGCTGCAGGGTTTGCGGGAGAAACCCCTGCAGCCCCCGTAGTATGTAAGTGTGTTCGCATGAGAAAGGTGCAAACATTTTGTAGTTCGCACCTTTCTCATGCAAACTTTCCGGCCGCAGCAAAATCAGCCGCGGTCGGATCACTTAGAATCGTGGGCTCAGGGGACATTGATATATTGCAGCACTTCACTGTGGGCTTCTTGGCCTTGGTCCACATTGCTGCATATAAAGATTCTTGTCCACGCTGTATATCACATGGGTGGGGTGGAGCATTTGAGGTATGGACACACTCTGCTATACGAGTACACCTGGGTTAGCTGGCTCGGCTCTCTAGAGCCTGCTTGGTATTCACATACTCTGTCTCAAAGTTCAGGGTTTCGACCTCTCAGGCCTCCCTCACCCAAAGTCCAGATCAATCCCCTGCAATTTAAAGCACCAACACAAAAGTTCCAAGCTTTTCAGCATGAACACAAAACGTTCCAAGCTTTTTGGCATGAACACAAAACGTTCCAAGCTTTTCAGCATGAACACAAAACGTTCCAAGCTTTTCAGCATGAACACAAAACGTTCCAAGCTTTTCGGCATGAACACAAAACGTTCCAAATAAAAATGTACTTTGAAGTCTCTATAGGCCCCCTCAACCGGCCCCAGCCTCTCACTTTCAGCTTCTTTCTTGGTTCCCCTGTCTCGGGCTAAAACCGTTTAAATTTACTTCCTCGGGGTTCCCTTCACCTACCTTTATTCTTTAGCGTTTTCTATGCCTTATGGTACTCGTATGCTTTTCACACAGTTCCAAATATTTGACCAGATTCAACTGTTCACACAGTCTTCTTAGGCTCCCTCCAGCCTTGGCTTTAACAAAAAAAGGTCTCTCTTTTGGGTTTCCTTTACATCAATACTTTATCCACAGTTTCTGTACCCTTCTTCACACCGACCCCTCTAGTTTTCCTTTCCCATGTCCAGGCCTCGCAGAGATTGCAAAGTCTCTCATCTTTTGTCAGAATCAAACACAATTTTCATATAACTTCTTCAAACAATTCCCATATAGGCTTCCCTCTGTCAGGCTCGAGCCTATTTGGTTCGCCAAAGAGATTATCACAGTTCAATTCCTTTAGGCTTCCCTCATTCAGGCTTGAGCCTAAGCACAGTGCGCAGAGTCTTTCAAAAGGGCGTACTTTCGTTTTCCGCCGGACCACTCTGTTACTTTATTTTACAGTTGCTTTCACTTCACAGGCTCCCCTTAGCGACTTTCATTATCTTTGCTTTTCTCGTGCCACTTGCACTCTATTTACATCGGGCTTCCCTCATTCCGATTAGAGCCAATTACAATTTCACTTCATTTCGAAAAGGAACTTCAAGTCCCATAATGCCCTTCATGTTCCTTTATTTATTTCCTGATTTCATTCTCAAATTCAATGCTCAGGTTCCCACTCCAGCCACATAAACGCTCACTGGGATTTCCTCTCTCTTACCATGAGACTCACCCAGTTAGCGCGGCTCGCCAGGCAACTTCTCTTTAGCTCTCTGGGTTGTGGTCAGGGTCTTCCCACCTGACCCACAGGTACTTCTGTGGACAAAGTCAGCAGGATATGATCTGCCCTCTCTGGCTCTTGGAAGGAACAGCTGCTCAGCCCTGCTGTAGGCCTTCATCAACACAGGATCAGCGTCTTGGCCCTCAGCTCCCTCCCAGACTCTCCTGGGTTCTTTAAGGACTCTCCTCTGCTCTTCAGCTCCCCTGGTCCACACTGCATACCCCAGCTCGCTCAAGGTGTGTCTCAGTACTCCACCTTTTATACTGACAGGGAGTGTTAATTGGAGTCAGGTGTGGGTGGTTGAAAAGGGAGGCCTGACTCTGCCTGTCCTCGTTAATGGGACAAGATAGAGACTGTCCATAGGAGTCCATGGTACATTTGTTCCTATTGGCAATCTATATAGCTCTGTTCCTCTTCTTTTTCGTCCCAGTAGTTTTGAAAGAAGGCAATGGGGGGGGAGGGAAGTATGGGAGTTGTAGTTTTCCCTAATGATGGCGGGAAACTTCTGTAAGTGTTTGTCAGGGTGAAGGGGCAGATGTGTGGTTGTAGGTGAATGGGGTCTAGATGATAATGTCCCATAGTGACTGTAGGGATGTCAGATGGGGATATATTTCTTCCCCTACGCCTCCCTTTAATGTTAGTACCTGTTGCAATTGGGGAGGGGGCAACGGGACATGATTCATAACAACCTATAAAGGTGGAGGAAGTGTCGGGTAGGGGTTTGCCAGAAAGGGGGGAATACCGCGTCTCCCCCAAGTGCATTCCTCTACTGTCCCCAAGGACCCCCTGCTCAGGTGATCCTCCCGCACTGGTCCACCCCCAGGGTCTGGTTCCAAAAGCGATGGCTGTGCCCTGGCCACCTGAACAAAGAATCCCTGGGGTTCAAAAGTTAGAAAGCCCTCAGTTTTCTTACATTTCTCACATACCCTTCCCCAATGCGATGTAGCCACTTCTGTTTCACAGGGGAAACCGCTAAAGGAAATTGACGTTCCCGTATTCTTTATCTTTTCGGTGTTCCACAGTGAAACAATAGGGTTGCAGGTCTAAGAAGCATTGCATGATTCGAGGGTTAGATTCCTTTCGTTGACTTATCCATACCAAAGGTGAGTGGTCAGTGACAAGTATGAACCTTCTCCCTAGAAGGTAGTACCTTAGATGGACAATTGCCCAATTGATGGCAAGGCAACTAATTCCAACACAGAGTAGTTCTTCTCACGCGGGAAGAGTTTACGACTAGTAAATACTCTGGGGTGTTCTGATCCATTATATATTTGTGATAAAACTGCTCCTAACCCTGTGAGAGAGGCATCAGTTTGTAACAAAAATTCTTTTAGGATTGGGTTCTGACACAAGGTTTGTTTTAGGTTATTGTAACATGCATCATCCTCATCCGTCCAATACCTTTTCTGCGGTTCAGCATTTCTTAGCTTGTCTGTTAATCTGGCTGTTTTATCTGAAACATTTGGGATGCACCTACGGTAAAAACCAATCAATCCTAGGAATGCCCTGTGGTCTCTCTTGGTCTTGGGTGTGGAGGCATCTAGGACGGCTTTCACTTTTTCTTGTTGGGGCTGGACACTCCCATTCCCAACAAAGAAGCCTAGGTATTTCAAGGCAGATTGAGCCAGTTTAGATATGGATGGATTGGCAGCTAAGCCGGCCTCTCTGTGGGTTCTCATAATAGTAGAAAGATGAAAAAGATGGTCTTGCCAAGGTTTATTATAAATGACTTTGTTGTCAATATAAGCCCCACAGAAATTGGAGTAAGGCTGTAATATCCTGTCCATAAGTCATTGGAAAGTGTCTGGGGCCCCACGCAGTCCGAAAGAGAGGACTTTGAATTGGGATCTGCCTATATCCCTTGGTTAAATCTAGGGTTGACAGGAGTGTGGCATTTCCAGGTTTATCTATTAACTCATCGATGCGTGGCATAGGATAGTTATCGAAGGCAGAGATGACATTAACGTGTCTGAAGTCTATGCAAACCCTCCAAGAAAGATCAGGTTTAGTTACCTACACAATAGGGGAGGACCATGGACTCGAAGAGGGCTCGACAATGTTTGCCGTCATTTTTGTAACTTCCTCAACCACTACTTGTTTTTGTGATTCTGGGAGTCTATATGATTTCAAATAGACCTCTTTTCCCTTTGGAGTTCTGATATAATGACAAGTACAATGTACTCTTCCTGGTTTCTCACAGAATATATCAGGGAATGCCATAATAAGGTTGTTCAAATCTTCTTGTTTCTGTTTAGATATATATTGGCGAATAAGTTCAGAATTGTGTGTCTCCTCGGGTTCCAAACAATATAGAGGAGATGGCGGTGGAAGGATTTTCTTTCGACTCTTTTAGGAGATTTACGTGGTAGATGGCTGAGCTATTTTATAGGTACAGGTTCCTGTTTACTCTAGTACCTCACAGGGCCCATGCCACTTTGAGACAAGTTTATTTTCAGAGGTAGGTAAGAGGACTAATACATTCTGTCCTACTGGAAAATATCTTAAATTCACCTTCTTGTCATAAGTGGACTTCTGTTGGGCTTGATCTTTCTCCATGTGAGTGTGGACTAGACTCCGGACGAGTGTCATAGTCTCTTGCAATCCGGTAGCTGTCTGTGAGAGGGGAATAGGTGCCTCTTTCCTCTCTCTTCCCAGGTCTCCCGGAGCATGTCTAAGACATCTCTTGTTTCTCTATCGTAGAGTAACTCAAAAGGGGAGAATCGGGTGAATGCCTGAGAGGTTTTTTCTTACTACAAATAGCACCCATGGGATCATGTGATCCCAATCCTTCCCATCCTCATCTACCAATTTTCTCAAAATCATTTTAAGAGTTTTGTTAAATATCTCTACCAATCCATCTGTTTCGGGTGGTAAACTGAGGTTCTTAAGGTGGTAATGTGTAGTAATTCCTTGACTTCACCCATAAGCTTGCTTATGAAATTGAACCCCTGATCTATTAGAATTTCCTTGGGGGAGCAACCCTAGAAAAGAATGGTAGTAGGTGTATCCAAATTTGCTGTGTTGTGTTGTTCCACATGGGGAAGGCTTCTGGGTAATCAACAATTACGAGAACATATTTATTAACAAGTCTAGAAGTTTCCAACGGTCAAATGATATCCATACCAATACGGGAGAAAGGGACTTCTATTATCGGTAATGGTGGTTTAGAGAGGAAGGTAAGGGGCAGGTAAGGGAATATGTGAACTGGTTTTCTGGCATATTTCACATGTTTGAATGAAGTTCTTTATGTCAGCATGGATACCTGGCCAGTAGAAATTGCCACTAATGTGAGCTTGGGTTTTAGACTGTCCCAAATGGCCCCCTGTCAAATAAGAGTGTGCAATCTCTAGCACAATCTTGCGATGGGTTTAAGGTATTACTGACTGAGTTTCACTTAGGCCTTCTCTGGAAGTTTCCCTTCTATATAGTAATCCCTGTTTCAGGAAGAGAAGGATCTCCCCTTCTCTTGTCCTTCTCCCTCAGGAATGACTTGTAATAAAGCCTCTATGAGTACTGGATCATTTCGCTGGGCGAATGCAAGATCAGGAATGATGGTAGGTTCTTCTTTCCCTTTTTAGCCTCAGTGATACATGTCTAATCAGCCTCTCCAAAGCCTGAGCTAACTATATCAGGTTCCTATGGTTCACTTCATTCCTCAAAACAGGGAAATAGAGCTTTCTTAATAATTCCCTGTGCAATCTTGTTCCAACAGTGTATTTCAAACAGAGTTTCACTATGGTTTTGTAAGAGAACCTTTATGTCTCCCCAAAAGTCTGGATCTGTAATGCCTGCTAGGACATCTAGGCCAAACTTCCAGGCCAGGTCAGATTTTGGGGCGAATCCTATTCCAGCAGGGGGTATTAGGACTTAGTCCGTAGGAATCATCCCTCTTTTCCCGGGAAGGATAATGGCTTCTCTGCTGCTACAAATATCAAAGCCTATGGATTCTGTTGAGGCTCTGTGACTACGTTTCTGGAATATTAGGGTCCCCCAATTTGCCTCAATTGAGTTGTATTCCACGTATGACACCATATGTAGGGGAGGCATGTTATCACAAGTATGACACTGACATAGTAGGTACAATTTGTAAAACCTTTATTGAAGGTTCCGGGGTTGGATAAACTCCTACTTTGCCTTATAACAAAGATGAGAGTAGTCTCAACCATCAAACGATAAACAAAATAGTGTTGTCTGTCAAATCAAAATGGCCTATGCTAACAAAAACCTAATGCCTGCCCTATCTCTTATACAAAGTGTATAAAGGAGAAATGTATGCAAAGGAAAAATCAGTGTTCAAAATAATAAATATGGCTGAATCAGCTCTCCTCCCCACATTAGACCACACGGAGTAAGGCGGTCATTGTAGGTAGGATGATACACTCTGGCATGGGTTTTCAACACAATATAAATTTCCAAAATGGGGATCGAGGCCCGTCTGGCCTCCCACATTTAAGTCTCTCTTTCAGACTTCCAAATAATGTTTTAAAAAAAAGTTCATGTAGGTCCCCCTCAGTCTGGCTCAGACCTCCTCAAAACACAGTTCTCATAGGTCTCCCTCTGTCGGGCTCAGACCTCTTCAAAACACAGCTCACGTGGATACCCCTCTGTCGGGCTTACACCTTTCACAACAAAGTTCACATAAGTCCTCCTCTGTTAGGCTCAGACATCTTCAGAACACAGCTCAACAAAACTTGCAAGGTGGTTCCCTTCCCCCAATCCTATTACACTTTGTGTCTCCCTCAGTGGGACTCAGACCACTTTCCGAAATTGAAGACTTTCAAATGTGCGTGGCTTTCTATACAGACCTCTGCAGGACCACTTCAACTAAAAGTTCAAGGTTTAACTTTCACTCTTCCCTTCTCTAGGAGTTATTTTTTTTTACTTCACTTTTGCAGGTAATTCATTTTATCGTTACAAACAATATACCTTTCATGTAGACTTTCGAGTGGGCTACTTCCTTCGTAGGACCACTCCGTTACTCAGTATCGTTGATTTCAGAGCTGTCCTTACTTCAAAAGTTAATTAACAGGTCTGCCTTTCTTTGCATCTCATCCACACGCATGCAGCCTTCACTTGCGGTATAATGTTGCCACATCAAACTTTCTTTAACACGCACGGGTGTCTCAGTTTGCTTGCCAACTCACTGGCTGTGTGTGTTTCTTTCTTGGTTTTCCGATTTCCCATTTACTAGTCGCGGTTAGTACCACAGGCTTGGCCTCGACTCCCGAACTCTGCCGTTCACCCAGGAGGGTCGCGGGCGTCCTTGGAACACAATTCAGCCTTCTGAAGTGGGATCTGGCCTTTTCCACGTGTCTTTCGTGGCCTGTCAGAGGCAACGACCTCCAGTAAGGAACTTTAGGGGTTTTCGACCTGTTGCTCCCATCCCTCGGTCCATTGTTCTGCTCCAGTAGGTTTGCCTTCGCTCTGTACATTCTGCCTTGCTCAGAGTGTATCTCTAGGTTCTGCCTTTTATCCGGGTGAGGAGAGCTAATTGGTATCAGGTGTATGCACTTTACCTGACCCGATTAGCGGGGCATGTCCAGTACGATGTATGAGAATTAGTCTTGTTACTCTTCCTTGGCCCAGTGTTTGTGTAAAAAGGGGAGGGGGTGCAGTTGGGACCTCATAGAATCCTAAAAAATAGGATGGGTTACATGAACAAAAAAGGGGAGAATGCTGCGTCTCAATATCACTGCCTCATCCCCACTCCCCGAAGACCCCTCAGCATGGTGCTCCCACCCACTGGTTCACTCCCAGGGTCTGGATCCAAAGGCGATGGCCGTGCCCTGGCCACCTGAGAGAGAGATCCCTGGGGACTAGCGGGTGAGACACCCTCTGGTTTTTCACAGTGGTAGACCTTCCTCTTCGCCTGGGACGTCTCTGCCATGCACTTACCTGTTGCCTCCTCAACAGGCACCTCTGGCACTTCCTCCCCTAGGGGACCCTAATTAGTACTTACCTCTGCCCAAACCCCCTTTCTTCCTTTTTCATTTCACTGCACTTGCGCGCTCCGAATGTCACAAGGCCTAGTAGGACCGCTCTTTGTCTCTATTCATTGTCATTTCCATTGTTTATTTGCACCCTTGTTTCCTTGACACCTTTTGGCCAGGCAATACCATTTTGGCAATGTGTGGGAAAGCCTATCCCATGCCTACACAAAAGCCGAAACTGTTGTCTTTGCTAATGCTTGCATTGAATTGAAGAGGCTGCAGTGAGATCATTACTGGCAACTACAAAGTGTATTGAGTTTAGTACAGGCTAGCCTGAAACATTTCTATTTGACTCAATTACTAATAGTTATACATAAAAGTATTTATCAAGAGAAAAAGATACAGTCATAAATTTAAATGAACATGAAGAGGTCGCCTGTTATAGCTGCATTATCTTCCTGTGCGTTTAATGTAGGAAAATGGCACTTACCTACAGACACTGTTTTGCAGTTCATATGTAATGGCAATCAAAGTATGTTTCAGCTTGTTCTGTAATTATGTGCTTTAGGGTAAATGATGATCAACAGATTAGACTAATAAACATGCTCTAAAGAGAAATGTAGCATGCAAAGCAAGCAAATAATATCTTTCGGATGGATGAAATATTTCTAATCATAAACATGGTTTTTGATTTTTGTCTGGTCAAATCTAGTGCCATTCATTTTTCATTATTCCAAGAAATGTCTAGGCTAGTCGAAAATCAACAAGCACCATTGTATTTTGAAAACCAGAGCTCAAGCCCTGCACGGCCCCCTCATACCCTCCTCCCCTGCCTTTTCCCTTCCACTCCCCCATTGCTATCACCATCCCAGTCCCTCTTCCACCATTGGTCACAGGGGACCATCTAATGGGTACACTCAAGGCAAACATTCATATATTGCATTTATTTACAGCGCCCAGACCCGTAATTATCATGGCACTGGCAACTTTGTAGCATTATTTAGGAAATCCTCTCTCGACCTTTGCCTGCTGCACCCTCACTTTCTCTATACAGAAACGACTCCTACACCTTACATGCATTCCTCCTGCATCCTGCATACGGGAACACCATCTCATCCTGTGCTCATTTAAACCTCACCTCCTGTATACATGCACATATACACGTGCACCCTCTCCTGGACACACGCACTCCCTCAAACCATTCCTCTCCTCCTGTATGAAGGAACAGCCTAACACATCCATTATTTATGCTACTTACCCTTGCTGTATACAGGTACCCCATCTCATCCTATGCACAGGTAAACCCTCAATATTTACGTCTTCTCTCCATGTATACATATGCACCCTCTCCTGGACACACGCACTCCCTCAAACCATTCCTCTACTCCTGTATGTAGGAATAGCCTAACACATCCATTATTCATGCTACTTACCCTTGCTGTATACAGGTACCCCATCTCATCCTATGCACAGGTAAACCCTCAATATTTACGTCTTCTCTCCATGTATACATATGCACCCTCTCCTGGACACACAAACTCCCTCAAACCATTCCTCTACTCCTGTATGTAGGAATAGCCTAACACATCCATTATTCATGCTACTTACCCTTGCTGTATACAGGTACCCCATCTCATCCTATGCACATGTAAACCCTCAACATTTACGTCTTCTCTCCATGTATACATATGCACCCTCTCCTGGACACACGCACTCCCTCAAACCATTCCTCTCCTCCTGTATGAAGGAACAACCTCTCCTCTTTCAGACATGATACTTACTGCTCCTGTATACAGGAGCACTGTCTCATCCTGTGCACATGTGCACCCTCACACCCTGTATATATATGCACCTATGCACCCTGTATATATGCACCTGACCCAAAACAACCCTATAGCACCGCCTATGCTAACCAGGAATAAAAAATATATAACTTCCGACAAACTTCTACCGCTGATACTCCCTACTTTAAACTCACTACCAGACGCACTAGATTCAGCTACCTTAGTGAACGAATTTAACAAAGTTATGACAGAAGAACTTGATACCATCGCCCCCTTAAAAATGAGGAACAGCAAACCAAGAGCACACTTAAATGCCTGGCTCATGCCATATCTAAAATCACTAAGAATAGAAAAACGTAAAAGGGAATCTATCTGGAGGCTAACAATATCTGAGGTGAATAAAGCTAACCTTATTAACATTGCCACAAAATACTAAACTGTAACACAGCGAACAAAAAAAGAAAGTTTTGAGAACAGGATATTGTAAGCCAAATCAGGTACTAAGGAACTTTTTGCAATACTAAAGGAATTAGAGAACCCTATCCCTGTACCCGACAACTGTGTTAAAGACATACAGAACGCACTCGCAGACAAAATTGCGACTCTCCCAATCAAAATTGCCAAGAAAAGATTAAACGTATCAACATCAACACCCCAAACTGGTAATCTACCCCCATCACCTAAACCAGCACTTCACTTCAACTTCACTAAAGTCTCCATACTAGAGGTAGAAAAAATAATACCCTCACTCAAACCTACCAACTGCCGTGGAGATAATTGTCCTGCCTAAATTATAAAAGGTGCTCTGAGAGACCTATCACCGTTCATCGCTAAGCTCATTAACGTTAACGCATCATTCACCTCAGGCACCATCCCAAGTAACCTTAAGGAATCTTGGGTCCTCCCCCTCCTGAAGAAACAAACACTGGCCCCAGCTATACCTACGAACTACAGGCCAATCACAACTGTGCCATTCCTCCGGAAAAATATTAGGCAGGGTGGCGTACCTACAGATTAAAAACTTCTTGGAGCAAAACCAACTCCTCGGCTCCCGGGAATCAGGTTTCAGAACACTGCATGGCACCGGAACAGCACTCATTGACCTTAAGGCCCAAGTTGATGAGCTGAGAGATCAGGGAAAATGTGCACTACTACTTCTTCTGGATCTATCAGCAGCGTTTGACTTGGTGGACCATAATGTTCTCTGTAACCACCTGGAGTCAGCAGCGCATTTCTCGCAACGAGCTATAACTTGGATTCAATCTTTCTTAAGTGAAAGAACTATGTGAGTCTTCTCCACATCAGAAGCTGCCGATCCCATTCCTATCACGTGTGGTGTTCACCGGGGGTCCTGTGTCTCCCCTACCATGTATAACATATTCACCAAGCCCTCTTTGATGATCTGGACTATCTCGGTGTCACCTACACTAACTGTGCAGATGACACCTGAATCCACTTACAGGGGATTACAATCGGGATGTGGCCTTAGTGAATAGGATATACCTCATCATGCAGGCATGGATGGCACTCCATGGCCTATGCCTGAATGATGACAAAACGGAACCCATCATCCTGGGGACTAAACCCAACATTAACAAATTTGGCCATAACTACACCTCCTTTGATATAGATGGCAATATGATTAAGGTTGCTAAGGAGGTAAAAACTTTAGGTTTTACCTGACTCCAGCCTTACTCTGACAAAACAAGTGAATGCAATAGCATCATCTACGGCTTACACATGTAAACTGATTAGATCTGCTAAACCTTTCCTTTCAACAAGTACCTGTACCACACTGGCAAGAGCACTTGTGTTGTCTAAACTGGACAACTGCAACGCCCTATATATTGGATCTAACAAACACATCACCAAGAAAATTAAAGTACTCCAAAATAACGCCCTGAAAGCGGCGCTAGGAATGACCAAAAGAGATCATATATCAACAGTAAGGAGGCAATCTAACTGGCTCTTCACCATTGACAAAATCAGGCTTCAAACTGCCTCACTTACATACGAGTGCCTTAATAGCGCAGCACCTCGTTACTTGACAGAGAGGTTCAATAGAAGACTTACAAACCGACCTACCAGGGCGGCCTACACAAACTGTCTGAAAGTCCCCTCCTACAAATGGATGACAATTGGAGATACTAGCTTACCTGTCAAAGCTGCCCAACTCTGGAACTCACTTCCACCTACCCTTAGGGCAGACCACACTTACCCACATTTCAGACAAAATATCATTAACTGGCTAAAAACCAATGTCATTCAATACTCGACTTGCCATTTCCATTCTACCACCTCGCACCTGTCCCTGTACTTGGCATCCTACCCTCACTGCAACTAACAGGCTACTTTGTTTTGTATAATATCCTTGTATACCTGTGTACTGTCTCTGTAAACCTGTAAGTTATTTTATATTTTATATCGTACCTTGTAACTATGTAAGCTGAAAACCTCCTTGTCCTCGCGCCCTGATACCCTTGGGAAGGGGTCAAGTCCTAAAAATTAAAGTGGGGGCACTCATCAACAAATGCAAAGGAATGCGACATCGCCAGAAATTAGCACATCAATGTGCAATATGCACATTTCATTAAATTGGCTTTGCATAACCACCCAATTTGCACAGGACTATTGGCATTTGCCTTTCATAAAAGCTGCACACAAACAAAACCAAGAGAGGATATTTTCTTCTAATAGTGTTTTTGAAAAGGTTAAAAGGTGTGCATGTTTTAAACTCCAAGAACCAATACAAATGTTTTCCCTGGGACTTGCAGTACTGAAATGAGAAATGTTGCCTTTAGTTGCCTTTAGTTGTCTGTTCATTTTCATCAGGTTATATAGTGCAGTGGTGAAGAGTCCGCCTACAAAACTGATGGCTGTGGTTCGATCTCGTGGTCGGCTTTAATGCATAAATTCAAAGAGGACATTCAATGTTTCTCATTTTAGCTTGGGGGACTGAGTCCACCCTCTGAAAAAAGTGGGGGGACTGCGTCACCCCATGTGCACCCTCGACTTGAGCCCTGCCCTTGGGTCTGGTGCGCATTACAAATAAAGAAACAAACAAACAAACAAACCGTCTCCTTCTGGAGACTTGTCCTCTCTCACACCATGTATAGCTTTGCACCCTCTCCTCCTGTATGGAGGCTCAGCCTCTCCTCTTGCAGGCATGATACATACTCTTCCTATACACAGGAGCACCGTCTTATCCTGTGCACATGTACACCCTCACACCCTGTATATTTGCACCTATGCACCATCTCATTCTCCTCTGGAGACTTCTCCTGTCTCACACCATATATACCTTTGCACCCTCCTCTCCTGTTTGAAGGATCAGCCTCTCCACTTGAAGACATGATACTTACTCTTCCTGTATACAGGAGCACCGTCTTTTCCTGTGCACCTGTACACCCTCACACCCTGTATATATGCACCTATGCACAGTCTCCAGTTTTGTCCTCTCACACCATGTAAACCTTTGCACCCTCTCCTCCTGTGTGAAACATCAGTCTCTCCTCTTGCAGACATGATACTTACTCTTCCTGTATACAGGAGCAAGCACCGTCTCATCCTGTGCACATGTACACCTCACACCCTGTAAATATACACCTATGCACAGTCTCCTTCTGGAGTCTTGTCCTCTCACACCATGTAAACCTTTGCATCCTCTCCTCCTTTGTGAAGTATTAGCCTCTCCTCTTGCAGACATGATACTTACTCTTCCTGTATACAGGAACACCGTCTCATCCTGTGCACATATGCGCCCTCAAACCCAGTATATATACACCTATGCACAGTCTCCAGTCTTGTCCTCTCACACCATGTATACCTTTTCACCCTCTCCTCCTGTGTGAAGTATTAGCCTCTCCTCTTGAAGACATGATACTTATTCCTCCTGTATACAGGAGCACCGTCTCATCCTGTGCACATGTGCGCCCTCACACCCTGTCTTTATGCACCGCCTCCTTCTGGAGACATGTACTCTCTCACACATGTATAACTTTACAACCTCTCCTCCCTTATGAAGGACCAGCCTCTCCTCTTGCAGACATGATACTTATTCCTCCTGTATACAGGAGCACCGTCTCATCCTGTGCACATGTGCGCCCTCACACCCTGTCTTTATGCACCGCCTCCTTCTGGAGACATGTACTCTCTCACACATGTATAACTTTACACCCTCTCCTCCTTTATGAAGGACCAGCCTCTCCTCCTGCAGACATGATACTTACTCTTCCTGTATACAGGAGCACCGTCTCATCCTGTGCACATGTGCGTCCTCACACCCTGTCTTTATGCACCGCCTCCTTGTGGAGACATGTACTCTCTCACACATGTATAACTTTACACCCTCTCCTCCCTTATGAAGGACCAGCCTCTCCTCTTGCAGACATGATAATTACTCTTTCTGTATACAGGAGCACCTTCTCATCCTGTGCACATGTACACCTCACACCCTGTATATATACACCTATGCACAGTCTCCTTCTGAAGTCTTGTCCTCTCACACCATGTAAACCTTTGCATCCTCTCCTCCTGTGTGAAGTATTAGCCTCGCCTCTTGAAGACATGATACTTACTCTTCCTGTATACAGGAACACCGTCTTATCCTGTGCACATGTGCGCCCTCACACCCTGTCTTTATGCACCGCCTCCTTCTGGAGACATGTACTCTCTCACACATGTATAACTTTACAACCTCTCCTCCCTTATGAAGGACCAGCCTCTCCTCTTGCAGACATGATAATTACTCTTTCTGTATACAGGAGCACCTTCTCATCCTGTGCACATGTACACCTCACACCCTGTATATATACACCTATGCACAGTCTGCTTCTGAAGTCTTGTCCTCTCACACCATGTAAACCTTTGCATCCTCTCCTCCTGTGTGAAGTATTAGCCTCGCCTCATGAAGACATGATACTTACTCTTCCTGTATACAGGAACACCGTCTTATCCTGTGCACATGTGCGCCCTCACACCCTGTCTTTATGCACCGCCTCCTTGTGGAGACATGTACTCTCTCACACATGTATAACTTTACACCCTCTCCTCCTTTATGAAGGACCAGCCTCTACTCCTGCAGACATGATACTTACTCTTTCTGTATACAGGAGCACCGTCTCATCCTGTGCACATGTACACCTCACACCCTTTATATATGCACCGTCTCCTTCTATATATATGTATCTCATTTGGCCCTGTGTTCATATGCGCCCTCTGCCCTGTGTACATGTTCACCTTCTGCTCCTGTATTCGCATATACCCTTTTCTGTTGTCTGTCTGCCTCCTCTGATGTGAGGTAGTGTCTCCTCTGTTTGTCCTCTGATGGTGGCGGGGATAGAGAGTACTCGTCTGTGTGACGTGTGTAGGGAGGGGGGTCGCCTCTGTTCATCCGGATGTAGCTCTCTTTTATTCTAACTTTAAATTGGATATTATGTGGCTTGATTTACTTTTCTTTCTGCATTAAACATTTACATAAAGTGCCTATAATAAGAAATAAAATTGCATTTTTTCATCTGGCGCTTGGAGTTTCCAGAAGATAATGAGTGTAATTATTTGCAGTTTTCTGGGTGCTTTCATCTTTGAATTCCCATGAATAGGAAGAGGGGAATCATTCATCAAGTCACGTGAGTGTGGCGGGACGCCCTGGTGAGCCTTGTGTTATGTCAGAGGTGGTATGGCGAGTTGGGGTCTGTGAGGGGCTTTTAGGAAGGGTGCACTGAGGAGTCCAGTGAGGAGCAGACCAGGTTTACAAGGCCTGACAAGACCCTTTTCATCCCACTCTACATCCTAACACTAGGGATGAATCTTGGGTCTCCTAACCAGCCTTTGGGTAAGTGGCAGAGATAAAGGGGGGTCTCTGGGTGAGCCAGGGGGTGTTGGTGCTCAGATTCCACTTTTCACCCCCCAAGCGATCATGGGTCCCGGACCCCAGTCTGTGGGTGATGTGCGTGGCTATAGACAAAGTAAACTGATGACAGCCTGGACAAATGTACAGAAACCAGATCTAATCACCCACAGAAAACAAGCCTGCTATATAGCTCACATATACCACTGTGGGTGGCCTGGTCAGGTGTATAATTTCAAAGACAAAATAGTTACAAAATCATGTAAATTAACTAAAATATAAATGTACCTAAGAAAAGATTGTGACACATATATATTATGGACCTCATTAAGAGTATCCCGGTATCCTGCTGGTAATTCTCGCGGGATACCCGGAAACTGCCCTTAACATCTCCTCCGCCCGCTATCCGATATCCTGCTATTACCTGGACATTACGGGCAGCAGAGTGCCGGTAAGTTCCCATTCCGATGGAGTTCCATAGGACTCCATGGGATGGGATTTCCTGAATCACTGGCACCATTAGTAACAGTGTCCGTGATTCAGGCATTTATTTGAACTCCAAGCAGGTCAGGTCCCCACTGGCACACTTGAAGTGCACCGGTGTGAGGAATTCGTCCACCCGCACAGGGAGTGTACACTCGTCTGGGCTGTTTTGATATTTAGATAAACCTACGGGAAATGTGTTTGGCTAATCCGCTCACATTTCCCAATGCTCACTGCACAACAGACATATACTCAAGTGTCCTCTGGGGACACAGCCTACCGGCGCAGTCCTCCTATCATATTCAGCTTGAATGTGACAGCCACGGGTACATCAAAGCGTCTCAAGATGAGGGATGGTAACACCTTCCTCTGGCCATGGCCAGCCTTATTAAAATATCAAATGCACCATGGATCCGCCCTGCCTATGGTTACGTTCTGTTTGGTGGCTGCACATACTGATGAGAGTTAATGGAAGCAGGCCTGCGAAAAGGTCTGCTCACAGAACTAACAAAGGGCAGAAAACCCAACACCTTTTTGATATGCATTTGTCAGCTTGAAGCTAGCTCCCACCCCTCTGTATGAAGGGCAGTGAATGTCATGTCTGGGACAACTGTTTACAGTAGGCAACCCCTGCAGGGCGACCCCCATTCAGAGGGAAGAGGTATGTGATTTGATGGAGACAGAAAGTCTGTCTCGCCACAAACTTCAAGGGAAACCTGCGCCTTTGTCAGCAGCCACAGAGAGCTCAATTAACCGGAGAGACACTTTGATCCACAACAGACAGGAAGATGGGTGGGACTTAGTAGTACATGTTGTCACCCCTTACCTTTCCTGTTGCAAAGCACTCTGGTTATGACCTCATGCATAACAGAAGATTGTTGGTGGGGACACAGGATTGGTTCACTAAGGTAGACTTAGCCTGCACCAATCACTAGGGCACCTTTAGCTTTAAAAGAGGGTTGAGCCCCTCTTTTGGCAGATCATCCGATGGCTTTGAAAGGAGCAAGAAGAAGGACTCATTTGGACCCTGGCTGGAGGCAGAGTCTGCCTTACAGCTTCCGCCAGTGAAGGAAGGCCAGGATTTCCTAGAGGGAAAACATCTGCCAGGGAACAAAGGCAGATACCGACTGCAGAGGACCCGTCCAGCAGCTCCAGAACCGCTACGCAGCCAACACACAGCGTGCCCTGCTAGATTCTGCCAGCAAGCTTCCTAGGTGGGACGTGCCAGCGAGTCTCTGAACAAAGGACAAGGCTGTTGCCTACAAACACTCTGTTCAGCTTTGGGCCATCCGCCTTAAAGGACGACACAAGCACTGTGATGAAGCTAGGAGGAGTGCCACAACAAGCATCAACCAGCGGCCATCTTTTAAGGACATTTTCAAGGCAGTCGAGCCCTTGAACCATGACCGGCTGCACCACTGATTGTTGTCACGCTGCAGTCACTAAAGCCATCCGAGTTGCCTTGACAAGCATTCCAGATCCGCCAACCAGCACAGAGAAAATGATTCTTGACTCTGAGCCTCTGTGTAGGCCAGCCTGCATCCTTCCGCCAAGCCTTGCTTGCCAAACTGCCTGCCACCTAGCTGTCTCCCATCTTGAAATCTGTTGCAGGAGCTGCAAAGCATCCTGGAACCGACTTGATGATGTCAAGCATCACCATCATCTCAAGCACCAGGTACATTGTGGTTCTGTCCCCCGTGTCCTTCTCCGAAGGCCCCTAGTGACATTTACAACCCCTTGCTCCCTTGGTGCTGAAACCAAATAATTTTGAATAGTTAAGACTAATTGCTTTACCGACTACACTGCTGTCAGTATCCAGAGTGCACCCCTTTCCTTCATGAAACGGTCTGTCCTCTGTGTTCCTTTATGGGGTGGGCTCTATTTTGTAGTGTGCTAGACTGTCTGTTGTAATAATAATAAAGTAGATATTGTTATACAACCTTGAATGGATAGTCCCTTTATCATTGGGGAATAATTGTATTTTCACTGCGTTGCAACTAACCAACGATCCACGGCCTTGCAGAGATAAACCTGCCATTCCGTCCACATTACCAAAATTGGACAACGAGGTTTATAATTGACTTGTGTTTGCAATATTTTTGGATCCTTTCTGGTGTACTAGAGGTGTGGGGCTGATTTATGGTTAAGAAATTCATCCCTGGACGACTGGTGCCCGGAAGTTGATTCATCACAGCTGGTCCAGAGGAAATGCTGGAGCCGGAATTACTGGCATTTATTCTGGAACGGCACACTCGTAATGAGCCCGATAGACTTGCATTCACCGATATTGTCATAGAGCGCGTGTTATGTTGGAAATCAGACCCGCATTTGATAGAGTCCACAAGCCAATCCTCCTTCAGAGACTGCCCTGTGATGCCCAAGCCATCCAAAAAACATTTACATGGTTTTAGTCCTTCATGGAAGAAGGCACCCTGCATGTGAAATTAGGCACCCACCAAAATCCACTAATGCCCCATCCTCCTTATCAGAGGGGCACCTGCTACCCTCCCTGGCTGCTATGTAAGGTATAGCCAGTCCCTTTCAGCTCCGTTCGTAAAACCCCAAGGTTTCAGTCCAAGCCTACGCCCATGCCACTCAGATATACCTTACATTCCTGAGGAGTGGGGTCAAGGTCGAGTGACAGGTGTGGACTAATGGAAGTCCATGGTCCAGTGGGGAATCAGGAGGCAGGCTCCAGGTACAGGAGAATTCAGGTCTATTCCACCTCTTTCGGGTGACTTCAGTTTCTGGTTGCTGCTAGGTGTGAAGCACACAGGAGAGGCATCTGGGATACCTCTGTTGGCGCATCCACCCCTCAGTGGCCTAGCCCCAGCCCGCTGAGGCTAAAATCGATTCCCTCTCACGTGCCCCTCCCACACCTGCTTTTGTGGCTGTTCTATAACTTCAGTTTCAGAATCAAGCCGAGAGTCCAAATATTTCAAGGAACCTATTTTGATAGCAATATGTGTTTAACCCTACAAACACATGTAGTCTTACATAGCAGGTTCACCCGAAGGCATGATCTGAAAAACGCGCCCTTTATGCAGGTCCACCCACCTCTCCAACCATTACATTTCAGAGGGAACACATTGCTGCAGTAGAACTGTTGTGTGACATTCATTTGGGACACCTTGTCTCAGAAGCATATTACATTGGTAAGAGATCAAATGTGCTTAGAAATGGCCAGGCAATGAGATGCAAATCTGGGTTGCCCCAGTGAATCTCCGCTCTCTCTCTCTCTCTCTCTCTCTCTCTCTCTCTCTTTCTCTTTCTCTCTCTCTCTCTCTCTCTCTCTCTCTCTCTCTCTCTCTCTCTACGCCAGCAATAGGTTGCTCCTCCTCACCCTATCACCTTATCTACCTTTCCACTCTTGCAAGTCAATTACACTCCTTCCACTTCCGGGGAGCACAGAGAAATGACATCAGTCGCAAGATACCCATGTGGGTAGCCTGCACTGTACATGCTTTCACTCACTCACACACTCACTCAGTGGAGTAACTTTGCTGAAAATGTTGAGGGGGACATTATGTCTGAAGAAAAGGTGCCCCAGCCAAATGAATGGGGACACAATGGTGTGCCATGAAAGTTGGGGGGGACAAACACCCCTGTCCCGCCCTAAAATTACACCCATGCACTCACTCACTCACTCACTCACTCACTCACTCACGCACAAGGTACGGATTGAGCATGCCGGTGGAGAAGAGAAGAGGCATAGAGATGGGCACCGGCACAGGGCAGGGGTGGTGAGCTCTGAAGGACAGTGGCAATAAAGGGTGGGTAGTGGGGGAGTGTGACTCATAAATGAGAATTGGGGTAGAAGAGGTATGAAGGCAGGGACGCAGTGTAGGATGGCTTGGGACAGGTCTGGGGAGCAGAATGGAGAGATGAGAAACAGAAATGCAGGTCAAGTGTGGGAGTAACAAGAAAGCGGGCGGACAGTGGTATTTTGTTAGGGAACAGGCGGGGAATCTATGAGGCATTAGGGCCCGGAGGAGAGAATGGAGTGGTTTCGGGAGTATAATCATTAGTGCACTATTCCATTGGCGAATTGCTCTAGTGGTGGATGTGCAGGCCACACACTGAAAAAAGTTGCCAGTGGAGGCACTGAATCAATGTTTAGGAACCTGCGATTATAACAGCAATGTTCCTGTCAATTAAGTGTGAAGCATGACAATCAATATCAAATTGTGAAATAGATTTTTACAAATAGTTGTAATAGAAAATCTACATTAAAGAAAGTGGTATTGAAGATGTCCGGCCCTAGATCTCAACATAGGAGTATTGGGGTCTGTAAGATCTCATGTCTTAGTAAATTGGAAGACTCCCTGTTTGTATGGCCCTATGGAATGGGAGGTGGTGATCAATTATTCTGATGGCCAGCAAGACACTCTTCCACATCTAGGCCACCAAGAAAGAAAAGGGTCTACCATCTTCGCTTGTTCTTTGGGGTAATTGCAAATGATAAGAAGATTCAATGAACTCCAGAATAAAGCGTCTCAATTGTACCTTAAAATTGAGTTTTCAATTAGAGGTTTATAGAATAGATTATTTAGTATTCTGACGTATACCGAATGGTTGGTCATGTATTTGGTCAAAGCCAAAAATAGTTGGCTTTTATAAATCATGTTCAGCACTATTTTAAATAAGTATTCCCATGTTTCATGCATTTCTCTTGATTATTTTAATCAACATCCAATTCTTATGTCATAAACGCAGCCTTTAAGAGAACAGATTAACAAAAAAGAAGGTACCATGCATACGGAAGGATGTTGTATATGCAAAACAGCAGCACTCAAAGTGGGAGGCTTCATGAATGCAAAGGTGCTGGGTTGCAATGAGCTACATGCATCCTGCAGATGACCACAGCAAATGAGAATAGCACACATTGCAATCTCTTGCGGGTTGCAAGCTAGCTTACTTGGAAAGTGAATTTCGAATCTTCCTTCCGGCTCTACGGAAATGTATAAATGGTGTGTCTGCTCATGTTGGATAAAGGTCGAGGGTACCTGTGAGGTAAGTGGACACTATCTCCCTACTATTTATAGAGAGGAGACGCCCTCCCCATACTCCAAACATAGGAGAGGACTCTCCCAGAGAGGTGGAAGGAAAGTCTAACACGTGCCTGAATCCGCCCTAACGCTCCAAGCTCCAAGAACGCACGTGCCTATTGGGCATTCACTCAATTCCACCAAATCTCAAACCACGTCCCCCTCCTTCCCTCCACACTAGAGGATGCAAAGCTCTGTCATTTTCCATGTGCCGACACTTTAACACTCCCTCCCCCAGCATCAGCAGATACAGGGCTCTCTCTATTCCTCTCTGTCCTCTCACACATTTCCCGTTGGGAGAGACAAGCCTGTGTTTTCGGAGGGATTTCCCAATAAGCAAGTACTCACAAGAGGCCAGTAAGTGTTGGGAAATGTCAGCTGCATCTTGCACTGCATGACATGCAATTGACTTGTTTCCAGCAGTGTGCAGGGCTTATATTGAATCGAAAATAACAAATGCAAATTTACTGAAAATAAAATACTGAATTCAAAATATATAGGAGCTCGGGGAAAGGGCTTCAAAGGTGTGGGGGGGTTCAGGGTGGGGTTAAAAGCATGGTTAAACAGGGTGTTTGTGGGGGCACCCCCCAATAAAAGATTCAGGGCCTCATTACGAGTTTGGAGTAGCCATGGTGCTATTAGTCTGTGGTCTGTGAATGAGGAATTACCAGGTCATTCCAACCTTGGAGGACCCGGTAATTCCTCATTCACAAAACCATTCCCCATTCCCATTTGAGCCGCCATAGGGCTCAATGGAAATGGGGATGGAGCTAATAGCGGGCCCGTTATTAGCTCCTTGGTCCCCTCGTGGGACCCGGAAAGGACGTCTGGTTTTACCAGACGTCTGTTCCGGGTCCCGCGAGGGAACCTCGTATTAGGGCGGAATGGGTTTACCGGCACCATTACCGGTGCCGGTAAACCCATTCTGCAAGGGTCGTAATGAGGCCCTCAGTATTTATTTATTTTTTGGTACAGTTGCATTCGTTATTTCTCAATTTGTTTTAATCACATGTAACCGTCTCCAGCTCTTATTGATGTAGCAGAGGCAGCCCACCTACTTGATAGGAAGTCTTTTGATTTCCAAACATCCTCCCCTCCTATGAATTTCACCAACCTAGCATAGCTCTTTGACTATATCCCATACACAGTACTCACCCCTATCTTTCTATAATGCCTCTGGCAAAATGGTCTACAGGGGATCTGGAGAGATTTCCCAACATTAAGTCCTCTGAGTGGTCTCTTAGGCTGGGGCCTGTCACTCGGCCTGACACATAGCCGAATACCCCAGTCTTCCTGGTCTCCACTTTCTGTTATGAATTCTAGTTTCTTCGTAGGCATTTTCCATAGGAACAACCCATGCTCATCACGCACTCATCCTCAATACTCCTCTCCAAAACAAAACCTTTGCAACTTATATTTATTCAGGAATCTCTTCAGACATCATTTAATTAACTCCCTTTTTGCCATCTGCACTCTGTGTTTGCCTCCCTGAGTTCATCACCTTGCCATCAAATGAGAAGAGCAAGTATTTGTCTATAGCCGAAGATCAAGAAATTATTTGGCAAAGCCAAATAGCTATTTGTTGGCTGGAATTCAGCTGAATACTTACTCAAAGCCAAAATGTGTTACACCCCTAATCCAGTGCAGGTTGCATAGTGCACGGAAATGTAATTATCACCTTGAGCAAAATGAGCGAGCATTGCTGGGCTTGGAAAGAAGGAAAAATATTATTGAGCCTAAAGGGGTGAGTAACCAGAATTCTGGAATGCCGACATAGAAACTGTTCCCACAGTCCAAACAGGCGATACACCGGAATGCCGAGATAGAAACTGTTCTCACAGTCCAGACAGGCGATACGCCGGAATGCCGAGATAGAAACTGTTCTCACAGTCCAGACAGGTGATACGCCGGAATGCTGAAATAGAAACTGTTCTCGCTGTCCAGACAGTCGATATGCCGGAATGCCGGCATAGAAACTGTTCCCACAGTCCAGACAGGCGATACACCGGAATGCCGAGATAGAAACTGTTCTCACAGTCCAGACAGGCGATACGCCGGAATGCCGAGATAGAAACTGTTCTCACAGTCCAGACAGGCGATACGCCAGAATGCCTAGATAGAAACTGTTCTCACAGTTCAGACAAGCGATACGCTGGAATGCCGAGATAGAAACTGTTCTCACAGTCCAGACAGGCGATACGCCGGAATGCCGAGATAGAAACTGTTCCGGCAGTCCGGTCATGAACCAATCACTGCTTTTTGTGGGAGGTGAAGGAGTCTCGTAGAATTCTGAGCTGAAAGCAGCATGAGAAAGAAATTGTAATAAAATGGGTTAATCTCTTAAAACAAAGTGAGTTAAGATTCTTTTTTTTAACATTTAACATTTCCTTATTGTGCCCAGAGGATTACATTGCAGTTCACAGAAGCACTTATCATTAATGCATATTGGATACCACAAGGCGAGTAAGATATGACTGCGGGGCATAGTGGGGGCACAAGGAACAGTAATGATTATGTGCGGAAATGAAAAAAGGACAGTGGGACAGTGGTTTTAGCATGGCTCTTGCTTTTCATCCGTGCATGTGGCATCTTTCAAAAGGCATGTATAGAGGAAGAGCCAAAAAAACCCTACCAGAAGCCCCGCCCCCATGTTGCCTATATGTTGGGAACCAGAAATTGCAACACCAATGTACCAATGAGAATGCCTATACCGCAAAAAAACCTTGAAACAGGGTATCCATTGTGAAAACCCTATATGCATTCACGAAGAAATAATGGTGTTCTGGAAAGAGTCCTAGAAGAAGTGTGAAAATGAATGGGAAAGGAGACTGGTGACATCAAATGAAGCAGCACTGATGCACCTAGAAAAGACACAAATGAAGAAGCAATATAGACATTCTATAGGATCTGAGGATGAGGTATCGAAGAAAAGCAACATTTCAGTATCGAAATGAAGATTGCTCGTGCGAAGAAACACTGAAGAAAATGCAAAGTCATTTTACAATTGTACAGATGGTGTAGCGCAACTAGACAAAGTAATCCTGAGGCTGGCTATGTAGTAAATAAATTGCGGAGATGCATCAATGTATATTCATAGGAATGTATAGAATCTGGATGTTCCACAATGCACTTTAGCAAATTTGAACCCCATGAATGGAAAGGGCTTGAAGTGTGGTGCAGTTGGAAACAGCTGATGGCGAAGGAGAATTCAGGAAAGGCTGGCTGGCCCAGCATCAAGAGTCAGGGCCACTGTGAACCTGGTTATCTGTCAGGAAGCTACATGAACGTGAGAAAGAAGCAAACTCGTGTTGAGGTATAATGGAAAAATAATGAAGGTGCCAAGAGTTCATCATTTAATAGTATTTTATGCAATGAAGAGCTAAAATAACGTGGTCTCCAGTCACATGGTCAGAACGAAATAGACTATGGGTCGAGCTACACCGAAACCAGAAGATAAGACCATGCCATACTCCCTTTTATTCTCAGGCACAGTGATCCTCTACAAGGCCAAGTTCAAAGCCTTAATTGAATGACAGACCGCAGGAGTGATGATGGATGAGGGCTAATTGGGTGGGGAGGCATGACCAGGCCGACCCCCCCCAACACCTCGGGTAACCAGCTTGCGTGCTGCTAACAAGTGGAATATTCCAGAAGAGTACAAGCGTGTCAACCAATTAAAGAGGGCCACGTATTTAGGAGCCCTATAGTTTGTAAAGCCAATATGGTGTTGTGTATTGGTATGACATGGAAGATGACTTGCACTTGGGATGGGCTTAGTTGTCCACCTGATCTTAGAGATCCAATCACAACTCCCGTCCGTATGTAAAGTATACCTAGATGTTCCTTTTAAGCCTATCACATCCCCTAGTAGGTTTTGTTAGTTTGCCATGTAGAATGACGTCAGTAGTGACACATTTTTAGTATACAAATGCTGTTTTTTCATGTGATGCTTTGAGAGAAATCGCGAGAACGTCCGTTGATGTCCGTTGTAACTCCCTGTTTTAGATAATTGTTCATAAAACAGTACAGTGTTTGCCAACTTCCTGAGTCGGTCTGATTATTGATGTATGAGTATGTTCTACATCTCCTCTCTAAGTATTGCTACCTCGTCTTAAAGGGCCCCAGGTACCAGGGTTCACATGAGTTCACTGGAGACTGTGATATTGCAGGGCATGCCCAATACCTCCAGTCTCATTACAGTACACTACGCCGTTTAATTAGTTCATTGCTGTAGGTCCTACAGCTGCCGTCCATTTCATGGCTATCATATTTGTATTTGTATTTTATGTATTTATTTATATAGCACGCCAGGCCCAAAGGCATCCGGGCACATCACAGGTTACAACACAGTATAAACAAACAGAAACATTTACAAAATTATATACATATACGCATATAGTACAAGACAGTTAATTACATAGTTACACAAGAGTGAGCTGTAGGCTATCGCATAAGAGTTAGCTAACGAGCGGTCTGAGTCAGGGGCAGGTCTTGGGAAGACAGCCAGGTTTTGGCCATGTTTTTGAACCCCTGGAAAGATGGTTCAGCTCTTAGTGGGTTGGGGAGCGAGTTCCAGAGTTTCGCAGCCATGACTGGGAAACTGATTCCACCGGATCTCTGAAGGTTGAAGCAGGGTATGGATAGGCAATTGGTCTCGGCACATCTGAGGGGTCTGTTGGAGGTGTGGATGGAAATCCATTGGCCAAGTAGCTTGGCACTTAGTCGGTGAGGCATTTGTGAGTAAGAGCAAGTGTTTTCAGAGAGATTCTTTGTGTTACTGAGAGCCTTCGAATGCTTCGTCTGGTGCCCGAGATGTGTTGGTTCCTAGGGATATTTAGTGCAGATCTAATGGCATTGTTTTGGATGATCTGTAACATATTGATATTGCAAAGGTTGGTGCCAAGATAAAGGGCATTGCAAAAGTCGAAATTGACATCACCAGAGTCCTAGCTAGTGTAGTACAGTTGGCTGGAGATAGAAAAGGACGGCAGGCTGTGATGAGCGTACAAGTGTAAGCTGCAGCAGAGCAGACTGCGTTAGTTTGTCTGGCCAGAGATAAAGTAGAGTCAATATAAATGCCTAACGTTTTAGTGTCCTTTGAAACCTTTGTCTACGAACTAACATCATAAACAAGGCCACAAACTTCTTGACATCTTTTCTTTTTTCTTTTTTAATTTAGTTTTATTAAGGTTTTCAAAAAACATCACATAAATTGCAAAAAACATTGTTTGGAACATAATGTGAATATCAACTTTACACTTTTTGTCCCATTCACAAACAATCCATTATAGTTAATTTAACCACACCCTCTCCCTCTCCCTCCCTCCTCCCCCCACGGAAGGGAGTCTTCTTTAGAGTTTAACATTACAAATTGTACGTTTGGTCGTGGCATGTGGACAGTTCGATAATTTGCTAACAATCAATGAATTTGACCGCCTGAGTAAGGCGTAGTCAGACATGTGGAATGGGCCTCCTCGGTTGTGAGTTCGCTCAAAGATAGGTTTGTTTTCACTGGTCATAGCCAGTACGCCACTGGGGCTGAGTCCATGATCTTAATATAGTACCACCTTCTAGGTGCTAGTAATATATTTATTAATGAATACACCCCACAGCACTTCATACAGAGCCGATTTCCCATGAAGGGCTGCAGTAATCTTTTCCATTATGCAAATATTGGTGGCCATATTGTCCATTCTTTCTTTCTTGGTACTGTGATTCCTTTCCATTGGATGACAAGGCAGGTCCGTGCCGCCAGCAGGAGTGGGGCTGCCACACCTTCTATCTGCCTGTACTCTCCTTGACATTCCTCTAGGCCAAACAATATGAGGAGGGGTGCAGTAGTGCGTTGGATACCGTCCACCTCCTTAATCCATCCCAAGACCTCATCCCAAAACATCTTAATGCGGAGGCATCCCCACCACATGTACCAGTAATCTGCCTTTTCACCGCACTGGCGCCAGTACAGAGGACTCGTTGACTGGAACATCAGTGATAATCTCTGAGGGTCATATTGCCATCTATGTAGTAGCTTAATGGCATGCAATTTGTACTGGCTTGCTATCGATATTTGGGAGGCCCCTTTGCATATTTCCCCCCACAAATCAGGATTTATTTCTGATCCAAGATCTCTTTCCGATCTAAGCGTCAGCTGTGCAGTTGAACCCCGCCCGGCTTCTATTAACGTTCTGTATATGGCAGAGATCAGGCCCTTGGACTCTCTCCTTTCATCTAGAAGCTCTTCAAAGGGGGTAAGATCTCTCTGTAGTTTCTCTTTCAAATTGTCCCTAGTGAAGACTCCCTTGAGTTGGAGGAAGTGAAAGCCCAGTAGGGGGCCCAACCTCAATGCTTCTTCTAGTTGTACTATCGTGACAAAGTTGCCCTCCCTCCAGAGATGACCCACTCTTTCAAGACCCGCTTCAAACCAGGATTGGAATCATTCATAATTGGGAATGTCTTCTCAGATCCCCGGTGCCCAGATATGGCTCAAAGGGGACGGCCATGAAGTGATCCCGCGCGTGTGAACCCCTTCCCGCTAGATCTCCCATATGGTGCCCAAAGTGGGATGGTCCCTGATCTTGCATATCAGCTTATTTCTCGGGACCCATAGCCATTCCACGACCGTGGCCCGGGGCTATGTTGTGGTTGTCTAAGTCTATCCATTGGAGTCCTTTCTGTCCTCTCAGGTGGGGGACAAGAACTCTTAACTGCACTGCCTCATAATATTTCTGTAGAGCAGGTAGGCCCACACCTCCCTTTGGGCTACTCTGGCCTTCTTCCCTTGCCAAGAAATCTAAAATAATTGCCCTTTTTACCTCTCCAAAGAAGTATTTTGGGAGTCGGATCGGGAGCATTTGGAATGGATACAAGAATCTGGGGAGACACACCATCTTCACGGCGTTTAGTCTTCCTAACCAAGATATCATGAGTTTTTGCCACTTTTCTAGGTCATCTCGAAACTTTGAGAGAAGCAGTGGGAAGTTGGCATTGTATAAGGTGCCTAGGTCTCGTGTAAGGTTTATTCCTAAATAGCGCAAAGTGTCACCTCCAATTGTCAAGCCGAGTGGGGCAAATGTTTCCTTTTCACCTCGGTCAAGTTCCTAGAGTGGGAATAGAATTGATTTGGCCCTAATGATCTTGAAGCCAGAGAGCTCCCCATATTGTTCAATCATAAGGATTGCTCTGGGTATGGATGACAAAAGGTTCTGCACATGTAGTAACAGGTCATCTGCACAGAGGGCCACCTTGTATTCTCTCCGACCCACCTTGAGTCCCTCTACTTGTTGGTCCCCTCTAAGTCTCTGGCCTAAGGGTTTGAGGGAGAGGGCAAACAATATTGCTGACAAAGGGCAACCCTGTTGTGTTCCACTTCCAAGGTCGAACCAACGGGAATGGTCACCATTAACCATTACTGATGCCTTAGGGGACGTATACACTGCTTTCCCACCTCTTCTATACCTATCCCCAAGTCTTATTTTACCCAGTACTGCCTCCAGAAAGCCCCATTTGACCCTACTGAATGCTTTCTCCGCGTCCACCGAGAGGAGGACCGGGTTCCCCTCAATGTTTCGTGACTCATGGATCAGGTGTAATGCCTTCCGCATCGTGTCTGCACCCTGTCTCCCCATTATAAATCCAACCTGATCCGAGTGTATCAGGCGGGGGACATCTTTTGATTTAGTTGAAACAGAGCAAGGATAAAGACATCTATCGCTAATGAAAGCAGTAAATCAACGACATGTCACCTTATTGCACTATGCCCCAGAATATTTTTAAGATGTAAACCTTAAAGGCATTATTACCTTCAGCTTTATGCTGGCCCGGGCTTTAACACCCCGCCACCCAAGTTAAAGGCCCGAGTGAGGCAAGGGTTTCTTAATGAGGATGGTGGTGCTCTCACCAGCAGTGTTGGTCTGCCAGTGAGGGCAAGACTCTGGGGCTAGAAGGCTTTTTTAAAACGAAAAAAAGGATCTTGCCTCAGTTATCTGTGAACTTAATCCTGTCAATGGAAGTCCATTTTCTTGGTTACTATAACGTAACCGGACTTGTACGGTCAGCGGCTTGAAGGATACCTATGGCACGTTTTTTTTCCGTTCATTGTAAAAAGACTGACACACGCACATCTTGATGCCACAACTGTTGGTAGTCGCGCGGTTGGCATGGGGAACATAGCTGTGGTATAGGTTCCAGCGGGATGGGAGCATGGGCAAGGAGAGGCAGCTTAGCGGGACCTGTGGATGAATGAAGAAGCAGAGGGCAAGAGAACGTATTTAGTTAATAAAGGCTGTGTTCTCTCCCACCTGATGGGCTATGCCCACCCAACTGGGTGATAATATCAGTTCTTGTTAGCCCTTGGTTTTGTATCCATCAATGGATATGGAAGGAGATAGGGTTTAAGTTGACCCGCCATTGCGATGGTCGTGGTGGACAAATCTAAGTTAAATCTGGTTGTTGTCAGTAGAAGTGAACCCTTGAAACCTAGAAGAATAAAAATGATCAGTCAAGCGGAGATATGGGAAGATTATACCCACTGGGGAATACGACTAGTACAGGAACGGTGGAAGATATACCACCTGGTTATAGTAAGACAGCAAAGACGGTGATCCGTGCTGGATTGTTTTTCCCGAGTCTGGCCTTACACAGCGGTCATAGTATCTGCTGCCATATGGAGGTGATCTAAAAGGGGCACTAAGTGACTCCAGTTCCAATGGGGCAAATGGCCAACTGGAAAAGATCAAACAGTTAATAACAAACGATACAAGCACTGAGAAGTTCAGTAAGAGCGTCCTCCAATAATTTAGCAATGGTGAGCGGTCCTGACATTGGACGAAAAAGTGGAGGGATTAGTTCAATCAAGGCCTGCCTTCTTTTCCTGTTCTCTGGCTTCAACCTCCATGAAACACTTTGGCATTGAGCCAGGCAACATTGTTGAACTGTGTGTCGGTATTGAAGAGCAATACTGCTGAAATTGACTGAAAGAGGGATGGTCTTGAGACAAGGATCAGAGAAAGATGGCGGGGTGGCAGACGATGGCGAGTATGAGATCGGGCAATCTCCTGTCTTATACACCCTACTGATCATACACGCACCTCGATTGCACTTGTTAAACTTTTAATAGCGCCTGCAACTACTTACTCTCCCTCCTGACCCTTCAACCTCATAATCTGATATGCATGAGATTTCAGATTCGGAAAAACCCTCTATCCAACTTGCATACGAATATGTGGTCCTCCCTTGTCTTCAGTGTACCCCGAAAAGAAAAGCAGTGTGACTCACCCCGAGAAAACATCTTTATTCCTGGCCTACAGAACAGGTGAAGACATCAAATTAGAAAAGCGCCAGCTAGAATGTAAATGGCTTCTCAGTGTGACCCTCTAGGGACAGTAGTGCGCTACCAAATGTCCTTCATCCTTGAAAAGCGGATTGCCCCCTAGTCAGCAGTTGTGTGATCAAGTTGCTTCAGCATTGTCAGGTAAGACGAGTGAGATGTAAAGTGATATTATCTCCCAACATACATGCCTTGTGTCCTCCTGCTCCATGCTCTCACCCTGGCACTGATCCTTATTTTATCTCACTCTATAAAGCTCGGGAAATTCCCCTTCCACACATTTTAGTTTGCCGGCTACAACTCAAGCTAATACACTATTCCCCAGCAGATCCTCCGGCTCTTGCAAGGATTCACTCCCAGACAATTCTACAAGACTCTTCTCTCACGTGCCAATCTGCCAGGAGATGGCAAATACCCATCAACATCATCCTAGCCCATGGGACTGTTCCATCAGAACTGCGGGCACTGTTCTGACCCCCCCTCTTTAAGAAATACCTACTCCTGATCTTATTGAGACTGGAAATGAGGACAAAATCTCCAACCAGCCTTTAGCCAACAAACTTCTGAAAGGGGGATTTATTGAACGGCTCAGACGGTATATTCCAGATAACGGGTGGCTAGGCAGCTCCCGTGTGGGATTCTGATCAGGCAGAGAAAGAGACATTGAAAGAATTCTGATACAAGCTTTAGACGATAGTAGAAGGATAATGGACAAGGACTGTGTCCGCGACATTTTAGACTTTATTCATCACCATTAACCACAATATCTTGCTCGCGAATGTATTCATTGCCTTAACTATTTCAATAATGACCATGAAATGGCTGACTTCCTTGATTTCTTAAATAGAACACTGTGTAGCACTGTGACCTTTGTCGTTTTAGCTGATCCCCTTAGCCCTGTGGTGTTCCGCACGGTTGTTAGCCTTCATACATACCTATGCCCTTTTTTCATCTCCATTTTGAGAAGTCATGAACTAGGAACAAAGTGCATCGCAGCACCGTACAGCAAGTTAAAAATACAATACATTCAATAATATTGTGTAAGAAAGTAAAAGAAAAAAAATGATCTCAGAAAGATACTAATTCAATATAAATTATTTTTGCCCTAATGTGGGCAAAAAGATTATTATGGAGTTGTAATCCGTATCCCTCTTTCCTGGCCATAAAGAAATAGATGAGTAACAGCTTTTTAGGGCTCAATCCCCCAAAGCCTGACGTTCTGCAGAGCGACAAACCACCGATTCCCCTCCTGACCCTCTCGGCTTAGTGGCGGCACCCAATCAGTTCCATAGATGAACAGCCTAGGGAGAGCCCGTGAATTATCTTGGAAAACCCTGGTATCACACAGAATTAAGATACATGTTTTCACCTTTCATGCCTTAAATGTAGTTCCTCGATTTGGGCCAAAAGCATAGGAGCCAGGCTAATGTGGCATTTGCCCAGTCTAGACTCTGCCAATGGTGTCTAGCTGGGTTTCCATACATTTCTTTTTTGTAACATACTCTTTATTGATTTTATAGTTATCACAACAGCAATATTGGCGCATTACAACAGAAAGAAAACCATATTTGAAGTACTGCTGCATCCCGGGTAAATAAAAGTATCTTTGCCTCCCTCCTTTGCCACTACCTCCCTCTCTCCCTCCCTCCACTGGGGGATCCTACTGTCACTTCCGTCATGCTCTTCTACACTAAGGTCTGTCTTTCTAGCTCTGGGTTTACTTCAATTCATCCTGATAAGAGGAAGTATTCAAAAAAACCTCTCCTGCCCTCCAAGCAATTAGATGCCCGGGCCTCCCTCCTCTCTGCACCTGTGCACGTCAGATAGTTTAAGGGCTTTTACTCTATGTGGGCAAGTAATTTTTATATAGTCTGACTCTAGGAATTAAACATTTTCCTGCCATTGTCTATTAAAACTGCGTGGTTTTCAGATAAATCAGAGATCAATTTCTCCATTGCAGGGATGTTCCATAGCTTTAGCTACCAGTGATTTATGTGCGAGTCCTCCCTTTCCTGCCACCTCAAGGCTACCATCTGTTTCCATACATTTCTGATCAACAGGATGCGCTGCTAACATGTCCCCTCTGTCCTGTAAGGCTACATTGGATCCCAGATAAAAAACGTCGTCTTCATTGTTCATCATACCTTCAGTATAGCTGCTCTGCTTTCTCTCCAGTGGAATTGCTCAATTTTTCTATGTCACAGCTTGTGTGGAGATGAGCTGCCTGTACTCGTAGACGGGACTGAGTTTATAAAGGTATATTTGCTTTACCTCTTGCCACGTCACTGGGTCTCTAGCTGTCCAATTAATAGCATTGTCCTAGGTTAGAAGGTCGCTTTATCCTTGCTCATAAGTTAACATTGTTCTAATTCAGAAGCTAGCCATGTCCTTGTTTAGATCCTAGCTCTGTCCTAGTTTGCTTCGTTCTAGTTCACACGATTGCTTTTTCCTAGGCTGAAGGTAGCTTTATCCTTGCTCAGAAACTAGCACTGTTCTAGTTCATAAGCTGTCCATGCCCTTGTTTAAATTCTAGCTCTGTCCTAGTGTGCTTTATCTGGGTACACAAAATAGTTTTATCCTTGTTCAGAAGCCAGCATTCTACTAGTTCAGAGGCTGCCCTTGTCCTTGGTTAGATTCTGGGTCTGTCCTAGTTTGCTTTATCTTGGATCACAATCCTAGGTTATAGATTTTATCCTAGGTTAGAAGGTAGCATTGTCCTTGTTCAGAAGCTAGAATTCCTCTAGTTCAGAGGCTAGCCATGACCTTGTTTAGATTCTAGATCTGTCCTAGTTTGCTTTGTCTTAGTTCAAGAGATAGCTTTATCCTAGGTTAGAAGGTAGCATTATCCTTGTTTAGAAGCCAGCATTCTTCTAGTTCAGAGTCTATCCTTGTCCTTGGTTAGATTCTAGCTGTGTCCTAGTTTGCTTTGTCTTAGTTCAAGAGATAGCTTTATCCTAGGTTAGAAGGTAGCATTATCCTTGTTTAGAAGCCAGCATTCTTCTAGTTCAGAGTCTATCCTTGTCCTTGGTTAGATTCTAGCTGTGTCCTAGTTTGCTTTGTCTTAGTTCAAGAGATAGCTTTATCCTAGGTTAGAAGGTAGCATTATCCTTGTTCAGAAGCTAGCATTCTTCTAGTTCAGAGTCTATCCTTGTCCTTGGTTAGATTCTAGCTGTGTCCTAGTTTGCTTTGTCTTAGTTCAAGAGATACCTTTATCCTAGGTTAGAAGGTAACATTATATCCGTGTTCAGCAGCTAGCATTGTTCTAGTTCTTAAGCTAGCTTTACACAGCTTGGAGGTTGTCCCTGTCTTAGTTCGGGAGCTAGAACTGACCTAGTTTGAATGTCAGCTTTGTCTTTCTTCAGAAGCTAACCATGTCTATTTACGGAAACGTGCTCTTAAGAGGTGCACACCCCAATTTTGGGGTTTCCATGAGGAGTACCAAATTGTTCTATGCAAAAGCGAAAAATGGTATATCTTGGTGGTACAAACTCAAAATGTTATTGAAAAATGCTCTTTGTTTAAAAGAGCAGGCTAGGAAAGAGAGAAGAAATACATAAAACATATATCTTCTCTGGCTTAAGTGTTTATTGACTGTCTTTTTCTTTTGAGGTAAGATTTATATTGGCTTGAGTGGAATCCATATTCATTAATTGAAGCAGCCCCTCTAGAGCTAGATAGTCTCAGTTCCTGCACGTTAATGTTAATTGTGTGCCTACTAAACACCCTGCAGTTTGTTCACAGTAGGGTGTTCATCATTCTGCTCCACGTTCTGTTTTCAGTGGGGTGGCCAGTCATTTCTTAATTGTTAGTAAAATGCCTGAATGTTGGCCTTGTGTGATCTTGGCTGTCGACTGCTTAGTAATCTTAACCCAGTGTGATGCTATTGGGTGCCTAGTAACTGTCCAGTGCGTTTGTTATTAGTTGTTGGCTGTCGGATACTTAATGATTTTCTTGGATTGGTATCTCTGGAATTGTTGTATGGTTTGTTTATGTAGAGTTGGGGAGTTAGATGGAATGTTGCTATCTCTCTTGGAGATCTGCTGGGGTTAGTGCAGAGTTCATCTTGCTTTGTTGCAGAAAAGGGGGCGTGTTCCTTCCACTCTGCAGCTTGTAAGTAAGAAGTATATTTCTCCAGATGTTCTGTGGGGAATGTAACCAAAAAGGATACGTCATCTGGGGCCGGTCTATTTTATGATCGCCAACACTTAGGTGTTCTTGTGGAAACTCAATAGATCCCTGCACCATTTCAATCAAATATCACATGAAACTAGACTAGATGCCAGTATATTGTCCTTTTGCCCAGAAGGTTACTGCAGATATGGTTTGTCATCACCACTGCTTATATTATGTCTGCGCCTTTTCATCACCAGTGTTGATTACGCATTATGTTTACACCAACAAGTGTTTCGCCCAATGCAACCTTTATAAAAGTATATTTAATCTTTTAGTAGAGCCAAAGTAGTGCAGGTAATCCTGAAACAGATAAAGAAAATAAAAGTAAAAAAGGAACGGAAATGAGCATGTATTTAAAATGTGTTTGTAAACAGTAGGACCAAAATAAGCAAGTTTGTGGTACAGTTCTCAAACAATATTTAGTGCAGCGATTGATGTTCAATACAGCAACTCATCGGTGTTAACAGAGCTAGGATGCTGCAAGGTATAGAGTGAAAATCACTCTTGAGTTTTACCGAAAGAAAACAAAAATCGATTTAGAAAGACCGCTCGGTAACTACTCAGAGCGATCTTTCAAAATTGAAATGTCAGCCTATCCCGCACTCGAGTTCGCGCAAGGGCTGACGGGAGCAGTTGGGCTGGACGGGAAGACAAAAGCTGTGGGTGTTGAAGGGAAGTGTATGTGTGTGTGTGTGTGTGTGTGTGTGTCAGTGGTCTTGCTACTGGTACGGGGGTGTCTGGTGTTTCCATGGGTAGAGTGGTAAATGGCCTTGTTTGGGTAAACTTACAATTGCTCCTATGATGAGTAATGTTAAGGGGCAGGTGTTGCTTGGCTTTGTAATCTGCAACATTGAAGTTTCTGTTGTTTTGGGTAGGGGACTTCTAGGTCAGCTGGATAGAGGCATCTTTGCGTAACAATGCCAACACTTGTTTTGGTTGTTGAAAGCTGTTTTGGTAGGTGACATACGAGCCACTTTTACTACCTAAACACTGGCAAATATTTCAGATGAAAAAATACTGTGGCAAATAAAAAATGCTCCAAATAAAATATCTGCAATAATAGAGTCCTAGAAAGGTGGCCCCTTGCTTCCAGCCACGCAGCTCCATAGATGGGTTAGGATCAGTGGCAGTGGCAGAGCAGTGCCGCAGGCCGGGGCGCTAGTTATTGCTGCCTGAGCTGAAGAAAAACTCTAAGTTAGAAATGCACCTTCTAATTTGCATGAAACTTGTTTTATACTTAATATACATGTTTACTTGCCAAAGAAAAACATTTGGAACGCCAATTCTTTTTGTTACTGCCTACAAATGTATATATTCCAAACTTAATAGGGAGTAAAACACATCCACTTGAAAGTACCAGCTGAAATCCTGGTTGGTGTTGAGTTGATGGTGTGGTTGGCTGGTAGTCCTGAAGTTTGGTTGCTTTGATGTGGGGGTGGTCTTCACATTGGAATAATAATATCACTGTTTTATTCAGAGCTTAATGTCAGATTCCTCTGAAATCTAAGTTTGCTAATAATGTGTGTCATTATCACCCCGTCAGTGATATTGGGTTGGTTTTACCTTGAAGGATAAAAAGCCCAATCACCCCAACATGATTCAAATCTGCACCTTTACATTTGATACCTGTCTCTGAGTCAGTGCTCCACCCGTTAAGCTATTTAATCAATCTTAGAATGAGGCGATATACCCTTTGGGGGTGGGCTGACCCGCGACGGTCCCTTAAAGTGGATGGCGCGGCCATTAGCGAGAGGGCTGGCCCGCGGCCATGGGGCTTATCGCCTTTAGCACCCACAAATAACTACTCGCTGGTGCTGACGGAGAGTCTGACTGCAATGTTGATTCCGAATCAGCACTGAAGACGAACTCCTGTCCCGATGCAGCGTCGCAGGATGCAGTTAAGGTACATTTCTCCTTTAAACATCGCCGTTAGCACCCGCATGTAGTTACTCGTAGGTGCTAAAGGCGATATGGGGGAGATGGGAGGGAGCAAGGATGGCACAGGGAGAGCAGCCCATAGCCGTGAAGGAACTCGGGACATAGGCTTACACCGAAGTATTCGGCCCACTTTCCGAGCTCCCTGATTGGCTGGCGCCCCCGCCCAAAGTGCTAATGGTGTTTTGTCTGGTAGTGCTGATGTTTGGTTGGTGTAGAGTTGGTCTTTGTTTCAGAATTGTAGTGTTCGGTTGTTAGTTCGGAACCTTGATATGGTTGGTGGAGAGTTGGTCTTCTTAATTATGAAGTGGTGGTCGGTCTTGCTCTCGGCAGGGTGGAGGATGGGTGTTAGTTTGGAAACTTAGTTTGTTGGCGGTGAAGTTCATCTTGTCATTGAGATGATAAAGGTTGGGTATCAGTTCCGATCACTGGTTGGGAGGGCGTGGAATTGGGTTTGCTATCGGTAGAGTGTTCGTTCAGGACCGTGCATAGGGAGCAGCGATTAGGTATTAGTAATGAACATGAAAGTATTAGGAGGTTGTGGTGTGCAGCCTTAGTTTGGGTGCTGTGGGGTTGATCTTATTATGGGTGGAGTGGAGTCAGTCTCATAAAGGGGTGCGTGAAGGCTGGTCTTAGTATAGGTGAAGGGCTGTTTTATGAAATTTGGAAAGTTTGGATTGTGTGAAGTTGGTCGCATAAAGAGATTGACCTGGGTATCTGTAGAGTGGTGAAGGACTGGCGGTGCTGGAGTTTGAATGTGTTAAGGTGTGGGGTGGCCTTAGTTTTAGTAGAGTGGTGCTTGGGTGGTAGTGCTACAGTTTGTTTGGGCGGGTGTAGCATTGACCTTGTCATTGCTGGCGTGAAGCGAGGGTGTCAGTGCGGAGCCTTCAGTGAAATGGGGCAGTGGTTATCTTTCTAGCCATAGGGTGGAATGGGGACGTTCCTTAAGACCCTTGAGTGGGTGATAAACCCATGGTTCAGCTTTGATGGGATTACTTCAATGTCAGCAGCAGAGTGATGACTGGTTGTTGGTTCTGAGCCTTTGGTGGCTATCCATTTGGGTTCGTTATCGATAGCAGGGGGCTTGGATGTCAGATGTCTGGATAGCTGCGTGGTTCTCGGACATTTCAGCGCAAAGATCCTTTGCAAGCGCCTGCGCTGGAACGGAAGGTGCAGCTCGTACAGTGGCCCAGGCAGGATTCCCCAACCATAGGAATGTTCTCTTCTGTCTTGGCCACCTCGCTCATGCACAGCTTGGCTGCCACACGAGGTGTTTCGCCGTCGGATGCAGCGTGGGTGGGCTGAGACTGAGAGGGGATCCCATGGCGAGAGGCGAGTGGGCAGAGGCTCCTGCTCGAGTGCCAGGTTCACGAGACAGAGTCTGTGAGGGCGGTGCCAGCTCGCCATCTGCTCTCCTGTGCTTCGTACCACGCGCCACAGCCCCTGCCAAGCTCGCTGGGGGAAATTGCCCAACATGAGGCGGCAACTCATCCTTCTTGGCTCCGACAGCGGCTTGGGCAGCAGCGGCGGAGTTTGGCACAGGCCCAGAGTCACATCCGAGGCAAAGCCATCGCCCCTGGCAGTCATGACATTGGAATCCATGACATTACACGCACTGACCTATTTCTCTCATCTCTCTCCATGACAGGAACTACCCTCCCTTCTTCTCGCTTTATCCACACGGTGTAGACCTCTGTTTTCTCCCCTCCCGCCGCCATATTGCCTCTCACTCTATGCCACACTGTCTATCCTCCCCATCCCTTGGCCCTCCACCGTGATGCCGCTCTCTGCCCTCTTTATCTCTCATCTCCGCCACACAGTCTAACTTCCTGTCTCCTCTGCACTGTGCTACTGCCCCTTTTTCATCCCTCACACATTCGCTCCACACTACGCTCTGGCCGTCTTCTCTGTCCATGACACTGGGGGTCATTATGAGTTGGGCGGTAAGGGATCACCGGCACCGGTAAGGAGACCGCTGCCGGTAATCCCTTACCGCCCAATTCCGAGGGCCCTTGCTAAGGGACCAGGGCTCTAATAATGGGCTTGCTAGTCGCGAGCCCGTTATTAGCGCCCTCCCCATTCCCATTGAGCCCTATGGGGGCTCAAATGGGAATGGGGAATGGTTTGTTCAATGGGGACTTACCGGTCCCTCCAGGGTTGGAATGCACTGGTAAGTCCCCATTGAACAAGACCGTTGCCGGACCCGGTATTGGAGGCAGCCATGGCGCAAATAGCACCATGGCTACCTCCAATCTCGGAATGAGGCCCACTGTCTAGACCCTCCCTGTCCTTTACAAGGCCCTACTCCCTTTCTCCACCCACTGTTTATTCCTCCCTCTCTCTCTTCCCTCCCTTCTCTCTGCTCCAGTCTATCATCCCTCCTCCCCACCACACAATTACCCTGTATCCCTTATGTGTCTCTTCACCACTTTATCTCTCCCTCGCTCTCAACCACACTGTATATCAGTCTTTCCTCTCTCTCCATCGCCCGTCCATTATCTCTATGCACACTCTCACTCCTACTCCCATATCTCACTGCCATACTGACACCCTCTCCCCATTCTTTCTCATCTTACTTACTGTTCACCCCACAGTCCCCCACAATTGACCATCCTTCCACCCCAGTCAATCCGTCAAACCCTTTCTCTCTGCTTCAATGTCCAACCCTCCCTCTCCATCACACTCTGTTAGCCCATCCCCCTTCCATCTCTGTCCATCACACTGTATATCCCCTGTCCCCTCTACCTCACTGACCCTACCTCATTTTTCTCTCCTCCACACTGTCTACCCGTTCCTCGGGATCAAATAGTGCATTGTTCCGTATCACATCCCTCCCGCTTCCACACACTCTCTCCCATCCCACTCCTTTTCTGCTTCTTTTTTCTGTGCCATTCTATTGCTCTCTCTCTTAACCCTTCACATTTTTTTTTTACTCCCCTTGCTCTATTGTTCTTCCCCAACCCCACTAATTTACACCGCCTCTGCCTCTTTCACCTGCCCACCCTGTGTAGTCCTTTAATCTTGATCTTTATTTCTAATTTCCTCTTCCATCACCCATTGTCTCCTCTTTCTCCTTCCCAACTTCTCTCTGCCCCCTCCCTTTTCCTGCTGGATCCGCTCTCCAAACTCATTCTCTAACCCATATGACTCTCCCCCATTTTGTCCCCATTCTTCGTTCACAGATGGTTGGTTCTGTTATGGAAATGACGCTGGACAAAGAGGAATGCTCGCTTGACATTTCTCAAGCACTTATCAAGCAGTTGGAATGTTTAGATAACAGTTCCCAATCAGTTGCAAGCATTTCATTTCTGCAAGCAGTTCATTTATTGTCTAAGCATTGTGTAAAGTGCTATTTAGCTAATTTACATGGTGGGTGCTTTACACTGTGGAACTTATTAAGTGCTTACATAAGACCCATTGGAAGCAGTTTGCTTGCTTAGTCAATGCTTGAGAATTTGCTTTCTTTTTGACTGGTGGGCAGGGGGAGGTTCTCCATCATCCCACCCTCCCTTCATCCCAAAAGGAGAGCAAGCAGGGCTGGCCGGAAAACTGCTTGTGGGAACATATTGTTGCTTTACACAGAACTTTGAGCCCTTTTCCACTTATGCAACCCTGTGTGTGCAAGTCCTCTGCACTCCTGGATACCTGTCATCTTTCCAACCACCACCTCATTTCCTGTTTTTCCAAGTGTTGTCTTTCTAGTTTGTGGCTGGAACTTCCTGTTCCCAGTCCTATTTTTGTCATTACTGGTAAAGACCCCGCCGTCACTCTAGAGATATTCTATTACCGATTGCTCATCGCCATCTCTGATTTGTCGATCTCCTTCTGTCAAACAACTTAGTTATGGATCTTCCTCAGGTCCTTGTTCTACTGTCTCAGAAGAAGGGACCGATTCCCCGGGATTCTCTTCCATTCCTGATCTTAAAACCTTGGTTCCTGAAAACTTGATTTTCACTCAAATGCGCTGGTTGGAGGATAACATTCTGAATGAATAGGTGTGCACGACTCTATCTGCAGGAAGTATAAGACGGCAAGTCTAAGAAGATACAGCCATCAGGCTTTTCAAAATATCATTAGTCCACTTTCTTTTTCTATTATGAAGTCTTTCTTTTATATCATACTCAATTGCTGCTGCCAGTAAGAGCGAGAGTCTTGCAAACACTACTTGTCCCGTGATACGCTATTAGAGCTGTAGGGCCTTGTTGCATGCCCATCCCACTCCCATAAGATTTATTTCTTGTGCCATTATTTACAAACCACTTTAACCCTGAAGAATTGTGTGCTAAGGCCTTCTGGCTTTCAAAGCGTCGCTCTTCGCGGCGATTGAATCTGCTAGAAGGAATCGCGAAGTCCAGGTTGCTTCTTCTGTGGAACCCTTCACAATTTACAAAGGGATGAAATAGCGTGTCGCGCTCCACCTCCTGTCAGCCCCGCAGTCATGTCAGGAATCCATCTCATCCTTTAGCATCCAGTAGACCTCTTTCATCATCTTGATGTGGCATGAGGCAGGCAGTTCCCCGCTTAGCCCTTCCCTCTCTTTTACAACATACAACCAGCTTTCCCCACGGGCATACGCCTTGGCATAAAGGATCTGAGGAATTGGATTGGCAGCTCGAAAGAACACCGCCAAGGGGAACCTGGAGCGCAGGGCTAGGCCTCCGAAACAAATATCACTATTTCATTATCACTTTACCTTCTCTAGCTGATGGTAGCCGGGTGCTCAACTACTTTATGATGAAGGGAGAGCGTGATTACCCCCTCAGGTGCTCAGGGTGGATATTTATTATCCTGAATTACATAGGAAATCATTCCAAGTCCCGCTCAGTCCCACACTTCAGTGTTAAGACTCCATGCATCACCAAAAACGCAATATTGTATTTCTATCTCTCGTCCTCGTCTGGAACTGTGATGTGTGGGCATGCGTGTGGGGATGCCTGTGTGTCCGCCTGTGTGTGTGGGTGCTTTGGTGTACGTGTATCTGCATTTAAGTCGTTTGCCTGTGTATGTGGTAAGGGTGCATATGCTTCCATGTCTTTGTGTAGGCGCACATGGGCATCTGTAGGGTGTGGGTATTTTCTGAGATGTGAATACATTGTGAGGAAAAGAAAATATTACTGCCTGCTGTTTCCTAAGACACTTTTTTGCCTTTCAGCCTCCACACCGCCCAACATGGTGGACCGACCCTGCTTGCGGCTGAAGGTGTATGTTCGACCGACTAGTGAGTACCATTTTGTGGCGATATCCCCTCTGCTCACTGAGCATAAGGTTGTTTGAGTGGATTATGATTATTATGATAGGTTATTTATAACGCGCTTAATACCCAGAGGTTTCTAAGCGCGGACCCGGGGTTCGATCCTGTGTTGCTCCCTGTCGTCTTGCTTCCAAGGTGAGCACGTTGCCACTGAGCTATCCTTCCGAGACCAGCTGTCCCCACTGATCACCAGGCATGGTGCTTGTGAAATCGCAATGCTGCTCCCTGAGACTTCTATGGGAGCACCCTCATAGCAATCCTTCTTCCAAAGGCTTAAATGGGATCATTGCGAGTTTTGCGGTATTCCAGTTGCAAATCTGCCGAAATACTGCCAAACTCAATTACCGTTACTGCCACTTGGTCCAGTGAAGTTACCACAGGATTACAAGTGGTTGTGATTACCCATTTATAGAGTCTATCAGACTGCATGAGGATTTTGGGCAGATTTATGGCTGGCGGAATGCTGCTGGTGGTAAATCCTTCACTTTCCCTCTAAAAATCCTTGGATTTACTGCGTGGTAATTCTGACGGTGATAAATCTGCCAAAGATGATATGCATTTGGCAGTGCGGGAAAAGTAATGGAATTACTACCACTTTTTTCCCACACCACCAAACGTGATCAGGACCTATCGCTTCACTCGTCCTAGGGCGGTTAAATCAGGCGGACATGACACATGCGTACTTTGTGAATCTCCAAGTACAAGAGGAGTGTGACTGCCACATGTTTTTGGTCTTCTACTGGAGTTTGTCACCAATGCATTCCCTTCACTTACAAGACAACAAGGCAGGCGGGCAGGGAAACATCTCATTTTACATCCATCTTTTGGGCAGAGGCCAAATTATAGTACACCTGCTCGCTTATGTAATTGGGTGGAGACAGCTGTATATTCTGCCTTCTGTAATAATGTCTTGTAACTGTACAAATGTATTACCAAGTTGCCTCAAGCTGTCTGTAAACACGCCGTGATACCCCAGGGTCTGGGCGTATAACAAATGAAAAATAAATAAATAGAATTGTTACCTCCCATAATTAGACTGAATTTCAGCTTCTAATATTGCAGTAATAGCCCCATGCAAAGTTTACAAAATTCTGCATGAGATAAATACCTCATAACTCGTATTACTAATGGTTAGACATGAGTGGAAATTAAATGCCTCGTTTTGGAGAATGAGTGCACACCCAGTATGTGCCAAGAGAAACCAAACCCTTTCCTTCTTATGCTCATTACTTCGTGTTCCAAGCAGATGAAACCTGCAGGGGTGACTCGTGTTCCTTCTCCTGGACAATTTTCTGACAAACAATTGGTACCATTCTTGCCTTGAGGGAAGCATACATGAACCTATGTTCCTGTCAGTGGTCGAAGTGTAAAATAAATAAAGTAGTGGAACACTGGTTCATTTGCCATGCCCCTATTTCTGACATCCCCATCACCAATTCAATCCCCATACTGGGCCCTTCCTTCTCTCCACTCCACTCTGCAACTCTGTGTTTTATTACAGTTCTAGCAAGGCTGAAACACCATGAAAGAAAATGCATGTGCATGACCACCATTAGTGTGTCATTGTCCCCCACAGCATGCAGCTTTATGCAGCCTCCCCTTGCAACCACCCACCATGTGCACCTCTTAAAGGTACCGAAGGAAATAAGAACGACAGAAGATCACCTTATTTTCAGAAAGTGAAACACATGCTTGTAAATGACCACCATTACTGTGTCATTGTCTCCCACAGCATGCAGCTTTATGCAGCCTCCCCTTGCAACCACCCACCATGTGCACCTCTTAAAGGTACCGAAGGAAATAAGAACGACAGAAGATCACCTAATTTTCAGAAAGTGAAACACATGCTTGTAAATGACCACCATTACTGTGTCATTGTCTCCCACAGCATGCAGCTTTATGCAGCCTCCCCTTGCAACCACCCACCATTTGCAACTCTTAAAGGTACTGAAGGAAATAAGAGCGACAGAAGACTACCCAATTTTCCATCAGCAACTGAAAATTTGGCTATTCAACTCACAGAGATAAGCATCAAAAAGAGCAACCTCACAAAATCAGACTCTGGACCCAAGGCAAACATGGGACAGTACGGATCTAAGAATCAACAATACAACAACCACACACCCTCAGCCAAAACCTACTAACCACCCCCTGCTCCTCCCCCTCTCCTGCATACCTTCCCCATACTAGACACGCCCAACAAGGACCAGCTATACTACACACAAGCTACACACCCACCGCTAACAACGCCTCAAGAATTAACAGTCACAAACAACAAACAAGCCAGACACTGGACGCTACCTCCCTAGACACAACAAGGCCAGTGCACACAACAAAGCACACTCAGAAAGCAGACCTGCACAAATGCCAGTTTCTCTTGCTTGCAAGCATCAACATAAGAGCACAACCACTATCCTATCCCTGTGAGATAGGGCAGGGAGATGTCACACTGGCTTGTTGTCAGCAGGACTTAGGTTTGAATCCCCAGCAGTGGAAACTTTTGAAAATGTCTTTTAAAAAATCTTTCCATCCTGGCACGGTTGCTCAGGTCACATAAAGAAAGGGAGCGATCATGGATTGCCCCATAAAGTAAGGGAATGTCATACGCTTTATTCCCCACCCACCTTGATCTCTGATTCCTGTCTGTGTCCATACAGGGAAGTGTTTTTGCCAAAGCCGGGAACAAACCCAACCCTTCCAGATTCCTTATATACCTTCTCTGGGCGCATAGTTTGCTGTCAAGCAGTAACTGAGGTATTATTTCCAGCAAGTAGACCCAGAGTAAAGGAACCAAACTGAATTATTAAATGCTTATGCCGTCTGTTGTTACCTTTGCATACTGGCAGAGTCGGACTAGGCCATAAAAGAAGGACCGAAAAGTGGCTCACAATTCGCAAATGGCAAATTGTTACTTTTTGTGAAAAACATTTCAAGTACCACCTCCAGGGGAATTTTGTACGCAATTGTTGGAAATAGTGCATTTTAAGGCACATTTGGTCAGCAACTTTGATTAAAACTACAAGAAGCACTGTGCAGCACCTAATCAAAGTGGCGCACTTTGTTCCAAAGTAAAAACAAATAGGTGATGACTGGAAGGTTTAGAATTAATCTTAAACCTCTGGAAATTGCACTGGGAAACCCTCCAGATCATCGTTCTTCGCCTGCCAAAGCATTACAAAAGGGGAAAGACCATATGCAAATCAGGCTTGGTCCCGCTAACAGAGGAGTAGTCCAGCCCAAACTGCTAGGCCACATCCCTTCTGCACGAGACCACAAGCATCCCCAGACATGTTTCGGCCTCATTGAGCATCATCAGTGAGGAGTAGCTTGGGTCTCTAGACGCAGCAGGCACGGGTCCCACATCTGGGCATACCTGTCCCACTCGGTTTACTATAGCAAAACAAAAGAGGTGATGGTTGGAAGGTTTAGAATTAATCTTAAACCTCTGGAAATTGCACTGGGAAACCCTCCAGATCATCGTTTTTCGCCTGCCAAAGCATTACAAAAGGGGAAAGACCATATGCAAATCAGGCTTGGTCCCGCCAACAGAGGAGCAGTCCAGCCCAAACTACTAGGCCACATCCCTTCTGCACAAGCCCACAAGCATCCCCAGACATGTTTCGGCCTCATTGAGCATCATCAGTGAGGAGTAGCTTGGGTCTCTAGACCCAACAGGCACGGGACCCATATCTGGGCATACCTGTCCCACTCAGGTTACTATAGCAAAACAAAAGAGGTTATGGTTGGAAGGTTTAGAATTAATTTTAAACCGCTCTGGGCAACTCTCCAGACCATCGTTCTTCGCCTGCCAAGCCATTACAGAAGGAGATAAACCATATGCAAATCAGGTTTGGTCCCACCAACAGAGGAGTAGTCCAGCTCAAACTGCTAGGTCATATCCCTTCTGCACAAGACCACCAGCATCCGCAGACATCTTTCGCCGTTATTGAGCATCATCAGTGAAGAGTACCTTGGGTCTCTGGGCCCAGGAGGCACGGGACCCACATCTGGGCATACCCGTCCCACTCGGGGTAATATAGCAAAACAAAAGAGGTTATGGTTGGAAGGTTTAGAATTAATTTTAAACCTCTGGCATTGCTCTGGGCAACCCTCCAGACCATTGTTCTTCACCTGCCAAGCCATTACAAAAGGGGAAAGACCATATGCAAACCAGGCTTGGTCACACCCCAAAAAGGGCAGTCCAGCCCAAACTGCTAGGTCACATCCCTTCTGCATGAGACCACAAGCATCCCCAAACATGTTTCAGCCCAGGCAGAGATCTTTTAGTTGCATCAATCCTGAATCGTGGATAGACAATAAGGAATGAGTGGGAGAAAAGAGGAGGCTGAGGGGAACCTGAAAGAGAATTGAGTGTCATCTGCATAACACTGAGAAGGTAGAGATCAGGTGGGCCAACGGGTCCAAGTAGACATTGAAGAGCCATGGTGAGAGGATAGAGCCCTGGGCCACCACATGTGAAAAGAGAGGTGGTGGAGAGAAAGGATCCAAGTTAGACCTGGGAGGGTCTGTCCAGGAGGCAGGAGGTAACTACTCCAGGGCCTGATCCGTGATGCCCAAATTATCACAGAGTCGATTGATCAGGATGGTGTGATTGACTGTGTCAAAAGCAGAGGAAAGTACAAGGAGGATGAGGACAGAGGGCAGGCTGTAATCAAGATTAGTGAGCAGATCTTCACGGGTGTTAATGAGAGCAGTTTCTGTGATTCTGGCTCCTATGAAGCCAGACTGATGGTCATGGAGACAACCAACAGATTCAGTGTGGAGAGTAAGCTGGGAGATGGCCAGCTTTTCCAGGAGTTTGCCCAGGAAAGGAGTGATAGAGATCGGGGGATAGTTTCCCGGACAGGTAGGACCGGCCGAAGGTTTTTAAAGTAGGGGGTGCCATGCAAACCAGGCTGATTCCACCTCCAAAGGAGCAGTCCAACTCGAACTGCTTGGTCACATCCCTTCTGCACGAGACCACAAGCATCCCCAGACGTGTTTCAGCCTCATTGGGAATCATCAGTGATGAGTAGCTTGGGTCTTATACTTTGTCCCAACAAATCTAGCCTAGTCCAGCAAGTGCAGTCATTTCTAAGTGCCTTGTTTGCAATGTTTCCTTCATGTAATGTCCATTGTGAAGTGCTATTTACTAAGTGAACCAGTAATAATGACCTCAAAATATGAACCTGTTGATGTCACTTAACTACATGGGATCCGGTATTGTGCAGGGTGAGCAGGTACCTGGGCCCGAAGGACAGAGGGTGGCCAGGTGGAACAGTGCCGAGAGAGAAAGAAGATCAGCAGGGGAGAAGAGGGGCAAAGGCAGAGGCAAAGGGGAAGGTCTTGACAAGCTTACGGAACCAGAGATGGTTCTCCTCAAGTTTCAAGGTTGCAGGGAGGCAGTTCCAGAGGTAGGCCCCAGCCGAAGACAGAGATCTACCCCAATGCTTTGGTCTACTTAATTTTTGTAATGGTTTGGCAAAAACAGAACTGGGGACTGACAGGACCGCCCAGTACACACATCTTCTCCAGTGAACTTTTCAATACGGAGAGGCTATGATGCCCAGATGCCAAGTAGACGGCCACATCCGTGGATACCGCCATCACAACCAGTTTTATCAGAGCGGTGATATCTAAACCATCTGGCATCAAGGCCTTGGGTCTCTTTATTACCTGTGTTGTGGGTCCTTCACCCACCCGACAGGTGACCCAGTTCTGACCCCACTGCAGCAGGTCTCGGTGATCCAACCCATAACATTTGGGTCTATGCCCTAGAAAGACGGCAAGGAGCCTAATGCTTTCTCCAGTCCATACTTGATGAGATTATTGTACGGGTGGGCTCTGTACTCTCCAACACGGAGGTCTGGCTCCCATGTTTCCATCAAAGTCAGAGGAAGTGAGCATACTCAAATGGGCCTTTTCCCCAGTTATTAGGAACATTTTGGACACCAAATATGAAGCAAAGCCTGTTGAGACCCTGCGACACCTGCAGACCTTCATAATGGGAGGACCTGGTCTTCCTCACTACTGCTCCCCTTGATAAATTAAGTGCTGGGGTACATTGCCGGTAATAAAGAATCACTAAAACCCCCCTCTTCACTTAGAGCAGGTAAACCCTGTCTGCCCTGCTGGGTTGTAACAACCACAAGTGTAAGGACATTTCAGTCTTTCCATCTGCCCTCCCACCAGAGAGGCAGAGTGTGCAGCCAGAATCAATGAGGGGAAACAGGTTTCCAATATCTTCTTGGCAACCATGGACAAACTCCCTCCAGGGCACGGAACCTTGGGTTGAGTGTATCCCCTCCAGGGAGCTCACGATGAGTTCCTAGATCTCTCCTTCAATGAAAAGGAGTGCTTGAGGTGGGGGCAGAACGGTAGTTTGACACACGTTAAACTGAACCTGCTACTGCTAAGTCTTTTGTTGTAATATTTAAGCGCCGAGCCAAATCATGATCCACCTGAGCCAGTCTCAGCACGGCCTGACCCCTTGAGTCCTCCATACTTCAGCATCTGTTTCCGCCTTCAACAACTGTTCCTCCAGCTGTGACAAGAGGAAACAAAGCTGGATGCTTTACGGCTCAGTGGCTTCATCCTCCAAAAAGAAAAAAGGACTGACAGCCTCTTGGCAATCTGGGAGCAGCACTCCCCAGGTGGAATGGGTTGGAGGCAGTGTACCAGTACCTGAGCAAGTGGCAGAAGGCCACACTTGCTCCTTGGGTAGTTTCCATCATCCGCTCCAGGAACAGGCTTTGCCTACTTCCTTCCCCTCCTCCCTCCCCCCACAATTCAGCGAGTGTCACAAGATCCTGCAATAGAGAACCAGAGCCAGGCTTCATTTGGATGCCCGAGAAGACGTCCCCTCTGCGGACAGTTGTCATGGCTTCTATTGCATTTTATTTGTATTGAGGAGCAAAGACAGGAGGTGTATTTGCAATTTTGTATCCCCTCCATTCCAAACTAGAACGTTGACATTGTGGTGGTCCAGCAGGTCATCACTTTCCTTCATCAGAGGCTGTGCACCATAGACCTAAAAGATGCCTGTCTGCATAGCCCAACCTTACCGTCCATCGATCCTCCCTCAGGTACAGGGCTGGGGAGAAACATTTCCGGTACAAATTGCTTCTCTTTGGGCTTTGATACGCTTCTGCTGGTCATCCCCAAGGTGCTGGTGGTGGCCTCTTATCTTCATTGGAAGGTGATTCACATCTACCTTCACCTGGTCGATCCAAGCCTCGGAGTAGGAGCAGGCGGCTGCCCCACTGCAATCTCTTCTGGTCTTCATTCTCCTATTGGGCCTCTCAATAAATTCACTGAAGACCACACTGCGTGGCAAAACCTCTCTATCTGTGTGGTGTTGGTTACAGCAAGTGTCAGAGCCTTGCCTTCCCAGCTTAGTGCCTGTGACAGTCCAGATGGTCTTCATCCACTTTGGAGGAAAGTCTTCCACTTAACCTCTATTGCTTCAAAGGGCATGAGGTCACATGTCAGCCTGGGAATTGGTGGTCTTGCAAGCCTAGCTTGACACAGTTTCAACTGGCACCAAAATAATGGTCTACAATTGCTGCAACATGCAATAACCAGGAATGGGCTGGAGGATCCTCACAGGCGGATGGATGAATTCCTCATGATTGGATGGGTTCTCTTCATGTCTCCTGAGCCCAAGAATTCCAGGTCTACCATCGTTGGTCCCCTCAAGACACGTCATCCCACAGAAAAGTGCGTGAGCTCGAGGAGATCGTCATGACCCTGAAGAGGTTCCTTCCATGCCTTCATCATGATCTAGAATGCCATTAGGACTGCATTAAGCAATGTGACATAGAAAGGGGGGACACACACTGGAGTTGTGGTAGTGGATGATCACACACAGCATGATACTCTCACAACGCAGCCGGTGTGTGCGACCAGCTGCAGAGCGGACTCCCTGAGATGCAGGGTAACAGAAAATATAGAAGTAGTAGAAAATATTTTCAAGAGATGGGGTTATCCACCAGGGAACTATTTACGACAGAGCAGAAATCAAAGGGAAGTCTCTACGTGTAATGGATGGTCAAAGGATTTATCGTTCTCGGAGATGCCTTTCTCTTGAGCTCATTGGGAAGGTTTGCTTAAGTGTTTCCTTCACTTCCACTCATTCACAAAGTAATACACAAACCTCAGCCAAGCACAAGCTATTGCCTACTACTAGCCGAATCCAACTGACCAAATAAGCGTTGGTACTCAGACCTTGTACATCTGTCATCTGAGCTTCCTGCTTCTCCAGAACCCATACCTGCTATTGCCGCAGCAGGGACCTCTTTTGGACCCCTTACCCCGATTTGTGAGCTTTGCATCCAGGTGCGCAAAGAATTTTGGTACACCTGGAATTGTCGAACTGCAGTTGCAAGGTCTTGCAAGCGGCCAGGAAGTCGGTAAACAGACTATAGTACAGGCGCACATGGCTCGGATTCTGCCACTGGATGTTGTGGCAGCGCTGAAATCCACCCGCATGCTCCTTAGACCAGGCTCTGTCTGTTCTAGGTCTCACTTGCATTGCGAGGTATCCAGGTTGAGTCCTATAGGTCCTATCTTGCTGCCATCGGTGGCGACAGAAAGTTGTGATGGCAATATTGTCAATGCAGAATCTGTTGATCGAGCGTCACTTTGAGGTTCGGCTTAGGCTGTTCTCTCCGATGACAAAGCCTCACACTTCTTGGAACCTGACAATTGTGGGTGTGTCTGTTGCACACACACCATTTCAGCCTAAAGCTATGTGTGCGAGGCATGAAGGTATTCTCTTGGAGTGCATTGTTTCTATTTGCCAACACCTCAGCAAGGCGGGTGAGTGAGCTCCAAGGGTAGCATGTGATTTCTTCGAAAATATTTTACCTAATGGAGATTTCACTAAATCCATTTCACTGGAAAATTAAATTAACTTTTTACTTTTTCTACTTTTTTATAATGCAGGGGAGACCCTCTGCAGTCCCCTCACCCCTCCCTACCTTAACTTATACCCTTACCCCACGCCCCATCTAATATGCACTATACGTATACCACTTTACCTACCATTTTCGGTTAAATAAATTCGGTGAAACCTCATTAAGTAAAAATGTGTTTGGTGAAATCTACGGTAACAAGCTCCAAGCCTTGTTGGCTGAGGCGCTTGAGATACGTGGCCTTTCATAAGGCCAAAGTAGTTTTGAAGACCACTCCCACCTTTCTGCTGAATTTGAATTCTGATTTTTACCTGAATCAAGAAAGGTCCTTTCCGTTGGAAAAGCCGTGCATCATCTTTTTGTGACTTTTGGTGCTCTTTTCTGGGCCCCTGCTGCACGTTTGTTTATTCATTTGTATTGCGCGCCAGACCCGAGGGTAAGGGGTTGACGTTGCATAGTCTGCTGCATTCTTGAGGCAAGCAACATCGAGAAGGCACCTCCTCCCGAAGGGATCAGTGTGTTTGCAGCAATGACAGGGGCAATGTCAGTGGTTGTCCAAGGACGTATGCCGCTAGATGCCATCTACAGAGGGGCTGCTTGGGCTATGCCACCTGCTTTCTGTAAGCACTACTCACTGAATAAACATTCTAGAGCATACACCTTTGGCTCAAGAATTGCCTGAGACCATTTCTGGCTAGGCTACTTGATGCCGATGCCATCCTCCCTAAAATGACATCTGCTTGCTTCATAATCTATCATTGGAGTCTGGAGGAAGCGGACAGGACCTATCAATACGCATGTTACTCCATGCAGTGACTCTTGTACTGGGAGGCATGCCCTCATATTGCAAATGCCCTGTCCACTCTCTCCCCAGTCTTTCATTTGGGTGGTGGCCAGGGGAGTTGCTAGGTCTGGAAAAGACCCGGGGCTACGCTGATGTTGCAACTGTTGGGACTGGGGGCTAGCTAGTCTTTTGGCTGTAGCTCCTCAGATTCTATCCGGGGCTACAACCAAAAGATCAGGGGCTATAGCCCCCTTAGCCCCCCCCCCTAGCAACGCCCCTGGTGGTGGCATTCAGGAAACACTTGTGTATGGGCACGATATAAATAAAATATCATATCATATCATATCATATCATGGAGAGAGTCAGACTGAAGCTGGTGTGTGTGTATAAAGGGGGGCGGAGCCTGCATGCTAGTATGGTCACACTTGATCACAGGCTTACGTTGCTTTTTATGCTTTGCAAGACAAGCTCTATTCTCTGGACTAAGGGCACAGATATCCTTGAAACACTTGTGTTTAGGCGCGCTATAAATAAAATATCATATCATATATCCTCGGAGTCCGTGAGAATGGGATGGCGTGGTGGACTATTTGCATTTGTATGTATTTGATTTCTATAGGACCACCAGTGCAAGGGTCGTTACGATGAGTAATTCATACTTTTCGACTTACAGTCTGATATTACGCTGCTCCTAACACTATAGCACCTCTGATATAAGCACGCACCTGACTCTACATAACCCTTAATCTTCCAGCTCCCTGAATACTATTCACTCCTGATACTAACCTACTCCTAGGTATTAACCCTCCTCTGATACTATCCCCCCTCACACACTACTCAACCTCCAATGTATCCCACCTGAGACTCCACACCCCCATCACTACAACATCTCTGGTATTACCCAGCCCCTGGCACTACACTATCTCTGATACTACCTCACCTCTGCCCATATAAGACTTCTCACACTATGCATCCTCTGATAACACCCCATGCCTGATACTGCACCACCTGCCACTATGCTATCACTCACCTCTGATAACACCCCAACCCTGACAGTACCCAGCCCACTGCTACTACCCCACCACTGGTCCCCACATTCCCTGACACTACCCCAGCATGAATATTATGAAGTCCCGCCCTCGTGCTCTGCGATTGGACACACCTGGGAGTCTCTGCTCTAGACGCTGATGGAAAAGTGGTTGGAGTCTAAACCTAACCTTGTCTCTTTCGTTCACAGACGAGTCGCTCTTCGAGTCGCCGGAGCCCATTTTCACCAGCAATAACTGCACCCGCTGCCTGCAGGTCTCCCAACTGGTCCTGGCGCTCACCCTGCTTTGGACTCTGCTGAATTCCTAACGCATGGAGGGCAGCAGCAACTTCAGCGGCAAAGCTCAGAGAAACCAAGGCTCTTCTCGAAGGGCTCGGCAGGACTCACTAGGGCTCACCAAGATCAAGCGGAACGTGGGATTTGACAGAACTCAGTGGGAATTGGAAGGTCTCAGGAGGAATTGGAATCACTCATCAACAATCATCTGGAATCAGCTCCATTTACTGTCTGATCCATCATGATTCGTACATTCTCAATCTGAAGTATTAGAGTTCGCAAGTGGGGAGTCGTTGAGGGTGCAAGTGGGAGAGTCCTTGAGGGTGCTGCTGACATTGAGCCATGTTCCTTGCCTAGAGCCCATCTGTCTCTGTGGAGCCTGAACACTCACAAAGTACACCATCGGCAATCGTCTTCTGATATGGGGATCGATGCTCCTCGAAGGAGTGTAGCTTTAAACAACATTTTTAATTTAAATGACACCAGACACATGAAGAATACGATGATCTTGGCAATCAGCTGTCTGTTCTATGATCACTTTGGACTGGGGTGAGGTTGGAAGGATATTGGGGCTCATCCCCACTCTTGGTCACGGGTGGTGGTCTGGTACCTTGGTCTGTTAGAGGTTAGGATGCTAGTATTTGGGACTCCCTGTGATCCTTACATGGCATGAGGGGGTGGGCGGGGCCTTTGGCTATTGTTATACTCACCCCAGGTTGGCATGGACAGGAGATGGTTTTTGAGAAATGTTCTCTTGGCCGTTGCCAGTCAGGGGGCCTTGCCATTTCTCTGGTGTCTCCTGTCAGCTGTGGCCAGTTGGGGCAGCTGTTGCCTGCTGGGTCTCCCTTATCACCCTCTGGATGGAAGGAGTAACCTCTACTCTCCCATTCCCAAACATGTCCTGTCTCCCGCTTGAATACGTTCAACATTACTAGGCCGAATGTGAAATCTATTCTATTTGGCTCCTCCTTCGTAGGAGACCAAACAGTCGGCTCTCCCTTGCCTCTATGCTCTTCACCTTTCTTCCTGAACGAGTGATACTTTTTTCTGGTGTTCGCCCGGGTGCATCTAGAAAAACAACCCCTACTTGTCCTGCCCGCTCCACTCCCCACTGGCCACCAGCATGTCAAGAGGTGGTGGAAGTAACGGGAGATGTATAAAGGCCGCTCCCACCTCACGGCTCCTCATACCCCAACTCTTAACACGGTGCTTGGCCTGAACCATGGGTAGGCCTGGACTTTAAATAAATGGCTCATTGTGGGCGGGAGAAAAGTCGATCTCTGCATGCTATTGGGGCATTAGCTGGTCCTCAATGGTGGCTCAGCAGGGATCCCTGACAGGAAAAGCCTGCAGCTATCTCCCACATGCAATCAACCTCACAACCCCCCCTCCCACTGTACTTCCTTTCTAAATCCTAGATGGTCACACAAGCGCCGCCCCCAGCTCCAAGTCCTGCTACAGCATTACAGCATGTCCTTCTGAGCATGGGGTTCACTTCAGGGAGCATGATGGGTACTCGACTCCCAGACTTCGCGACTGGGTGTGTTGCAGTCCAAAGGTTCAGGGGAGTGGAGACAGGCACCACTGGGGTGCTGGCATGGCCGGCCAGTGAGGGAAAGAACCTTCACCAGCCTCCCCCTAGCCAGTCGGAAAAAGTGGTCCTGTGGAAGCAATTCGCAAGGAGAAAGGGTTGTGCTTTTTTGGGGTTTTGAATGGAGGGCGGATCGAAGAGCAGGACCGAGCAATCCTTCTGCTCTGGACACATGCAGTTTGCAGTGTCTTGGGCGGGCTAGTCCTGTCTCCTCAGCTTTGCAGAGCTCCATCTTGGTGTGTCTATAGGTGGTCCACAGGCATGCACTATTCAAAGAAAGAGGACGAGGATCTCCACTTAGCAGGGCTCTAGCCACCATCTTGGATATCTGTATATTTCGACAGCTAGACTCTTTTCTGCACCCTCCTGAGAAGACTCTAGTCTCCAACTTGTCTCCGCCAGTGAAGGTCTTGTGACTCCCAGTCTTTCTTTCTGTTCTAGGAACCCCCCCCCCACCCTTTCTTTGTCGCTTGATGTCGGAGTTGCCTTCTAGATATCTGCGATGTGGGACACATGCAAAATACGCCTGCAAGCAGGGAGCAGGATGAGGAAAGGGTCTGCATGCGAGGCTAACCCTGCTGGTTTTCTTTAGGTATTTGGTTTTCCTTCTCGCGTTACCTTGGTGTATCATTGTCTTGCGTGTGTGGGCAGCATGTCCCCTGTACCTGTAAGTGTAATGGTGTTTTGCTCCTTGGTGGAAAATGTTTCCAGTCCTGTTCCCTGACCGCTGATGGCCTTTCTTAGTGACTAAAGAGCAATAAGCAGAGCGTGTGAAGCTCTGAAACCTGGAACCTGAGAGTGGGTTTCCAGAATGTGGGAGAAGGTTTGGAGGGGGCCTGACCTCCACTTCATACACTGCGCTTCACGCCACAGCCCCATTCTTTTAATTTTCCCCCCAACCAGCCGCTGCACCTCCCGGGTAATTGTTTTATTTTGGTATCGCTTTAAGGGTAGGGTGTGTCCGTTAGCTGATGGCCAATGGCTGACAGTGAGAAAATGAAACATGTTAGCATGCACCGCCACCTCCCAACTCGAGCAGGATTTCAATGAGTGCGTACCATCCCTGGCAATAGTATGAAACAATGGGGACACGGTCTGTGTCTGGGTTTTGACCACTTTTCAGTAGCAATGCCAATGGCTGACACCAAGTTCATTGTGTGGTAAACCACTGACAGTCGTGATCTGTACAGCATGGACATCTCGAGCCCCCATTGAAGGCTTCCAAGGTGTGAAATACGGGATCATTTACAGATGGTGGACAAGGGGTGTTCCCCACCTGAGTGTGAGGGACAACACTGGCTGCGTAGCAAGATGGATGTCTTTATGCATGGGGCTATCACCGCAGTGTGATGAACACCAGCCTCCGGGGAAGAGGGGCATTATGGGCCTGTTCAGAGTTGCACTGTTCCTTTCCAAGGTGGCTCCTGAAGGAAGACTGGGCAGCTTGGTGGGGTGTTCCTTGCATGTAACAGTACTAGACGTCTGCCAGTCTCCTGCTGTCCCAGGAGACCAGACTTCTACTAGTCTCCTGCTGTACCAGACGCAACTTCCACAAGTCTCCTGTAGTCCCAGGAGATCAGACATCTGCCAGTCTCTTGCTGTCCCAGGACACATGACTTCTAACAGTCTCCTGCCGTCCCAGGAGACCAGACTTCTACTGGTCCCCTGCTGTCCCAGGAGACGCAACTTCCACAAATCTCTGGCAGGCCATGGCGATCAGACGTCTGCCAATCTCCTGCTCTCCCAGGAGACCAGACTTCCACCAGTCGCCTGTGGTCCCAGGAAACCAGACATCTACCAGTCTCCTCCAGTACCAGGAGGCACAACTCCTACCAGTCTCCAACTGTCCGAGGAGATGCGACCTCCACCAGTCTCCTGTGGTCCTAGGATACTAAATGTCTGCCAGTCTCCTGCTGTCTCAGTACACGCAACTTCTACCAGTCACCTGCCGTCCCAGGAGACGCAGCTTCCACAACTCTCCTGTGGGCCCAGGAGATCAGACGTCTGACAGTCTCCTGCTGTCCCTGGACACGCGACTTCTACCATTGCCCTGCTGTCCCAGGAGACCAGACTTCTACCGGTCTCCTGCTGGTCCAGGAAATGCATGTTCCACAAGTCTTCTGCTGTCCCAGGGGACCAGACTTCCACCAGTCTTCTACAGTCGCAGGAGACCATATATCTACCAGTCTCCTCCTGTCCCAGGAGACGCAACTTCCACAAGTCTCCTGCTGTCCCAGGAGAGGCGCCTTCCGCCAGGCTCCCGCATTCCTAGGAGATCAGCCTTCTGCCAGTCTCCTGCTGTCCCAGGAGACCAGACTTCCACCAGTCTTCTGCGGTCCCAGGAGTCCCGACTTCTACCGGATTCATTTTCTTGCATGTGATGGGTATTTGGACGTTTACATAAGTGGCATGGAGAACATTCCTGTAGCATCTTACAACCGCTTACTGTTTTCATTTTGATTGCACTGTATAGTCACCTTCGTTTTTTTCAGCTGGACATAAATGGTCCAATTTCCCAAAACCCATATGCCTCAACTTCAGTGTATTGAGTCAAAACCATTTTTAAAGGGCCATGTCCCAGCATTGCATGTGGAGTGCACCAGGGATCAGCCCGCTTGCCAATCCTCACCAACGCCTCTTTAGCCCCACTGCCGCAAATCATGTAGCATCGGCTTCCACTTGTATGTCAATAATGCATGTTAATTTGCAGACAGTATTTGGCAACCAATACTAAATAACAACTTGTATGATTCATAACTAGGAGTGGGGGGGATAATAACAGATTCTGCCTGAATAAATCGAAGAATGATATCCAACTCATGGGCCCTTTGGCTACCATGCCTCTCCTGTCTGCCCAAGGGTTTGTAACCTGTGTTTCTCCAGATGGTTTGGACTGCAGATCCCATGAACTCTCACCAACGATTATGCTGGCATGGGTGGGTGGGAGTTGCAGTACAAACCATCTGCAGAGCCAAAGGATCCAGAGCCCTTCTGGACTCACTCCAACTCCCCTGCGGTACAGAAGGCATGCAACCTTGGTGTATCTTGTTTATTCCACAAGTAAACAGTAGCCAAAAGACGGGTTCCACCTTCTGCACCTTATATGCAGACTCCAACCTCTAATACAATCATCCCACCAAATCCCCCTGATATATTCCTTTGCCCTATCCTGCTTAGAGGCTTGTAATGTAATCGGCATAGGACTACCCTCTAAGATTGTCACTGAGCCACGAAAATCCCAGAACTGTGGTGCTCGACTTATGTTGGGTTGAGATGTGCACAGTCCGAAGACCTTCTCCTGGCTTCTGATCAAGTGGGGTACCCAATTTAAGACTATGCTTTGCACACACGCGCTTACATGGTCCTACTCCATCTTGACTCTCCAGAGTTTGTCAACTGTATTATGCTTGATGTTGCCTTAGGTCAGCCAGCTGGCCATCAGCTCAACTGGGCACTACTACTTTTGAGGAAGCTCTCTCTATGTCTAAGTAGTAATAATTTTTATTCAGATACACAATTCATTGAAACAAACAAACAAATGCAGTTACAACAATAAGAACGTACCCTGATATTCAATATTACATCCTAAAATCATATTAGTAAAAAAAAAAAAGAAAAATACATTATTAAAACTTCACAATGCCTGTGCCCTAGGTCTATTGACCACACCCAGGGACTCCTTGATAGAATGAGCTGTATCATATAATACCCTTGCGTCATCACAGTGCATAACAAAAGCCAGACTATCCCTTCGTGCTAACATATGGTTCTTGATTAGATGGAGCCTATTCCACGGCTTCCTCATTTTGTTTACAAATCTGCAGTCCAGCCGGAAGTGCGCTAGGTCTTCACCGTGCCCGAGGCCACATGGGCAGAACGCGTCCAAGCCAAGCCATGGTGCCCTCATTCTAAATGGCAACACCTTTAGCTCTAGCTCCAGCTCTGCAGATCTTTCCTTTAGAAGAATGCTGTGCTGTCTACGTGTTAAATCTTCCTTCAACGTTATTTCTTCCAACCCCGTCTTTTCCAAAGGCCGAATCCGCAATTATGCCAGAGCCTCGGATCCTAACTGGTGTTTTGCACAGACTTTGTCAAGGCAAGCCTGCTATTTGGGTTCACAGAGGTGCCTAATTGAATAATCAGAATTCTAAGAACCTCCGCTGGGCTTGCAATGATATACTGACAATCCCCAACTCTTGTCTCAATGCATCCTCGGGGCTCTACGGGAGAGGCCAGTAATCCTTCATAGACTGGAATTCGGCAATGGTCCAAACCTCTACATTCCGCTGCCCCTCGGATCGCGGCACCATAGGGGATAGCCGTGTGTATCTCTGACCCAAGGACCTGGAGACACTTATCCAGGCGTTTACCACCAAAGCTGCGATAAAAACGTAAAGGGCCTCTCAGACCCACCGTCGCTTCGCTGACTACCATATTTATATGGCTTCTCTGTCCTCCCCGTCCTGAAAATATCAAACCCAGTTATGTATGTTCCCCCACCACCTCTGTCAGTTGATAATCCAAGACTCAAGGAAATGATGATTTCTTTTTACCTTGGTTTTTAGAGTATTCAATTTAAGGCCATGCTCCAGAAAGCATTAATTGGCCCACTCTTAAGTCCTCTGAAGCCCTTTTGTGTTAGATGCATAAGCGCTGTGGCATGGGCACATGGTAGGGCGCTAAATTGCACGCCATTAAGGGGCAGAGGGATCAAACCTTGGTACACCTTATGGGGGCCGAAGTCACTGAGAAATGACGAAAACATTAATGGGGCTAAAGGGGATCCTTGTTTTACCCCTACATTAGTCATGAAACTTTCTGAATATTTATGATCTACTGAGCACCTCAACCTGTCTGATGCATTCTCATAGAGGAGGGTTATTAGTTGCAGGAGTCCTAAAGGGGCCCCAATTCATCTGAGTGTTGCCCACAACAAGTTACGATGTACAGAACCAAAGGCCTTCGTAGGATCTAGGAAGGCTGCATAAAGATTTTTGTTCTCCTGGCAAGGTGGATCCCTGTGGTTTGCCGTACCACTGAAAAGGGTCAGTCTGCTGCGCTCAACTTTTTAAAAGTCGGTTTCAGGCAAGCAGGTGTGTGGCTGGGCGTAGAAACCGGATCATGCAAGTATAGGACTTGTTTCCCACACTTGCGTAACTCAGGAAAGGTGGGCTGGTCAGAAGCCTGAGGCCTGCCACCTGCCTGAGGCCTGCCACCTGCCTGCTGATACTCATCTCGTGCATGTCCTGCCTGAGGTGTCCATCACTCTAAAGCAGCACTCGCCCTCGCTCCTTCCTCTACCGCTTCTATGCTGCCGTCCCACTTTTGCTGGGACTGTCCTGGGATGAGACCTCTGTGCCCCTACCGAGAGGTTTTCTCATTGAAAACCCCTGTCCCAGAATTGCAGAATCGAAGCGCTATGCTCTTTCTCAACAACACAACTCAACATAATACTTCTAAACCCAATAAATGTAGTTGTTTGCAATTTTTAATTACCCCTTAAGTCGGATCACTGTCACCCTTGGCTTTAAAAAAGAGCCTGGCAGTTGGCAGTCACATGCATGTGCTTATTGCACCACAGACAGCGCGGGGAACGGGCTTGAACACATGTTTTGCCCACCTGTCCCTAGACCCATGGGCTTGCCCACAATATTCCCACTTTAATGAGCAGGCTTCAGGCGACTGCTGAGTCTTCTGCTGAACGAAGAGTGGGCTGCTTGTGTGAGTGTGTGAGCCCTCTGCTTAAGAACAGGATACTCCCAGTGAAATCTTCCCTGAAGCTGAGTTATCACATGCAGGAGCAACTCACATTTCACAAACAGCCACTTTTAGAAGATTTGGCATAAGCAACTGAATACAGAAACAGCCAAAGCCTCATATACTTGTTGTAGCTGTCCAGACTGGTATATATGACTTGCAATGTTGAAACTTTTTTTTTGTTAGGGTTGGTAGTGAGACCAATTAAAACTGCAGATCCCAACTTGCATTATTCTCTCATTAGGGTTTCTTACTGAATTACAATAAGACACGTTTCAAATTTTAAATTCTGGAGACACTTATGTTCCCATAATGCTCTTTGCTTTTATGCAAATTGCCAGGATTGGGTTCTATGCAGAGATTGCGTGGCCTGGCATAGGACCCAACCCACCCCTCCAAGGATGAGAGGGTTCCCCCAATAAATGTATTCCATTTCCAGCACTGAACAGAGACTGCTTTGAAAACATGCTCTGGTGCTTTGCAGTCACAGCCAAATGTGCGTGGCTGCCATCCATGAGAATGACAGGAACCCCTTCCCCCTTCTGCCTATTGAAGTGTAGTCAGAGCAGCGACTGCCTAATTTTAGTCCTACGTTTATATCGTTGGCCGTCCCGGTTTTTTATTTTGAAAATCTAGTGACCCTGTACCTGGCAGACACTGTACCAGTTCTTAAGGCCCTGGTTCTGTGACTATTCTAGGCACAGTGCGCCCGCCCCTCCCCTCTGACTGCTAGTGGCCTCTGTCAGCCAACAAATTGGATAAGCAAGCGATCTGACAGAGCCTGGAGGAAAGCCGCAGGGGAGCCCAAATTGGCACACTCCTCTCAGCCCCCAGAGGTTGAAGGACATTGTACAGGGACCGACCTGAACTATCACTACGCCATCTTCCCAGTAGAGCAGGGGTACACGGCAACAACGGAGCACAATGTAGCGCTCAACTGGTCCATTAAAAATACACCAAAAATGCAAACTTTCTACAACCATCAAAAGGAAAAACAATCGCTCTCCATCCACGTGTTCTGTTTCTAGCATATTTGCTTAATGCAGTACAGAATGAAAATGGACGCGCCGATTAACGACTGGGGATTCGGTTACAATAAAATAATAATAGTCCAGGGAACAACATTCGCAAATCCCATTTCCTCACTTTGTACCTAGTGACAAACCTTTGCTAACATTTTTGGTAAATAACGCATAGTAATGCCCCCTGGGTCCTTGCGATTGTTCAAAAGAACCAATTGCATGGTAGTGTACTAACTTACCAAGCTGGCCCTGCCCCCACACTGGCCCAACATGTGCCCCGCGCTAGCCATTGCGGACTGTCATTTCCCCTGCCCAGCCCAAGCCTGGTACCAGTGGTCAGGGTTATTGGTCTCGCTGTTGCTGGCCTAGCCAAGCTTAGCAGCTCCGTGTTCTGTGCAATGCATACAATGCGTGTATGCCAGGGCATCACACGCGCCATCCTGTGTGTGATAATCAACCTGCACATGTTTTCTCTCAGGGCCCCTAGTTTCCCCCTTAGCTTCTCGGTAATCCGGCAACTGGGGCCTTCGTGACGCTGTGTCCTGGTGTAGGACCAGGCACAGTGTGTGGCTAGTTCTGATCACATATGCCAGGTCTAGGATCGCACCCAGTATATGCCTAGTGCTCAGCATGTATATGCCATGTGCAGGCCGCGCAGGGGAGTTGCTAGGTCTGGAAAAGACCTGGGGCTAAGCTGATGTCGGAACTGTTGGGACTGGGGGCTAGCTAGTCTTTTGGTTGTAGCTCCTGAGGTTCTATCCGGGGCTACGACCAAAAGATCAGGGGCTATAGCCCCCTTAGCCCCGCCCTAGCAACGCCCCTGGCGCATTCACAGTATGTGCCCAGCAAATGGGGACAGTGCAGGTAACAGGTTGCTGCGCAGTTTACCCCTGGAAATGGTCACATATGCTCAGGCAGAGGGCCAGGCGCAGTATATATCTAATGCTGGCCACATATGTGCCAGGTGCAGTCACATGCACAGTATATGCCTACCAGTGCCATACACCGGCCAGGTGTGGGTCGCTGCGCAGTTTACCCCTGGAAATGGTCACATATGGCTCAGGCAGAGGAACCTTCACAGTATATACCTACTGCTGGTCACATATACGCCAGGTGTGGGTGCATGTACAGTATATGGTTTGCTGCGCCTTGTGCCCCTGGAGCTGGTCACAAATAGACAGTGTACACCTAATGTTGGTCCCATTGTAAGAACATCTTCTGTCACTTGACATTCAAAAAGTAGGAACTCTCTATTTGTCAGCTTTCCTAATAGGGACCTCTCTGCCCCCAGAGACCGGTTCCCTTCACAGACATATAGGGTTAGTGTTTGATGTCTCCCAATGCCTTAAGGGGGCTTATCCCAGTTGAAACGCAGGTGCTCTCTTAGGGCACCTGGTGTGGTGTAGGGTGCGCCGGCAATGCACCCGAAGCGCAGCCTGGCCACTTCGCTTGGAATTGGGGGGGGGGTGGTCACTGTGGACCCCAAAACAATCTCTGTGGAACCAGTTCTCCCAGGGTGATCTGCACTGCTGTCTTTAAATTAGAGACAGACTGAGCTGAAAGGAAATGACATGCATTCGACACAGGCCAATGAAAGGCGTGACAGAGGTGGGAGGGGTTAGCGCCAGTTCGGAATTTGATTGGCTGATGACTGAGTCTTCCCCAGCGATGCTAACTTCTGGGCTGAAACGGCCCTTCTTATCTGGATACCCATTCTGCCGATCAGAATGGAGAGTGGTGGATGCTTTTGGGCGAATCAACCTTCTTTTAAGTTGTGAATGGGAGTGGGAGGGGGTCAAGAGTGAACATACTTGTTTCAATTGGCGTGAAAAATGAAGGTGTGTATTGGATCTTTGAAATGCTGTGATAGAGGGCTAATCCCACCGCTTCATGGCGAATTCTGCTACTGCCAGTCCTGCTTCTCTGCTCCACTTGCCATTCCTTTGCTAAAGAGTCGACCCTTCTGCTACAGGGCCTCCTGCATCCCAATGGCGAGGGGGCGAGTGTGTCAGAGCAGGGCCTTCCACTCCTGTGTCAGTGTGAAACCTATAGGCGTGTCCAGGGAGTGGCCTGGGGTGGCACGTGCTAACCCTGGAATCTGATTCCCTCCCCCACCCCCCCCCAGGTGCCACCCCATTATCCTGAACTATGATCACTATGTGTGTGTGTGTGTGTGTGTGCACGCGCGTACTTCATGCCACCCCTGTATAAGTCATTGCTCCACTTGGTCCAACCCAGGCAAAAGTCTGGACACGCCAGCGCTGCAACCTTCCACCAGACAAGGCCACGCAAACTACCTGGCTACAGTGGCGCGCCGGTCCATACACAGGTGCAGGGCCATTCAGCCGGTATAAGGCCCGGTGCTTTGGCAGAGGATCCTTCCCAGGCACAAGAGGCTGGCCCGGCAGCTCACCACAACATGTCTGTAAATAAAGCAAGCAGGTAACTGTGATTGTTCATGTATTGTGGAGAATGGGTTTTATGGAGGGTTGTATGTTTTTTTAGACTAGGAAGCTAAAACTTGCAATAAATCACGTTTTGTGCATAAAAGAACCATTTGCCTTTAGCGGGGGAATCAATTATTTAAAAAAAGAATTCTCTAAGCACAAGAATTTTGTGGGGGTCCAATGAAATCGCAGGATAATCCTATTCATTGCTTTTCTGTGCTGAATGTGTGCGGTCTCCACTCTTTCTACGTGCCTGTGTATTGTGTACCCTGGGGAAAGAAGAGGCTGCATGCCTTGACGTGTCACTGCCCACATGCCATTGGCTCGTCCCCCTGCTCATCCACTCTGCATGTTGCTCTTTGGCATGGGATTAAAATACTGCTCTTTTGACTGCGCTTTCCCAGAAAAGCATGAGTTACCTCCTTGGCTGCCAGAGGCTTGCTACTGCAGTGCTAACCGCATCTAACATGAATGCGGGACGGATGGGTGCGTCATGTGTTTCGTCCTGGGAACGCAGTGCCAACATCGTGACATACACATCTTTGGCACGGGAGAGGTTCTGAAAGCCACATTTCTGGAAGGGGACAGGATATGTAGGCCGTAATCAGTCTGCCCGTGTCTGCGTGCATTGCAGCGTCTCACACAGTCTGGAAACCCACACATCCTGACCCGAGCTACACATCTCTGACATGGATGCTCAGGCCACGGTCCCTGCAATGAATGTGCCAAGCTTCGGCTGTTTGAGAGCTCAGCCGCACTGTTGAACAGGGCCTTGAAGTCCTCCCTGGGGTGCCAACCCCACTGTCTGATCACATTCTTTTTCTAAGCAGGAAAATTGGATTCGGGAGCCCAGGGCTGCTACCCCCCTGAATCGGGGTCCTTGGCACCCAATAAGACGTTGGTCCACATGCAGCCGGACTCCAGCCTCAGATTCTCACTTTTCTTTCCCGCCCCGTCGCTAAAGGATGTCCAGTCACAACCCTCTTTGGATTCTGTATTTTTTATAATAAAATGGCAATAAATGTTGTGCGGTGTCTGTTTCATGAGTCTCCTGCCTCTTCTTCGACAGACTGTTGGTGTGTGTGTGTTTTCTTCAAATTACTGCACCCCTTTTCGTTTATAAACTAGTGCCTTAATTGTCATTCCAACACAGTCACCAATGTTGATAGACATGTAATTGTTTGATATGAATGGTTTATCAATGGCACCTATCTATGCACATTTTGATAATGTTTGTAGTCCTGTTTTGATTAGTTGTTTTGAAAATAACCCTTGTGTGTGAATGTGCGTGTATATATATATATATATATAGTGTCGCAGGACATGTCTTGAGCATTAAGCCCATCGCCAGTTAAACTTATTTGAAGCAATACATTAATACATTTATGCCATGAATAATCATTGACTCAGATGTATATCTGACATTATTATAATTCATTTAAGAGCAAAATATTTATAAACCTTTCCATGTGAACTCCATTCAAAACTCCTGGCTGTTAATGTTCTATCACCTGGTGTTTCTCAAAGTCACCATGCTTTTTAAAGGAGTATATAACTTCACTTCCTACATGTGCCCGACCAGGCAGTAATGGAGGAAATGCCCATTTTTTCTGATGCATTCAACACAAACAATATCTTTCCAATCAATAACTTGTTTTTACAAGATGTTTTCATTTGAATAGTTTAGTCACAAAATCCGAATAGTTATTTTCCTTCCCGAGGCCAAAGAGGGCACGAGTGCTCAATTGATGCAGCCAAAATACTTACAGTATTTCAATATTTTCTTGAAATCTCCACTTCGTGGACGTTGTGCTAACATTTCTAGCACCTGGAATCGCGAGGGAGACACGTTGTGGTCTGCTTGATTAAAATGTCATTCCACGTAAAATATCTTATTTTTTGGTTGAATGTCAGTTTTATGTTCAGGTGTCCTTTCCTTCACGTGTGCGTACAGTTTCACCCACATATAACACTCATCGGGGCATTTGATTGGATACATTGCAAAACTGTCACACATGTTGCATAACTTTTTCAGTTATTTGTATTCACTGATGAAAGGGGGGCAGGACTGCCTCGCCACTGATCACATTGTTATAAAACGAACATTCAAGGCACGGGAAGAGCCCTTCCTACAAGACAAAAACCAACATTCCTTATCCAATAGTTGACCCCTATTTTCATATTTTACTAAATCATCCCACAAATATTGTGCTCATTCATGCAAAGAAGTTGGACTCTTAAGAAATAATTTGGGTAAATCAGTGTCAAAGTAATTATTGGTTAGTTCTTCCAGGTTATTTGTTTGATTTCCTGACTTATCGGTCCAAAGGTCATGATACACACTAGTGTTTTCCGATTGTTTTCCAATTTGAGCTCTAACCTCTGCAGGATACTTCTTCTCCAGGAATTTATTTTTTGTTTGTTTGTTCCGCTGACTATCCACACTTGTTTCGTAATGATCTTTTTTAAGCGGTGATTTACGAACACAACATTTTCATTTTCAAAAGTTACTTTTGTGTCTGATAGGTTTACTGATGTGGCTGGGTTGTATGATTTGGATTATACAGATCTGTGTAATGCATTAATTTATTCTGAAATCCCTTAGGATCTTGTTTTAATGCAGCTCAAATCCCAAATACATCATCTCGACATCTTAGGTACATTAGGCTACCATTCCTCCATTTGTCATAATTCATTATGTTCGTTTATACAAAGTGATTTGTAACGATGGTTGCAAAATCTGTGATGGGATATGCCCACATAAATGGAGCACTACATTTATAAAATCAATAAGTGCACCAGAAAAATAATTGGCTCCATACCATGGACAGTAATAGGACTGATCAAAATTCACGACTCCTCTCATTTTGGTCATGACTGTCTAAAGTCCGTCTTCATGGAGAATGTAAGTGAATAGGATCCATACATCGATTTGAATTTACTTTGAGCAAGAATTTGATGGCCTTCTCTGAATACACTGCCTCAATGGTATTCTAGTGTCTGTACAGGAATTTTCAATTTTGATTGCAAACTTTATGGGTGATAGATAGTTGTTTGATCTGGTGGTTTTGACATATATTCATGGACCTTACGTAGCCAGTAGAAGAAAATACGTGAAAAGGAGTGCAAGAATAGAAGGCAGAAAGCTTTTGGTACACGTTAACAGATGCAATACAGGCTCCAATTTTGTTAGAACCCCTTAAGTGCTGCGGGTATTTTTGTGCAATGCTACCAACATTGATGTTAAATGTGGTACAAAAGTGTATGTCATGTTCTTAGTACTGGGAAAGCAGTGCTAAGAACGTGACCTAGATACGTTTTCTGCAGTGGGGGGGTTCGCACAACCCCCTGTTTACAAGATGCAGGTTTCCCAGAGCCCAGACAGGCTTTCCTGCCTCTTGTTTCAGGGTCGAGGTGAAATGGAGGGATATTAACTTCTGGCACTCTCCTCCCACTGGAAGATACCCAGATGTAACGGGAGTGGCTCAGATGGAAAAGCAGATGAAGCAGCCTCTTTGTGAAAAGGCCACTGTAAACTCTTAAACAGGAGATATAATAGTGTGGGGGAGGGAGCAGATAGACACTGGACCAATCAGAAATAAAGCAGAGTTTCAATACTTCATTAAGCACCCATATAAATCAGTAGTCTTTAGTCTAACTGCAATCATTATTGCATGTGTTGAGGAAACACATACGTCTGATATCCGTCACTATTACAGAGGAATTAAATATTTCATGTTGGGTTACAATGAGTACATGTTCCAGTTAGGAGACAACAAAAAAGACAGGACCCCCACTTGATAATCTCTGGAAGGCGGATCAGCCTGGCAGTGGCACTGATTGGAGGGACGCAGTGTGAATTCTGAGCAGAATAGCACATAGATATCTAAGCTTCCCCACCAGAATAATTGTTAACAATCATAGTGAGGGTCCAGGGTTATTCAATCGACCAATAGAAGCCTTTACCAAAGATGAAACATGTGGCCTTTCAGTTGGTAGGTGTTGGTGCGCATTCAGGTGCTCGCAGCTGCAATGATTTTATGCAATGGGGTCTACAAGAATGAATACATCATCCAGTCATAACAGGATCTGGATATCATCAGACTACCCACAATAGCAAATTGCAAGAGATCTAATAATATCTGACAGTGCTTCAAGACATTAAGCAACTACACAGTCATAATGAGGAGCCCCCATCCAACTAGAATCTAAAAGAAACCAGCAACCAGCAAAAAGGCAACCAAAGAAAGATTGAAGACCCTTGAGGAGAAAGGCGGCCCACCAGCAAACAGGGTTACCGGTAAGTCTGGTTGGCAGAATCCAAGCTCAACAGTACTGAATGGCGCTGACGGAGCTAAATGAATTCGGAGACTGGCAACATTGTCAATTGCTTTTACTGTAGATCACTGAGCATCGGTAGCAGAAGTCATGAGTAGGAAAAGTCTAGGATTTCATGAGTTTCTACAATACCCTGCAAATGTCCTATCAGTGCTTCCTCAACAACTTTAGTCAACAAAATGAACTGGCGGATGGGTCTAATTTTCATTGTGCTGGTGAGATCGAAACAGTCTCCTTTACCATCACAGCTTCTGCAGTTCCCAGAGTACAGCAATTGGCAGAGGGTTAATATCTAAGTGAATCTGCTAAACCATTGCTGCAGACATATCATTTTGATGGCTTAAAACCTCGATGGGGAAAAAATGAGCCATTGTATCAAACAACACCTAATGTGGCATATTTAACAACAAATAATGTGACATTGTATCTAACAGCAGCTAATGTGGCATATCTTTTTATGTCTGAGTCCTGACCCTGTATGTATGTCCTAGTGAGTGGTGATGTCAGTATGGAATGCTAGCGTGGAACTCTTTGTGTTTGAGTGAATGCTGTGTGGTTGGCGTTTTTATCCAGGCAGTTGATCAAGATGTAGCGTGGGTGGTGGGAGCCAGTGGGCTCTCCACAAGACCTCTCTTGATGTAACCTGATTACCATGATGTGGTCATGAAGAAATAAACCTGTGAACTATACTACAGAGCAAGCAACATGTTGGGAAACCTACATCATAACATATCTAACAACGGCTAACGTGACGTATCTGACAAGAGCTAATCTGGCATATTTAACAACAGCTAATGTGCCGTTGTATCTAACAACAGCTAATGTGACATATCTAACAACAGCTAATGTGGCATATCTAACAACAGCTAATGTGACTTTGTATCTAATAACAGCTAATGTGACATATCTAACAACAGCTAATGTGGCATATCTAACAACAGCTAACGTGACACGGCTAATAACAGCTAATGTGGCATATCCAACCACAGCTAATGTGACGTTGTATCTAACAGCAACGAATGTGACATTGTATCTAACAACAGTTAATTTGGCATAGCTAACAACAGCTAATGTTACATTGTATCTAACAACAGCTAACGTGGAATATCTAATAACAGCTAACGTGACGTTGCATCTAACAGCTAATGTGGCATATCTAACAACAGCTAATGTGACGTTGTATCTAACAACAGCTAATGTGACATTGCATCTAACAACAGCTAATGTGGCATATCTAACAACAGCTAATGTGACGTTGTATTTAACAGCAATTAATGTGACATTGTATCTAACAACAGTTAATTTGGCATAGCTAACAACAGCTAATGTTACATTGTATCTAACAACAGCTAATGTGGCATACCTAATAACAGCGAATGTAACGTTGCATCTAACAGCTAATGTGGCATATCTAACAACAGCTAATGTGACGTATCTAACAGCAGCTAATGTGACGTTGTATCTAACAACATTTATTGAGGCATATCTAACAACAGCTAACGTAACATATCTAACAACAGCTAATGCGACATTGCATCTAACAACAGCTAATGTGGCATATCTAACAACAGCTAATATGGGATATCTAAAACATCAACATCTATTGTGACATTGTATGTGATGATCTAACTGCAAGTTCACATGGACCGCTGCCAAAATCCAGTCTGTTTTTTATCAGATCAGACATACAAAAACTGCAGCAACCATTAATTGTGATACAACCAGGATCACCAACAAGGCTAAGCCGTGCATCGTCATCTTTTAACAGAGGTAAGCAGCCTTTGACCCCATCTACCACAAACTCTACCCTGTCCTCCCACTTGGGCCACTTGGGCTGAGTGGTATACAAAGTGCGAAGATGGGTCGTTGCTTTCTCTAACAGGCAACATTATGTTCAGAAGGAATCATCCATACTTCCATACTTGCTTGTGTGATCTTTAAATTACATATGGAATCAATGATATATGGAAACTCTGGGGCCGTCCCACTGTCCAAAATGAACCCTCCATTACACCACCACATTGACAACACACAGTTCATCCTTTTGATCTGAGCACTTCATCACTTCAGACCATGTCTGGCAGCCACCCTAAGCTGAATTTCCACACTATCCCTTGATCTGAAATTCTACATAATCCCTACCTTGGCCTCTTCTGTTGAGCTTTCTCCTTGTTGTGAGGACAGGACTTCTGCCTTATTTCAAGGACATTAATGGAGATGAGTATCTGTGCTATAGACAGGCTGTGGCATGATGGGCAATGCCCACATTACCTTACCTACCCCGATCCCCGTCTGCTATTCTGGCCACAGCTTAGCTCAGCTGTGTCCACGGCAGCTTCTAACGGTGACATGTGCGTATTAGCTTGTTTGATGCACGAAAAAAGAGTTGAAACATTTTGCGGGACTGTAAATATTATGCACGTTATACATAACAACAAGCAGCATGTCCATGCCGTAAATGGCTGCAAGCATGTGACTTTGTCACTCAAGCTCTTACGGAGTGTTTTCACATCTTGCATTTAGAACAACCCATTGAGGTGGATCTCAAATTGTCCCATGCCATGTTTGAAATAATTAACCAATCTTGGCTTTTAGGCTCACATCATATTGCATTCTGGAAAATGAGGTCTGTATTTCTAAACTTTACAGGAATCCAAAATAGCATGTACTAACAACGCCAGGATTTACAGGGAATTATTTGAGGACTTGGTTTTAGCATGTGTTCATGAAACCAGTGTTAATAAGTAGTTGATTGAGAAAAGTGTGCACAGTCATTTTTTCACAATTCCTAAAACAAACAAATGCAAAAAAGAAATATAGAGCCCAGCATAAGGACTTAAGTGTGCAATGCTATCAAGCACAGCTTCAAATCAAGGAAGAGCAGTGAACTTATGGTTCTTTAGTATCGTGCATGCAATGGATGGGGTTCACAGAATAACTCTGAGTCCAAATAATCGACCCAACTCGGGAAGATGGCAAAGGTTGCTGTTTTATTAACAATTATCTAAAACAGGGAGGTTACAACGGACAGCAACAGACGTTCGCTCAGTTCCTGACAAATTTCACATAAAAACATCCTTATATGCAAAAGATACGTCAGCAGTGACATCATACTACGTGGCAAATTAGAAAAGCCTACGAGGGATTGTGATACATTCAAGGGGAACATCTAAGTATACTTTCTATAAGGGCTGAGATTGTTATTGGCTATCTACTGTCAAGTGGACAACTTATGCCTACCTCTAAAACATGTCATCTTCAACACTATTAACTACACAGTATATCATGGACTCTCAAACTATAAGGCCCTTCATTATATGGCCCTCTACAATTAGTTGGCATATTCGGTTCTGTAATAAAGGATGCCATGTAAGTCTTCTGTAGGTTCTTCAGTAAAGTCTCTTTATTATAAATTCCAACAAGATGTAATGAGTGAACACACTGGGTCCCATCACCCAGGCTTACCCAACCCCAACTGACTTCACTAGAACCTTCACATCACATTCCATCCAAACGTTCCACACGGCATGCTGACACTCTCTCATCCACTCAGGCACAGGAAGAACTACACAACACATCTCCACCCGCTATGCAATCAACAAAACAATGCTAGAATAAGATTGCAACGCTGCACCTCTTTCATGCCTCCACAAACATACACAAACACCCACCAAAATGCTTTGGAAACATCCAACACAACAGATAAGCACACTAGCCCTCACACACAAATGACACCAACATGTGGACTCAACCAAAAGGACCTATGACACAGCCGTGACTGTGGAACCTACTAACAACGCACTCTCCAAAATGCTGGCCGGGCATCTAAAAGACCTTCATATGACATTGCTAGTATGCACCCTGCATCCAAATGACAGATAGAACGAGTCGTAAAACATTCACATCGAACCATCATGTGAATGTACGATGATAACACAAAGTACAGGCAAAACAAAACTTCAACCCATTCCATTGATTTCCATATGACCATGTCCTCCCTATCCACGCAATAAGACAGGAGGGCATCCCCACCCAAGTCCCATTAGCATTCCAATCTCAAAATATAGTGGAGAATCAATCCTTTAAAAGAATGAGTTTTAAACCACCACTTGTCCAACAAGATTACCCCGTCCTCAACGATTGGAGGTTACATTACCACTACGAGAATTGCCCATAACACTGCAATTCTGCGCAAACCATTCATAATGATTTCTGCGCAAACCATTCATAAAGGTTTGACCCAACTGAAGGCGCTACCTTCCACAAAATCCATACAAACATGTATGCACAACAATTGCATACAACAGAAGTCGCTACCTTCCTTCATAAACCACAATATGTGTGTGCAAACCCATCACTCACATAACAGAAGGCGCTACCCTCCAACACAACCATAACTAAATTCATGCAAAATATTGCATACGACAGAAGGCGCTACCTCCCACCTAAACCAAGGTGAAATCATGCAAACCTTAGCATGCAACGAATGGCGCTACCCTCCACCAAACCCACAACAAAATTCTTGTGAAACATTACATACGACAGAAGGCGCTACCTCCCACCTAGCCCGAACTCAATTCATGCAAACCTTAGCATGCAAAGAAAGGCGTTACCCTCCATCAAACCCACAGCACAATTCTTGTGAAATATTACATACGACGGAAGGTGCTACCTCCCACCTAAACCAAACTCGAATGACCTAACACGAGGCCTTACCCTAATCATCTATATGTGACTCCTCACTGTATGCTCCTCGATTCATCTCTAAATGCGATGTACACACTACATGCACCACATCCTTTCAAACTGGGGGCGCTATCCCCAACCCGCAACATTTCTTCGTATTATTAAGAAGCTCTACTCCTGACATTCTCAAGTAACATTTACTTCCATGTGTTTAGTGCACCATGCTAGTCTATCTTTACTAAATGAACAAGCAGATTTCCTCAAAAGAATTAAACTACAACCTAAACTATTGTACCCCCACACCCAAAGGTCCCGCTTCTCTTAACGTGACCGCACTCAAACACCATACTGTCAAAAGCAAATGCATAGTCAAAAGTCCATATCGCAAAATGCGAACTATTCCTGTAAAACCTCAAAGTGTTATGGCTAACTCACTCACACTATATCACTCTTGATGAAACCTTCATCCAAATAGCTTTATAATATCTCCTATGCACGTTTATGCAAGACTTTACACATTGTTTTAATTACATTAAAGCTTCACATTTTGCGATATGGACTTTTGAATATGCATTTGCTTTTGACAGTATGTCTGTGGAAGCATGAAAGAGGTGCAGTGTTGCAATCTTATTCTAGCATTGTTTTGTTGATTGCATAACGGGAAGAGATGTGTTGTGTAGTTCTTGCTGTAGGTTCTTCAGTAAAGGCTCTTTATTATAAGTTCCAACAAGATGTAATGAGTGAACACACTGGATACCATCACCCAGGCTTACCCGACCCCAACTGACTTCACATCACATTCCACCCAAATGTTACACAAGGCATGCTGACACTCTCTCATCCACTCAGTCACAGGAAGAACTACACAACAGGTTCATTTAGCAGCACGTAAGCCCATACCCAGGTGCCAGGAGGTGGACTTGACTTTACCTCCCCACCCATTTAGCCCAACATCTCTCATCACCCATGCCTTCTGCCATACAGATGGTCTTTGAACTTGGCCTTGCAAAGTATCCTTCTCTGTGGGAATATATGGGAGTACAGGCTTTGATTAACGGTGTTCTATGACTCCAAGCTAAACTCTATTTCCATCCTCGGCTCACGTGGCAAGAGACCATGATTCTGGTTTATTCTGTTTATTATGCAGCATTTAAATATCTTAAATGAATAAAACTTGGCACTCTTGGTGTTCTTTCTTTGCCTCTCGATAAGGGATGATTTATCCTTCTAGCGTTTATTTATTTCAAGAATAGATAACCAACCTTGGCTACTTCTGTTTTGATGCCAGGCCAGACAGCCCTGCCAGGCTCTTCCACAATCTCATCTTATTCGTGCTGCATACATAGTTCTCAGCCTTTCCTCTCCATGCGTTCTGGCTTACTAAAATTCATGACACTGATGTCCAGCTTTTTATACAATGGCGGCTTCACCTGCAGTCTATTCAATATGTATAGCCAGCTTCTATGATCACTTAGTCTACTTGCGTTTCAGCGTCTGTACAATAATTGAAAGGTTGCATTTCTATAGCGTGCAATCTTCTTTTCTGCATATGAAAGTTTATTCAATTCTTAACTTCGGCATCATTTTCCGTAAGATCCATACATTCTCTTCAGTCAGTATTCTCAGTGCGTCACGCTCGTCTCTTGTGACGACACTAGCTTCTCTTTCACTCTTTTTCATATTCCTTCAGGGAGTTCCTCCCTCAGATTGTGGTCTCTTCAGGGATACATTTGATAGGGTTCTCTCAGAGGATACCTTTTCTCAACAACTTCTGGTGTCAAACATGGCGCCGTCTCTGACTTCCAACATATAGGATGCAGGGGGGTGGAATTTCCTGCAGAGGCATGCAGCTGCCCCTCTACATTGGGGTATGTTAGAAGGGAGCCGGGAAGAGGAACTGGGAAAGGGCATGAGAAGGGGTAATAGGAAGCACTCAGGGGGAGCTCTGATTGACATGTGGGTGCACAATGGAAAGTCATGTGGGTGACCAGGGCTGCAGAAAGTAATCACTTTGGGTGTACTTGGGAAGGTAGTGAGATGAGAGAGGGATATGTGTTTGGAGTTGCGAGAGAGGGGAGGTAGCACAGGTGTTTCCGGGGGGAATTATGACAAAAGTGATGCAAAGTACTTGTGTACAGGTACGTTATAAATTATCGTATCAAATCATAAGAAGGAGGTGGTAGCCAGCATGTTCGGTAATGAAGTGGGGACAGAGGGGGTTCCCGGGCAACTCCAAGATTACGGAAGAATACTGCAAAGAAGGAGGTGGGAGCAGTCCAGACGAAGTGATGGGCTAGTCGGGGAGATCCTGGGGACGATCCATAACACAGAAAAAAACGACATAGGCAAGATGATGGCCTAGCAGGGAACACGACCCAAGAGGGGTACAGTTTGAGGTTGTGGTGAAGAGGAATGTAGACTCATTCCAAAATACACTCGAAAAGTGGGCAGTGGTTTGTCTGCATTACTAGCTTTAGTATTTTCACATTCTGCACAGCCTTAGATTACCACTGTGCAGCGGAAGAGAAAACATTTGCCCGTTTATGAATGGGATTTGTATAGTGCCAACCTAGCAAGCGAGCATGCTAGCGCCGCCCAAAAAAGGGAAGAGAATACCTTGGAGAGTCGAGAAAGGGGGCGACCTCTTGAGAGGGTTCATCATATGGGGGCGTGTTCACATAAATGTAGATCAGCAGAGATCTCTGTGGACTTGTATACATAGGTCCAAGTTCTGGCAGGGTCCTTTCTGCCTTTCCTCCTTTCACAGCTGGTAGAGAGTCCCGCCTGGCTGTGTAATAGTACAATCTGTTATTTACAATGCTGTTACATGAGGATAGCCTCTAAAAGCTCACACCAGCAAAGGAAAACATTCCACTGCAGTAACTATTCTCCGTCATATTATGTGGATCCATGCAGTACCACCATTAGGGTAGGGTTGAGAGCTGAGAGAAAGGCAGAGTGCTATTTTGAAGAGGGTGGTGCTTTAACAAAGGCCGGGGGCAGAGAATATATTGGTTAAGTAAACATGGCCCCTTCGTCTTTCTCTGACAGGGGATTCTGAGCCGCTCCTTATGCATTAAAACCCATGTTGATCTTCTCTTGCATAATCCTGCCTCAAGATGTCCATCTTCTGATCTGTCAAGCTAGTTGATCAATGTCAGGCTAATCAGTGGAGTGTATAAAAATATGTTTAATTGGCTCGTTGCAAACCTGTTCCTCCCCCTCCCACCACATTCCGGATCCTTTGCTACCCCAGCGCCCTACCTGTAACCCCCTTGTTGCATAGCATATGTGGAGCGCTCCGCTGCTTCCTGCCTAAATTTGCGATTTATTAATCTCATACTTACATGCATACATAGACAAATCTCACCATTTCCTGGCTGTGTATCCGCATGGGATTTGTAAAGCGCGAATCTGGTTAGGAGGACATGGAGCGCTGGTGCTTGCATGCGTGTGTGTTTTGCACAGCCTACACACAATAATTCATTGTGTAGCCCAGTGCCGATCTCTGAAGTTTCCCAATTCCATGCGTGAGAAAGCCACCCAGTCCTGTTTTCTTCTTGGAATTGTGAGACTTTTTAGAATTCAGGACTACAGATCACAGAATTACAAGGAAAAACGGGACGCAGTAGCTTTTTTCCCACATGCTATGGGACAACGCGAGAGATCTGCTAGTCAGAGCCATTTCTAGGGGTGGTTAAACCGTGCATCGGCCGGGCACATATGGGGGGAAAGGGCACAGCAAGGGCGGCTGGAAATCTCCCACCTGGGAGAGCGCGAGACTTGCGGCTCAGGGGACAATAGCTCGCAATTCCCATTTCCATCCACCGCGCTCCCCTCATGATGCAGCCAAAGGCTTTATAGGCGCCTCCCACATTAGCATTTCTTTGTGAAACCGAACATCCTCAAACTGCCCCAGACTCATCTGCGCTCATAAATATAGACAGAAATCACACTGGTTTTTTTCAGTATTTATTTTAAAAAAAATGGAAAAAAGCAGAAATGAATGTGTCTTGATTAGATCTTCAGTTGCCAGTTATGCTTTGCTGGCCAATGGCTGGGCAACATATCAAAAATACAGAAGTTCAAAAAAGTGAAATTGCATAATGGGGTGAAGGGGGACATGCATCTTAGCTTGCCCACTTCTATGTGCTTCCCATTACAGGCATCAAAGCACTATATTTAGAATTTATATAAATGCTGAAAAGCACTACTTGCATTTTTTTTTACAGAGCAAGTATAAATGTGGAAAAATGCAGGTATAATGACTATGAAATAAATATGGATAAATACAGACAGAAATGTTGAAAAATGAAATACCAAAAAAAGTGAAAATGTGTTGTAATTGTGACACTGACTTGCCCGAATGTATGATTGGGGTTTATGATGGCCCATTTTGCTGGCTGTCTGCAGGATTAGGAGGCTGGAAGACAGAGAAAGGCATAAGATATAATGCGGTGTTATTTAATAGCACTTTTATCCAAAGCGCTTAACATAGGACATGCTTACATACATTATTATTGTTTATTATTACCCAATCAAAATTGATGCTCACTTTATGGACCTCAGAAAGATGAAAGGCTGAGTCAACCTTGACAAGAATTGAACCTGCGACCTGCAGATCAAACACAGATCACAGAAAACCCTTAACCCACTGAGCCATCTTAACAGATGAATGGGTAAATGAGGAATTAGCAGGCATTTATGGTCGTGTAGAAGGTGACTAGGCTTATTTTCCTGTATGTCGGATGTTTTAGGGTGATCAAATGAGTGACTCCATGCCATCTGGACGCCAGTGGGACTGGTTTGGAATATCTTTGTTTTCTGACATTTTAAGCCGGTTGAAACCAAAAAAAAATAATGCACTGATCTGTTACATGAAAGCCCAGGACTGGAAAACATGTGTTCAGGTGTTATGGTGTCACACTGCTAACAATGCTGCTTACTTGGAGGTAAAAATAAATCTTTGTGTTAGTACAGAAAAGACAATATTGTCACCCATTATGTTTCTTTTTGCCTTTGAAGTTTTTAGCAAAAGGGCCTCAAGCTGGGAACATGTTAGGGTAAGGGTTTAGTGATTAAGGGGACACATGCTTCTATTTGGTATTGTTTGGGTCCAGGAGCAATTTCTTCTGTGTGTGTTATTTACTGGAAAATAATTGTAATGATCAGCGTTATTCATCCCGCGGGGAAAGGAAGAAGGGCCTAGTCGACTCAACCAGGGTTTCATATTTGTCGCTTAGCGCGATGGCATTCCTGAAATGGGCATGTTGCGCATGCGCAATCCATCCAGTGTGCAACAATTTGCCAGAAGTTATTATATGTCCAAAGTACCGTTGGGCAGCGATTGCCATCACATGCCTAAGCAGTCGTGCCATTTTCTAAAGATCACCATCCTATACTCGGGTAGGGTCCTCTCACTATATGGCCGATTTTATTTATTTATTTATTGCGACTGGGTTTAAGAAAATCAAACATTATGCAAATATCTTCCGTACATGGCTGATGTTGGCATTAAATGCTCATACACTCGGACCCCCCCTCCCCACATCATATGGCAAGGTGACTGCTTCACCTCCGTGTCCACCTACTACTCTTGCCTTCCCCGATAGCGCTTTGGAGCAGCTACGAGGCACTCTTTCTGACCAAACCTTACCTAATATAGCTAGTAGCTGCTCCCTTTATCCCCACCGCCTCTTTCCCTTTCTTTCCCACCTCCTGCATTCTTCGCCCCCTCCTCCCCCGGCATTTGGAACATCCTCTGGCAGGCTCGGTCTGGGGCATCAAATTGTCTCGGGCACCAATGAAAAAGTGGCCCACAGTTGCAAACGGCTATTCGTTCCTTTTGTGACAGCCTGTTTGAGTAGTACCCAAGGGGGGAGGTTTTGATTAAATGTGATATAAATTCTGCATTTTCAAGAATATTTATAAAGTAACAATGGTCAAAACTACTAGCCGCGTAGTGAAGTAATTTATCAAACTAGACCACATGGACATGGGTCAAAAAAAGTGGCCTACACCAGCATTTTGTGTTTTTGGTGCGGGCATTGCCCTATTGCCCAATTGAGAGTGAAATTGTTCGAAAATGTATGCAGCACTAAGAGCGCCCTCCATTTGGATACGCATTGGCATAAACATGGGATCATGAAAGTAAATTCCTGTTGGTAATATTGTTATAAACGCTGTTGTGTACTTACTAATTTTAAGAGCACATCAATAAAACCTTATTTAAATTGCAATGATTTAATAAAGCTGCAGAGGGACTGCAGTGCGGGGCGGCAGTAGAAAAGCAACGTGAGGCGAGGGGGCGAATTCTGGTGCTTTGCCCTGCGCGCGCTATTGTCGAGAAACTGACCCCCTGCTAGATGCAAATAAGAAGCTGCCCCCAAGCAGACTCTCCAGTCCCCACGCCTTGGTCCTTTCCACGCTCACGGGAGTCAGGTGCGTCACTGATCACGTGGGCACCCACCCTTGTGCTGATCATCAGCCAAAGCTTTCGTGCTATTTTGGTGTATTTTGGAGCGCTATCTCACAAGGAATATTCCTTTGTGCGCCCGGATGGCCGCCTTCATGTCATTTCCGGCGGGTATGATCTCTTGCGGTTTCCAAACGTTGACCGAAACTGTGCCTCCAGGTCCGGCCCGAGCACCCAGTCTAATGGCACAATGGCCCTCATTACGAGTTCGGCCGGTAGCCATGCCGCTATTGGCGGCATGGCTGCCGCCGAAATCGCATTCGTGTCTGAGTCCTCGGAATGAGAACTTACCGGGCCATTCCGAGTTCGGATGGCCCGGTAATTCCTCCCTCAAGGACCCGGACACGGTCCATCCCCATTCCCATTTCAGCCCCCCTAGGGCTGAATGGGAATGGGAGAGGGAGCAAACAACGGGCCATAACGAGATGGCCCGTTGTTTGCTCCCTCTTCCCCTCGCGGGACCCGGTAAGCACGCCTGGTTTTCCCAGGCGTGCTTAACGTGTCCCGCGAGGGGACCTCGTAATGTGGTAGAACGGGTTGAACGGTGCTGTCACCTTTTACGGCGCCGTTTAACCCATTCCGCCAGGGTCATAATGAGGCCCAATGTTTGCATTCTCCGTCTTTCGGGTACTTGAGAAGGCTGAGACGTATATGGTGGGTGCCAGTCTTAGGTGTCCGCCCCCTTCCCCCCCTTCGGCTTTTCGGAAGTTTGATGCATGAAATCTAAAGCAGAAACGTGTGGATTATATTTCTATTTCTACATACGGCCTGGAAAGGCCACTTCTTTTATCTGGATCAGCTGCCTCAAAAGGCAGAGCTCCGTGAGTCATGGGCCCATCAGTACCCAGTGCTCCGAGGGCAACCATGGGGTGGTTTCAAGAGAACACCATACTATGTGCCCGCTTTGAGATACCCACAGCTTTCAAATACACCAGAACTCTCCGTGATTTACCTAAACAGCATAACAGTAGAGGGTGGTTCTGTGCCTCACCAGCCCACCCCCCACCCCCAGATAGCGGCATCCCTCTGATGCAGCGGCCAAGCCTGCTCATCTTTCAGACCGCTTGTGGGGTTCCTCCTTCATTATGGGTGTGCAGCGTGTAAGGCCTTTCCTACCCTGCAGGTTCTAAACTAGCCACCAAGGACACCTCTCCAGCAATGGTTGTTTCATACAGTCACATGCTTGGAATCATTCCCTGTCATCAATTACAATAGCAATATACAAAAGGCAAAATTGTATAGGCCGTCTGCCTCATTTAGGTTCATAAGACCCCTATCCATGATGCGGCTACCCTAGATCTTAACTAGGGAACATCTTTAGATTTTTCTTACTGTTTTAACGAGAGTGTTTACCCATGTTGTTAAACGGTCCCATGTACAAAAGGAGTCTTATTTTTCAGTTACAGGATAGATAAGATCAGGTCACAGGTTACAGGACACAGGTCCATAAGGACACATCCACGGCCACCCTCTGGCTAAACCAGCCTCACACCAGCTGCCACCCAAGCAACACACAGCAGAGAACACTCACACCACAGTCTACTCCCAGGCACTCATGACATCACATCCACACTGAGCCGAGTAGGCAGGATGATGATGTAACACAACACATGTCGCACAAATCTAGTTGGAAATCCTGTGTGAGGGCCAACCACATTTGCAGAGTTTTCTTATCAGGTAATTGAGCTCCATCCTATGACCGTACCTGAGCCTTTTCTCACTCATATCCCTGTTTTACTAATTAGGTTATGGTCAAATTACTTTAACAAGCCAGGACCCGAGGTAACACTTTTGAGTGCAAAAACAAAGACATTCTTGTTAAATGACTGTAAAACCTGCAACAGAAAGAAGAGATTTCTTGAAGACTCATCTGAACACTGCATCTATCATCTTCACTCCAACCAGTCACCTGAAGACCATGAAATGTGCCTCTTCTTCCAATAAACACTTAAAGACCTCTGCAGGGGACTACTGCGTTATTTACTTAAGGTAGTATCCTCGGGGGATGGACCTTACTGGACTGTGCCAGCCCCTGCGGGAAGATCTGACAAGGAACATGCTGGCTCCTCTAGAAAAAGATCCCACGCTGAGAAAATACACTGCACTGAAAAAAAGTAACAGTCTAGACACCAGGCACCAGGAGAGGCCCCAGTAAAGACAAACCAAATGTGGGAGTCAAGGTTCCATTGACAGAAACAGTAGGCAACAAGCAGTTCAGGCTCCCGCCGCCAACAGACAGCACAAGAAAAGGAACAGGGCAGAACAAACATCCACAATTTATGAGGAAAACATGCCTCTGGCTTCCGTGCCACGTTGGTCAGTGTCCAGGGTCCTGTCTACAGACAAACAACTGTCAATAAAGAACATGTTGATGGAAAGAAGACTGCTAGTTGGTAAAATCCAGACAGCGACCACAGCTTGCCCAATGGCCGACTCCCCATCAACAGCCCCGTCAGCAACCTTGCCGACAATGAGAGTGCTTCAAGTGAATTAGGCACCCTGTGTGGCTACGCAGTCGTCAGCAACAATCATTGTGGATGACTCATCGATGGTTGCCAAGCAGGTCAAAAGAGTACCATGCACAGGAGGTACTACTCTTTTAGTGGAGTCTCCACCAAAAGAAGACTACTGTGTTTTGTAGGCATTAAGCACAGGATCTGAGCTACAAGTCTGATGCTCAAGTTGGTCAAGGCCAGTGAACAACTAACTTTGGTGAAAACTGTGTATCAGTTCCACCCTCCTATTAAAAATGAAAACACTTTTCAATCTTCTAACATGTCAGGATGAAGAGTAACTGCACATAGAAATAAATACAAGGTGCTTTGTAAAATAATTTTTGTACTCCTGGTTATTCGTCCCAATTTTCCCTTTCGACTGTCTCAACTGCCCTCTATCTCCCTGTTTCAATGAAGAAATAAGCAAAGGGTTGTATGGAACCCGGAAGCACATATTCTCCCTTGCCTTGTCAACGCTTTCCCAAACCATGGGCTAAGTTGTTAAGTCCTTTTTTTGTAGCTTCCAGACCTACACGGATGGCATGCAAATTGTATTCAAGCTCAGTGGGGATACTTCCAATTCGATTACATCCTGCGTCTCCTGTTCCCAGAACTGGATGACAGCGAACAGCGTCTGCCTCAATGCTGGAAAAACTGAAATCATCTACATAGCAACTATAGGATGGCAACTCATGGCTTATGCTTGACTCTCAGTCTTTGGATTGGATGCTATCTGGATATTCTAGACAGGATTAAAGCGATTAAAGAGGATCTTATGGTGAATCTTACACCTATTAAGACAAAAGTTATTCAGAAAGATTGGTGTTGTGTTATAGGCATTTGGGAGCTTTTGGCAAGAAAGCAAATGTCATTTGTATGCACATGTTTGGGTTTCATTTGCAAAGTGCTGCTTCTCTCTCTGCACTCTGCTTGCTGGTCATGGAGCCCACTGGCACATTTTTGCAGGGTGTGCTCTATTCCACTGCACATGCACCATGGGTGGCAGGTTGTGCATCCCTCTTTGATTGTGCTGAAGCACACAGTTTTTTTTAGGTTTTTGTAGTTTTTGGCGTGCACAAGGGTTTTGCCACCATTGTTGCTGTTTCTTTCCCCCTAACTGGCAGGATGATGCCGCATAGCATTGCGAAGTGGGTCAATACATCCCACAGGCTGGAACGGGGGATAATGGTCCGGAGCCCTCATTATCTCCCCTCGCTTCTCTTCGGGCATTATCCCCCATTCCAGTGCTTGGAACAGGGGGCTGAATGCCACATTATAACCTTTAGCATAACACAAAATGCTAATGGAAATGTTAGAAAATCTTATTGAGTCTATGTATTTTACTGAGAAATGTGGATGGGAAGGTGGACAGGAGAATATGTTGTGAGTGTGTTACATCTAAGATAGGGGGCAGTGTTTCTCATGCTCCTTGATTATAGCTTCAAAAGCACTTCGAAATGACTCCCCCCTGCTGAGTGGTGTGTTGCAGTATATACAGAGGACTGCTGTCTTCGAAAGATATCGATCAACAGCCTATTTTATTGCTAGCACCGTAGCTGGTGGGATTCTGTGTCCCACAGAAGTAGGCTGTGTGGTTACAGTACTGGTTGAGAAGGATGAGGTGGAGGAAGACAGCCTACTACTTTCTAAGAAAGGAACAATCTTTCTGAGAGCATTTCATTGCAGTGGTTAGATTGGATGTGGCAGCGCATGGACGTGGTCCCGTAGGAGTACTGTCCAGGTAGTCCACGACTGAGTCCAAGTGTGTTTCACTTTGGTAGCTTTAGCCTTTGGTACATTTCCAACAGTGGTAAAGAACTGCCACACCCATGATTTGTTCGTGGTGCTAGAGGTAGGTGCTTCCTCTACCTAATCTTCTTTGTCCTCTTCATTGTCTTTGGAAGTACTGTGCTTTTTCTGGTGTGTAGGTCCTCCAGCTGGTGGTGGCGGTGGTGGCACTTGAAGAGGAGGAATGGCCATAGCTGATGCTATTTTTAAGATAAATAGCCCTTTTGCTAATATTCTTACAAGTAGGTGTTGTGTACTAGATTGTTAATGGATAATGAGTAAGAATAAGTGTAAGAGCTGTGCAAGGAGAAAATGTTGAGCTTGAAAGTTCGTAGATCAGTAGAGAATGCAGTCCAGAACTGTCTGCGAAGCACAGACCCGATTGCGAAGTGCGGACGCATTGGTGAACATGTCATAATGCTGCATGCGCGCGGTCACGTAACACTGTACGAACATTCTGCAATGACATCAGATGTTCGCGAACGTCGACAGACACAAAAGCTGTGGAAAAAGTTGAAAAATGTCTATAGAAGTGTTAAAAATGATGCTCGAAGGTGGGAAATGGCAGAGTTTTAGAGAAACTTTGCAAATTGGACAAGAATGTTGCTATATTGGGGTAAGTATGATATCAGTAAGTTGTAGATAATTAGCATGCACTGGAAAGACCAATGGAATTCACACATAAAAATGTTGTTAAAGGGATGTTATGGTTAAGTTGCACCAATAAAAACCTGTGAAATTCACTGAAAAAACTTTGTTAAAGGGACGTTAGGTAAAGTTGCACTAATAAAAATCTCTTAAATTCAATGAAATTTTTTTGTTAAAGGGACATTATGGTTACAAGTAAAACCGAAAAACGAGAAATGTGCCAGTTATGGTAAGCTCAACAACCATTACACCGCCACCGTGCACTGCTAAGACCAACACCCAGGACATCATAGATGACAACATAAATGTCATTGATGATATCACTGATGACATCACATATCTGTGCCACTTGTTTTTGTTCACTGACATATCTAGGCCAGGTGGTCTTGTTCAGTGACAGTCAGAATATTAAAGGTGCTATATATCTGGATGTTACCCTGTTGTATGTTCTTAAAATACTTTCCTTAGGGTTTGGTCTCAGCTCATGGTGCACATATATGGAGCAATAAGCAGGCCTCAAACACACAATTCATTTGTATGCCTATAGATAAACTTTAATGTTATTAATATTTTCTGGTGATGCTATTTCTTTCTTTCTTACTTTAGTTTCCCTGTATGTGCCTCTGATTTGTATGCATTGTGGGTCTTCATATGTATCATATGTATTGCTTGTACTAGCACAAGCGTGTAGTAAGTCTTCAATTGTTATCTATTTATTACATGCTTAACATTACTCAAAACTCTGATAAGGTAGCATTCATTATTTTACTATCAAAAATTACAAGGTTAAAAATATTGTACTTCTATGGTGCATGCTGCAGCCATTGCCTGTGTTTATGTAACTCCAGCATAATGTTTTGTTTAGATGAGTACATTCTTTAATACATTAAGTAGTTCATGATAGTTCTTCCGATTACCCCTAACGTCTTGTTACCAATATTATAAACACAAACCCTTGTAGGGACTTTTCATCAAAATTAATTTCATACGTGATCTCATCAGTGATGTCATCAATGACATTCGTGATGTCATCTTTCCTGTCCTGGGTGTTAGTCTTAGCAGTGCACGGTGGTGGAGCAAGTTATGATTGCTTAGCTTACCATAACCAGTGAATTTCAGAGGTGTTTCGGTTTTACATGTAACCATAACGTCCATTTAACAATGTTTTTTCATTGAATTTCATAGATTTTTTATTAGTGCAACTTAACCATAATGTCCCTTTAACAAAGTTTTTTCTGTGAATATATAAATATCTTTAACTAGGATGTGGATTTTCGTATGTATTGTGATGAATTTTCAATCAGTTAATATAGTACCATATGTTGCTTGTATGGGTAATTTTATTGTCTTTTGATAATTTGTAAAGGTTTGAATAAACCATGCACAAAAATAAAGAAATCATCTATATGGGTTTGACACACCTCCCTCCTCTGCCTTTAAGTTGACTGGTATTGCTGCCCCACTCTGTGAGGGGGGATATTTTTAGTAGCTATTTCCATTGCTCCACAGGTCCTTGAACTTACAATGAAATCTCACATTCAGCTTCATTTTCTGAAACTAATTCCCCTTTTTTCTGAATTTCACTCACAAGTTTGAAAAAATGTTGGCGCTGGTCCTCCCGAGGATCGATTTCATGTTTGCCTTGGCCTCCCTAAGACTCTCCTCCACCGCTGCATATCCTGCCAAACAAGGCACCAAGGCTTATCCTTGGACTGGAGCCTAGGGACCACATCACACCAGCCCTGAAAGCACTACACTGTAGGTCATCTCACCTTCCAAAGCATGTGCTTCTTTGCTATGGTCTACTTGGGCCAAGCCCCTGTGCATCTACACAACAAGGTGTACTAGCCCACCCCACCCGTCTCCTTCTGTAGCTCCTAATATAGCTCTTAACATATGCTTTCTACGGATCCCTGATGGTCTGCTGGCCAAAGATGAGGAGGATCAGTGGCAGGGTACTGGGTACGATGGGGGCTGGCCTAGGGTACAACCTCCCTACTCATTTCAGATCAGAGGATGGCCATCTTTGTTTTAGAAAAGCCCTCAAGACATTCTCTTTGGATCAGTTGACCAATAGATCCTTTGCCAGCTGTCCCAATATGACTCTTGGTCACCTTCTCCAGAACCTGGTAGGCGCTGTGCCCCAGGGTCTCCCCTTAAGTATCACATACTTGTTCGTTTTCCATTTTGGCCTTGGGTCCTTCTTGGTTTAACCTTTGACCTGTGGCACTTGCATGCAATGTTTTTATCTGTAATGCCTGCACCCCTCCCCTGCCCTTTCAGCACCTGGCAAGTACTTGATCTCAATGACCAAGGCTGTGAAGATCCTTTTATCCTTATACCTTTGTACTTGGGGGGTCCCACAAAGTGACCTGTAGGCACCATTAAAAAAATAGGTGGTGGAAATTGGGCACGTGCATGCATGCACGCTCTGCTCCTATTTGACTTCATTATGTGATTTACAAATTAGCGCTCCACTCTCGAGGTCCTGCAGACTGTTCATCAAATGAGCGTGAAGTAAATTGGGATACAAACTAAGCAAGTCCTTGTGAGTTGAGTGCTACTGGTGAATCTGGCAGTATTTGCCAAATACATCTGGTTTTACCATTTGCCTCATTCGGGGTTGGTTAAAACTAGTGGCATTCGAGGCCGACTTTCACCTGAAAGTCATCCTATTTCTATCTCCAACTCAGAGGTAGAAGTGGCCCCGAAATGAATTGGATCAACACAAGCAAGACGGCCAGGTCATACCGTTTGTACAGGGATCTTCTTTTGGATTTGAGGCCATACGGGGTGGTTCCTGTGTACTTATTTAAATAAGTGGTGTGCCCAGATTATGCGTCTGAGATTAAACCTTTTGCCAACAGGAGATCACGGTGCTAGAGATAAAATACCCTGGCATGAAAGGATCTGCAGATGTTGTCTTGAAGTAGATCAAGTGGGAACACTAAGGCACATTATTCTACACTGTTAATCTTTGGATGATCGAAGGAGTTTCTACTTTGGGCAGCTGGTGCAACAATATGGACTGTTATCTGTGGAAATCTTATGGCAGGCCATAATGTTTTCTTATGGGTCGAATCATTGGATAACTGCTGCTGTGCACTTTCTAAGAGACATTTTATCTTTAGTTTTTTAAGGGTGAATTATATTTTAGATGTTTAAATATGGAAATGAATTTTCTTTTCCAATGAATTGTGTATGCATCTTGAATTGTATTATCTATTGTGTATTTTGTTTATGTTAAAGATTATTTTTATAACCATATAACAATACAAAAATGCAAAATACATTTTTAGAATACAGAAGAAAATCAGTCACTTTCCTTTAATAAGGTAAAGAAAAGTATTTACTATGGTGCATGGTAATGGGGTGAAAAGGTGGCACCTCTGATACCCACGCTACCAAACTACCCATGTGATGCATTAGCCTTGTGATCCTTTTCTGCATTCAAAAAATGTACAGTAGTAGTATGGGCCACAACTGTTCATTTACCATTTCCACTTGTCTGTTTTCATGTATTTATTTTTATTTATTTATTTATAGGGAAGAACAATGCTCTTTTGATCGAAAAAAGAACGTACAATAAATAAGATATTAGGTTTCGCAGGAAGCACTGAGCCTCTTATGATGGGGTCTATTCGGGTGACATTCTGACCAGGTTATGGTGGGCAGTAAACGTAACAGTCACTGGGGACAATACATGAGTGGACATACATAGATTATGGACAACCAACATTAAAAAATGTTAAGTGTAGGTAGGTGGTACAGCCAGGTAGTTTAGGGATGTCACCATGATGGGTGAAGTGCTACAAGGGAGTCAGAGAGAGTGAGGGACAGAGGCAGGTTAGAGGCAAGAGAAAATGTTAGCTTGAGGGCAGATGAGAGGTAGATTAAGAGGGTAACTCAGAGACGAGGCGGTAGACTTTCAATTTGGCTTTGGACATATCAGGGTGTGTTTCTCAGATGTGCAGGGGAGGAGTATTCCCTGCCACTGGAGCAAAAAGAGAAAAAGAGCAGAAGTAAAAGGAAGCACATGCAGGGGGAGGTGCACAAAGGTAGTCGCGTAGGTAGAGCAGAGATAATGAGAAGGCATGTAGAGTTGGATAGAGGAGGATAGAGATGGTGGTGCATTACCATGGGTAGTTTTGTGAACCAGGAGAAGACATTTATATCTGGCCCTGTTTTGCATTGTCAGTCATCCAGCCTGGAGACGGTACGAGAAAGAAGTGAGGGAATTCAAACAGAGTCCTGGTAGTAAAGCTAATGATCTTGTCGAGAGGCCAGAAAGCATAGTTGGGGAGATCAAAGAGGAATCTGGCACAGTAGTCCAGTTTCGAGAAGACATGAGTGGTAAAAAGATGCTTAGCAGTATTGAAAGGAAGGAGGTGCCTGATTTTCATAATATTTAGGAGGTTGAGGTAAGCCACCGTTGCAGTTTTAGAGGTGAAAAAGTGGTGTGAGAAGAGTCATAGATGACACAGAGGTTTCCAGCTGAAGAGTAGTAAGCGGGAGTGTGAGGTGGGAACTGGCTAGGCAGGGGAGGACATGAGAGAGAGCATTTGGCAGGGAATAAGAGCACCACTGTTTTGGAAGAGTTTAACATCAGAGAGTCCAAAGGCATCCAATAGACTGGGGCTGCATCAGCTCCAGTGGCTCGGCTATGCAGACAACCGTATCCTGTTTGATTACACTGCCAGAGGATTGCAAACTCAACTTGATAGGCTTTCTGAATTCTCCAAAAATAATGGGGTGATTATCAACACTAACACAATCAAAATCTAGATATTCAACGTTAGTAATCATGGAAATCTGAAGTGCCTAAAGTGGGAGCTGGAGACTAATCAGCTGGAAAGGATTACTACCTATGAGTATCTTGGTGTTACCATAGATAGAAAATTGACCTGGGTACCTCAGCTCGATAAAGTCAAATTGAAAAACCTACCAATAATTAGGTGTTGTTCTCCGGTTTGTTCGGGAACACAGTGGGCACTCTCTTGAGTACATCCTACAGGTTAACAAAGCAAAACATGTGATCATTGCTACTTTATGGCTCTGAACTCTGGGGTAGAAAACAACTAGCCGAATAGAAAAAGATCAATGGGGCGTGCCTTAAAGCTATCATTCAATTCATTAGCCAACCAGCAGCTGAATACAACCCAACTGAAATTGGCCTTCCTAGTTTTGGCAGAACACTTACAGTAAGGAGATCATTGCTATTTTAGAAATTGTTTAATAGCTCAGAGAATTCACTATCATAAACTATATAATAAAAGGCCAGATGCATGTTTGTCCGAAGCCGTCATCCACCCGCTTTGCCTGTTATCAATGCAAGAGGGAGCTGTTGCCTTACGCATACGCTAATAAGACTTCAAGTTCATGGTGAACTAAATGTGCATTTCAACAATGACAAACTTCAAGTTGCATACACTAATAAAATATACACATGTTTTAAAAACCATTTAAACATAAATTCATTTGATTAAGCTGCTGTGAGAAACCTCAAGGTGTCTCACCGCTAGTCCCCAGGTATCTGTCATCCAGGTGCCCAGGACACGTCCATCGTTATTGGATCCAGTTCCTGGGGGTGTACCAGTGCAGGAGGATCACCTGGATGAGGGGTCTTCGGGGAGTAGAAGTGGGACACCGAAGAATGAGACGCTGTATCCACTTCCTTATGACACCTTTTCCCCATCCTACCCAGTAGGGTATCTAGAAACTCAACCCCCCTTTCTTGACACAAACTCTTTCTCACAGAAAGATTACTGTGAAAGTCAAAGGATTAACACCAGAGCTGTATGTGTTACGCTCACCTGGTATGCACGGGGACGCCACCCAGCCCTGGTTGGATGATTTGCACTCTCGAACCCTCTCCCGGTCCCTTGGTAAGGACTCTGGTTAAAGATGGGTCTTAATATTGTAAAAGGTGGATTCTCCGTCCTGCTCCTCATGGCAGTGGCGTGTGGATGAGGGGGGCAAGCAGCGACCAAGTTACTTTACTGGTGCAAGCCCCCCTGTGGGAATCCAGGCCTGCTGCGACTCCGTAGGTTTGCTGTTTTACAGTCTTTATATGCAGTTCTTATGTTCCTCTTAGTTCGAATAATAATGTCTTGCTTCTTTCCTTTTAGGTATGGAAAGGTATTTTGGTGTTGTCATGCAGTTTGTAGATGAGCATGGACCGGTAGGCGAAAGCGCGGTGTGCGAGATGCTGTCCAGTGATTAATGCGCGATGCGCGGTGCTGTTTCGCCTTTTATATTGCTAACCTGTGTCTTTTCTCTCCTTGCAGGTTGCGATGTTCCTCACCGAGACTACCTCGATCTGAGATCAAGACCGATGGAAAGCCATGTAGCCGTACAATTTCCTCCAGGAATACTTTTGCTAAATTGGATGCATTTGGAAGACCCTTAAAAGGAATAAAGTGTGCCATTTTAGAGAACAAGTCTACAACTACTAAGGCGGTGTTGAATCCTTGACTGAGAGGTAGATCTGTAATGAAATCAAGGGACAGTGTGTGCCATGGTGCGGGAGGAATTTCCAATGGTTGGAGAAGACCAGTTGGTTTCTGCCTTTGGGACTTGTTTTGTGCACACACACCGCAAGATTGGATAAATTGTACGATGTCTTTACGCCATGTGGGCCACCAATAGTTTTATTTTACTTTAGCTAGAGTTTTGGCAATTCCCGATGACCTTCAATCAGGGAATCATGATAACCCGAAATAACCTGCTCTTGTAAATCTTTACTTGGCAAGTATAGACGGTTCCTAAAATATGGTAACTGGTCTTTAATGGTGTAATGTTCTCCTTGAGTACACCACTCTTGTGAGAAAGTGGGATCCATTAAGAGTTGGATCTTGTTTTTGAGTTCACCCTGTGTCAATGTTGTTGTAAGACCCAGGAGTTTGTCTTCTGGAATGATAGCTATTGGATCTGGAGTTACGTATACCTTTTCATCAACACCCATGTGAGACAAGGCGTCAGCCTTTCCGTTTCAGACTCCTGGCGGGTAGGTAATCACATGAATATGAATTCAGCGAAGAAAAGAGCCCACTGCAGTTGATGGGATGATTGAGCCTTTGCTGTTTTTAGGTATTGCAGGTTTCGATGATCAGTTATGACCGTGGCAGTATGTCTAGCACCAAGGAGATAGTGTCTCCATGCCTTGAAAGCTGATTTTATAGCCAAGAGTTGTTTGTCTGTGATAGCATAGTTGAGTTCGGGAGGTGAGAATTTTGGTTACCAGAAGGCCACAGGGTGTAACTGGCCAGTTCCTGGGTCCCTTTGTGAGAGAACAGCTGCCATAGCCATGCTAGAGGCATCTGTTTTAACTATATAAGGGAGGTCTGGACGAGGATGTCGTAGAATTGGAGCAGAAGTGAATTCTTTCTTAAGTTCTTGAAAGGCCTTCTCTGCTTCTTCGGTCCAATGGAACTTTTTATTGTTTTTTCTCAATAGTGATGTAATTGGATGCACTATTTGGGAAAAATCTGGGATGAATCAGCGGTAAAAGTTTGCAAAGCCCAATATACTCTGGATTCCTTTAAATGAAGTTGGTGATGGCCAGTTAAGAATGGCATCCACCTTGTGCCTATCCATTCTGATACCTTTTGGTGTGAGGATAAAACCGAGGAACTCCACTTCGGTGACATGAAAAGAGCATTTTTCGAGTCTAGCATAAAGTTTATGTTGGCAGAGTTTAGTAAGGACGGAGCAGACATGCCTGACATGGTCTTCTTCTGTAGCAGAATACACTAAGTTGTCATCAATGTAAACCAGGGCGCAAACGTCGATTAACTCCCGCAAAACATCATTCATAAAGTACTGGAATGCAGCAGGTGCGTTGCAAAGTCCAAAAGGCATTACCTGGTATTCATACAAGCCGTATTTGGTACGAAAGGCGGTTTTCCATTTGTCTCCTTTCTTCACTCGAACAAGATGGTACGCCCCCCTAAGATCCAGTTTGGTATAGATGAGCGTTACGCTGCCCATAGCAGAATAACGTAAACGCATGTTCTGCTGTTTGCGTGCGGTTTAAATAGTCTCAGGTAAAGTAGTCCAGGTAAAATAGTCCCAGGCCTGCCACACCCAAAGTAGTCCAGGTAAAGTATTCTCAGGCCTTCCACACCCAAAAGATTAGACCGCATAGCTCAGTTCCTTGTAACTGAGATATGTGTGTGCCTCCATGTTGGCTGAACCCCCCCCCCCCAAGTTAAATAGTCCCAAGTAAATAGTCCCATTATAATGTTGGTCTTCATGATGGTTATGAGCCTGGCGCTGAGAGTCTTGGATGAGGTTTTAAGGCCTTTCACCTGGCCCTAACTGAAAGGCTGACGTGCCAGTGTGGGCCAGGGGCAAGGGTCATGACAGTATGCCTGACATGTCCCAACACAATGGTCAGGCAGAGTCAGGCAATTTCCAATAACTACACTCACCTGACTTCCCTTTCACTTCCCCATAGGGATAAAAGGCAGAGCATGAAGGCACACACTGAGCAAGGCCAAACGCACGAGGAAGCAGCTATTTCAGGAAAGCAGTTCAAACGGAGGAGAAAGGCAGTGAGACCTGAAAGGACGAGTAGGAGGGAGTCGCCCTTGCCCTTTTTTACCCAGACCAAGGGAGCCTCCGAGAAGGGAAACTTAAGACCGGGGATCGCCACTGGCGAATGGTGCGAAGGATGTCAGCGGTACATCGGACTCTGCAACACTGATAGCCAGGGCGGGGAGAAGCGGTTGCCTTCATGGTATGGTCCTTGACTCCAGAGGCAAGAGACGCCAATAGAGTTCAGCACAGCCGGTGAGTCGTAAAGCGCTGATAATAGACTAAACTGTGTTGGGCTCAAGGTTTGCGAAGAGCAACATGGTATGAAGAAAGAAGACTAAAGTACAAAAGGTCTTCTGGGAGTAAAATTGGCATCAGAGTTAGAGTGGTCCAGCGTCACGTGGGCAAAGAACCCAAAGGAGGAGATTAGTGCCCCAAGAGCAGAGGTGAAGATCATAAAGGGCAGAGGACCGAAGACATAGCCTTGTAGAACACCAAGCGTTAGATGAGTGAGTTGAGAGGTATTGTTGTTCCAGGAAACAGAGAATTGCTGAGGTGCCAAGTAGGATTCAATCCAGGAAAGGGCTTGATCGCGACTCCCAAGAAGAGAGAGAGTATTAAAGAGATCATGTTGTGTGTGTGTTTACGTTGAAGGTGGGAATATATAGAAAAAAGTACAAAATGTTTTTGTATATACATTCTGAGGTTACCACTGATGAAGGTGGTATTACTGGAATACCCCCTCAGCCAGTTCAACATTCTAAAATGAGTGGACTTTGTGAAATACCACTGGTGAAGTTGTGTCCGTGAAACTGCTTTTCCCAAGGGCTATGCCAGCTGGGCACGTTCAATGCAATCTCTGTCCTCTCAAAGTTTTCCTGGCCATTAGTACTCTGTTCATTTGAGCACACACAGATAGGCCTGAACATTACACAGCCGCCGTTTGCTGCAGCAAAGCGTTGCTGGTGAATCTTCGGCATGACTAAGCTGGATATTTATGTGACTGGACTAAGGTTTAGAACTACACACATGCCATTTTATAAGCTGTGGGCTCATCAAAGCCCAAGTACTCTGGAAGCCATATGCCTGCTCCCCTTCACATGGATAGGAAACTCTTCTGCAAGTCTTTGGGTCTTAGTGAAGTCCTGAAGAAGACGGTTCAAACTAGCCCACTTGCCGCAGCGTACAGTTCAGCCAATAGCTTCACTAATTAACTGCATTGACTGTCAGAAGATACCTGAATCCTTTTGTTGTTAACTATGTATACAGACTACACATCTTTCTTGTACCTGGGATGCATACCTTGATATAGGAAATTACAAATGTATTACTATGTAAATAACTTAAAATACCTAGGTATTCTCCACTGGCTTGTGGTTGCTTTGAGGATCAATTGAAGACCCTCTGCATCATCCTTACAGCTTTCTGGGGCCTAAATCCCCTCTACATCCAACTCTCTATCCCTAAATACCTCCCTGCTGGAGCCCTCCGGTCTTCTAGCTCCAACTCTCTGCAGATCAGATGCTTCTACAAGCAAAGAGTGGGGGGTAGATCTCTCTCCTCCGCAGGTGCCTCCCTTTGGAATGGCCTCCCTGCCCCTCTCAGACTTGAGCCGGATCTCCTTAAGTTTGGAAGCTTCTCAAGACCCTCCTTTTCTCTTCCTCCTTCCCTCTCCCCCTCCCTTGCTAATGTTCCCCCTCTGCCTCTTGACTGGCTGCCTGGTTCCATCAGATTCTTACAGGGCCTTATGCCCTCCCCGCCCAGTCTACCCATGCACTTGGTCACCTCTGACCCTCGCCTCCGCAACCTGCACTTGGCCTTCTGGGCTCCCCTCCCCCTGCACTAGCGTGGCTGGGCCTGCACCCCCTGACCCTTTCCAGCCCAGTTCCTTGCACTTAGCACGTGGACCTTCTGCTCCTGCACTCTCTTCATCCCCTGACTCTGTCCACATGGCCTCCCCTGGCCTTTGCTTAGCCAACCGGCACTTCCTCCCTCCCATCTCCCCCGCACTTCTGTTTATTGCACTTGCACGATCCGAATGTCACAAGGCCTAGTGGGACCGTTTTTGTTTTGTCATCCCTGTTCCCCCACCTTCAGTTTGGTTGCGCTTTGAAACACAGTGTTTATAGGCGCATTATAAAAACCCAATTCGTTTATTTTTTTAAAGGCATGGTCTGCATACCTTTGGCTGTAAAGAGAAGTAAGACTCCCACATTGGGAGTCTGTTTTTCACCATATTTATTTCTTTTATTTATTAATTGAATATTTATAATGTGACTATACACAATGTGTTTCCAGATGCAACAAGACAAAAAGGGGGGTTGGACAAGGAGATTAAAAACAGTAATGGTCCTACTAGGCCTTGTGACATTCGGATTGTGCAAGTGCAGCAGCAAGAAGTGCATTGGGAGGAGGGGGACAGGAGTGGGGGGGCAGGGGCAGGAAGGCCCAGTGTTAGGCAAGTGCTACTGGGAGCCCAAGAGGGCAAGTGCCAGGGGATGAACGGGTAAACACAGACTAGTGCGGGTAAGGGGCGGGTGGACCAGGCGCAGGGGGGTTCCAGCCCTCCAGGCTGGTCAGGAAAAGGGCCCGGAAGGACAGTGCTAGGTTGGGCCGATGCTGAAGCAGACTGGACGTGGGGGCCTGATGCCCTGTAGGACTCATAAGAGACCATGTCACAAGTCTCAGCAGACAGATGGGGGATTAGCACGGGAAGGCGAGAGGGAAGGGAGAAGAGAAGAGCAGGGTCCTGAGACACTTCCGGAATTTAAGGAGATCCGACTCATGTCTGAGAGGGGCAGGAAGGCCATCCCAGAGGGAGGCTCCTGCCGAAGAAAGAGATCTACCCCCTGCCCCACCCCACTCTCTGCTTGCTGAATTGAGGAAGAGGCTGTTGCAGTAGTCCAGCCTGGAGAAGACCAGAGCTCTGGAGACATTGGGCTTCATTACAAGTTTGCCGGTCTGGAAACAAGGGTGCCAGTAAGCTCAACATCACCCTCGTTTCCAGACGGGCAAACTATAAGTCTGCCTGAAGGGACCGCTGTGACCGACAGGTCTGACCCTGCCAGGCACAGCAGCCATGGTAGGCAGACTTGTCAAGGGAGCACCGGCACCGTTGCTAACGGTGCCGGTGCTCCCGTGTCCCCACTCCCATAGAGTCCGATATTTCCGATAGGACTCTATGGAAATGGGGATTGCCAAATGTACTGGCGCCTGATTTCCTGGCTGCTGGACTTGTAATAGCCCGGTGCACCGGGAAGTCAGGCGCCAGTAAATTATTACAGATCTTGCGGCAACCAGCCAGTAGCACCAGCAGGGTTACCGCCGGACCCGTAATGAGGCCCATTGAGCTTCTGGGGGAAGGTGAGGAAAGGGAGAATGCCTCTGAGGAGGTGGAGCTGAAAGTTGGCCTTCTTGGCAAGGGCCGTGATGTGAGGGGAGATTGAGTCAAAGATAACACTAAGGTTTTTAGCCTCACACGAGGGGGAGGGGAGGTGGCCAGAGCATTTCACGGAAAGAGGGAGCAGGCATCCCAATGAGAAGGACCATGGTCTTACTGGCATTAAGGCAGAGCTCATGCACCATGGCTAAATAGCAGTCAGACAGTCTGGTATGAGAGAGGAAGAAGAGGAGGACAAGGAAGGGAGCTGGAAGGAGAGCTGTGTGTCGTCAACATAACAGTGGAAGTGAGGAGAGAAGGTGGCGATCAAGTGGGCCAAAGGGGCAAGGTAGATGTTGAAAGAAGAGGAGTGTGAGAACAGGATGTTCCAGGTTTTGGTGATAAAGTGGGAAGCCAGTGCAGTGCAGAGGGCCTGGGAGGGCAGAAGAGAGGTGGAAAATGCAGTAGGATTGGCGAGTTCCTTATAGTTTTTTAAGAGTTCTGCCGTGTTGGTGGAGGCCCAGAGATGCGGGCTTGGGCATGGGCCCTCTTCTTAGAGCAAATGGAGAGATGGTATTGCCTTTGGAGCAGGTGGCAGGCCCGTTGGAGGATGTACATGAGGCCTGCCACTTCTGCTCTGAACTTGCGTTTCAGAATGCCTAGGTCGGAGTCATAGCAAGAATTGCGCTGAGAGCTACGTTTCATATGGATCTGCATGACAAGGATGCCCATAGTGTTGGAGACAGAGAGATTAAGGTTAACAAGAGCTGGGTCAGTATGAGAGTGAAATACAGGGATGGGAGGAGGAATGAAGGTGGCGGCAAATGCCATGACTGACACTTTTTATCGGTCGAATGATGGAGAAGAAGACTGGCAGTGCGATCTGAGGCATAGCCTGGGGGCCGAGAGCTCCAAATGGGAGGAGAGATAGCATGGTTAGACAATGAGAGTGGATTAGTGAGAGGGTTAGAGATAGGGATGTCAGCAGAAATGAGTCCATCCAGGGCATGTCCAGCCAAGTGTGTCAGACCGGAGGGAAGAATTGTGAGGGAAAGTGTCACAGAGGTCACGGTTAGAGTACATTGCCCGCATCAGGGAAATCAAGAGGAATGTTGAACTCTCCAATGAGGAGAAGCTTGTAGGAGGCAGACAGGAAAGAAGAGGAGAGGTTGGCCCATCCTGCGTGGAAAGGGGAGATGGGTCCACGAGGCCTGTGGATGGTGGCAAGAGTGAGGGAGAGGGTATGAGAGACAGCAAGCCTATAGACAAGGCATTCAAAGGATGAGTAGGATTGAATGGTTATGATAGTAGCAGGGACCCATTCAGGGATGATAAGGACCACTCTGCCCCGAGAACGGTTTGGCCTGGGATTGGAGAGGATCTTGTAGCCCTTAGGGAGAAGAGTGTCAAAAGCAGTGACGTAGCTGGCCTTGAACCAAGTCTCAGTGAGGACAAGGACGTCAATATCAAGGTCTTCAAGGAGGTGACAGATGTCGGAGGAGTGTTTGACAGCAGAGCGAGAGTTGACGGTAGCTAAGTGAAGCTGGTTTCTACCTTTGAAGTGCTCATGAGGTGGGATACAGGGGCAGGGTACAGCCCTAAGAAGGGCGTGGAGGCTAGAGGGTTGGCAGGAGGGAGGAGAAAGGGGTAAGTTATTGGGCTAAGTTAATGAGAGACGGCAGATGCATTTTCAGAAGGAGGAGTTTGGGCTGAGAGTCCTTGACCGTGACAGTGCCGCTCAGGTAGACATTAATGATACACCTAGACGATGTGAAGTGTGTCAAGAGCACTTCCCAGTTGGTTCCAGTATTAGTGGATGAGGAAGAAAAAGGCGAAAGGAAAGAGATCATATGGGGGAGTCCACAGGCCAGGAGAAGGGACAGTAAAGAGGATGTCAGTGATAGACTGCCTGGAGGAAGCGTTGAAGTAGGTGTCAGCAATGGGCAGTCCTTGGCTGGAGACCAAGAGTGCTTTCTTAAATTAGTTCTTTTTTCCCAGGCTTCAAGTGGCCAGAAGGAAAGGAGATCGATTAGCAATTTGAAAAGACAGGAGAGATGGCGAGCACAATAGTGGATAGAAAAAGGGAGGTAAAGGGATTTAATGAGGGGGGTTGCACAAAGCAAGAGGAACTCAGCAGGTGGTTTAGCCGCCGGTCAGGAAAGGAGGAGTCAGATGTACAAGAAACAGCATATCAAAGGTAAATGAGGGAATCGCTTTTCAAGATACATTTAGCTTGTAAATTAGGGCAAAGCCTGCAGATTCTAAAACAGCCAGATTCGATTTTCAAGCATGCAGGTAAAAAACACCAATTTTAAGTAAGTCAGCAAAATATCAGAATAGCCAGATTTGGATTTCAAAAAAGTGGGGAAAAATGTGAAAAGCAGGTTTAGTGCAACACATGAAGACTCAAAAATCAGGAAAGAATAGCAAAAAATTCAGCTTTTGAATATAGTCAGCAGCTACATTCCATATAAGATGAGAAGGCCGGAGGTTTCAAACATGTGGATTAGACAAGCCAGCAAGAGCAGGAAAACAATAAGATTAGAGCGAAGGGTAAGAGCAGCGGTATAGACAGTGAGAGGCGAATGAAGAGGGGGACAGGGCAGCCAAGAAGAAAAGTAACAACGTTTTCACAAACCGACCATAATTGAAGTATTCCAAAAGGGGAGGGGAATACAGGCATCAAGGCAGCCATCAGGAAGTACCGACTCAAACCTAAGTGAATAGTAGTAAATACAAGTAGAAATGTTTGTGAAACGGTTAGGAAGAGGGTAGCAGCATAGTCAAAGCAGCCGGGTGGTTTCACGGCTGCGTGGGGTGCAAGTCTGTATTGATGTGCAGACCAGTGCGAGGAGGTTCGTTGAAAATGGCACAGGGAAACAAAAGAAGCAGGCAGCAGGTTGGTGTGCTGAGAACGAACACCCAGGAAGGGGACTTTGGAGGCATCATCGGGTGGGAACATTTGTGTGGGCAAGCCCACAAAGTCATGGGGCCGTGCAGTGGATGTGGCAGGTGAGAGAGCTGAGGATTACTGGGTCGGCGAGAAGTCAGGATCCTGAAGATGCGGCGAGCAGGGAGAGGGGCCCCTACAGCCCCGGACAGGCCCAGACAGGGTCATTTGTGACCCTTTGAAGGAGGCCCTTAGAGCGGCGCCAGCGTTCGCCTGCCGGCTGCCAGGCTTTACGGAGATAGGAGCAGGCAGCAGCCTATCAGGCATCTCGATGGAGGCAAGTGTGCCTCAGTTCCCTGCATTAAGCCCGGCGGCCATATTTGAGAAGGCCCCGGCAGAAGGAAAGACGCAGATTGCAAAGCCACGAGGCTTCCACACACACAAGGTTGCTGGCAGGAAGAGGGGGGCGGTGGGGGGGTATGAGGTCAGACAGGGAATTTGTGACCATAGTACTGCACCTCACATCACAAAGGGTTTCTCTTTCTGGTTACTTTTCCTGCCTGCTTCTTTCAGCTTCTTTAGTGTCACTCACTCTATAGTGACCATGATACTGTGTTAAATGATGGATAATTGGAATGTATGCATAGCATATTAATGCACGTGTATCCATACGATGTCCAACTAAAATAAATGCGACCGTTTTTGACTACATAGGCCAAATACTTGATCCCCTAGAAAATAACAAACATGAGTTTAATTGCCAAACTAATTGATGGACTCAAGCATTGTAAAGGGATTTAGGAATTACATAGTCTTGCAAATCGTTTCCATGTTCCAGTGGACACTTGTCCTTTTCGTAGTGTACTGTCCCGGGAGGATAGCTCAGCGGCAGCGTGCTCGCCTTGGAAACAAGACAACACGAAGCAACACAGGTTAGATCCCCGGGTCCGCGCTTAGAAACTGCTGGGTTTTAAGCGCGTTATAAATACGCAACTAAGACAACAACAAAAAATAATTAAGAAAGAAAAGAAACTCCTGTAACAGCGCCTCGATGCCGCCAGGCTGTGTGAGCGCTTTAAAAATGTCAAATAAATACATCATATTACCTCTGTTTTTGAAAGGTGTTAACCACAAACACCGTATTTAACAAAAACATCTTTCCAACTAGTAATGAAACCCTAATAATTAGGATAGAGGGGAAGGGGGGTGTTCACGCGGTGACAGCGTTGACCGAGTGTGTACAACACTCACGCTGTATTTCTCTTGCTTGGGATAGCACATTGTGTTGGAAATGGCCATGTGGATGTGTTATAAATTGTTCATTTGAGATGTCCATCTGTGCATGCAAAATTCTTCCAGCTGTGACAGCCATGTTTGAGCGTACTGTGTTAGCAGTGTGTGGCTAAGACTTCAAGCTGCAATTGCTTTGTAAGCCACTCCATGATTTTCACACTAGTGTTGGTCATGGTTTTGTGTTGGTCCCCGTGTGCAGGTAAAAGTCTTGTAAAACGAGTGCGAGTTCGTTATGATAGCGTGTGTCTGTATACACACCCATTGGCTATGCGTAGGTTGCCGTTGGCTGGGTGTGCGTGCGAGTTTGTTGTGTGTAGCGCGCGCACGCGCTCTGGCCGTCAGCCATGTCTGTTTATGAAATGTTTTCACGTTGCGTTGGCCATGTCTGCCCCGTCATTGGCAAGCTACACAGGCGCAGTCTGTGGGGCATTGGAACATATTTTTTTGTTGGTACAGGATACTTTTGTGCAAGCCCAGAGGTGGCCGCTTAACACAGGAACCAATTAACCCTCAGTCTAAGGGTCGGGGTGTAGCACGCCTAGTGAGGGATTGAAGTGGGGAGCGAGGGCCTCCCTTACCCAAAACAAGCCCAGTGTATTTTTTTTATCTGAAAAAGAGTTTGCGTAAATTGCCCCAGCTTTCCGTGCTCACATCAAAAAAAGGGATAATAACATGCGTACATGGTGGGGGGTTCGTTGCAAATATTTCCTCCCGTCGCCCCTATGCACCACCTCTCCCCAGCCTTCTTAAAAGGGCTCAGTGCATTTCTGATGTGTGGCCCATGTTAATTTGCTGCCTTTGATGCATATTTCAGCATAATTAGCCAAAGAGGAACAATCCTCTGCTAATTAATTCGTCCTTATACAGGCCATCGCGGCTTGCGGGCTTTCCACAAGAGCCTGAGCGGCTCGTTGTGTGTTTTTTAATGAGGCCATCTGTGTTGCGAGAGCGGGTGAATAGCACAATAAGAAAAGGCAGAAAAAGGCCATTGGTGGCGACTGTCGGCTCGACGCATTCCTGCTTTGGAAAGGAAACGACCGCCTCATCGTGCCTCGGCGAGCGTCCAGTGTTCTGACGTCAAGACAAAGCCGAGCGCAGTGTCTGCAGCGTCCTGTCCAGCTTGTGTCGCCAATGTTAAGTGCAGCGTCCGCACTGTGCTCCTCAGTGTCCTCCCCATCTTTGCCACGCTTTGCAAGTGCAGTGTCTGCACCTTCCTGTCCAGACTTTAAGGCCCCTGAATGGCGACTTTAATACGGATGGGTGCGGGGAAGAGCCCTGGCATTTTGCCCGCTATATAGCCCGTGTGCAGGGTCGGACTAGGGCATACAATGGTCTCGGGCACATTTTACAAAGTGCTTCACAGTTGCAAAGGGCAATTTATCCAGGTGTGAGTATTTGGGATAGCATTTTCTGTAAAGTCGTGAATTGACATGATTCACGGATGATGGTTTGAGGGCCACTTATTTTGTGGCGATGGGTGGGACATTTTTTTGAGATGAGGGGTGGGCCAGTTCTAACCCTGACCATAGGTACCAAAAAAAGCACGCTGGCCATACTGTATGAGTTGGGGCTAAGCAGAGTATAATATCCTGAGATGACGTACCATATATTCCTGCATCAGGATCATCAGTAGCCCCAGGGCCGCCCTAGGCACGGACGGGTGCAGACAGGATGGACTTAAGGGGCGTAGGAGGGGCTCCCACAGCGCTCATCTGCTGCACTTCCAAGAACGATTCTGGTTCAATATGCACATTGTATTGCAGGAGGCAATCCGTGGGTTACTTTGAGAGTCAACGAGGAAAGACTATGGGCCTCATTACGACATTGGAGGTAGCCATGCCGCTATTTGCGGCATGGCTACCCCCATTCCGGGTACCAGGTCCGGGTTCCCTGAATGGGGAAATACTGGGCCATTCGGACCTTGGAGGGCCCGGTATTTCCCCATTCAGGGAACCCGGACCCGGTATATCCCCATTCCTATTCGAGCCCCCATAGTGCTCAATGGGAATGGGGAGGATTCAAACAACGGGCCCGTTAATAACAGGCCCGTTGTTTGCATCCTGGTCTGCTCGGGGGACGCGCTAAGGATGCCTGGTTTTACCAGGCGTCCTTATCGGGTCCCGCGAGCAAACCTCGTAATGACACAGTAGGGGGTTAACAGGGCCGGCAGCTCTACCGGCCCCGTTAACCCCCTCCCGCCTAACATGTAATGAGGCCCAGTGTGTGCCACTCTTAGAAAAAACGAAGAAATGCTGCAGTCATGCACGAGACCCCTGAACTACCGTAGGAGGTCAAGCACCCTCCTCCGAGTGTAACTTGGGTACAGGAAACTCCAAAAAAAAGAAACCAAATGAAGGTAAAAACGAATATAAATAATAAAATAACACAGTGTGTGCTTGTGTCAGGATAAGGAGGCGTCCAGTCACCCACTAGTAGCACGGGACAAAACCTGTAGCTTAAAAGGAAATGAATATAATGCAAATTATAAGAAAATCTGAAATCATGAAATAATTATATAAAAATAGGAACAGGGGTATGAATGCAGATGGATAGGATGGTTCGAACACTGTGCTGGGCAGGACAGTGCAGGCACTGCCCTTAACATTGGCAGCACAAGTTGAATAGGAAGGTGCAAACACTGCTGCAACACAAATTGACTGCCACCTGTGCTTCATCACATTAGGCATCTAAGGGGTAGTGTGACTTCTTGGAGACATCAAAGATGTGAGGAGAGAAGGAGAGTGTGGAGTCGAAGATGACCCAGAGGTTTTTAGCCTCACAGGTGGGAGCAGGAGAAGAGGACCAAGAGAGGCCGGCCAGAGGGTAACAGGAAAGGAGGTTGCGGGTGTGCCAATGAGGAGAATCACGGTCTTACTGGCATTAAGGCAGAGATAATTGACGGCACACCACTCCTGGATAGCAGACAGACAGTCAGAGATGAGAGATGGAGAAGAGGTGGCTGAAGGGAGCCTGAAAATGAGCTGAGTGTCACCACATAGCACTGAAGGTTGGGGCAGAGAGCGGCAATGCAGTGGGTAAGACGTACCAGGTATTGGTTGAACAGCCAGGGAGAAAGGTTAGACCCCTGGGGAACACTACAGGTAGAGATAGAAATAGAGGAGAGGAAGGACCCAAGTTGGACCTGGGAGAGTCGATCGGAGAGGAAAATAGTCAGCCAAGCCAGGGCCTGATCGGTGATACCCAGGTTATCATGGAGCCGGTTGAGCAGGATGGCATGGTTGACCATGTCAATGGCAGAAGAGAGATCAAGTAAGATGAGGACACAGGGGGTGTTGTAATCAAGGTTAGAGAGCAGGTCTTCACGGTTGTTCAGGAGAGCAGTTTCCGTGCTTCTGGCAGCTCTGCTACGATGTATTGCAGGACTAAGGTCTTGAGGTTGTCTGTATGACTGAAATCTGACTTAGCAAGTTCTCCGGCCCAGCTGTAGTTCAGGCTTTCCCAGTGCTTTAAATGGGATTGGAAATCAAATGGGGGTATGGGGGGCTCTCGTTAGTGGGTATGGTGTAAGGACACGCTCCCTAACAAGAGCCCCGTCGATGAAGGGTGGGGCGGCGGCTGGTTAAAGAGGTGGAACTGGGGCACACTGGCATTATTACCTTTGATGCGCCCAGGCCCTCCTTTTAAACAAAAGAAGGGGCTGGGTGCACCAAAAGTTGTGATACCAGTGTGCACCAGCTTGCAGGCAGCAGGCAGCTCTTTAATTCAAGGAGCCCGCTTTAAACACGGGATCCATGAAAGAAAGGGCTGCCTGCTGCTGGTGTCTCTGTTCTTGAAACAGGAGGCGGGCTGGAGGGCCCAGTCTCTCCTTTTATTTCCGAGTAAATAGTCATCACCCAGCATGAAGCTATGCTTCATGCTGGGTGATGACTATTTACTCGGAAACAAAAGGGAGCTGGGCAGTCCAGCCCTCCTCCTTTTTCGAGTACATAGACATCAGGAAGCCCGCACTGTACGGCAGGTGTCAGTACTTCTGTTTAGAAAAAAAGAAAAGGTGATGCCTTTTCTTTTTTTCAAATCCAAAGTGCTGACACCTGCATGCAGCTGTGTAACCGTGTAGCCTCTACATGGGCTGCCAGAGGTGTCGGCTGGCTGGGGCTAGTTGGGGGAGGGGCCTGGTAGGGTCCTGGCTTGGGAACACTTTCTGGCGACTGCCGGGGTTCGGCCCTGCCACACTTAAAGCCCTGGACTTTCCCCACTATTTATAACATCATTCGCTGTGATCGAGACACTGAACACCCAGTTGGGGGGATTGCTTTGATTCATAAATCTGCAGTGTCAGCAGTGGCTGTTCCCATCAGTCCTAACATTAGAATGGACACATTATTGGTCAATTTGGCAATTTAGTAATTTCTCGGTCCCCTTGATATGGCTTATCTTTTATTGACCTTTTTTGCAGAATTAGCTGTTGATCTACAATCAAAATTCTCCAACTTTTTGTGATTTAAACATTACATTACATTACATTTAAAGATATTAACGGTCAATCTGTTATTCACTCTGGGGCAGCAATGGCCGATTTAGGATTGAAACAATTTATTCCCATTGCGATCAGGATACAATCTTGTTATATTACCTGTTAGATGCCTAATGTGATGAAGCACAGGTGGCAGTCAATTCCTGTTGCGGCTATCTCTGCACAAATCAATGCCTTTTGTGTCTCAACTCTACCTGTAGATTTGCCAATCATTGGTCAGACTTTCACTACCGTTGCCAACCATCTTGCCCCTGTGAGATGCTGTAAACAATGGAGCCGTCTATCTGAGCCTTAATTCACTGAGGACCTTAAACTGTTTCGAATCAAATTCTGGCAGGCTGAGTGACGGTGGCCGAGAACATATTCTCAGCAGTATAAACCTTTATTGGGTCAAGCTACTACGATATACCACAGTGCTATACGATCAGCCAAATGAGCTTACTACATTGATGGAGTGGAAACAGTGCACAATCAGTCTAACGAGCTGTTTGGTCTTGTTCGTTCCCTTTTATCTAGATCACCCTCTCATACAATGGTCACCCCTTCTCAATCTTTATGTGATTCCATTTAAGGATTTTATGTCCAAAATCTTTTGGACTTTCGGAATAAAATTCCACTATTGGGTTTACAGACTTGGAAGTACATTTCAGGTACTTCTGTGGCAATATCATGGTCCCATTTCCCTTCCTTTACATCGGAGGATATAATACGGGTAACGAGGAAAATGAAATCTGCCTCACAGCTTGACTCCATTCTTTTATCTATCTTGAAAGACACTATGCCTGATATTGCCTCCTGGGCAGCTCAAGCTGTAAACCATTCTTACTCATCTGGAACTATCCCTCCCGAACTAAAGCATGCTTTAGCAATTCCCCTTTTTAAGAAGCCCTCACTGGATCCAGCTACGTTGGCACATTGTTGGCCAATATCGCTCCTACACTTCCCTATGAAGTTTCTGGAATCCCTTGTATCTCCTCTGATCTGTTCTTTTCTTGAAAGCTCTGCTTTCTTTGACCCCTTTCAATTGGGATTTTTCTCCAGCCGCAGGTATGGAGAGCATGTTGGCATCTGTTGTGGACGATCTTGACTAGCTCTCAATCAGGGTGGAGTGGGTGGCCTGGTACTGAGATCTGTCAGCAGCATTTGACACCGTTGACCACTCCATTCAATTTGCTCCTCACAAATCGGGTTTAGTCTCTCTCTCTTTCCTCTTGTTGCTCAAACCCCGTTTCTTTATCATGTGGGGTCCCCAGGGCTCCGCTGTGTCCACTATTCTATTCAATGTTTATGTTCAACTTCTAGTTGACCTCATCCACTCCCATGGCCTCTGGTGCTACCCCTACGCTGATACGCAGATTGTTGTAAGGCTTGGTCTGCCTCAACCTGACCCTCTGTCTAAGCTGAGGAGTTTTCTGGAGGAGGTGGGTTTTTGGATGAGCGATAACTGGCTCAAGTTAAATGGGAACAAGACCTTCATCTCTCTGGACTCCATTCTTCTGGCCCTCTGCTCTTTGTCCTTTTCCTTCGCCGGTTTCGTTGGTGAAGACTGTATGGGTGAAAATCTCCAGCCCAGGTCTCTTCCGTCTGTCAAGCTGGACATTTCAAACTAAAAATCTTGCAGAACGTTCTGTCTTTTCTACCTACACAACTTCATGACCCTGTTGTGGCCTCTCTTGTGCTGAGTACAGTTGATTACTGTGACTCTCTATTTGTAGCCCACCCTGCTCATTTAACCCACCATTTTCAAGTCCTCCAGAATTTGGCAGTCAGAGTCGTTATGAAAACTCCTCTTAGGGTACACATTTCCCCTGTTGTTCGTCAACTGCACTAGCTCCCCATAGGTAAGCAGATTCAGTTTAAGTCATTGTGTTTAGTTCATCATACTTTTTATGGGACTAGAGCAGAATATTTATAATCTACATTTTGCCCATTTACTCACAAGCACTCACTCCAATTTTATGATGCACGTCTTATTCAGGTGCCTTAGTTTAGACTGACCCCACTGGGAAGTCAGGCATTTTCAGTTGCCGCGGCTAAGTTGTGGAACTCTCTCTCCCTCTGTCACTTCGGGCTACTGAAAACTATCTTCGGTTTTGAAAATCCTTGACAATCCTTCTTTTTAAAATGTTTGTTCTTCTCTCTTGGCATTTCCGTCCTGCTCGGTTTCTATAGCACCAATATTCCCTTGGGTGCTGTGATGAATCAACTTCTAGGGCACCTGTGGTCCAGTGATGGATATCGGTTTCAAAACCATCAATCAGTCCCACACCTCTAGTACACCAGAATGGATCCAAACCGATTGGAACACAAGTACATTTTAAACCTCATTGTCCAATTTTGGTAACGTGGACGGCTTATCTCAGCAAGGTTGTGGATCGTTGGTTAGTTGCAACACAGCGAAAATACAATTAACTACCCAATCATACCCATATCCTATCCTATCATATCATATCATATCATATCAATGATAAAAAGGGACTTTCCAATCAAGGTTGTATACAAGTATCTGCTTTATTATTATTGCAACAGACAGTTCTAGCACACTACAAAATACAATCCACCCTGTAAAGGAACACAAAGGACAAACAGTTTCACGAAGGAAAGGGATGCACTCTGGATACTGACAATAGGGTAGTTGGTAAAGCAAACAGTCTTAACTGTTCAAGGGTATTTGCTTTCAGCACCAAGGGAGCAAAAGGTCATAAATGTCACTAGGTGCCTTCGGAGAAGGACCAGGGGGACAGAACCACAATGTACTTGGTGCTTGGGATGATTTTGATGCTCGACAGTGTAGAGTCAGTTCCAGGATGCTTTGCGGATCCTGCGACAGAGTTCAAGACTGGAGACAGCTGCGGGTACCAGGTGGCAGGCAGATCAGCAAGTGAGGCTGGGCGGACGGCTTCAGGCTGGCCTACACGGCGGCTCAGGGTCAAGAATAGTCTCTGTGCTGGTTGGCTAATCCGGGAAGCTGGTTGAGGCGTCTCGGATGGTTTTAGTGACTGTAGCATGACAACAGTCAATGGTGGAGCCGGTCGCGGTTTGAGGGCTCTACTGCCTCAAAAATGTCCTTAAAAAATGGACGCTGGCTGATGCTTGTTGTGGCACTCCTCCTAGCTTCTTCGCAGGGCTCGTGTCATCCTTTAAGACAGACATCCCAAAGCTGTTGAGAGTTTTTGCAGGCAACAGCCTTGTCCTTTGTTCAGAGACTCTCTAGCACTTCCCACCTAGGAAGCTTGCTGACAGAACCTAGCAGGTCACGCAGTGCGCTGGATGGGTACCGGTTCTGGAACTGCTGGACGGGTAATCTGAGTCTGGTATGTCCCTCTGTTCCCTGGGAGATGTTTAGGGGAGGGATCTTGCTTCCCTCTTTCAAATCCTGTCTTTCCTTCACTGGCGGAAGCTGTAAGGCAGACTGTACCTTCAGCCACAGTCGAAATGAGTCATTCTTCTTGCTCCTTTCGAAGTTGTTGTACTTTTTGATAAGTGAGTGGCTCAGCCCCCTTTTAAAGCCAAATGGGGCCCAGTGATTGGTGCAGGCTAAGCCTACCTTAAGGAACCAATCTGGGTTCCCCAGCAAAATTCTTCTGTTATGGTCATGACCAGAGTACTTTGCAACAGGAAAGATAAGGACTGCCACCATGAACTCCTATGTCCCACCCATCTTCCTGTCTGTTGTAGATTAAAGTGTCTCTCTGGTTAACAGAGACCTCTGTGACACTTGATCAAAGCAAAGGTCTCCCTTGAGGTTTGTGGTGAGAACAGACCTCTGCCTCTCTGTCTCCCTCAAATCAAACACTTTGTCTCTCTGAAAGGGGTCCACCCTGTAGGGGTTGCCTACGGTAAATAGTGGACCCAGACATGACATTCACTGTCCTTCATACAGAGGGGTGACACATTGCATATTTAAGAGGCGTTAATCCTGCCACCCCTTTTGTCTGTTTTGCGAAAAGACCCTTCTGCAGGCTTGCCTCAATAAACTCTCATCAGTATGATATGATATATATGATAGTTTATTTTATATAGTGCCTATACACAATGTGTTTCAAATCGCTTCAAGGCAAGGGAACGAACAAGGGAAAATACAATGAGATTCTTACATGTAATGAACAGTAAGGATGTGAAATTAACTATCATACTCAGACTGACGATATTTCAGATGGTGCAAGAGCTACGACATAGATAAGGAAGGGAGGGGGAGAGTGGGAAGGAAATGGAGAAGAACAGGCGACTACCGTACTAGGCCTGACGACATTTCAGATAGTGCTGGAGGGGTGGGGATGGGGGAGAGGAAAGAAAACAAGTAAGGGGAGTGGGGAGTAGGGGTGTTACAGTATTAGTTTTATGACGGTACAATAACCTTGTTGCCAAATGACGGTATATCATGGTTATCGCGGTATAGCAGGTGGAGTTAACTAATATTAACAAATATTTTCTAAAAGGGCATAAATTGTCACATTTATCATTATCATCACAAACAAAACCAGGCACCCAGGGCCAGAATTGGGCTTTTTAACATACTTTCCACTGAAATGCCACCCCTTGTTCCACCAAACGCAAACACACGTGTGGTGAGGAGGAGGAGGAGGGGGGGCCCTGCTGCGACTGGCAAAGCAAACTGAATTTCTTAAGTGGTCATTTAGGCTTTTAGCTCGCCCACTGGCTACTGGTGAAGATGAACATGTTGCCATCTTGATAACCTGCATGCCACAGCTCAATGGAGTCTGATGGTAGTATACGCTTGTGCGCACACACACACATGCACTCTCACTTTACGTTACAGCCTTTAGTTTACTTCTGGGCCAAAAGGTGTTCAGTAATCACGGACATGTTACCCTTTGGTATGGCAGCAGGGAATACCCACAGAGATGAGTAAATTTTGCAGTGTGACTTATTATATGTAAATTCAATGAAATAACCAGGGAAATTCCCCATTGTCATATGTTTAGAAAACATTATCCATTATAAATATATAAATCCCAAAGCCGCCAACCCAAAGTCCCGGGAGGATAGCTCAGCGGCAACGCGCGCGCCTTGTAAGCAAGATGACACGAAGCAACACAGGTTCGATCCCCGGGTCCGCGCTTAGAAACCTCTGGGTGTTTAAGCGTGTTATAAATACGCAACTAAAACGAAAACAATTGTGCAACTAAATAAACAAAAACAATTTCTTTAACAGCGCCTCGATGCCCGCGGGCTGTGTGAGCGCTTTAAAAAAAAAAGTAAACCCTTTTCCTTCTTGGCACTGTATTTATTCTTCCTATTGCTAACATATTGATTTTGTGTCAGGCACGTGTGGCTTATGGAATGGCATTAAAAACTGCTCAAACTGAAACTACTTGGCAGATGGCACATCCAACAGTGCAAGACCAAGACTGCGCAGCACTTGCTTACTGCAGCCTTTCCAAATCAGATTGAAAAGCACACTTTAAGGTATGAACGGTATACCGGTATAAACAATGTTACGGTTATTATTGTTCAATTAAGTGGTTCACGGTATCTTTAACGGTATACCGTAATACCGTTACATCCCTAGTGGGGAGGAGACAGACGAGGTTGCTATCATACTAGGTCCAGGGACAATTCTGATAAAGTAAGTGCATAGAAGAAAGTAAGGGGAGGAAGGGAGGGGATAGGAAAAGGGGGAAAAGTAGAGGAGGAGAGAACAGAGAGTAAGCAGTCAAAAAGATTAGAGAAACAAGAGGGGAGAGCGAATACAATTGCAGAAGTCACTAGTAACACATAATGTTGCAAGCCAGGATACAAGATGAAGATGGGAACAGCATGATTCAGGGCCACCATGAGTACAAGATACAAAGAAAGTTCACCATGAGAGTTGAGAAAGGGTGACGCACCATGAATCAATGAAGTCCATAAAAGTGAAATACAGCATTGGCCACAAGGCGGTGATGGTGACACCAGAATGTATCAGGACAGTCTCCTGCAGAAGTTGGCTTGAAGGGGGTGGGGGGTTTGCAGGGTAGAAGAATCAAGAAAAACAGGCAACATCTGTGTGTGCATAGGGGGGTCACACGGAACATCACAGGGGGGCAAGAAGGGGTGGGGATGGCCTGTGGAGACAGAGGGAGTAAACACATGTTGGTGCATGATTACCTGCTGTCTGAGCAGGGATTTGGGCCCTGGGTCCTCCTGTTCCAGATCGGTCCAAACAGGAATTGTCCTTTTCTTTGTCTGCCCTTTGCTTCAGACACCCGGGTGAGGGACGCCCTTTATCTAAGAGTTAAGAGCAGGAAGGAAGAGGCAGGGCTAAGAAGGTGGTTGGTGCTTAGGCCAGGTGACCAAGATCCACTTGCACCTGCTCCCCATATGCAAAGGAAAAGAGGCTGGAGGGCTCCTTAAGGAGGCAAAACAGTGGCAACCAGGAAGGCGCCAGGTGGGCGGGGCTTGCTAAGTGGGGAAAAAGAGCAGCAACCAGGAAGTCACTAGGTGTGCGGGGCTTAGGCCAGGTGACCTAGATCCATTTGCACCTGCTCCACATCTGCAAAGGAAAAGAGGCTGGAGGGCTCCTTAAGTAGGGAAAAAAGCGGCAACCAGGAAGGCGCCAGGTGGGCGGGGCTTAGGCCAAGTGACCTAGATCCACTTGCACCTGCTCCCCATTTGCAAAGGAAAATAAGTTGGAGGCCTCCTTAAATAGGGCAAAGAGAGGCAACCAGGAAGGCACCAGGTGGGCGGGGCTTAGGCCAGGTGATCTAGATCCACTTTCAGCTGCTCCCCATCTGCAAAGGAAAAGAGGTAGGAGGGCTCCTTAAATAGGGAAAAGAGTGGCAACCAGGAAGGAACCAGATGAGCGGGGCTGGCTAAGTGGGGTAAAAGAGCGGCAACCAGGAAGGCACCAGGTGGGCGGGGCTTAGGCCAGGTGATCTAGATCCACTTTCACCTGCTCCCCATCTGCAAAGGAAAAGACGCTGGAGGGCTGCTTAAGTAGGGAAAAGTATGGCAAACATGAAGGCACCAGGTGGGCGTGGCTTGCTAAGTAGGAAAAAGCACCAGGAGGGCGGGGCTTAGGTCAGGTGACCTATATCCACTTGCACCTACTCCCCATCTGCAAAGGAAAGAGGCTCGAGGGCTCCTTAAGTAGGTAAACGAGTGGCAAACAGGAAGGCACCAGGTGGGCAGGGCTTGCTAAGTGGGGAAAAAGAGCTGCAACCAGGAAGGCTCCAGCTCGGTGGGGCTCAGGCCAGGTGACCTAGATCCACTTGCACCTGCTCCCCATCTGAAAAGGAAAAGAGGCTGCAGGGCTCCTTAAGAAGGGAAACAAGCAGCAACCAGGAAGGCACCACGATGGCAGGGCTTAAGTCAGGTGACCTATATCCACTTGCACCTGCTCCCCATTTGCAAAGGAAAAGAGGCTGGAGGGCTCCTTAAGTAGGGAAACGAGCGGCAACCAGGAAGGCACCAGGTGGGTGGGGCTTGCTAAGTGGGGAAAAAGAGCTGCGACCAGGAAGGCACCAGGTGGGCGGGGCTCAGGCCAGGTGACCTAGATCCACTTGCACCTGCTACCCATCTGAAAAGCAAAAGAGGCTGGAGGGATCCTTAAGTAGGGAAAAGAGCGGCAACCAGGAAGGCACCAGGTGACCGTGGTTTGCTAAGTGGGGAAAAAGAGTGGCCAGGAAGGCACCAGGTGGATGGGGCTTAGGTCAGGTGACCTAGATCCACTTGCACCTGCTCCCCATCTGTAAAGGAAAAGAGGCTGGAAAGCTCCTTAAGTAGGGAAAAGAGGGGCAACGAGGAAGGTGCCATGTGGGCGGGGCTTGCTAAATGGGGAAAATGATCGACAACCAGGAAGGCACCAGGTGGGCGGGGCTTAGGTCAGATGACCCAGATCCAATGCACCTGCTCCCCATCTGCAGTATGTGCTGCCACCAGCAGTTGAGACAATAGGAAGGCAGATCCATGGAGTCTTTGATATTTTAATTAGGCTGCCCATGGTCGGAGGAAGGTGTCGCCTGCCCCCTTCTGAGATGCTTTTGATGTACCCGTGGCAGTCACATACCAGCTCAACATGACGGGGGAGGATAGCGCCTGTAGGCTGAGTCCTCCTGGTGTACACGTGACTTTGCGTTTGTCATGCTGTGAGCAGGGAAAATGTGTGCCAGAATGGCCTCACACATTTTCGGATGTTGATCTCCCATCATTTATTTTCATTTCAAAAAATCTAAAAAGGCCCCAGTGAGCGCACACTACCTGTGCACAATTTCCGAATTCCTCACACGTGCGCTCTATATAACATAACATATTTTGTTGTCAATGGAAAGAGCAGTGTCTGCACGATTCTCTCCATCTTTTGTTACCAATGCCAAGTGCAGTGACTGCACCACCCTCTCCTAATTTTGTGGCGCATGTCAAGCGCAGTGCTTGCAATGTCCTCTCCATCGTTTGTTGTCAATGCCAAGCACAGTGGCTGCACTGTTCTCTCCCACTGTTGTGGCCAGGGCCAAGTGCAGCATCTGCATGGTCCTCTCCCACTTATGTTATGTTATGTTATGTTATTTTGCATTTATATAGCGCCTTATATACCATTGGTATGGTCTGAAGGCGCAGGTAGGTTGAACGCCCTCGGGAACCGAAGTTCGGGTCAGTAGAGAGAGAAGAGAGAGTCAAAAGTGCGTGTGTGCACCAGGTATGTGTCCAGCTGGTGCGGAATTCAGGTGGTAGCTGCTTCTTAGCGGTAGGTGTGGTGGTTGAGAGATCAGGAGTATGTGTTCGCTCTGGCTGGCTTTATCCAGGACGAGTGTGGCTGCGTTAGGCCTGAGGAGAACGCCTGGCTGGGGGGGGGTGAAACCAGCAGTGTTTACTTAGAGTGTTGTGGAGTGAGCGGGAGATGTAGGTATGAGAACAGTTATACCGAATGGTGTCATAGTATCTCTGTGTTCTAGTTGAGTGGTGATGTAAGGGAGAGAGTAGGCGTGAGGTGTGTTATGATAAGTACTCTTTCAAATGTTCACTGCATTCCAAAACATATTATGTATGTCACACAGTTCCGAGCGGGCAGGTCCGTTCTATTCATTTTGTTCATTTCAGGCGTTCGGGATTGTACTACACATTCATGCTTGCTTGACCTATTCTTCTCCAGTGTGCCTCACGCATGCTCTCATGTGTTCCATTAGTGTGCACTCCTGTCTTTCTTGTGCATGCATTCCAGTCTACCCAGCGCATGAACTCCTGTCAGCCTACGCACTCATCCGCTTTGTATACTCAAACGCTTTCTATACACTCATCCGCCCTCCACATTCATCCGCACCCCACACTCATCCGCTCCCCGCACTCATCCGCTCTCCACACTCATCCGCTCTCCACACTCATCCGCTCCCCAACACTCATCCGCTCTCCACACTCATCCGCTCTCCACACTCATCCGCTCTCCACACTTGCTCTGTGCTTTCACATTCAGTCGCTCTCCACGCTCCTCCGTTCTCCATGCTCCTCCGCTCTCCAGACTCATCCGCACTCCACACTCATCCGCTCTCCACCCTCATCCACTCTCCACACTCATCCGCTCTCCAGACTCATCCGCTCTCTAGACTCATCCGCTCTCCACACTCATCCGCTCTCCACACTCATCCGCTCTCCACTCTCATCCACTCTTCACACTTATTTGCTTTCCACGCTTCCCACCCATCCGTTCTCCATACTCATCCGATTTCCACGCTCATCCGCTCTCTATGCTCATCCGTTCTCGGCGTTCATCCGCCCTCCTCGCTCGTCTTTTCAACATGCTCGTTCACTCTTACACTTTCGTCTGGTTAAACGTCGTCCGCTCCGCACATTCGTCTGCTCCGCACATTCGTCCCGTCTACACACTCGTCCCGTCTATACATTCCTCCCGTTTACACAGTCATCCCGTGTGTAGCCAAGCACAGTGTCTGTATCATCCACCCCACACTTCAGTGCCACTGGCAAGTGTGTGCCTATGCCACCCTGTCAGTTGCCAACACAATGGGCCTCAATACGAGTTGGATGGTATCATGGTGGTAAATCTACTGAAATACCGCCCTACTGAATTAGTTACTGCTGCTTAGTTACCGCAGCTTGGTCTGGCAGAATTACCACTGGATTACAAGTGGCGGTGTAATTGCCCATTATTTTTGAGTCCATTGGACTCAATGGGGCTTTTCTGGCGGAATTACTGTGGTGAATTTCCACTGCGGTAATTCCACTGATTCGCCGTTTATTTCAGCCGTGAGTGGCAGAATTTATCTCCAGGATTTTCCTGGAGGTAAATCCTCCACTACAGGGCCAACCTCATAAACTGGCATAGTGGCACAATTGGCAGTAACGCAGTTACTGCCAATGTTACCACTTACCACCATGCTTGTAATGTCCTTTTCACACTTTGAGGCTGATGTCACCTTCTGCTTTCAGTGTCAATGCCACAGTGTTATTGACAGTGTCTACTCTTTCCTTTAGGTACTTTGGTGTAGATGCTAAGTACCCTTGCCTGTGCTTCACCCGCTTCACCCTAGAGAACCAATGCCAAAGGCAGCTTCTGCACCAACCTGGCCTTCATTCAGCACGCATGCCAAGTGCACGCAAAGTGCACTGTCCATTTCACATCTCCTAACTTCTCTGTTCACACTAACTGCAATGCCTGCTTCATCTTACAGAGCCGACACCAGGAAAAGGATCTGCTCATCACCATCCACCACTGCCCACTGGCATCGAAGCCAAGCACAGTGTTGGCTCCATGCCTCACCCTTGACGCCAAGCTTAGTGACTGCCCCGTCCTCCAACGCCATCTGTGCCACCTCTCCATTCTAAGCTGCCAATGCCCAGTTTAGCTTCTACACCATCATATAAAGTACTCTGTGACCTGCATCCCACCCTTTGCTACTGATGTCAAGTGCAGTGTTAGCCTCATTTTCTACATTTTGTCAAAAACAATGTCTAATTTCTCCCTATCCCTAGGCGTCGAAGCCAATCCTTCTCTGCACCATTCAGCCCCTCCTTAACTTTAATGGCAAGTAGTGTCTGCACAGTTCTCTTCATTCTTAGGTGCCATTGTGTGGGATGTCTTGACCCACTTTTGCTCTGCCATGCGGCGTCACTGTGTTCTGATGGTGCCAGAAACATCAAAATGGCCGCAAAACCCTTGTGCGTGCCAAAACCTCTGAAAATCACACTCTGCAAAGCACAAAAAGATGGCTGCCCAATCTACCACGCATATTGTCAGTGGTGGAAAAGAGATCTCACTCCTGAAATAGGTCACTGGGCTCCACCACGAGTGAAAATGGGGTACAGAGGGAAAAGCAGTGCTCTGCTAAAGGAAACTCCAAAAATCTTGCTTTAAATTTATTACTTTGTTGCTGAAACTGTAGAATGCCCGTACAAAACGCACTCAAACATCAAAAATTCTTGCTGGGTGCTACAATCCACTTAGTTCAAGAAATCATGGTAAACTTACAATGTCCTGAAAAGCTGAAAGTATCAAAGAAACATCCACAGCAAAAGTTGCCTGCCTGTGGAATCTATCAAAATCTGGGCGCAGACCCCTCAGCCACCTGAATGACAGCTGTCAGAAGCCTGCATGATAAACTTTAAAACATATATATAAACTGAAATCAAATGTTTGAAATCTAAGTGGCCTGTTCTTGAGAATAACCTATGTTGTAATTGTTTGAGCCCATGGTTTAGAATCTGAAATAAGTGTCCTAGCTGATCATATGAAATCACAAGTTTGTTTTGAGCTAAGAAAAAATGCAACAGAATTAACATTTAAATTTAAGGTTGGCTAAAAGCCACCCAAACTGGAATAACAGCTTTCTTCACAGAAACAAAGCCTCTCCCTCCAGCTCTCTCCAGCAGGAAATCACACCTAAGTGATGATTATACGGTGGGGGAAGAATTTGGTTTGCCGGGGGAAGAAGACAATGGACATCCTCCAGCTAAAGGAAATGCAAAGTTTGAAGGGTCGTAAATGGCCTCTGACCAGGAGAAACAGAGAGGAGATGCTCCTGGTTCCCAGGGAGAGACCAAAGGAGTGGAGCTAAACAACCATTTGTTGCTTGACAAGGACAAAAGACACATTTTAAAAAGAATGATAACTTACTATGTAAAATTGTGCAAACTATAGAAATAACAGCATTGTTAATGTAATTTCTGAATGCACGGGTGAAAAGGCGCCAGAATGTGGCATGTTCTGGGAAGAAACGGCGGAAAATGTGATATTACACAAAATGTATTTCTGATAGAAGTATGAAACTTTATACATGTAGGCCCATGTTCAATGCGCACATTTGTAGAAATTTGCTCCTAAATTTGACATTGTGTTTCGGATGAAAAGGGCAGAGTTCTGTGAAAAGCAGACACAAGATCCTACAGCGGCGGGGCTTGAAGGAGTATCTGCTACACAAAATATGTAATCTGTATGCATGATTGTTATAGAGGTTGCACATGTGGAATATCTATTGTACCAAAAGTAGATTTTGTGTTCAAGAGGCTAGGGGTGGACTCTAGGCCTCATAAACCCACACCATAAAGGTGACACCCTGTTTTTTTCCTCCTATCAAGGAAGAGAGGAGATCCTGACCAATCCCTGTCAAAGGGGCGAGCTTAGGATAAAACTAGCACACACACCCCTTTATCACAAGCATACATAGAGACAGCTCAGCACTCAAAAAGACAGAAAGATTCACCCACTATCCTGATTCTGGCGGAGCACCCTGCTGCAGAATTATTCATCTTCCTTGCTCCAGACTCCAGAACCTTGACAAAGCAGAAAGGCCCATTACATAGCTGAACCATTTACAGTTAGGATTTAAATTTCCAGAACCAGAAACCTAAGGGGAACATCAACATACAGCCAGACTGCGCTGTACTGCTTGCCTGCTGAACTAATTATCATCAGAACCAAAAGATCCAATCCAGTCCTCTGCCGTCCGGTGTCCAGAGCGCCTTGATGCTTCCCAAATCCGATGTGCCCAGCAGTCTGCCCTGACCAGAATCCCTGACCAGAATCCCTGACCAGAATCCTGACGGTTCCGTTTGAAACATATCTAGTGAGTATCTATAAATAAAATTGTGTCACTAGCCTATGTACCTTGCTTAGTCCAATCCCGATCTTAAATCCATCCTATCTTGTCTTCAGAACCTGCATTGTTAGAAATATTTTTGAATTGCATGAACTCTCTATCCTATCCCTCCTATCTTCCTCCTGTGCTAGTATTGTTAAAACTATCTTTGCGCTGATATTTTTCATCTGAAGTAGGCGAGCTCCACTGCAGGCAGTCGCCCTGATCAAGTGGCTGTGTTCCTGTGTGGTATTCGTTTATTCATAGTCATCCTCTAGGGTAAGAAATCCTTTTTGTCATTTTGAAAGCACATTCCCGTTTTCCCATTCTTGCACCTATCTAGAAAAAACGACCTTCACTAAAACATCCATAACGTCCATAACTTCCTCAGTTTTCCAAAAATAGCTAACATCCACAGCTTTAAATCGCATCTAAAACCGCATCCCAAATCCTAATAGTTATCGCGTTATCGCGATTACCGCATAGTGAAAAGTTTGCCACGAATTTCGTTTTTGGAAATTTTTAAACGTGTAAAACCGGGGGGGGGGGAAATTCCAGGAGAAGGGGCGTGATATGAGTGGTACATCGTTCAGAATAAAAGAACTTCGTTCAGAATAAAAGAACTTTTAGACAAATAAATAAGGATTTCAGTTGTGCATTACACCTAGGCGTTGACTTAGGTGTGTGCCGGATTGAAATCACTTACAGTTGCCAAATGCAGTGTCTGTGCCATCCTGTCAGTCCTTGGGGTGCTGATGCAAAGTGCAGTATCTGCTGATCCTCTCCATCCTGCCATGCCACCTTAGTGGTGAGAAATGGTGCCCGGAAGTGGTTAGGACACTATGGTCTGGCCACTCTCTACTACATGTGGCTGACCAGGCACTGTGTGTGCCTTTCTGCAAAGCATTTCTAATTGATTAGCTATCATGTATGTGGCTGCACTTGCACTTGATTGACTTTCTGCACCATGTTATTTTGTGTTTAGATCTTTTGTAACAAATTACGTCACTACTTATATTGTAACCAATGTTGTACTCCCTTGTTCACAATCTCAATAGAATGATGTATTTGAGTGAAACAAATTAGGAAGTGCCAATGCGAAGGGCAGTGTCTGTCATCTCTATCCTTCAGGGGCAATGGTAAGGGGAGTGCCTGTCACACCTTCTCTATCCTTCAGGGGCAATGCTAAGGGCAGTGCTTGTCACACCTGTCTATCCTTCAGTGACAATACTAAGGGCAGTGTCTTTTAGCACCGCGCAGTGTCTATTAAACCTTCTCTATCATTCACTGACAACGCTAAGGGCAGTGTCTGTCACACTTTCTCTAACCTTCAGTGGCAATGGTGAGGGCAGTGTCTTTTACACCTTCTCTGTCACACCTTATCCATCCTTCTGTGCCAATTCTAAGTGCAGTGTCTGTTACACCTTCGCTATCCTTAGTTGCCAATTCTAAGCGCAGTGTTGGTTACACCTTCTTTGCTCTTCCTTGCCAATGCTAAGCGCAGTGTCTGTTACATCTTCTTTACTCTTTCGTGCCCATTCTATGTGCAGTGTCTGTTACATCTTCGCTATCGATTCCTTAGTTGCCAGTGCTCAGCGCAGTGTCTGTTGCACCGCCTCTATCCTTCAGTGTCAGTACTAAGCCCAGTGGCTGTCAAATCTTATCTATATGCTGCATCGACCACATACCACAGCTCCACATCTGTGTGTGTGTGTGTCTGTGTGTGCACCCCCCTTCCTTCAGTGTTATACAGCGTTAACGCCAAGTGCAATGTCTGCTTCCTCCTCCAGGGTTAAAACCAAGCGAAGCATCGGCTCATCCTCTTCATCGCATGGCATCGATACCAAGCACATGTCGGCTCGATTCTCTCAATTCCTCGCCCCTTGATACCCAGGAGAGTTTCGGCACCGTCCCCCAAACACCTATTGTGCCACCCTACACCTTCTTACCACCCAACTGTTCTTTCTCCATTCATGCCACGCAGTGCTCTGCACGATCCCTGAAAGTCGTCTGTGCCATCCACTCGATCTGCATTCTTTTTTGCCATTCAAAGTGTATTGAGGCATACATCAAACTGGCATATGTCAATAAACACAGCAAAGGAATAAGCCTGCAACAACATCACGTGGCCATGAGCGACGGAAATGCGGAGATATCAGTGAGTGTCATTTGCAAAAACAGAAAGAAACAGAAGGACAAAGTATAAAGGGACCAGTGCTGGCATGGAAAGAGACAGTGAACAGAAAGTGCCGGCATCGGAGCAAACGATGACATTTTAGTGTTCGAGCTATATTCTTACCTCGCGCTGTTTGCGCCATCCTTTGGCATCAATGCTAAATGGGTGTCTGTTGCCATCCTTTTCATTTCATGGGACCAGTGCTGAGGGCAGTGTCTGAGCCCTACTCTCCATCATTCAACACCAGTGCCAATCAGTGTCTGTGTCTTCATGTTCCTCCTCTTGCAACACAGTCACCTGCAGTTCTTCGGGCGCCCTCTCCTTCCTTCAGCACCAGTCCTCAGACACCTACTGTTGGTGCAGTGACAGCCTCTCCATCCTTCAGCACCAGTCCTCAGACACTGCACTTACTGTTGGCGCAGTGACACCCTCTCCATCCTTCAGTACCAGTCCTCGGACACTGCACTTACTATTGGCGCAGTGACCCCCTCTCCATCCTTCAGCACCAGTCCTCGGACACTGCACTTACTGTTGGCGCAGTGTCTCCATCATTCAGCACCAGTCCTCAGACACTGCACCTACTGTTGGCGCACTGACACCCTCTCCATCCTTCAGCACCAGTCCTCGGACACTGCACCTACTGTTGGCGCAGTGACACCCTCTCCATCCTTCAGCACCATTCATCGGACACTGCACCTACTGTTGGCACAGTGACAGCCTCTCCATCCTTCAGCACCATTCCTCGGACACTGCACCTACTGTTGGTACAGTGACACCCTCTCCATCCTTCAGCACCAGTCCTCGGACACTGCACTTACTGTTAGTTCAGTGACACCCTCTCTATCTTTCAGCACCAGTCCTCAGACACTGCACCTACTGTTGGTGCAGTGACACCCTCTCCATCTTACAGCACCAGTCCTCAGACACTGCACTTACTGTTGGTGCAGTGACACCCTCTCCATCCTTCAGCACAAGACCTCAGACACTGCACTTACTGTTGGCGGTTGGTGCAGTGACACCCTCTCTATCCTTAAGCACCATTCATCAGACACTGCACTTACTGTTGGTGCAGTGACATCCTCGCCATCCTTCAGTACCAGTCCTCAGACACTGCACTTACTGTTGGTGCAGTGCTGCCCTCTCCATCCTTCAGCACCAGTCCTCAGACACTGCACTTACTGTTGGTGCAGTGATACCATTTCCATCCTTTAGAACTAGTGGAAAGTGCAGTGTCTGTGCCACGCTTTCCGCCCTTTGGTACCAAAACGCTAAGTGCAGCGACTGCCCCATCCCCTTCATACAAGCCCAGCGCGTGCACCGTCCTCTTCATACATGGCACACAAGCAATCTCACTGCTTGCACCATCCCCTCCATCCTGCACACCAATGTCAATCTCAGTGTTTGCACCCTCCTCTCCATTCTTCTGCGCCATTGCCAAGCCCGGTGCTCATGCCTTCCCATCATGCTTAAGAGCACCATTGCCAAGACCAGTGTCTGCCTCAGCACCCATCCGTCTCACCAAGTACCAGGACTATGCTACTCTTTGCATCCTTGTAAGTGCACTGCCTCCTCCGTTTTCTCTGTTCTTCAATGCCAACACTAATTGCAGTGCTGTTACACCTTCTCTATCCTTCAGTGCCAACACTAATTGCAGTGCTGTTACACCTTCTCTATCCTTCATGTGCCAACACTAATTGCAGTGTCTGTTACACCTTCTTTATCCTTCAGTGCCAACACTAATTGCAGTGTCTGTTACTCCTTCTCTATCCTTCAGTGCCAACACTAATTGCAGTGTCTGTTACTCCTTCTGTATCCTTCAGTGCCAACACTAATTGCAGTGTCTGATACTCCTTCTGTATCCTTCAGTGCCAACACTAATTGCAGTGTCTGATACACCTTCTTTATCCTTCAGTGCCAACACTAATTGCAGTGTCTGTTACACCTTCTCTATCCTTCAGTGCCAACACTAATTGCAGTGTCTGTTACTCCTTCTGTATCCTTCAGTGCCAACACTAATTGCAGTGTCTGATACACCTTCTGTATCCTTCAGTGCCAACACTAAGTGCAGTGTCTGTTACACCTTCTCTATCCTTCAGTGCCAACACTAATTGCAGTGCTGTTACACCTTCTCTATCCTTCAGTGCCAACACTAATTGCAGTGCTGTTACACCTTCTCTATCCTTCATGTGCCAATACTAATTGCAGTGTCTGTTACACCTTCTCTATCCTTCAGTGCCAACACTAATTGCAGTGTCTGATACACCTTCTGTATCCTTCAGTGCCAACACTAATTGCAGTGTCTGATACTCCTTCTGTATCCTTCAGTGCCAACACTAATTGCAGTGTCTGTTACTCCTTCTCTATCCTTCAGTGCCAACACTAATTGCAGTGTCTGTTACTCCTTCTGTATCCTTCAGTGCCAACACTAATTGCAGTGTCTGATACACCTTCTGTATCCTTCAGTGCCAACACTAATTGCAGTGTCTGATACTCCTTCTGTATCCTTCAGTGCCAACACTAATTGCAGTGTCTGTTACACCTTCTGTATCCTTCAGTGCCAACACTAATTGCAGTGTCTGTTACACCTTCTCTATCCTTCAGTGCCAACACTAATTGCAGTGTCTGTTACTCCTTCTGTATCCTTCAGTGCCAACACTAATTGCAGTGTCTGATACACCTTCTGTATCCTTCAGTGCCAACACTAATTGCAATGTCTGATACACCTTCTGTATCCTTCAGTGCCAACACTAATTGCAGTGTCTGATACACCTTCTTTATCCTTCAGTGCCAACACTAATTGCAGTGTCTGTTACTCCTTCTGTATCCTTCAGTGCTAACACTAATTGCAGTGTCTGTTACACCTTCTTTATCCTTCAGTGCCAACACTAATTGCAGTGTCTGTTACACCTTCTCTATCCTTCAGTACCAACACTAATTGCAGTGTCTGTTACACCTTCTTTATCCTTCAGTGCCAACACTAATTGCAGTGTCTGTTACTCCTTCTCTATCCATCAGTGCCAACACTAATTGCAGTGTCTGTTACTCCTTCTCTATCCTTCAGTGCCAACACTAATTGCAGTGTCTGTTACTCCTTCTGTATCCTTCAGTGCCAACACTAATTGCAGTGTCTGATACACCTTCTGTATCCTTCAGTGCCAACACTAATTGCAGTGTCTGATACTCCTTCTGTATCTGTCTGATACACCTTCTGTATCCTTCAGTGCCAACACTAATTGCAGTGTCTGATACACCTTCTTTATCCTTCAGTGCCAACACTAATTGCAGTGTCTGGGCGGACGGCTGCAGGCTGGCCTATACGGCGGCTCAGGGTCAAGAATAGTCTCTGTGCTGGTTGGCTAATCCGGGAAGCTGGTTGAGGCGTCTCGGATGGTTTTAGTGACTGTAGCATGACAACAGTCAATGGTGGAGCCGGTCGCGGTTTGAGGGCTCTACTGCCTCAAAAATGTCCTTAAAAAATGGACGCTTGCTGATGCTTGTTGTGGCACTCCTCCTAGCTTCTTCGCAGGGCTCGTGTCATCCTTTAAGACAGACATCCCAAAGCTGATGAGAGTTTTTGCAGGCAACAGCCTTGTCCTTTGTTCAGAGACTCTCTAGCACTTCCCACCTAGGAAGCTTGCTGACAGAACCTAGCAGGTCACGCAGTGCGCTGGATGGGTACCGGTTCTGGAACTGCTGGACGGGTAATCTGAGTCTGGTATGTCCCTCTGTTCCCTGGGAGATGTTTAGGGGAGGGATCTTGCTTCCCTCTTTCAAATCCTGTCTTTCCTTCACTGGCGGAAGCTGTAAGGCAGACTGTACCTTCAGCCACAGTCGAAATGAGTCATTCTTCTTGCTCCTTTCGAAGTTGTCGTACTTTTTGATAAGTGAGTGGCTCAGCCCTCTTTTAAAGCCAAATGGGGCCCAGTGATTGGTGCAGGCTAAGCCTACCTTAAGGAACCAATCTGGGGTCCCCAGCAAAATTCTTCTGTTATGGTCATGACCAGAGTACTTTGCAACAGGAAAGATAAGGACAGCCACCATGAACTCCTATGTCCCACCCATCTTCCTGTCTGTTGTAGATTAAAGTGTCTCTCTGGTTAACAGAGACCTCTGTGACACTTGATCAAAGCAAAGGTCTCCCTTGAGGTTTGTGGTGAGAACAGACCTCTGCCTCTCTGTCTCCCTCAAATCAAACACTTTGTCTCTCTGAAAGGGGTCCACCCTGTAGGGGTTGCCTACGGTAAATAGTGGACCCAGACATGACATTCACTGTCCTTCATACAGAGGGGTGACACATTGCATATTTAAGAGGCGTTAATCCTGCCACCCCTTTTGTCTGTTTTGCGAAAAAGACCCTTCTGCAGGCTTGCCTCAATTAACTCTCATCAGTATGATATGATATATATGATAGTTTATTTTATATAGTGCCTATACACAATGTGTTTCAAATCGCTTCAAAGCAAGGGAACGAACAAGGGAAAATACAATGAGATTCTTACATGTAATGAACAGTAAGGATGTGAAATTAACTATCATACTCAGACTGACGATATTTCAGATGGTGCAAGAGCTACGACATAGATAAGGAAGGGAGGGGGAGAGTGGGAAGGAAATGGAGAAGAACAGGCGACTACCGTACTAGGCCTGACGACATTTCAGATAGTGCTGGAGGGGTGGGGATGGGGGAGAGGAAAGAAAACAAGTAAGGGGAGTGGGGAGTAGGGGTGTTACAGTATTAGTTTTATGACGGTACAATAACCTTGTTGCCAAATGACGGTATATCATGGTTATCGCGGTATAGCAGGTGGAGTTAACTAATATTAACAAATATTTTCTAAAAGGGCATAAATTGTCACATTTATCATCACAATTGTCACATTTAACATACTTTCCACTGAAATGCCACCCCTTGTTCCACCAAACGCAAACACACGTGTGGTGAGGAGGAGGAGGAGGGGGGGCCCTGCTGCGACTGGCAAAGCAAACTGAATTTCTTAAGTGGTCATTTAGGCTTTTAGCTCGCCCACTGGCTACTGGTGAAGATGAACATGTTGCCATCTTGATAACCTGCATGCCACAGCTCAATGGAGTCTGATGGTAGTATACGCTTGTGCGCACACACACACACACATGCACTCTCACTTTACGTTACAGCCCTTTAGTTTACTTCCGGGCCAAAAGGTGTTCAGTAATCACGGACATGTTACCCTTTGTGTATGGCAGCAGGGAATACCCACAGAGATGAGTAAATTTTGCAGTGTGACTTATTATATGTAAATTCAATGATATAACCAGGGAAATCCCCCATTGTCATATGTTTAGAAAACATTATCCATTATAAATATATAAATCCCAAAGCCGCCAACCTGAAGTCCTGGAGGATAGCTCAGCGGCAACGTGCGCGCCTTGTAAGCAAGATGACACGAAGCAACACAGGTTCGATCCCGGGTCCGTCGTCGTGCTTAGAAACCTCTGGGTGTTTAAGCGTGTTATAAATATGCAACTAAGACGAAAACAATTGTGCAACTAAATAAACAAAAACAATTTCTTTAACAGCGCCTCGATGCCCGCGGCTGTGTGAGCGCTTTAAAAAAAAAAGTAAACCCTTTTTCCTTCTTGGCACTGTATTTATTCTTCCTATTGCTAACATATTGATTTTGTGTCAGGCACGTGTGGCTTATGGAATGGCATTAAAAACTGCTCAAACTGAAACTACTTGGCAGATGGCACATCCAACAGTGCAAGACCAAGACTGCGCAGCACTTGCTTACTGCAGCCTTTCCAAATCAGATTGAAAAGCACACTTTAAGGTATGAACGGTTATACCGTATAAACAATGTTACGGTTATTATTGTTCAATTAAGTGGTTCACGGTATCTTTAACGGTATACCGTAATACCGTTACATCCCTAGTGGGGAGGAGACAGACGAGGTTGCTATCATACTAGGTCCAGGGACAATTCTGATAAAGTAAGTGCATAGAAGAAAGTAAGGGAGGAAGGGAGGGGATAGGAAAAGGGGAAAAGTAGAGGAGGAGAGAACAGAGAGTAAGCAGTCAAAAAGATTGGAGAAACAAGAGGGGAGAGCGAATACAATTGCAGAAGTCACTAGTAACACATAATGTTGCAAGCCAGGATACAAGATGAAGATGGGAACAGCATGATTCAGGGCACCATGAGTACAAGATACAAAGAAAGTTCACCATGAGAGTTGAGAAAGGGTGACGCACCATGAATCAATGAAGTCCATAAAAGTGAAATACAGCATTGGCCACAAGGCGGTGATGGTGACACCAGAATGTATCAGGACAGTCTCCTGCAGAAGTTGGCTTGAAGGGGGTGGGGGTTTGCAGGTAGAAGAATCAAGAAAAACAGGCAACATCTGTGTGTGCGTAGGGGGTCACACGGAACATCACAGGGGGGCAAGAAGGGGTGGGGATGGCCTGTGGAGACAGAGGGAGTAAACACATGTTGGTGCATGGTTACCTGCTGTCTGAGCAGGGATTTGGGCCCTGGGTCCTCCTGTTCCAGATAGGTCCAAACAGGAATTGTCCTTTTCTTTGTCTGCCCTTTGCTTCAGACACCCGGGTGAGGGACGCCCTTTATCTAAGAGTTAAGAGCAGGAAGGAAGAGGCAGGGCTAAGAAGGTGGTTGGTGCTTAGGCCAGGTGACCAAGATCCACTTGCACCTGCTCCCCATATGCAAAGGAAAAGAGGCTGGAGGCTCCTTAAGGAGGCAAAACAGTGGCAACCAGGAAGGCGCCAGGTGGGCGGGGCTTGCTAAGTGGGGAAAAAGAGCAGCAACCAGGAAGTCACTAGGTGTGCGGGGCTTAGGCCAGGTGACCTAGATCCATTTGCACCTGCTCCACATCTGCAAAGGAAAAGAGGCTGGAGGCTCCTTAAGTAGGGAAAAAAGCGGCAACCAGGAAGGCGCCAGGTGGGCGGGCTTAGGCCAAGTGACCTAGATCCACTTGCACCTGCTCCCCATTTGCAAAGGAAAATAAGTTGGAGGCCTCCTTAAATAGGGCAAAGAGAGGCAACCAGGAAGGCACCAGGTGGGCAGGGCTTAGGCCAGGTGATCTAGATCCACTTTCAGCTGCTCCCCATCTGCAAAGGAAAAGAGGTAGGAGGGCTCCTTAAATAGGGAAAAGAGTGGCAACCAGGTAGGAACCAGATGAGCGGGGCTGGCTAAGTGGGGTAAAAGAGCGGCAACCAGGAAGGCACCAGGTGGGCGGGGCTTAGGCCAGGTGATCTAGATCCACTTTCACCTGCTCCCCATCTGCAAAGGAAAAGAGGTAGGAGGGCTCCTTAAATAGGGAAAAGAGTGGCAACCAGGAAGGAACCAGATGAGCGGGGCTGGCTAAGTGGGGTAAAAGAGCGGCAACCAGGAAGGCACCAGGTGGGCGGGCTTAGGCCAGGTGATCTAGATCCACTTTCACCTGCTCCCCATCTGCAAAGGAAAAGACGCTGGAGGGCTGCTTAAGTAGTGAAAAGAATGGCAAACATGAAGGCACCAGGTGGGCGTGGCTTGCTAAGTAGGAAAAAGAGTGGCAACTAGGAAGGCACCAGGAGGGCGGGGCTTAGGTCAGGTGACCTATATCCACTTGCACCTACTCCCCATCTGCAAAGGAAAGAGGCTCGAGGGCTCCTTAAGTAGGTAAACGAGTGGCAAACAGGAAGGCACCAGTGGGCAGGGCTTGCTAAGTGGGGAAAAAGAGCTGCAACCAGGAAGGCTCCAGCTGGGCGGGGCTCAGGCCAGGTGACCTAGATCCACTTGCACCTGCTCCCATCTGAAAAGGAAAAGAGGCTGGAGGGCTCCTTAAGTAGGGAAAAGAGCGGCAACCAGGAAGGCACCAGGTGGCGTGGTTTGCTAAGTGGGGAAAAAGAGTGGCCAGGAAGGCACCAGGTGGATGGGGCTTAGGTCAGGTGACCTAGATCCACTTGCACCTGCTCCCCATCTGTAAAGGAAAAGAGGCTGGAAAGCTCCTTAAGTAGGGAAAAGAGGGCAACGAGGAAGGTGCCATGTGGGCGGGCTTGCTAAATGGGGAAAATGATCGACAACCAGGAAGGCACCAGGTGGGCGGGGTTTAGGTCAGATGACCCAGATCCAATGCACCTGCTCCCCATCTGCAGTATGTGCTGCCACCAGCAGTTGAGACAATAGGAAGGCAGATCCATGGAGTCTTTGATATTTTAATTAGGCTGCCCATGGTCGGAGGAAGGTGTCGCCTGCCCCCTTCTGAGATGCTTTTGATGTACCCGTGGCAGTCACATACCAGCTCAACATGACGGGGGAGGACAGCGCCTGTAGGCTGAGTCCTCCTGGTGTACACGTGACTTTGCGTTTGTCATGCTGTGAGCAGGAAAAATGTGTGCAGAATGGCCTCACACATTTTCGGATGTTGATCTCCCATCATTTATTTTCATTTCAAAAAATTAAAAAGGCCCCAGTGAGCGCACACTACCTGTGCACAATTTCCGAATTCCTCACACGTGCGCTCTATATAACATAACATATTTTGTTGTCAATGGAAAGAGCAGTGTCTGCACGATTCTCTCCATCTTTTGTTACCAATGCCAAGTGCAGTGACTGCACCACCCTCTCCTAATTTTGTGGCGCATGTCAAGCGCAGTGCTTGCAATGTCCTCTCCATCGTTTGTTGGAAATGCCAAGCACAGTGGCTGCACTGTTCTCTCCCACTGTTGTGGCCAGGGCCAAGTGCAGCATCTGCATGGTCCTCTCCCACTTATGTTATGTTATGTTATGTTATTTTGCATTTATATAGCGCCTTATATACCATTGGCATGGTCTGAAGGCGCTGTAGGTTGAACCCTCGGGAACGAAGTTCGGGTCAGTAGAAGAGAGAAGAGAGAGTCAAAAGTGCGTGTGTGCACCAGGTATGTGTCCAGCTGGTGCGGAATTCAGGTGGTAGCTGCTTCTTAGCGGTAGGTGTGGTGGTTGAGAGATCAGGAGTATGTGTTCGCTCTGGCTGGCTTTATCCAGGACGAGTGTGGCTGCGTTAGGCCTGAGGAGAACGCCTGGCTGGGGGGGTGAAACCAGCAGTGTTTACTTAGAGTGTTGTGGAGTGAGCGGGAGATGTAGATATGAGAACAGTTATACCGAATGGTGTCATAGTATCTCTGTGTTCTAGTTGAGTGGTGATGTAAGGGAGAGAGTAGGCGTGAGGTGTGTTATGATAAGTACTCTTTCAAATGTTCACTGCATTCCAAAACATATTATGTATGTCACACAGTTCCGAGCGGGCAGGTCCGTTCTATTCATTTTGTTCATTTCAGGCGTTTGGGATTGTACTACACATTCATGCTTGCTTGACCTATTCTTCTCCAGTGTGCCTCACGCATGCTCTCATGTGTTCCATTAGTGTGCACTCCTGTCTTTCTTGTGCATGCATTCCAGTCTACCCAGCGCATGAACTCCTGTCTGCCTACGCACTCATCCGCTTTGTATACTCAAACGCTTTCTATACACTCATCCGCCCTCCACATTCATCCGCACCCCACACTCATCCGCTCCCCGCACTCATCCGCTCTCCACACTCATCCGCTCCCCAACACTCATCCGCTCTCCACACTCATTCGCTCTCCACACTCATCCGCTCCCCAACACTCATCCGCTCTCCACACTCATCCGCTCTCCACACTCATCCGCTCTCCACACTTGCTCTGTGCTTTCACATTCAGTCGCTCTCCACGCTCCTCCGTTCTCCATGCTCCTCCGCTCTCCAGACTCATCCGCACTCCACACTCATCCGCTCTCCACCCTCATCCACTCTCCACACTCATCCGCTCTCCAGACTCATCCGCTCTCTAGACTCATCCGCTCTCCACACTCATCCGCTCTCCACACTCATCCGCTCTCCACTCTCATCCACTCTCCACACTTATCTGCTTTCCACGCTTCCCACCCATCCGTTCTCCATACTCATCCGATTTCCACGCTCATCCGCTCTCTATGCTCATCCGTTCTCGGCGTTCATCCGCCCTCCTCGCTCGTCTTTTCAACATGCTCGTTCACTCTTACACTTTCGTCTGGTTAAACGTCGTCCGCTCCGCACATTCGTCCGCTCCGCACATTCGTCCCGTCTACACACTCGTCCCGTCTATACATTCCTCCCGTTTACACAGTCATCCCGTGTGTAGCCAAGCACAGTGTCTGTATCATCCACCCCACACTTCAGTGCCACTGGCAAGTGTGTGCCTATGCCACCCTGTCAGTTGCCAACACAATGGGCCTCAATACGAGTTGGATGGTATCATGGTGGTAAATCTACTGAAATACCGCCCTACTGAATTAGTTACCGCTGCTTAGTTACCGCTGCTTGGTCTGGCAGAATTACCACTGGATTACAAGTGGCGGTGTAATTGCCCATTATTTTTGAGTCCATTGGACTCAATGGGGCTTTTTCTGGCGGAATTACTGTGTGTGAATTTCCACTGCGGTAATTCCACTGATTCGCCGTTTATTTCAGCCGTGAGTGGCAGAATTTATCTCCAGGATTTTCCTGGAGGTAAATCCTCCACTACAGGGCCAACCTCATAAACTGGCATAGTGGCACAATTGGCAGTAACGCAGTTACTGCCAATGTTACCACTTACCACCATGCTTGTAATGTCCTTTTCACACTTTGAGGCTGATGTCACCTTCTGCTTTCATTGTCAATGCCACAGTGTTATTGACAGTGTCTACTCTTTCCTTTAGGTACTTTGGTGTAGATGCTAAGTACCCTTGCCTGTGCTTCACCCGCTTCACCCTAGAGAACCAATGCCAAAGGCAGCTTCTGCACCAACCTGGCCTTCATTCAGCACGCATGCCAAGTGCACGCAAAGTGCACTGTCCATTTCACATCTCCTAACTTCTCTGTTCACACTAACTGCAATGCCTGCTTCATCTTACAGAGCCGACACCAGGAAAAGGATCTGCTCATCACCATCCACCCACTGGCATCGAAGCCAAGCACAGTGTTGGCTCCATGCCTCACCCTTGACGCCAAGCTTAGTGACTCCCCCGTCCTCCAACGCCATCTGTGCCACCCTCTCCATTCTAAGCTGCCAATGCCCAGTTTAGCTTCTACACCATCATATAAAGTACTCTGTGACCTGCATCCCACCCTTTGCTACTGATGTCAAGTGCAGTGTTAGCCTCATTTTCTACATTTTGTCAAAAACAATGTCTAATTTCTCCCTATCCCTAGGCGTCGAAGCCATCCTTCTCTGCACCATTCAGCCCCTCCTTAACTTTAATGGCAAGTAGTGTCTGCACAGTTCTCTTCATTCTTAGGTGCCATTGTGTGGGATGTCTTGACCCACTTTTGCTCTGCCATGCGGCGTCACTGTGTTCTGATGGTGCCAGAAACATCAAAATGGCCGCAAAACCTTGTGCGTGCCAAAACCTCTGAAAATCACTCTCTGCAAAGCACAAAAAGATGGCTGTCCAATCTGCCACGCATATTGTCAGTGGTGGAAAAAGAGATCTCACTCCTGAAATAGGTCACTGGGCTCCACCACGAGTGAAAATGGGGTACAGAGGGAAAAGCAGTGCTCTGCTAAAGGAAACTCCAAAAATCTTGCTTTAAATTTATTACTTTGTTGCTGAAACTGTAGAATGCCCGTACAAAACGCACTCAAACATCAAACATTCTTGCTGGGTGCTACAATCCACTTAGTTCAAGAAATCATGGTAAATTTACAATGTCCTGAAAAGCTGAAAGTATCAAAGAAACATCCACAGCAAAAGTTGCCTGCCTGTGGAATCTATCAAAATCTGGGCGCAGACCCCTCAGCCACCTGAATGACAGCTGTCAGAAGCCTGCATGATAAACTTTAAAACATATATATAAACTGAAATCAAATGTTTGAAATCTAAGTGGCCTGTTCTTGAGAATAACCTATGTTGTAATTGTTTGAGCCCATGGTTTAGAATCTGAAATAAGTGTCCTAGCTGATCGTTTGAAATCACAAGTTTGTTTTGAGCTAAGAAAAAATGCAACAGAATTAACATTTAAATTTAAGGTTGGCTAAAAGCCACCCAAACTGGAATAACAGCTTTCTTCACAGAAACAAAGCCTCTCCCTCCAGCTCTCTCCAGCAGGAAATCACACCTAAGTGATGATTATACGGTGGGGGAAGAATTTGGTTTGCAGGGGGAAGAAGACAATGGACATCCTCCAGCTAAAGGAAATGCAAAGTTTGAAGGGTCGTAAATGGCCTCTGACCAGGAGAAACAGGGAGGAGATGCTCCTGGGTCCCAGGGAGAGACCAAAGGGGTGAAGCTAAACAACCATTTGTTGCTTAACAAGGACAAAAGACACATTTTGAAAAGAATGATAACTTACTATGTAAAATTGTGCAAACTATAGAAATAACAGCATTGTTAATGTAATTTCTGAATGCACGGGTGAAAAGGCGCCAGAATGTGGCATGTTCTGGGAAGAAACGGCGGAAAATGTGATATTACACAAAATGTATTTCTGATAGAAGTATGAAACTTTATACATGTAGGCCCATGTTCAATGCGCACATTTGTAGAAATTTGCTCCTAAATTTGACATTGTGTTTCGGATGAAAAGGGCAGAGTTCTGTGAAAAGCAGACACAAGATCCTACAGCGGCGGGGCTTGAAGGAGTATCTGCTACACAAAATATGTAATCTGTATGCATGATTGTTATAGAGGTTGCACATGTGGAATATCTATTGTACCAAAAGTAGATTTTGTGTTCAAGAGGCTAGGGGTGGACTCTAGGCCTCATAAACCCACACCATAAAGGTGACACCCTGTTTTTTTCCTCCTATCAAGGAAGAGAGGAGATCCTGACCAATCCCTGTCAAAGGGGCGAGCTTAGGATAAACTAGCACACACACCCCTTTATCACAAGCATACATAGAGACAGCTCAGCACTCAAAAAGACAGAAAGATTCACCCACTATCCTGATTCTGGCGGAGCACCCTGCTGCAGAATTATTCATCTTCCTTGCTCCAGACTCCAGAACCTTGACAAAGCAGAAAGGCCCATTACATAGCTGAACCATTTACAGTTAGGATTTAAATTTCCAGAACCAGAACCAACCCCAGAAACCTAAGGGGAACATCAACATACAGCCAGACTGCGCTGTACTGCTTGCCTGCTGAACTAATTATCATCAGAACCAAAAGATCCAATCCAGTCCTCTGCCGTCCGGTGTCCAGAGCGCCTTGATGCTTCCCAAATCCGATGTGCCCAGCAGTCTGCCCTGACCAGAATCCCTGACCAGAATCCCTGACCAGAATCCTGACGGTTCCGTTTGAAACATATCTAGTGAGTATCTATAAATAAAATTGTGTCACTAGCCTATGTACCTTGCTTAGTCCAATCCCGATCTTAAATCCATCCTATCTTGTCTTCAGAACCTGCATTGTTAGAAATATTTTTGAATTGCATGAACTCTCTATCCTATCCCTCCTATCTTCCTCCTGTGCTAGTATTGTTAAAACTATCTTTGCGCTGATATTTTTCATCTGAAGTAGGCGAGCTCCACTGCAGGCAGTCGCCCTGATCAAGTGGCTGTGTTCCTGTGTGGTATTCGTTTATTCATAGTCATCCTCTAGGGTAAGAAATCCTTTTTGTCATTTTGAAAGCACATTCCCGTTTTCCCATTCTTGCACCTATCTAGAAAAAACGACCTTCACTAAAACATCCATAACGTCCATAACTTCCTCAGTTTTCCAAAAATAGCTAACATCCACAGCTTTAAATCGCATCTAAAACCGCATCCCAAATCCTAATAGTTATCGCGTTATCGCGATTACCGCATAGTGAAAAGTTTGCCACGAATTTCGTTTTTGGAAATTCTTAAACGTGTAAACCGGGGGGGGGGGAATTCCAGGAGAAGGGGC
>CM010927.2:250770114-250851158 GCA_002915635.3 Ambystoma mexicanum
AAGTTGACACACCATGTGGAGGTGTTTAACTTATGGAGAATGTTCCAAGGGTCCCGACCAGGACCAAACGGAATGTTCGTTATGGGTGAAACAATGGAGGAAGAGAAGAATTAAGGAGGAAGGAGAGAATGGGGAAAAGAGAGTGAAAGCACACAGAACACGGGGAATGGAGAGAGGGAGGAGAGAAGAGTAACAACATAAGTGAAAAGGAAATAAAAAAGGAACAGACAGAAGATATACCCTAGCGAAGGTGGTGAAAACGGAGGGAGGGGGTTATATCCTCTAACAGAACTACGAGAAATGGTTGAATTAAGGGCGGCTGAAGGGTACTCGAACCCGACATACAGCCCGCCACCGTATACGGCTACAGGTAACTACACAGGAGGGGACAGAGTAGCACGACGGGATCAGCCTGCACGAAAATACCGGCAGGAGGAGGAGGATCTGGCGAGGAACAGATCGCCTGGAATAGGCAGGATGAGTGGGTAGCTGCGCAGGTATTATTAAAATACGAGGTTCATTAACAGAAGAGGAGGAGGAGGTAGTGAGGAAAGTGGAGGAGGATGACACCAGAAGGAGCAACGAGAAGGGGTAGAGGGGAAATAAAGGGGAAGAGCTGTTAAGACAGAAGGAAGAGATTTTGGAAGAACGATTAGCAGAATTAAGGGATGAGCAGAATACACTGATCAAGCAGCTCGAGAAGAGAGGAAAGAGAGAGAGCACGAAAAAGGAAAGAAAGCAAGGATGAGCTGGACAAAATAAGGGAACGAATGAGGAGAAAAGAGAGAAGCAGAAAGGGTGAAGGCAGCAGCAGAAAGGGTATCAAGAGCAGCACTGCGCGACAAGAAAAGGGAAGAAGAAGAGGAAGAAGAGAAATTGGAAATATGTAGAAGAAATTACTATCAGAAACGACAAGAAATACGAAGAACGAAGGATGATAGAGGGATATTAGAGAAGGAAAGGCAAGATGGGAAAAACAGAAAGAGGAAGAAGAATAATGGAAAAGATGATATAAAATTGTTGGAGGAATATATAAGGAAAGAGAGAATTGATAGAGAATTAGTTATAAGAAATGGAGGAGAGAAAGAAGAAAAGAGGGGGGGGGTGAATTAAGTAAGTACTTATACAGAGACACAGAAGTAGGCAACGACATCACAACAAAGGGGAGCAGTGGCAAAGTAAGAAATGAAGGAATAGATCTAATTGACTTACAAACAGTAACAATAAAGGGAAAAGGACGGAATGGGGTTGCATTAGAGGAGGATTTTGTAGTGAGAAGAAGAAGGGATTGAGAGGGAAGGGGAGTAGTGGAAGAGAGAGTTTAGATAAACTATACATCACTAGGACAAACAGAGAATCACCATGGATATGCAGGAGGAAGGAAGAGGAGGAGGGAAGTGAGGAAGAAGAGCAAGGAATAGTAGTTAAAGCAGACACGTGCAGCTACACCGTCACCTCCCGCCCACATGCTCCACTACCTCTGCGCTCATTACGTGCGACAGCACATCTAACTAGCGCCTTCCCACGTGACTGACCCCTATGCAGGGAAGCTTAGGGACCTCCCTGGACGTAGGCTGAGAGAACAACTACACACGCCCATATTAGATAAAGGAAAAATATAAGAAAAGACGAGAGGGAGGTGAACAAGATACATGCGATATGGGGCAATTGACGATGTAGAAGAGAGAGAAGAGGAGGAGGGGTGCACGGATTCGATTGTGTGGGACCCAAGGGCAAACAAGGACACAACTTAATGCCACTTCTGGAGAGGGGAGGGGTTAGACCACAATACGTCCCTGGAAGCATGCAGACAAGGAAAATATAAAGTGCAGACTCCCATCATTAAGTGGAGGTGCGGGTAAATGGATATATGAAATGGAAAACACACTGCAGGACAGAAGTTGGCAGTGGGGGATGTAAAGGGCCTTCTAATATCAATATTAGGGGATGCAGCGGATGACATCTGGAAGAGAGCGGGCTTCCCCGGGGTCACAATAACAACACATCACACGATGGGGCACCATTCGCAAACTGCAGACATGCATTATGGCAGGCACTGAGGGTACAGTACCCAGACACATCAGACATAGGAGCAATTACCTCGCGCAAGATGCGGGACAACGAAGATCCTGTTGATTATATCCAGGAAATTCAAGAGAAGTGGCGCATGGAAACTAGAGAGCCGTGGGACAAGACACCAGCAATATTTTACCAATACTAGTACAAGGGCTCCCAGAACGCAGTACAGAAACAACTGAAGAAGTAGTGGGGATGGAAGCAAAAGCATGGCCAGAATACAACTGACGATAGTGCATCATTGTAGGACATGGCAAGAAAAGATGAAGACAAAAGGAAGAGGATAGAAAACGGAAGAGGCTAAATTAGTACAGAAAAAACTTAACTAAATACACGATGGAAGGTGCATAATAACTACACCTCAACAATGACTCAAAGCCCACACAAGTAGTGGCTGCACAGGATCCCTCTCAAATACAATCATCACAGGCTGTAACACAACACAGCCACCACTCCACCATACACAACTAACATGGGAGGGGATACTCAACCCAGGAGCTGGGTATTATAATTACAACAGGGGACGGGGAGGAATGATGAGAGGAGAGGATACGGATAAACACACAACAGCAGGTGGGAGGACTTAGAAATTACTACCCCACCGGGCAACCAGTATATCAGGACAACACAGGAAACTTTCCATGGCAGAACAGGGAACCACCGGTGTGTGGATCTGTGGATTAGTGGGCACATGTCACGCACATGTAGAGTGAAGACCAGGCACACCATCATGGAATGAACAGGGCAACAAGGGCTCACACAGGAACAGCAGGGCATCCAACAACAGCAGACGTCGCAAATGGGAAATGGACAACAACAACTAGTAACACAACCACAGCACAGGCATATTCACTACCACAACAACAGGTAGCGCTAACACAACAACCCCAAACACAGCAAGTACAACAACCCGCACAAATCCAAGATAACATCTATCTCTACCAATACACAACTACAGCAAACACAACTGGGTAGGGTGACGGTCTTGGGACACAACCCTTACACAGGAAGTGGTCAATCATTATACCCCAATAGGACAGCCCACAGACGGCCTTGGTGTGTCCCATCCTGTCAGTAACACCTAATAGTGCGGAGGAACCACGCATAGAGGTGACGATAGGTGACAAAAAATTATCATTCCTTGTTGACACTGGGGCGACCCGGTCTTGCATAAGGGAAGGTAAATTTAAGATGTCAGGTGAAGCCATGAACACCCAAGGATTCTCTGGGGCTAGGGGTTGGTTCCCTTTACTGATAACATTCCCTTATCTATAGGGATTATGACATGTCAGTCCCACTTTTATATCTAGGGCCTCACCAGTGAATATACTGGGAAGAGACATCATGAGCAGGTTGAATATGACGATCTCCTTTACGGAGGACGGCATAATATGCTCCACCCCAGGAATTAACATGCTCACTGCACGACAAATATGCAAGCATATTGCGGACAGACAGTGGTTAGGGCTGAGCCAGTGGATGGTGAACTGTTCCAGTACGGGACAGACATGGCATTTGCATGGATGCCAGGGATTGAAGGAAAAGTTTGGAGGAGACCAGCGGCCTACTTGTTTAGACCTGAAACACCAACAAATGAACAAGAAGGAAAAGTGATTTCGGTGAGCATAGAGAGCATACTAGCAACTGCTGATTACATAGCAGTACATGCACAAGACAGAGAAGGAAGAGCATGGAGGGCGGTGATAGCATTAGCGGAAGGATGTAGACTCACCCAAGTGTCAGATGAGGAGCTCTTCTCAGAAGGAAAGGAAGAGGGTGAAATGGTATTTATGATGAGTGTGGAAATTTGGCTAAGAGTAACTTACAAACAAGTGGCACAGAAAATTGCAATGGCACTTGAAGGCACCACATCCACCCCAGTTCCCTCTTTGAGGAGGATATGGCAAAGGTACCCACATCATTATGGACTACTAGTCCTATGACGTGGGGTGCATAAAAAGCATTGGGGGAGTAAGGATAAATTGAAAAAGGGTGCAATACTACCCAGAGTGAAACAATACCACTATCAAAAGAGGCAGATGAGGGATATATGAAACAATAACGGCCCTTATAAACAATGGCATATTGGTCCCATCAGAATCACCATGTAACACAGCTGTATACCCAGTGCGCAAGGCTAAAAGGGGGTCTTGGCGCTTCATACAGGCCCTTGAACAACATAGTGGAAGCAGAATACCCATAGCAGCAAACCCGGCCACAATTTGTGCGGCATTCCAGCAGAGGCATCACGATTTACAGTGATAGACTCTCAAAAATGCCTTTTTCTCAATACCCCTACACCCAGATTCACAAGATCTGACAAGCTTCACTTACAGAAACACAAAGTGGAAACACACCAGATTGCCACAACGGTACTGCGAGTCACCCTCAATATTTAACAGAGTAATACAGATGGACTTTGGGTAACATTGAAGTGGAAAGCACAGTGTTACAATATGTTGATGACATAATAATTTGCAGCACAAAGTGAGAGAGATGCAGAGAGGACTCAGTGAAAATGCTGACAATATTGGCTGAGAAAGGTTACAAGGTAGACATGGAAAAGTTACAGTACTGTCAAGAACAGGTACTTTACATTGGTCAGCTCATATCCCAATATGGAAGAAAGATTGCACCACAAAGGGCACAGGCCATTTCGAAAACACCATTGCCACAAACAGTGAGAGAATACAACAGTTCCTGGGACTATGCAACTACTGTAGAGCATGGGTATTTGACTACAGCTCGTACATAGGACCCCTACTTGAGGGGCTAAAAGAAGTTAACAGAGGGTAGAAGAAGCTGGGGTGGACAATGGAAATGAGAGAGGCTTTTGATGAACTGAAGGATGCAATATCCACTGCCCCAGTACTAGCCACCCCAGATTATGAACGACAATTTTTCATATTCTCACATTGCGACTCAGCCGTCATGAAAGCAGTGCTGGCACAAAAAACAAGTATGGGCTACAAACCAGTAGCATTTTACAGCGGCCACCTAGATCCTGTTATGTTAGGACATTTTCCCTGCGAACAAGGCCTCGCCGCAGCTGCCTTTGCGGTAGAAAAAGCATCAGCAGTAACCATGGGGTGCCCGACCACACTGTTTGTGGAACATGCACTATTTGCAATATTGAACAAGCCTAAGTCTACATTAACCACGCAGAGAGCGTCAGGCTATGAGATCATCTTATCCAAACCAGAACTATCTATTGTTAGATGCAACACGGTTAATCCTGCAAGGTTCATAGCAGAAGAAATTGAGGGGGAGACTATGTACACGACTGTACACAGACTACTGAAATGTACTCATGTACTAGGAAAGTTGAGGAGAACGCACTAGAGGGAGGTGAGCTCTTGTTCATTGAAGGGTCATCAACAATTGACCAAAGCGATGGAATAAGAAGAACGGGGGCAGCAGTGGTGAAGATGACTGAAGTACCTGTGTGTGTGGCGATGAAATGTGTACAATTACCGCAACATTACTCTGCTCAAGCGGCCGAATTGGTTGCACTGATCTTGGCGTTGAAGGAAAGCCTTAACAAACGTGTGACCATATATTCTGACAGTGCATATGTCACATCCACTGTCCACTCAGGGCTGTCAAAATGGAGAAGAAGAGGGTTCAGGAGGGCTGACGGCACTCCAGTGCAACATGCTCTCTTGCTGGCTGAACTAATTGAAGTAATAAATGACCCCCAAGAGTTAGCCTTGGTCAAATGCACGGCACATACCAATGGAGAAGATCATGTCTCAAAAGGAAATGCAGCAGCAGACGCACATGCAAAATATGCTGCATATTTTGGTGAGATTTGGAACCCCCCAGAGTCAGAGAGAGGGAGAGGGAGGGGGATAGCTAAAGAGATGTTGGTAAGAGAAGGGTACACCCATCTCCCAGCCACACAGATAATGGAACTGCAAGCAGCTGCACCAATGGCAGAAAAAGAAATATGGGTAAAAAGAGGATGTACAATGTCACCAACTGACGCCCTATGGCGACAGGGTAACACTGGGAAGATGGTAATGCCACTAGCTCTATTGAACACGGCCCTGAGCCAATTACACCATCCAGCTCACACAGGCAAGGAAGTAATTGCAGCACGAATTAGGGAAGACTGGTTCTGCCCCGAGTTAAACTCCCATGTGACAAACTACATCAGCAATTGTCTCACATGTCAACAGTTTACGGCCGGTCACACACTGAAAGTGATAAAAGGTACTATACCCCGGCCAGAGGGACCCTTCCTGCACATCCATATTGACTATGTTGATATGATCAACGTATGTCAAGGAAATAGGTATATGATTGTAGTAGTATGCCCATTCTCCAGGTGGATTGAAGCAGGACCCTGCTCACACCCAGATGCATTCAGAGCAGCTAAGTTTCTGGTGAGGGAGGTTTTTCCCAGGTGGGGAGTGTGCGAGGTACTGCGGTCAGACAATGGTCCACATTTCGCCAACGAAATGTTCCAGCACATCACATCCCTCCTGAATATCAAGCACAAATTTGCATGCGCGTACCATCCACAAGCCAATGGTGTATACGAACGCCTGAATGGCCTACTAAAGGAGGCAATTGCAAAGATACAGCAAACCACAAAGAAGAGTTGGCTATATTGCCTTCCACTAGCCCTATTTGAGTTGAGGAATAGACCAGGCTCTGACCACCACCTCACCCCCCACGAGGTGGTAACTGGACGTCAAATGCGCCTTCCTCTGACGCCAACATCAAGAGCATTCACTGACCACGAAAGTACCGTGCTGTTCTTGGAGATGAAATGTACCAATATGTGTCTTCTTTGATTACTAGTGTTGTGTTTGTATCTCAACAGCTCGAGCGCACGCGGGGCGGGTCTAAGAGTGATCAACAAGAAGACGAGGACAGAGAACGAGAAACAGAAAAACTGTGCAAAATTGCTAAAGGTGACCACGTGCTACTCCGCAATTTCAACAGAAAGTGGAACAGCCCACGTTTCACTGGCCCCCACCTGGTAGAGGAAGTATCAACAAGAGCAGTAAAGTTACAGGACAAACGCGCCTGGAATCATCTACACGACGTAAAGATCTGCAAACTCCAGACCCGCCCTAGCGTCACCGACAGGGCCGTTGGAAAAACAGCAACAGCGTCTCCCACGGAGGAAGAGACTTTTTCTACAGCTAACGACCCTCACAACCCCCCTGATCCCCCAGAGACAACTACCAACATAGAGAAGGACAATACCCACACAGCCCACCCCATGGTCACACGATCAAAGAGTAAAGTAACCCCTGCCAGTTGAGCCCTAAAAACCCCCTGCCTGTATAACCCAACTGAAGGACAGTTGAAGGACACTGTTTTGCACACATACATATGTAAACACTTGAATGTTCTCTCTTCTTTTTCTCTCGCACATGCAGGCACCGTGTATTATTGTACTGCCAAGAATGGACAGTTGAAGGACACTGTTTTGCACACATACATATGTAAACACTTGAATGTTCTCTCTTCTTTTTTCTCTCGCACATGCAGGTATCGCGTATTATTGTACTGCCTAGAATACAAATAACTAACAAAGCTCACTGCCCAGGAGTAGATGCTACCCTCAGACGATAACCACCCTGAAGAATTATCACACCAATTTGTCTATCACATAAAAAGGCCAAAGTACCTAAAAAGAAGGAGGGTACGGGTCTACCACACGACATTCCTCTTGGCCATAGAACAATCAATGCCCCACCTTCACCCTTACTTGCCTATCTTAATAGATAGATCACTTAAATTGGCGTGGGAACAACTCTTCGCCTGGGCATTGAACGACTATCTGATAGGGAGGGCTTGAAAAGAATAACTAACATTAATAACAAGCATATTGAGAATTTTCAGGCGGGCAACTTTAACATCGCAAGAATTAGCTGCCGGACTGCAGCAAGGTAAGAGCAAAATGCCGGTGAGACTAGCATCTGTAATAAAAATGATAGGGATTTTGATGATCACCGGTTCTTGGCTGCCTCTGTATGGCAGAACAGCTGTGCTATCAATATTTTGGCTGTACCCAAACCTAATATACCCCCCCCCAGCTGCAACAGGTGTTACGTCAGGTGGTACTAGTAAAATTCCACACAAGGAAAATAGAGTTAAACGCAGCACATACTCAGATAAAGGTATTGACAACTACATACAAGATTCAGCACACGTCTCGAACAACATGTGGTACCAACATGACTCAAATAGGTAAACAGACAACAGAAGACAGCTGCTACGTCTGCTCATTGATCCCATACGCCATGAGCGCTTCGAACTTTCGTTGCCACGGAGATAGATGAGAAACAGCACGATGTATAATATACCTGGCACTGTTCCAAACGAAAGGGAAGATTTCAAGGGACAGTGGTGCACTGGTGTGGAAAACACGAGACACATATCCATATGAAAACAACTTCCTCAAGACTATTTGAGTTACCACAAGGCCAGTTTGCATGCTGAAGCGTTCAGATACTATAACAAGTGGCCCTGAAAAAGGAGAAACAAAGAAAGTAACACTACAGTACCTGCATGTGATTGGTATGCACTGAAGTTCCTGGTACACAAGGATGTTGGAAAGACCACTGGTAACAATAACAGGGAAGGTGTACATGGACAACAAATGGGACATAGGAGTGATTGGCAGCAACATGGTAACAAGAGAAAATATTACAACTATTGATGAACACAATAACAGATGTTGGACGATTTGGGGCAAGTACGTACCCATGCTGACGTGGATGGAGAAGGATGAAGACCCAATAACAATACTGCCACTGACTGCGCTAAAGTATGCTACAAGCATAAGGGAGAAGTGGATGTGGGATACAACACCAACTGTGCAAGTGTGACGGAGTTACCTGAGGGGGGAGCAGGAACAGCAGTGATAATGGACCATTACTGGGCCTGCGGAGAGAAGGCATACCACACACTGCCCCCTCTGTGGAATGGCATATGCTCAATGGTACACGTCAATGTACCATCACTAGTGGTGCCCCAAAAACATGTGAATGTGGCAAGTTTTCCCAAGATGGATGAAGGAAATAAGAGGAAGAAAAGATCTGTACACACTGAAAAGGAGCCAGAAAATAAAGACAGCAGCAACAGCACTGTCCTGAACAGGAAAAAGAGACAAGGAGAACCCCTGACAGGAAATTATCTATGGGGACGATCGGAAACAGCACTTTCTTCAATCCCTCCAGAACACAGACTATTCAGCAGAGCAGCAATGTTCTTCTCCTCAATAATACATCCGGGACTACAGGCTTACGCAAATGCAAAATGGCTCCAGATAACCAGGTGGGAACTAATGATGACAATTAATTCTACAGTAAATGGATTCAACGCAATAAAGGAAGAACTGCGAGCAGTAAGGATGGTAGCACTACAGAATAGATATGTACTGGACCTCCTCACAGCAATGGAAGGAGGGGTTTGCGCAAAGATAGGACAATCATGCTGCACATTCATTCCTGCTAACGACGCTGACAATGGCACGCTGACAGAAGCAGTATCACAACTGGCCCAGATGCATTCCAAGATGATGGACGAAAGTAAAGGCGTAAAAAAGGATGAGAGCTGGTTTTCAATATTATGGTCATGGATGCCATCCTGGCTGTCAGACGGACTGAAGATTATAGTTGGGTGCATTACCCTGGCTGGAGCTGCACTGATCTTGACAAGATTTTGGAAGGCCCGAAAAGCACGGACCACTGACGAAATGATCGAAATGGTTGGTATGCACCCCTTGATGCCAGCAGATGACGATTCTCACACAGGCATTATAATAAAGGAAAGAGAGAAGTTGCGCAACCAGATCATCGCTAATCATCTAGACCCACCGTCTGTGAAGCTCGAAAACCCAAGAAACCCAAGGAGCTACATAGGGAAGTGGGTATACTGCACACCTGGAGGAGCTTGCCTATATATGTATTGGTCATTTGAAGATCATGTTAACCACTATGGACATTTGGGAGGAATAACCAAAATATGGAGAGTAGGAGGAGACAAGGAAAAGGATATGTTTGTGGTCGACAAGTCGACCAGAGGGGGGACTGAAGTGGGAGAATGGAAGAAACGGCTCCCAACAATCATCTCCCACCCTTGGCCTAGAGGATCACGGCCCAGACACCCACCACGAGAGGAGTTCGCCCATATACCAGATGACCAAGTACCCTGGTACAAGAACATACGGATGTGCCCACCCGCGTGCCCGCCAGCCTACCATACCCTCGCCAACGCCTGCGGCATGGAGGGACTCGACTGAATTATCCGGCACTACCTCAACACATCGTTAGAGATGTCATGACGACTCAGCCAGCGGACAGAATACTCGTGCAGCATACACACCGGACATTCCCACACCAATCCGCACGAAGAACATACTCAGTGCTATGACGTAGGTGACGAACACACCCACAGACGTGCATCTTTATTATTTTTCACTTAGGCTTCTTAAAATGCAGGAACGCAAGACGCACAATGAACTCATCTAAAAGCTTGCTTACGCTTCTCCTAAACCCATGTGCAACAACGAAAAAGTCTAATAAAGGCACGACAATGGGGACAAAGCAATATGGCACCAAACGGCTCCACCTTTACACCAGGCCCAAGTAGGCCTCAAGCAAGAGTCTCCATGAACTAGGCCTCAAGCAACAGTTTCCATGAACATTGAATGAGCAAGAGTAAAGTTGCTGATCCTGCAGAATGAGCCCGGCTAAAGCAGACAGTCAAGGGCACGATGTTGCTAACTCGCATGCCACAAGCTGACACCAAGGTCGCCTCCGCAATTAAGCGAAGCGCACAGTGGAAAATACAATATTAATTGTGCAGAATTATGCCTCAAACACGGTCCCACCTCACGTGACCAAGCCGAACCTGACAGAGTGCCAGGTCCGGGAGGAGAGAGGGATGCCCGGATACCCAGCTTCAAAGGCCCAGGCAGATACGAGCAAGCGTCTCAAAGGACATCTGCAGTGGTGGGAGTAACTGGCCTTCCAGCATATGAATAAATCTTACATTGTCTACACATATCACTAGTGAAACAATGTTGCAAATGACAGGTGCACCGCGAGCTGGGAACAGCGATGGTCCCAGACTGGGGGGCTCGTGTGTGGACCAATAAGAACATGGAGCTCTTATCACTGACGCCACTAACACTGACCAATCCTCAGGGACCTCCATGTAACAATTTTCATGTATCAATTTGTAGGGACAACCCAAGTATACCACCTGACTAACCCTTATCCACTAATAATGCTCTCTAGACGTGTGCTATACTGACCCCACCACTCGAGGAGCCAGTCCAGAGTGGCGATAGGTTTTTTGCTAACTTTCCCAGGTGACGCAAGTAGCGCGTCATACTAAGGTAAAAAGGGCCTGCGCGCCCATGGTGAAATGAGAGAGTGTCAGGACGGACGCGTACGTTCCTTGACCCATCCCTGCCGTTTGTTCAATAAACAGCAGAACCACCTTGCTTCTTGTGTGTGCCTCATACTCATTTTTTGGATACACGGGAGGAGTTGGGGCCTCCCTGCCCGGAGGTCCGCGGACGGCTCTGCCGGCCCCGGGAGAATTTCCCCCCGACAACACGTACCCAGGCCAATCGCGTGTGGTACTTCCCGTGCACCCCGAAGTACACGTACCCAAGCTAATCGCGTGTGGAACTTCCCACGCACCCAGGAACACGCGCACACGCTATTTTTCACACAGCGGGTGTCCGTGTTTGTCGGTGCCCCTTTGCACCTCATTTGTCCTAGAGGGCCACTGTATGGCCCATTCATCATGGCTGTATATGGGGGCTTTTTGTTAGCGCACATTTTGGCGCATATTTTTTCAGTCGCAGGGGCGCTACCGCCTGCTTTCTTGTGGCGTACTTGTTTGGCCCTGTGAGTGTCTTTGACCGTGCGCTGGTTTGCCTTATTCGATTCCATGAATACGGGTTGTAGGCGAGCGTGTGGGTGTTGCGCGCACTTGCCTCCTGTATTTCCCCCGTGACGCCCATATTTTCACGCGTTGTTCCCCATTCCGAGTGATACGCCCCGTGTTCCGCCTACTTTTGTGATGTGCGCCGCGCTATGTGCGATTTCGCAGTGGCCGTGGCGCACGCTGTTGGATGACCTGTGCGCCAGCGTGCGCGGAGCACATTTTTAGCGCACATCCAATGTTTTTCTCGTGCACGGACTTCCATGAATCGCTGTGCGCTGGTTTTCCTGCGATTTTCGCACTTGCACTGCGATTTTCGCACTTGCACTGCGATTCGCATGTTTTGGCACCTCTGCGTGGGAATTTTCGGCACACATTAATTCCATGAATCGACCCCTGAATTTTTTTGTTCTGTAACTTGTATGATGCTGTCTTTTCAATATTTATAATGTCATTGTTTTAAATGACTTTGATGGATTTCCTTCAGAAAAAAACTCTGAATGATTATTTGTTGTGTAATTTGGACTTGGTTCCTTGCTTCTGTCAACTTTGATGTATCATTGGAGAAATTCTATTGCAGCACTAGCTTTTCTTAGATTCTGGTGAGTGTACATGGATCACACTTGGGCCAAGGAAAGTAATATTCCAGTGACCTCCTAAACTGTTTGAGATTTTGTCTAGGTACTGAATGGCACGGTTTTGTCATCTGTGCCGGGAGATTGCCAGACTGAGTTTCTTGAGCCCTTCCGCGGCATCCACTGGGAGATGCTTTCTTTTCATTTCATAGCCTCTCCTAACATCACATTTTTCCATTGGTTTGTGGTCTTCTGTGGCTGCAGTGACACCATCCTTACACAAACTGGAGTACCAAACTATTATTGTTTGTGTGGAACTGTGTAGGCACAGCGTCGGTTACTGGAATCCTGGATCAAGCATCTAGATATAATACTCCCCCCTCATTGACAGCAGTCAGTCTATTGATGTGTTTCAAGAGCTAGAGAATAAGGTATTGGCTCAGTGTGGGGGAGTATGACTGCACCAAAGAGTCCAAACAAAATACCGTTGTTCCTTTTGGTAGCACGGACACACTTTTAGAGAAGGTGGTGACGCTGATGGAATGTCAGAAAGGCGTATTACTTCTGAATTATCCTCGGGGTCATTGTTAGATTTTGTGCCCCAAAAGACCTGTGAAATGCAGCCTTTTGTGGACTATCGAGAGATGAATCACAGCGACCCACAGAGTGTCAGATGATATTCACAATATGCAGAGTATGAACTCTTCCACCATATTGCAGAACGGCTGAAATGCTACTTACACATACAACATATAAAACATCTCAGCTTCACAATTCCACTGTCTGGATAATTCTATGGGAGCATTCAAGTGCAATCCACAGTGCATCATATAAATCACAGAGGCCTGCAGGATGTGGGCGTGGATGTGAAGTACAAACTGCTAAGAAGTTATTTCTTTGACTGTCCCACAGTAAACACACTCCTTGCCGTGACAGGGCAACATTGCACTATAACGGGTAGGTGGTTGTATCCTGGGCACCAAGTGGCTCTTGCACCATCGAATTTGCCACAGTAGCAGTGTTGCTACTTAATGCTGCAGTGGCTGTTTCCACAGTCTTCACAGTCAGGAGAAGTAGGGAGTTCCTCTTCTTCACTGGTGAGGCCCTTGTTGGTGGTCCTGGGCGGTGTGTCTTGAGGTAGATATCTCAGCATGCTATGATCAGTGCCCGACACAACTTCCACATCTTCCTGTGGCTGCTCTGTTTTCCATCCGGCTTCTTTACCTCCACTCGTGGATTGGAGTGATGGCATATCCTTATACCGACTCACAATTGTTCAAGAGAGGGGCATGGTAGGAATAGTACACATGTGTGCACGGCCACGTGTGAGAATCCCCACAAGGTTCATGTCACAGCATTCAAGCAAGTTGAACAAAATATGTAATACTTAAGACCGTTATGATATTTGTGTACACAATCAAAAGCAAGCTCAAAGTGTGCAACCCCCTTTCCCTTCAACTCCATCTTGCCTTCACCTACTTACACACCACTTACCCTCACATCCTCCCTCGCCTGCAATCCATCCATATTCTCCCCACACACACAAACCTATGATTCAAGGTTCATCACATCTACATTCACATAGCTTATCATGCAGTTCTCACGTGTTGTCTTCCAGATATGGCTTGAAATTCAGTGTGCACCTTCTTTTGCGGTACGCAGTTACCAGTGGCGCCGCTGCCCCTCCCACCGTTGGTGGCTTTACCCCACATGGCACCTGTCTGGTGCCTTTTCACATGGATTAGCGGCCCATGTTCCACAGATCCCTGCCTTCCTGGGTGCCGCCACATTGCAGAGAGTGCACTTGTGCAGGAGACCGGCACCCCGTTCCATGCATGTTCAGGGCATTCGGCGTGGTCCATCATTACTGAAGCCTGCCTTTCACCTTGCCTGCCTTGGCACCTGCCTGACCCTAGTGCCTAGTTGCTGGGCCTCCGCCCTTTGGTCTTTGCCAGCCATAGAAGCCTTTCTCTGTTGACCTTGGCTTATTGACTCTTTGCTACTTCCTCTAGCTTTCTGCCTCCCTCCTGCTGGCTGGCCCCACTCACTCTTTCTCTGCCTGCCTGGCTTCCTACTTCTCCTTCCTTTTGCAGCATTCTACACAACCCACGACAGTGTCGGTTATGTCCCAACTCCATGTTAAGCCGTGGGTGGTACCATGGTGCTGAGAGAGATACCACTTGTTAGTCTTGAGTATCCATTGGTCAGACTGGAGGGGCGGGGGCTTCCCCTTGCTGCTCACTCATCAAGACCAGATCACTGTCTCCCGGTCACCATGGAGATGCTGGAGCACCTACAGGCAAGGACAGCAAGCAACAAAGCGCGAGCCCTTTACCCCAGCTGCATCCCATCCTCTGATTGCAACACCGGCCGATGAATCCAGTCCCGTGTCCACTGTCTCCTCTGCTGGTGAGCGCCTCTGATAGACACTTGGGTCTCCAGCAGATTCACTGGGAAATGCCCATAATCATGTCACATTCCCCTTCATCTTCTACTTGATGCCTGCCCAAGACTTCTTACAGTCCCTGGGTGCTGAGGTCCATCTTCACCTCCTGTCACATCATATTTTGCCCAGCCCTGCTGACGCGTCACCGATATTGTCGGACAAAATCATCCTCATGTTTTTTCCTAAAGGTAGATGAGAAGCCCAACTCTGCCTCCCTATAACAGTGATCTCTTTCCCTTCCTTCCTTCCTTATCAAATCTCCCTTCTGTCGCCGCTAGCGTGGGCCATGTGTGCCCTCAGTGACGTAATAGTGTGGCCTACCGTCTGGCACTTGCTTGTATGATTGGGATTTATAAAGCAGAAACCTAGCTGGGAGGCAACACAGTTGTGGCTGTAATTCCAGAGGTGCACTTTTTGCATGCACCTACATGCACTTTTCCACCCGTCTAACAGGGTGCATTTTTGTTCATGCTACATCAGACATGGACGCATTTCTCATGTAACTTCTGGTCATGCAAGAATTTTTCACGCAATGTTTCTGATATGATATGATATATGATATAGCATTTATAACGTGCCTATACACATGTGTTTCTAGGCGCAAAGAGGTAAGGGTGGGGGGAACAAAGGGAAGACAGACAGCGATCCTACTAGGCCAGGTGTCATTCAGATCGCGCAAGTGCATGGGAAGGGGCAAAGGGAAAAGTGCGTGGGGGGAGGGAGAGGGGAAAAGTGCAGTACAAGGGATAGTAGAATAAATAAGATAAATAAAAACGGCCAGCTGGTGGCAAGTGTAAGGTAAGTGCAGACATAAGTGCTGGTAGGGGGACTGCAGGGATACAGAAAACAGTCCCCAGGTGCAGGGGTTGCCAGGGAGGCAGTGCAGGTGGGTAACTGGAGGGCCTGAGATCAGAAAGGGTGGCCAGGTAACCAGTGAAGTTTCTGTCAGGAATTCAACAGGGGAGGGGGGAGAGAAAGCAGAAGCAAAGAGGAAGGTTTTGAGGTGCTTCCGGAACCGGAGATGGTTCTCCTCAAGTTTCAGGGAGGTGGGGAGGCTGTTCCAGAGGCAGGCCCCTGCCGAAGAGAGAGATCTACAACCAACTCGTTGCTTGGAGAAGCGACTGATCCTGAGGGAGTTGGAGGCGGATGAGTGAAGAGCTCGAGAAGGAAGATGTTAAGGAAGAGAGAGTTGAAGGTATTGTGGTCCCAGGCCCCAGAAGGCCTTGTGGACAATACAGATGGTTTTGAACTTAATCCTCGCAGCCCCTGGCAGCCAGTGCAGAGATTTCAGTCCTGGAGAGGTACGATCCCTGGGCTTGAGGCCAAGGACAAGTCTTGCAGTCCTGTTCTGGATAAGTTGCAGAGGGCGGAGAGTAGAGGCAGGCATATTTAGATAGAGGTTGTTACAATAGTCCAGCCTAGAGAGAATCAGGGCTCTGGAGACAGTGAGCTTCTGGGGGAAGGAGAGGAAAGGAAGAATACCTCTGAGGAGGTGCAGCTGGTAGTGTGACTTCTTAGAGACATCAGAGATGTGAGGAGAGAAGGAGAGTGTGGAGTCGAAGATGACCCCGAGGTTTCTAGCCTTGCAGGTGGGAGTGGGAAGAGGGCCAAGAGAGGCTGGCCAGAGAGCTGCAGGGAAGGAGGGAGTGGGTGTGCCGATGAGTAGAATTTCAGTCTTACTGGCATTAAGGCAGAGGTCATTGGTGGCACACAATTCCTGGATAGCAGTCAGACAGTCAGAGATGAGGGAAGGAGAGGAGGAGGCAGAGGGTAGCCTGAAAATGAGCTGGGTATCATCTGCATAGCACTGAAAGTTGTGGCAGGGAGAGCGGCGATGCGGTGGGCAAGGAGTGCCAGGCATTGGTTGAACAGCCAGGGTGAGAGGTTTGATCCCTGGGGGACACCACAGGTAAAGAAAAAGATATCAGAGAGGAAGGACCCAAGTTGGACCTGGGAGGGTCGGTTGGAGAGGAAAGAAGTCAGCCACGGATGTTCAGGAGAGCAGTTTCTGTGCTTCTGGCAGCTCTGAAGCCAGACTAATGGTCATGAAGACAACCAACAGGTTCAGTGTGGAGACTGAGCTGAGAGATGGCCAATTTCTCCAGGAGCTTGCCCAGGAAGGGAGTGATGGAGATTGGGCGAAAGTTAGCTGGGCAGGAGGGATCGGCAGAGGGTTTCTTAAGAAGAGGGTGCACAAGGGAGTGCTTCAGGGGGGATGGGAAGACTCCAGCGGCGAAGGAGTGATTGCAGAAATCAGCCAGGGCAGGAGCCAGGGAGTTGATGTGGTCCTTGATAGTTTTGGAGGAACAAGGGTGATCCTGTTTCGATGAGACTTTCATAGATCGGACTTGTCTAGAAACCTCATCGGCAGAGAAAAGGGGAAAGGCAGAGAAGGAGCGAGGGGGGGTGGCAGCAGAAGGGCCAGAGGAAGAGCAGGGAATAGAGGGAGGGAGGCGATAGGAGGAGAGTGAGGACAGGATGTCCTGAGTTTTTTAAAATGAAGTGAGAAGCCAGTGCCGTGCAGGGGGCCTGGAAAGGGATAGGGGAGGTAGAGACTGCGGCAGGATTGGCCAGTTCTTTGTAGATTTTAAAGAGTTCAGCTGAGTTGTTTGATGCCGCAGAGACGCGGGCTTGGCTATGAGCTCTCTTCTTGGTGAGGACGGAGAGCTGGTATTGCCTTTGAAGCAGGCGGCAGGCCAGTTTGTCAGAGGATGTACACGAAGCACGCCATTTCCTCTCAGCCTCCCTGCACTTGCGTTTTAGGGTGACGAGGTCCGAGTTGTACCATGAGTTGCACTTGGCTTTCGGCTTCAGGCGGATTCTCATGACAGGGGCAAGGATATCAAGAGTGAAACGTGCACACGCAACGTGTGCAAGATAACTCGTGCTCATTTTCGTTTTTCAAGTTTGATCAGCTGTTGCGTGGCATTGATTTCTCTCACATTTGTCTTGTGATTCCAGGTTTCCCGTTTAGAGGCGCTATTCTGCGTCCACAGCAGGCACCCCCTAGGCATTCACACGTGAATCACTCCCTATGTTATCTTTGCTGTTGCTTGGAGACTATGCCAAAGAGATCAACACCATTCCTGTCAACGCTTCATGTCTCACCTTATCTTGGCTTGCACTTGTGTAATGCTACCTGTGTTACATCACAGTAAAACTGGAGCATTTTTCCTTGTACGTGATCGAGGAATCTTTGTGCACTCCTTCATTATTTTCCCCTTTTCTCAATTTGAGAGGCATTTAAGGAATGTGTCTTTCGAACGTGCTCCTCCCTCACTTTGTTGTGGTATAACTCTGTGTGATCATCCCAGAAGTGTGTAAATCAGGGACCACCTTTACAAAGATATCTTGTAAATGTTCTTTTTCAAATATTGATCTTTCGTTCCCTTAGAAGAACTTTGATTCTGATGTTTTCCCTCTTAAACCAGTTCTCCAAATCTTCACATCAGGCCAGTGCCAAAGCCGATGAATCTTCCAGCCATTTCAGTATTCTTCTGTGCCAGAGTGGCGTAGATCCTTGTTGAGGCCCAGAACCCTCACTTTAGTCCAGCTCCAGCATCAGAAGTCAGACTCCGTAGACAAAGCAGCGTCTCACTTATTATGAATGGCAGTTCTCGCCTGGCCCTCGGCATCTGTGTGATTCCTTTCCAGCCCTGAGAGTTGCCTGCCCCATGATCCCCTTGTGCCCCTGCAGATGTGGCCATTGGTGGCACTCTTCTCTGTTCAGGTGACTTGAAGTCATCCTCCCTCAGATGAACAGCAGCCTTTTTCTCCTTTTCCACGCCCCCCAATATTCTCCCTATGCTTCTGGGAGATGGATAATGATGCTTGGCTGAACCACTCTGATCTCCATTCCTGCAGGGCCTTTGCCCCCTGGTATATGCAGCCTTTAGCCCGGCTTTTTCACACTTAGGCACTGGACGATCCATCATCACCAATGGCCAAAACCTGCAGAAAGAACCTGCCAATGTGGCCCAGAAGGAAGCCAGAGAAAAAAGGCACCACCCGGCCCTGTCAGGGCATGGAAGACACCCTCCCTCTCTGCCCTCTACCAGCAAACATCCACACAGAGCTACCCTGCAAGCCTGGTAACACACCCCCATCCAACACTGTCTATCTTCTGACACTGGTGAGGCCCCAACATATATGGACCTGGGCCACCCAGGACGCGGCAGCCATGCAGCATACAAACCTCAATTTCTGCTGATGATACTAAGCACCCACTCCAGCCACATGCAGTGACCACCCTTCCCGCTGCCCAGTGCAGCCTGCCTTACAGTCTGCTTGCCTAGCCTCACTACAAACTGCCCACGAGCACCGATCAGAACCAGGCGACCCAGTGGATGATTCTGTCGGCTCCTCCCACAGACACTCATCTATGGCCTACAACCATCCTCTCCAGATGGAAACTATTGGAGCCCAGCTCCAAGCCTTCTACACATGCCTCACCATGCCTCCTTACAGAAGGGAAGCGTATGATTGATGGTGCTTATGTGCCCCCGAATTCCAATCATGTGCTCCACCTTAGATGTGCCTCTTACATCCCACGCCCATTCCTAACTCACTTCATACCTCCCATCTCTTCTTCGTCTTCCACAACCCTGGACCCAATGCTCAGAAGCCTATTACTTCACCTGCCAACCACACTCAACTATCAATATCCATCTCAGCCCCAGCCAGGTCTAACCACCCACTCCCCAAACCTGCATGCCTTCCTTTCCTCACAACATCCACCAAAGCTCACAACAACAGAACCAAGAACCTCCCTACATTAATGTGCACCCGAGCAGGACACATCCGCCTCGCCCAGCTCTTAGCTCGCACTTTACACCTGTGCCTGGCACATCCCTCCTGCCTATTCTCCACCCACACTCGCAATGAACACCTGAGCGCTCGGACCACTGCACTGTGCATTCAAACTATGTCCTGCCCACTCACCAACAACCCCAACCCCCCCAGACTCTGCCCCACATGCCCTCACAAAGATTGCAATGTGCCTTAATCAATGGAAGCACGCTCACTGCTAACGCACCAGACATCCATGATCTCATCGAACTCAACAACCTTGACATCTTAGCCATCACTGAAACCTGGTTCCACAATGCCACGGGCCCTGCCCTCTCTATCGCATTCCCTTCAACTATGCTATCTTCAGCAATGACAGAATTCTGCAAAAAGGCAGCAGAGGCACCATTATCTATGAAAATACCCTTCTCATCTGCAGTGTATCCAACACCCACCCTCCCAAACTGCCAATCTCCCCATGCCAAACACTCACTTACACCTACCTCCACCAATACTCTACATGTCATCTAGATAAGTGGGAGCAATAACAGCTGTTGCATTCTGGGACTGGAAGTCCAGAGATATTTCTTTTAGATAAAAAAAGAACAAGGTGATGCACGAGAAGGAGCAGCTCTTCTAGACCGGTGGCATGCCAGGCAGAGGAGAGCAACATGGCAGAGATCCCATTTGTAGGAAACTGTTGTGTCTCAGGAGCCGCAAGGGCTACACATGCCAACCCAGCTGGAGTGAAAGAAGAGTGTCTGAAGTGCTACAAAGTTGCAAGCCACCATCACAGTGAACGGCAGAGTTGGGGAGGCGCAGATGCAACCAGACTGATAGCCTTGATTTCCACATCAAAAATACACGAAGGCAAGGAGTCTCCTGACACGACTGGTTAGTCAAGAGAGCACAATGAAAGTCCGGTCTCTGAGTGCTTGCAACAGCTACCAAGAAGTGAAGGTTATGCATAAGATAATAAGTCGCGAGAGAAAGAGAGCCCAATGTTGTGAACGGTAAATCACGAATGCTACCTATCAGAGTGGTCCGGCGGAGAACGTATGCCAAAACGAAAGTCTCTGAGAAAGGTTGTGAAGCTGCAAGGCAGTGGGAAAGCTTTAGAGATCCGAGCTGGACAGAGGGAGACCGGTGAATTAATGCGTTTTGAAGGTTGGGGATGTGAATCTCTACAAGTGCTGCTGTGAGAGGTCCAGGCCCGACAGAGGGAGACCTACTGTGAACTTTTGCTGTGAGAGGTCCGAGCCCGACAGAGGGAGACCTGTTGTGAACTTTTGCTTTGAGAGGTCCGAGCCAGACAGAGGGAGACCTATGTGAACTTGTGTTTTGAGAGGTCCGAGCCTGACAGAGGGAGACCAATTGTGAACTTTTGCTTTGAGAGGTCCGGCCCGGACAGAGGGAGACCTGCGTGAACCGTTTTGTTGAACTGTGATTTATAAAGGGGGTCCGAGCCCGGCTGAGGGAGACCCCTGGTGAACAGTGAACCTGAAAACTTATGAACGTGAAACCCTTAGAAAGGAACTTTATTGTTGTTTCTGTCCAAGGCATTCTACGAACAAGAGACTTTTGAATGGTAAATAGACTTTATCACAGATGGCCCTGGCTTAACTGCATCCTGCGAACTGCATCCTCGTGCCAGAGAATTCTGAGTGTGTTCAAAGCTCGACTGTGCCACCTTATGCCGTGATAAAAACTTGATAAAAAACGTTGAGAAGGGATCCTCACTGTTCAGTCATGCTGATACATTACTTTTGAACACTGTTTTCATTTACATACATACTTTCCCAGCACATAGTTGTTGTAGTAGAGTAAGGGCAGGCAATAGGTTTGCTAGTATAGGCCATTTTGTTTTGACAGATATCACGAAGGCCAGATAGGTGTTCTTCTAACCCGTACTGTTCAATTAACACCCTTTGAACTGTGCATCATTTGTGTCTGTCTTCATTATTGATACCATGTCTTCCTTACAGACCCCACTGCTGGATTTCAACTCTAAAGAACAGCTATTTACTCACTATTCATATTGGGTTTCACTGGTCAACCAGGCACCTCCTAGGCCCAATAGTGAGGGGTGCAGACCCCTCCAACAACTTGGCCCTCAGATCATAATGTCAGAAGAAGGGGTGTGAAGGGCCAGGCTTTGACTCCACTGCCCGGTGATGCCCAGGTAGCATCTAAAGGCCACCTCTAGTGTTGTAAGATGGTAGTTCTGTTTACAAGATTCTGCAACCTATTGGAACCTGAAAAATATGATTCAAAGTATGTGAAGTATACTGCACCAATAAGAAAGCAAGAAGAAGAGCAACGACTCTGTGCAGTACCCATAAGAATACCTATACTTAAGAGAATATGGGAAGTAAAGTACCCATTGAGGAAACCATACCTACATCCAAGACAATATGATGGCCATTTGAACGCGATTCCTGATGAAATAAAGAAACTGAATGACCAGGATGAATGGTGACATCATACGAAGCTGTATCGACTCCATATAGAAGATAACCAGACTAGAGAGGCAGACGATTTACATGGAACAAAGAAGTACCAAGGATAAGTGACATCTTGGGATCAAGACGAAGAGACCTATGCCATAAGCATGATGAAGATATTTAGTTAGTTTAAACGTGTACAAATGCAATGAAACACAAGCAGCAAAGCGATCATGAAGCTAGCCACATACTAATAGTGAATAGATCATGGCAAGCGCCAATATATACATATATACATATGGATTAAATATGAATGAATGTTTCCACTACGTATAAAGCAGTCTTGAGAAACGAAGAAGGCATCAGGTCAGTGTCGCGGTTACAAAAGCAAATAGAATTAAACAGAACATATTTCAGCTAAGGATTTCACAGAGCCAAGAAAGCTAAGGTCTTATCAGAACTAGAATTGGCTGACATTGGATACAATTAACGTGAAAGAACAGAAGCTCCTGTTCAAGAAGGTCAAGTGAAAACAAAAGACGTCAGAGGACTATTGGAGAATTAAATAAAATACACAAAAAGGCTCAAATCGTGGTGTCCAGTCACATGATGGAATAAAGTGGGATGCATGAGAAGATTACACCTACGCACGGAAGCCAGACAGTACCGATACTCCTTAAAAAATCCCAGAGACTAGTACAAACTCAAGGCCAACTTCAAAACACTAATTGACACTGAACCATTGAGGTGATGATGTAGTGTATTTTTAATTGGTGGGAAGCTGGTACCAAGACAACCTTACCCACACCTGGTTGTTCGGTCTGCGTGCTGCTCACGTAGGTGGAAAGCTATTGACAGGGGTTAGTAGCCAACCAATTGTAGAGGACCACATAGTTGGGGGTCCTATAGTTTGTGAAGACAATATGACGTCATATATTTAGTGACGTTCATAGTGGCCATTTTAAAGGGAGGGCTTAGTTATCCCACCTGTTGCTGACAATCCAATTATTTGTCTCCGTTACTCCATACAGATTTAACACCTATGCTTAGTTCCTCACTTAGAACCAATCCCATTTCCTGATAGGTTTTAGAAGTTTGCCACGTAGGATGACGTTGGTAATGACGTAGGTCAGCACATCAGCTATGACCAATTATGGGTTTAAGAACCCAGCTTTTTTATGAAATGATTGAGAGTTGAGTATCAAGCGATTGATGATGTTCGTTGTACTCCATGTTTTAATTACTTGCATTAAAACAGACAAACTTTTTCCAAGCTATTTTTGTCATCTGAATTGGTATTGCTACTCATCTTAAAGGGCTGGAAGCCTCCAGTTCATTAGTGTTGTAGATAGTGGGGGCCCTGACCCCAGAAAGCCTTGTGGAGTATGCAGATGGACTTGAACTCGATCCTTGCAGCCACGTGGAGCCAGTGGAGATATTTCAGCACCAGTGAGATGCAGTCCCTGGTCTTGAGGCCAATGATAAGTCTTGTTGTTCTGAGCTGGATACTTTGAAGACATTTTAGAGAAGAAGTAGGAAGATTGAGAAAGAGACTGTTGCAGTAGTCCAGTCCAGAGAGGACAAGGACTCTGGAGACAGAGAGCCTCTAAGGGAAGGTAAGAAAATGTAGAATACCTCTGAGGAGGTGCAGCTGATAGTTAGATATTTTGGACATGTCCGAGATGTGAGAAGTGAACGCGAGAGTAGAGTGGAAGATGACCCCCACATTTTTTTTCCTCGCCCATGGTGGGAGGCGCATGCCAAGGGAGACTGGCCAGAGTGAGAGTGGGAAGGAGAGAGCGGGTGTTCCAATTCAGATGATCTCTGTCTTGCTGGCATTAAGGCAGAGATCATTAGCAGCACACCAGGACTGAATTACAGACAGACAGTGGGGGAAGAGGAGGCAGATGGAAGCCTGAAAGAGCGCTGTGTATCATACACATAACACTGAAAGTGGAGGTGAAGGCAGAGATCATGTGGGCCAAAGGGGCCATGTAGATATTGAAAAACCAGGGGGATAGATTAGATCCCTGGGGGACACCACAGGTAGAGAGGTGATATCGGAGAGAAAGGACCCAATTTCCACCTGCGAAGGACGGTCAGAGAGAAAGGACGCAAGCCACGCCAAGGCCTAATCTGTGAAGCCCAGGGTGCCACGGAGACGTGAGATCAGGATGTTGTGGTTTACTGTATCAAAAGCAGAGGAGAGGTCAAGGAGAATGATGACAGAGGGAGAGTTAGAGTCAAGGTTTGCAAGCAGGTCTTTGCAGGTGTTCAGAAGAGCAGTTTCTGTGTCTCTGGATGCTCTAAAGCCAGACTGATGGGGCATGGAGACAACCCACAGATGCAGTGTGGAGGGTAAGCTGAGAGATAGCCAACTTCTCCAGGAGTTTGCCCAGGAAAGGAGTGATGGAGATCGGGCGATAGTTTGCCAGCATAGAGGGGTCGGCAGAGGTGTTTTTAGAAGACGGTGCACAAGAGAATGTTTGAGAGAAGTGGGGACAGCTCCATTGGCGAAGAGGAGGTTGCAGAGGTCTGCCAAGGCTGGAGCTAGAAAGTCAATGTTGTCCTTGATGGTTTTGGAGGGGCAAGGGTCCACCTGTTTGGAAGAGGCTTTCATAGACCGGACTTGTCTAGATACCTCTTCAGGTGTGACAGGGGAGAGAGAGAAGATAATAGGGGACGTGGTGGGGCAGCCGAACGGGCACAGTAGATGTTGGTACATGAGTGGGTCAGAGGAGAGAGAGGACAGGATGTCCTGTGTTTTGGCAGTAAAGTATGCTGTCAGGGCCCTGCAAACGGCCTGGGTGGGTGGAATAGAGTATGAGGCTGCAGTAGGGTTGGCCAGCTCCTTACAGACTTTCAAAGGTTCTGCTGTGTTGTTGGGTACCACAGAGATGTGGGCTTGAATGTGGACTCTTTTGTTGACCCGGATGCAGAGTCTATATTGCCTTTGCAGAAGGCAGCATGCTAGTTTATCAGAGGTTGCGCCTGAAGATCCCCATTTCCGTTCCGCTACCCTGCACGTGCATCTAAGGTCAGCCAAATCAGAATCGTTGCACTTTTTGGGATGCTTCAGTGGGGCCCTCCTGACAGGGGCAAGGATGTTCAGCGTATTGGAGATGGAAAGGTGAAGGTTAGAGAGGCTGTGTCAGGGTGGGAGTGAGCCGCAGGAGTAGGAGGAGGGGAGTAGGTGAAGGTAAAGGCGGCCACTGACACTTTTTTCATGGATCGGAAGACTTTGAAGGTGGGAGGCAGTGCAGGGTGTGCCAGGGTTAATGGAGAAGAAATCTTCAAGTGAGTAGAGAGAAGAAAGTGATCGGTCTATGAGAGTGAAATAGTGAGATGGATGGAGAGTGAAATGTCTGTGGAGATGAGAGCATCCAAGGTGTGGTCAGCCGTGTGCGTAGGACCAGAGGGTAGAATGGAGAGAGAGAGTAAGTCGCATAGGTTGCGGAAAGCTCCTGAAGAGTCAGGAGAGTCAAGGTGGATGTTCAGATCCACCAACATGAGGAGGTGGGAGGAGGAGGAAAGGAGAGAAGATGCTAGGTGTGACCATTCCGAGACGAAGAGGGAGGACTGGCCCGGCGGCCGATAGAAGGTGGCCAGAGTAAGAGAGGAGACAGGAGAGAGAGAGCCTGCAGACCAGGCATTCAAAAGGGGAATAGACCTGGATGGGAATGGTAGAGACAGGGATCCACTCTGGAAAGTTCAGGGTGACTCCCCCTCCTGGCCTGTTAGGCCTGGGCTCAGAGAGGATCTTGTAGCCTTCAGGGAGAAGTGTGTCAAAACTCGTGACATAGCTGTCCTTAAACCAGGTCTCAGTGAGAGCAAGAACATCAAGATCTAGGTGTTCAAGGAGGTGACAGATGTCAGAGGAGTGTGTGACTGCAGAGCGAGAGTTAAGTGTGGCAACGTGGAGCAGATTCCCTACTTTGAAGGATTTATGGGGAGGGTGCAGTGGACAGAGGTCCCACCCGAAAGCGGCACGGACGCCAAAGAGATAGAGGCAAGAGAAGGCAGAGGGGCCAAAGGGAGTGCAGGTAAGGGAGCCGGGGCAGTAATAGATGGCAAGGGAGCCAGTGACGGAGGGGCCTCCGAGGGGAAGGGAGCCCCAGATACACCAGCAGTGGGAGTCCAGTGCACAAGTGTGGGAGAAGCTGACAAGGATGTTGGTGCTGAGATTGTGGGCAAGGGGGTCAGGATAGTAGAAAGTGTAAAAGGAGCAATAGTAAGAGTGGCAGGGTGACATGTGACCAGGTGGAGGCAAGAAGGCCAAGGTGTGCTTAGCAGGCAAGGGAGCCAGTGAGGCAATAGGTGCAGATGGCAAGGGTGCCTGTGAGGAGGAAGGTGGAAAGTTGATAAGGTAAGGGATGAGCCTATCAAAAAGAAGGAGGGTAGGTTGAGGCCCTTGTAGCAAGACGGTACCATTATAATAGACATTTATGATAACACTGGAGGTCGAGGAGGAGGCAAGAAGGACCTCACAGAGGGTGCCACAATTGATGTGTGAGGAGGAGTAGGGAGAGAGAAAAGCAAATATATGAAGAGTCCATATGTCAGGGGAAGGAACGACGAAGAGGATCTCGGCGAGAGTCTCTCTGGCAGAAGCACTGACATAGGTGTCAGCAATAGGAAGGCCTGGTTTGGAGCCAAGTGTTTCCTTCTCAAGTTTCTTCCTGCCCGACTTGGTGAGCGGTGAAGGGTAGGAGATAGATAAACAGTTGGAAAAGATAGGTGAGATAGAGAGCGCCATAGTGAGGGGCACATAGCGCTAGGCACATGGAAGGGAGTTAACAGGAGGGTGCAGCGAACAAGGAAGCACAATAGGATGGGAACAAGCAAAGCTTGGCATATTGGATTCTAACCTGGGCTTGAAGGTTTAAAGAGTTGCACGAGGTGTTCTAAATGACCAGGACCAAGGCTCCTGCTACAGTGGAAGAAAGGGTTTCAAGGTTAAATGGCCGGCCGTGGGACAGCAGGATAACCTTCTTTCCTGCTCATATTGGCAAGCTCTAAGAAGTGTGTCGGGAAGGGGTTAGGAAATGTGCTTAGTGTGGTTCCTGGGGATGGAGGTACTTGTGATGGGGGCATGAGCAGGAATAGCTTACCTGTCACATGATTGTTTCATTTAATGATACGATTACTTACCGATAATCCACACTACACAGATTCCTAGTCCTCCTGGTCACAGTCCTTACTTATTTTAGGTGTTGGCTCCCAAGACAGAATCTCAATACTACCCTTTCCAAAGCAATGTAGAAGAAATACACAGATGAAGCTTAGTCCCTCCTCTATGTTTCTTTTGGGAACTTTGAACACCACCCCTTAATATATCACTTCCTGTTTGAATACCATGCTTGTAAAGTCCAGGATGCTGGGTGGGAGGGGTTGTAGGACATGGAGAACCAGGACTCAGGGCTATCAAGATTACTGGTTAACAATCAGGCCATTACCTCCTTGTCACAGTCCTTACTTATTTTAGGATCTATCAAGCAGTATCCCATGAGAGCTCCGTCTGATTCACGGCACATATGCTGAACCTTCAGCAGACAACTGTCGAGCATCAATCAGAAAAGCTGCTACTATATCTGTCACAATTTGTCGAAGAAAAGAGTTCTGAACCATTGAGCTGTGGGACAAATGCTGTGAGAAACCATCCGTGGCCAACCAGGAAACTCTGGATGGACGTGCAACAAATGCAGCCCGCAAGACCACCACCGCCCAAATCCATGACTCCAAAAGAGAAAGGAAAGAGGTACACATACAATATGCAGGCTGCACCTTGTTCATGTATTCTCATGTGCTTTGGTCAAAACCCTTCCGAATCCTACAGGATTATGGAGGCTACCACAGGTTGATTGATTGGAGACATGGTGGTAGCGGAACATCTGCCGACATGCAGGAGGAAATTCTGCTGGTTCCTGGGATTAGAAGTAATAATTGGTGGAGGGTAGTCCATTATGATAGCGGAGGAAGGATCCTGGGCCATGACCCATCAAAAACATACACCCCAGATACAAATGAGCGTGCCAGAATACAATCCTGCAAGCATCTCTTCTCTCTCAGGGGAAACAGGTGGGTATTGTATGGCTCGACAGGCAAGCTAGAAATAAACTGTGTGAAGGTCATATGGAGGAGCAGGTGCTCCAGGAACCTTGCCATGATGTAGCACCACAAAAGAACTTGGATCCAAGGCCTCCTTGGAAACACACATTGCTACCAAGGAGCAGAGTTCCAGAAATGCAAGCGATACTCTCCCTCCAAATAACCCTGAGCAGGAATGGAAGGGCGCTTGCTGGGATCATGCGGAATGGCAGTAGTAGTCAAAAGGAGTGGAACGGTCGAAACGGAAACCCTGCCATCCTCCTCGGAACTCCAAGCAACTTATCACATCCCTACAAGACACTGGGCCTCATTACGACCCAGGTGGTAAGGGGTAACGGCGCCGTAATAGGTGGCGGTACCGTTAACCCCTTACTGTCTAATTACGAGGTCCGTTTGCGGGTCCCCACCTTAACGGCTGGTTTTACCAGCCGTTAAGGAAGGAACCCGCAAAGGGACTTTCGAGGTAATTACGGTACCGCAATTTGCCATACCGTAATTACCGCCTTCCCCATTCGCATTGAGCCCTATGGGGCCAAAAATGGGAATGGGGAAGGGCCAATGGTGAATGGGGAATTACCACCCTGCCAACCTTGGAATGGGGCGGTAATTCCGCCATTCGCCATGGCGGAATCGGTAAATTACTGGCATCAACCATGGCGCTAATAGCACCATGGTTAACGCCTGGGTCGTAATGAGGCCCACTGAGCGTGCCAATTCTCCACCAGCTCCAGCCTGTGCCGTCTGTAAGGAGCCAAAGATGAAGAAGAGGATAGAGGAGGGACTAATTGAAATACAGGCCTCCCCTCCCCAGGGACGTCATTCACCAAAATGCCAGGGGTAGTGGAAGTGACATCACATGACCCTTGACCTCTGATGACATCACAGGAAGTGATGTGTTTTGACCGCATCCCAAAGTGACATCACAGGAAGCGATGGAACATGACCTTTCACCCCTTGACAAAACAGGAAGTGGCATCACATAGCATTGTTCCTAAGTACACTACGAAAAAAAATGGTTGCGATATCACTATAATGTTATATACATTTGAAACAAGAATGTATCACCACATCTATCGTTAATATCAATGTGTATAGGCCCATAATACCAAATTACTCTGAATGCAAGCAGACGTCCAAGGCCAAATGATAATGATGTGTTATTATATAGCACTTAAGCTTAAGTGCTTTATACAGAACTAATATACCTACAATATCACCCAACCTGTGTTGGTACTCATTTTTTCGATGAAAGGCTAAGTTGAGGTGTTTAAGAACAGACTAAATCAGTGACTCACCCCCTAAAGTGTGCCTGACATAAACCTTTAATGAGTCGAGAAAATATTGTATAGAATTCCAGAAAGACAAATTATTTGTTATTCCTATTCTTTGTTATTTAGGGTCACTGCTAAAGTGTTGTGGAAACCCGTTTTTTTAAGAGGCCTGAACAAGATAGCCAGCCACTGCAGAAACAAAGACGCACATGACACTGGCCACAGCCCAGGAATTATATATTTAAAAAAATGTAAACTTTTTTTTCTTCATTTTCTTTGTTGGAGTAGCAAGGGCAACGAAAGGAGTTGCAACTGCGACCCCTGGCGACCCTCAAATGACGTCCCTGCCCCTCCCTTATGCCAAAATAAACAGTCTTATGGTAAAGTGAAAGAGTAGACATGGTTCAGTTGGCAGGGCAAAGGCTGGTACTTAACCCAGTGCGCTTTCAGCCCTCCCTAGATTATAAAGAGGTGGTCAGAAGAGTAGGGGCGAGCAGGAACCGTCCTGAGGCGTGAACATCGCAGTGCAACTATTCTCGAAGCCCCTTGCTACCTGGGCTGCTATTTGGAGATACACATCGTTCCTGTTCAGAACCGACGGAGGAGCAAATCGAGGGAAACTGATAAGGACTAAAGATGCCAAGAACCTGTTGAGAAATGTTGCACATGCACACTTCCTCACCTGATAATAGGCTGTTGGCAGCAATATCAAAAGTCTATGGCCCTCATTACGAGTTCGGCGGTAACCATGCCGCTATTGGCGGTATGGCTGCCCCCTAAATCGCGTGGGGGTCCGGGTCCTCGGAATGAGGACTTACCAGGCCATTCCGAGTTCGGAAGGCCCGGTAATTCCTCCCTCCAAGGACCCGGACACGGTCCTTCCCCATTCCCATTTCAGCCCCCAAAGGGCTGAATGGGAATGGGAGAGGGAGCAAACAACGGGCCATTACGAGATGGCCCGTTGTTTGCTCCCTCTTCCCCTCGCGGGACCCGGTAAGCACAACTGGTTTTCCCAGGCGTGCTTACTGTGTCCCGTGAGGGGAACTCGTAATGCGGCGGTACGGAGTGAACGGCACCGGCACCTTTTACGGCGCCGTTCACTCCGTACCGCCAGGGTCGTAATGAGGCCCTATATCTCTAGGACATTATACTGGTCTGCGACTTCCTAAATCGGGGCAAAACTATTAGATTGCATTGCTGCCAGACCCGGCTGAAGAAGTGCGGGTGAAACACCCGGCTGAAGAAGTGCGGGTGCCCATTTCAACATGATGGTTACGCCCTCCCTTGCTCAGAGTGGTAAACAGTTTGGTGCATCCGTGTGGTGCCTACATTATAATGGAGACAAATACAGCCAGGGTTTAAGAGCCGCCACTTATCACGAGATGGCCAACCTGCAGAGAGCTGAAATGCAAAATGTCCCCTGATTATCACATTGTCTTTTAACATCAGTTCCTCCACATCAGCCCCTTGATGACAAAGAATCATTTTTAGTGTTTCATTTCCCCGCTAACTGGCCGTCTAATGATAATCGATGGCTATTAACGCCTGGTGTTTTTCTTTGCTTTAAATGTGCGCTTTGCAGTGCTCTCGTTACAAACTTCCTTTGTTGTAGTTCTTCAGGTTGACACTTCCATATGATGGCCTGAGGGGCTCCATCAATGAAGGGCTCAAGCAAATAAACATTTTAACGTGAGTGCTGCAAAGAGCCCATTTAAAGCCCCAGAACGAACATAATATAGAAGTGAATCTATTTCTGTATTATAAGAGTGCTGACTGGCAACATGGGAGCAGTTGCTGGGAGCTCCTCTGAGACTCAAGGGAAGAGGAAATACGTAGAGCAAACAAAAGAAGGGAAGAAAACAGACAAGTAGAGGAAAGGGTTAGATGGAAAGCAAAGAAGGGAAAGGAATTAGATGAAGAAATGGAGCAAAAAAGCAAGCACAGGGAACGCGATATTGATCGCATTGAGAAAGAGCTGATGGAACCGAGTCCAGTAATATTATAGGGAGATATAGAGAAGTTTCTTCTGTCGCATGGAGAATTGCCAGGACCATCTAGGGTAAACCTAGATGGGAATTCTGAGATAGAAAGCATCAGAGATAGGATTGATAAAGCTTATCAGGAGATGAGGGCAGAGGGTGAATTGGGAAGCAGAGGAAAAGGAGATTGATCTATAATTGTCCAGTCACAAGACAAGGAAGGAAGCCCTTTTTGTCTCGAGCATAGCACTTTGTCTTTAGACAGGCTGACTTTAAATAGGGATGAAAGCCATGCTAGTTGGGGACTAGATATGTCAGACGAAGACAGAGAAACCTTTGTGGGGAGGAGGGAGAAAGGGCATGCTGTCCTGAGGGATGTTTGCAGACAGACAAGGAAGTGAGATGGTCTGATCTAGAGCAACCAAAAGATAGGACACCAGATCCCATGGCATGCCCAGAATGACTTATAGGATGATCGCATAGTGAGAGGTGGGAATCACCACCATATGTGAACAGGCTGAGGTCACTGCCAGGTAGAAGGCAATCAGGAACCATTGTCCCTACTATGGAAAGGCAGAAGATGGGAGTCAAGTGTGTATTTGGGTTCACGCAGTTCCCCTTATTGGAGAAAGGAGGGTCCAGACCGCAGTATATCCCCTGGCCTCAAATGGACAAGTATAATTTAAGATGTAAACTCCCTAGTTTAATGGTGGGTGCAGAAAAATTGATTTATGCATTAGAAAAGATGACAGGAGGAAATACTCTGACCATAGGGGACATTAAATGTCTCCTAGCAGCCATTCGGGCTGATGACATTTGGACGAGAGCAGGTTACTCAAGTGTCAAGGCACAGAACCCAGCTCATGACGGAGCACCATTTAATAATTGCAGAGCAGATGTTTGGCGAGCAGTCCGTGTACAGTATTCTGATACGTCAGATATGGGTTCAATTATGGCACGTAAAATGAAAGATGATGAAGATCTGCTTGCTTACATTCAAAGTATTCAAGAACGCCGGACTTTGGAAATGAGGGAGCCGCGGGGGAAATCAGTGCCAGTATTTTACCACATTTTGTGTCAGGGGTTGCCAGAACAGTTACAGAGACAGCTCAAAAAGTTAGTTGGAATGGAAGCTAAGCCATGGCCAGAGATACAGTTGACTATCACGCATCACTGAAGATTGGTGCAAGAGAAAAATAAGAAGAAGGAAGATGCTGGGAAACCTGAGGAAGATAAATTAGTTCAGAAGAAATTGTCAAAGTACTCCATAGAAGGGGCGGTACTGACAAGCGGGGAAGGGCAGGGAAAGCAGCAAGCAGTGGGTACATCACAGATAAATAGTCAGCGCCAAAAAGATCAAGGAGGGAATGGGTTTCAGAGGAAGAGGCAGGCTTCAAAATAACGAAGGCGGGTTTCAGAATGTGTAGAATGATAACCAAAATGCGCAAGGAGGTTTTAATCGAGGCAGGCTAGTCAGACGAGCCTCTCCTATATGTTGGACATGTGGCATGAAAGGACACATCGCGCGCGCAAACATGCGGGAGCCAAGGATATGTACAGAATGGCCAATTGTCAAGAGGGGGGACAGCTTATCCTCCAGCATATAGCTCACAAAATAGGGATGGGTTTGCCCAAGATCAGACAGTGTATCAAGCACAAGCGCTGCAAATGCAACAGGCTTTGCAACCACAGCAAGCACCATTGAATCTGCCACAAGGGCAGTCACAGCAAGCACCCATGCAGAAACAGCAGAGTGCAAACACAGGACAATTATTGGCACCTAGAGTAGGCGGTGTCACTGACGTGGGAGGAAGTCCTTTTACAGGTACAGGGATGAGTATATACCCACAATAGGACAGCTCACAGGGTGACTTCATGTGTTCAGTACTATCAGTGACACCGAACCCCCAAGGGGAACCAAGGGTTGATGATACCATAGGAGGCAAATTTTTTTCTTCTTTAGTAGACACTGGGAACACTCTCATGTATACAAGAGGGAAAATATCCGTTATCGGGAAATGCCATGAATGCTCAGGGCTTCTATGGAGCTACAAGTATAGTTCCTTTTACTAATGAATTACCAGTCTCTATAGGAGAATGTGACGTTTCTGTACCGTTATTGTATTCAAGGGAGACACTGGTTAATATTATGGCACGAGATTTAATGACAAAGTTATCTCCAGGAGTGTGTTCTCCAGGGGTACATTATCTAAACATGGGAGAAATTATAATGGCGTTCACAGGGCAAATGGCTGTGCAAGGAATGCCATTAGAGCCAGAAGTCTTTCTTTATGAGGTATGCATTTTGTTAATATGGCTATCCGGCTTAGTGGGAAAAATGATGATGATACCTGATGAGTTCTTGTTCAGGCCACAGGTACCTATGAATGAAGAGGGGGGACAGACTATTCGCCTAGAGTTACAGGCAGGCATAGTGCAAGGGAAATTGGCCATGCTCGAAGGAACCGATGACGAGAGCAGGCCATGGAGAACGGTAATTGCCATTGGAGAAGGGTATAGATTGACTGACGTCACAAACAAAGGTATGTTTAGAGATGATCCATCAGATAATGAAGCAGTATTCATAATTAGTATTACATATTGGATCAGAATAGAGAGAAGGGAAATTCCACAGCGAATGGTGATAGTGCAGCAGCGCTCTGCATTTTTTGATGAGGACATGAAAAAAGGGCAAACTTCTTTATGAATTACAGGCCCCTATGACGTAGGGGGGTGGGAGAAGTTAAGATTAAACTGAAACCAGGAGCAATTTTACCTCGAGCAAGACAGTACCCAAAGTCTTAAGAGGCGGATGAGGGTATTTTTAAGACTATATCAGCAATGAGCGAACAACGTATCTTGGTCACGTCAGAGTCACTGTGTAATACGGCTGTGTACCCTGTGAAAAAATTGAAAGGGGGATCATGGAGATTAATTCAGGACATGAGGCCATTTAACCAGATTGTAGAGGCAGAGTTTCCTTTAATTCCGACTCCTGCAATGATTTTATGTAGTATCCCCACAGAGGTATGCTATTTCATGGTGATTGACTTGAAAAATGTGTTTTTCTCAATCCTGTTGCATAAGGACTCTCAAGACCATACGGTATTCACGCTTCATCAGATTATGCTGGAGAGTACTTGTTTGCCTCAAGGGTACAGCGAATCTCCATCGATCTTTAATATGGTCCTGCACATGGACGTAAGCAATATTGATTTGCAAAGTGTTGTGCTGCAGTACGTAGATGACATTTTAGTTTACAGCATGACAGGAGATGAGTGCAGGCAACATTTGATTAGGTTAATGACTATCCTAGCAGACAAGGGATATAAAGTAGGCAAGGAGAAGTTGCAATATTGTCAGGCCATTGTACATAGGCCAGTTAATCTCGCATGAGGGAAAGAATGTCACACCTGAAAGAGCTGAGGCAATTATGAAAACACCAAAATGACATGGGAATTTGATTAAAGTTCATACACAAGACCCTTTTTGCAGGCTTTAAAGAAAGCCCAACAGAACAAGGAATACATAGAATGGACTGAGGAAATGGAAGCAGGGTTTGAGAAATTGAAAAAAGCAATTTGTATAGCTCCAGTTTTAGGAAGTCCCAATTATTCTGAGGAGTTCTTCCTGTTTTTGCACACAAATGGAACAGTTATTACAGTGGTGCTTACACAGAGGACTACACTACAGTACAAACCTCTGTCATATTATAGTGGGATTTTAGATCCAGTTATGAGGGGACACTTTCTTTGTGAACAATCGCTAGCAGCAGCCGCGTTCACCATTGAGAAGTCTACAAGCATTGTGATGGGGTATTCCATGACTTTGTTTGTTGAGCATGCTTTTTTGTCATTTTGGAGAAAACTAAATGTACACAGACATCTCAGGGGGCTTCTTTATCTCACATTGGAATGAAGCCGCAAACGAAGAGGACAAAAGGGTTGCATATTCACCAGATATTTCAGGTTTTGATACTCCAGATGTAAAAGAAAAAGTGATCACGAGTATGATTGTAAATGTAGGGTTTAATCATGTGTCCAGAACACAATTGATTGAAGTTCAGGGTGGTGTTCCACAGGAAGAGCAAAAATTGTGGAAACAGAGGGGGCGTTTTTTATCCCCCTCTAAAGCATTTTGGCGACAAGACAGCACTGGAAAGCCAGTGATGCTTGTAGCCTTATCAAGGGAAGCGCTTGAACAGCTGCACTACCCTGCGCATGTACCTAGCTAAAGCCTCACAGCAGAGATTGCAGAGAACTGATTCATACCGAACCTTTTAGAACATGTTGCCTTTTATGTAATAAATTGCATTGTATGTCAAATGTTTGCCACTGGGCACACACTACGAACTATCAGAAGAATGATTCCTCGAATGAACGGTCCTTTTCAGTGTTTACATATCGACCATGTAGATATGCTACAAGTATGTAGTGGATATTGGTATATGATAGTGGTGGGGTGCCCCTTTTTGAGATGGATTGAAGCTGGTCCATGTACAAACCCTGATGCCACTAGTCCAAGAAGTATTTCCTAGATGGGGAGTATGTGAGGTGCTGAGATCCGACATTTGGCCACATTTTGTTAATGAATTATTTGAGCAGTTTAGTCTATTATTGAACATAAAGCACACGTTTTCTTCTGCTTATCACCCGCAACTGAACAGAATATGTGAGAGACTCAATGATCTTTTCAAGGATAAATAATTGCTAAACAAATAGTGACATTGAAGAAGGGATGGCTGTATTGCCTGCCCCTTGCATTATGTGCATTAAGGAATCAACATGGGTCAGACCACCACCTCACACTCCATGTGTTAGTAACTGGAAGGCGAATGAGAATGCCCCTGTCTCCTCCTTCAAGGAGCAGAAGTGATGCACAGACAACTACAGAATTGTTAGGAAATTAGCTACGTGCGTATTTAACATGGATGACCGCTACTATCTCTATCATTTCAGATCAACTCAAGCGTAAGGGGTGTCAGTCTCAGGACACCGATGAAGACCATTGAGCAACTGGATATGCGTAATTACTATCTGTACCCAAGTTGTTTGTTGAAGACCCGATTTTAGTACACAACTTCACAAGGAAGTTGTACGAACCCCGTGTTAGTGGACCATTCATCGTCAGAAATGTCACTCCCTCAGCAGTAAAAGTCCAAGAAAGTCTACCCTGGATTCACTTCATTGACATGAAGCCGTATGCTGGTGATACTGATACAACCCCACCCGTTGATTCGGAAGCAAGACAAGAAGAAGTAGTTCAGCATGTGCAGACACAATCGATGATGAGGAAGAAGGACGTTAAGATTGTGGATTAAATAAATGCAAGTGTACATTTGGACTGTGGCTTACCCCGAACACTCTTTATAGATATTTGATCAGGAGTGCAATAATCAACGTTCTTGAGCCACAGGAAACTCTTCAATTGGACTTTAGAAAGTGCTGATGTCTTAAAAATGCCAGACCTTGATTTTATATTCGACGATTGGAAAAGGGAGCAGTTCCCTGATTCATTCCTCATGGAGTTTCTCTTTGGCTAGATTCATTGTTTTATCTGATGTCGATATCCATAGGCTCCTTTTTGCTGTGTTTATTTTTATACTCCGTACTGGTGCATAATATATGTGTGCACAACATCTATTATTGTTTTTCTGTTTCTGCTAATCCATGCTGCTTACCTTGCTGGTCCCAGAAAAGTAGGAGTCCCCTTGATTCTTCCTGCTCCAGTGATCTATTCAGAATTAGCTGTTGCAAAGGCACCAAGGCCATATGTGATTATCCCTACACCAGTGACATGTGTAAGATCACCCAGTTATCTGACAAGTGTTCCTATGATTCCCCCTGTAGGAAGGATGATTACTGATATACTCCATGAGCATTATGCCCCATTCTCCTTGCAAGAATGAGACCTAAGAGAAGTGCAACGGAAGATGATTATGAGTTAAATAATTATCTAGGTAGTACAGCACATTTGGGGAACAACATGTGGTATCAACACATGAAAGAGGTGGGGAAAAGACCTGTGAGGAGGATTGTTATGTTTGTGCTCTCCTATCTTATGCTATGGGGAAGTCCAAGATATTCATAGCTATAGAAATAGATATCCAGACAGCTCATTGCCTGACTCACCTTGCACTCTGCCATACAAGAGGTTAATGCCAGGGTTGAATAGCATCCTTGGTATGGGTGACGGAATGGTCAGTTCCAGAAAAAGATGATTATGTTCAAGATTTAAAGACAAAAGCAAGAGCACACACCAGAGATCATGTGATAAGATACGAGCAGCCTGGAAAGAAGGGAGTGGGAATCAGATGGGAGATAAATAAGAAGCTTAATTGGTGTTAGGATTCTGTCCTCTGCGCAGTCTCATCGGACTGGTCATTCGACAGGGTGCATCGCTATTCTATGGCTAAACACCCTATGCATCACATCGCCATGTCTCACGTGTCCGCCATCTTTGGAGGATGCCGTGGCAGCAAAGGAAGCCGTTGCATCAGCGACTTCGTTTGGCGATGTCTATCGTTGCCTGTGGTAACGGCTGAGTACGCCATCAGCTGACACAACAGAACGTAGCATACTCCGCCTCTGTTCCGGATATAGTACGGCAGCCCACTTGACTCAAACGCTTCTGATTGAAGTTGCATTCCTTGTTGTTGTTTCACCTACCTTGGACATCCGTTGCCTGACTTCTTGTTTCCGAGCCCAAACTTGGATCTCATGTTACTGCCTTGCTTACTGTTTTGTCTTCACGTTGCCTGCCAAACGCTGAACCCTGCCTGCTAACATGGACTGCTTTGCTTACGGCTTTATGTTCACGTTGCCAGGCAAATGCCGAACCTTGCCTGCTAACACAGACTGCTTTGCCTACTGCTTTGTCATCATGCTGCCATCTAACACCAGGACCCTGTTTTTCCCAAATCTCGTCTCACTTCTGTGCACGGACTAGAGACGCTGAACAGATTTGTGCACATCATCGGCCGTTTAGGTGTCCTTGTGCCTATGGGAATTCAGGTCCTTACTAACCATCCCTTTCCCTCTTTTCTATGTTGTCCTTTGTTTAATCACCAGGAACCATACATCCATCACGCCCTGCTACAACCACCAGATGGTTAGAAAGCACACCTTAAGTCCTCTTACCTCGTGTTCCTGTTTCCAACTAGTGATTGATCTCCCTGTTGTTGTGTGGTTTAGGTTATATACAACACCAGGCCTGCCATTCCTTCAAGAGTTTCCGGTTCCACCCTTACTGGATAGGATCCCTCCTGCTAGGTTCGCCATATTCTGTATTTCTGAATACTGTCATTTCCTTTGAGTATAGCGAGTAATTGCTGTTTTCTCTGAATACAGTTGGCGTTGTTGGGGGTGCTAATTAGCCCTGCTCTTTCCATTGATCACCCACTCTGATTAGTAGACTTTAACTAACAGAGGGGTTCATTGATAAAAATAACACCAGTTGTCAGAGAGGAGTCTACCATGTCTGAGGGTCCCACTACACAGAGTGGAGAAATCTCAAGCTTCAACAGGTGTGTACCCATCCTCGCGTGGTAAGTCACTGCTGTCTGTATTGGTGGTTCGCAACAATTGCCAAGGAAAAACTGATGAAGAAATACGAAGATTCAAGGAGAGATGACAGATGCAGATCTGGGGAACAGTACTTTCTCCAGATTGCTAGTCATCTGCAGAGCTGTGGTAGTGAAAGTCATCACAAACCAGTTATGGATCATGTGGAAAAGGGATGTAAACCTCTATGGCCGAAGCTTGCAAAATTGCTGACATGGGTCGAGGACAAAGGAGGCCCGTTGCAGATAGTGCCTCTGGCTAGTGGAGAGCTATGCTTCAGAAACAATGGCACAAGAAAAGTTGGAGAGAATCAGCAGTGCGGTTGAATTTTCGATGTACCAGGATTGAAGGATGGAACAGTAGTGATAATGGACGTCTACTGGGCCTGTGGATCCAGAGCATACATGAAGTTGCCCAGAGATTGGGGAGGACTATATTCTATAGTGCTTCTTCATGATCCAGCATTGGTGATACCGAAGAGTGACCTGAACATAAAGTCTATGCATTCTCTTCATCCAGTTTTCTCAGTGTGTCACATTCGTCTCTCGTGATGTCACTAGCTCCTCTTTCACTCGTTCTCACATTCATTTAGGGAGTTCCTCCCTCAGATTATTGTCTCTTTGGGAATACATTTCATAGGGTTTTCTCAGTCGGTATCTTCTTTCAAATATTTGCCGTGGTATGGTCACAACTGCTGGTGTCAACCATGGCACAATCTCAGACTTCTAATATACAGGTGGTAGGAGGGTTGGATTTCCTGCAGAGGCATGTAACTGATCCTCTACATCCCTCCCTCTTGTCAAGTCATCGACCACCTCTTCAATGGTGACCACAACTTGATATTTTCTCTTGAAAAAGTGCTAATTTGGAGTCCATGTCTTCATCACCCCCTTGAGGGTGCTGGATGATTTAACATGTTCATCCACACTCCAGGTCATGTAGCTGCACTGTCAATTCGGATTACAATAGACCCATCATCCCACGTACTTCTTATGATTCTTTATGATTCTTTGGATACAGGAACTTCATCCCTTCAGATGCTGGCCTGTATGTATTTTTGGACATCTTCATCAGTCAATTCCTTGGGTCCAAACCCTGATTCAACATTGATCATGATCTTCATTCCTACTGTTTTCTTTGCCGTCTTCTTACACTGTGTAATTATTATCCTGATCACACAGATCCGAACATCACCACCACTAATACTGCTCCAAGAGTTTTGAAGATCTTTACCATCTGCTGCGGAATCCATGAGAATCTGAAAGCAAATCAACTGTCATCTGTAATGTCCTCTGTCTCTTCTTCCATCTGGTTATGTAGGTTCGTCAACAGCGTTATGGCCTCTGTCAAGGTACCATTATCATCATCGTCAGAAGGTATGAATGTGCAACATGGTGGTCTGATTTTGGCACAAACTCCTCCTTCCATCGCTGTGATCATATCAAGGAAATATCTGTTCTGCAGGGTCATTAGTCGTATGGCCCTCAACTCTTCCTTGATAGCATTGAATCCCTTTATGGTAGTGTTGATTGTCTGCAGGAGCTCCCATCTGGTAATTTGCAACCATTTGGCATTGGCCATCGTCTGGATCCCAGGCATAAAGATAGTCGTAAATATTGAAGCAGTCTTGCTGAACAACCTGTGCTCACGAGGAATGGACTCATATGCTTCTACTGATTTGGCTGAAAAGTAATTCTCTCTTCTGGTTCGATTGAGAAATTCAAGTGATCTTCTACTCAAATGGGCATCCACTTTTGGAAATTCTCCAATGTTCAGGTTACTATGAGGAATCACTAATGTTGGAACATAGATAACCACCAAGGAACACGTTCCTCCCCAATCTTTGGGCAACTTCATGTAGTCCCTAGGCCCACAAGCCCAATATTGATCCATCAGGACAGCTGTCCCTGCTCCCACCCTGGAAATGTAAACTGTAGTTTTGCAGCCTTTGTTATCTCCCACCTGATTCTTTCCCTGTCTTCGGAAGCATAATGTCAAATTCGCCAATGGGCGCACAACCAGTGGACCCGATTCATCTTCTACCCATGTCAGCAGTTTGGAATGCTTAACCCATGACTTCAAACATCCGTTCTTCACTCTCTGCACCTCTTGTACATATTCTGACTTTAGTAGATGAGCTGTGCAGGACATCAGTCGTTCTTTCCATTCTTTCTTGGATTTCACTTGACCATAGACTAAGACTTGAGTTTGTTCCCAACATCCAGGCCATCCAGCTACTTCTGTTCTATCAGGGCAGTTAATTCTCTTCATCTCTTCAATGACCACCTCTTCTTGTCCTGTCGCAGGATAAGTAAGCATCTTGCTCTTCAATTCAGGTTCCTTTTCCATCTCTGTAGTCTTGATATAATCATCCTGGAATGGAAATTACCATTTCGACCTCCAACGCAAAGTGCCCCAACTTCCGTGGAATTGTCCTCTGGTCATGCATGCTGCAAGGTGAACAAGGCACCTGGCATCATGTTCTGGGACTTCCCTGGAGATGAAAGTTCATACTGTATTCAAGGCATAGGGTAGGAGAGTGCCGACATAGCAAATCTCCTTACATGTCCTTTTTTCCACCTTTCTCATGTGCTGATACCACATGTTATTATCCAAGTGTACTGCATTGTCTAGATAGGCATTTATCCCCTCATTATCTTCCTCTGCACTTCTCTTAGTTCTTACAAAATCAGAGTTTGCATAATATGTATGAAGCAAATCAAAAACAGTTCTCACAGTGGGGAGAACCATAGGAACCTCTACCTCAGTGGAAATAAGCAAATCAAAAGCAATTCCCATACTGGGGGGAACCATAGAGGCCTCTGCTTCAAAGGGAGTACTAGTATGATAAAGACTGTGAAAAAGAAGGAATAGAAAGACAAAGAGTGTAATCATGCAGGCATATAGTATGCACCAAAACATAGACAACCACCTTTTGCGCAATCCATGTACTTGTTGCTCGTTCGCTAGAACCGTTCCAGCTTCCAAATTTCTCATCTTTAATACAATGTATCAAATTTCTTTATACTTGTAAATGTAAAATTTGCTCCATGATTGCAATGAGGAGCTTTCTTATCACAGGGCCATTTTTAGGATCCTTTAAAAAGTGTGAATATCAACGTCTCTTCTGACACGAGCAGGATAAGCTTGAAGTATAAATACAAAAATAGCAAGCACAAGCCGATGCACATCACTATAAGTAAGTAGCATATGTTTAACTGCTTAGAACAGATATTCTACATGAAATGAATCTTGATATTGTTCTTGTTTCCAATTTCTGATCAAGAACTGATGTTTAGGCATAACTTTGATGCTTTGATGTGTTTCTAAAGTTCATTTTTTGTCCGACTACTAATTCTCAACAAGTCCTTGCACTCCTGCTAAAATATCTATAAGGAGTGTCCTCCAAATTCTAGTCCAAGCTAAATCTGTATCATTCACAAGCCGTTGCTTTGTCGTCCTTCTTCGTCATCAGTTGAGTCCGCACAAGCTGACATTTGTCTTCTTGTCTTGCTTCTCGATAGGCAATGCTGAGAGGGAGTGTCTCACCTTTATAGGCTTTTACATCGCCCAAATGAAACCAAGCTCATCTTCTTTGGACCTTTATAGCTGAAGGGGTTATATTTTCATCACAAAAGGGGCCATTAAAACGTGGTTCATGCCACTTTCTAGTAAAGTTTTTGATCAGGATAAGGTCACCAACATATAATTTAGGTGCCGATAGAAGTTCATTTGGGTTGTTTGTTGAATTTTCTTTATCTGTGTTCGGAGACTGACCCCCCAGCGCTTCAGCTGATCTGAAATGAGATGGATGCCAGAGGTCATACATGTCAAATAATCATGCAATTCATCACCTAAGGTTTTAGCTAAACTCTGGCATCACTTCTACTCCTAGATGGAGGCGTAAGAGGCATTCTCATTCACTGTCCTTTCACTAACTCATGAGGAGTGAGGTGATTCTGAATGGGATATAAGGCTTGGGGTAGGCAGCATAGCCATCCCTTCTTCAAAGTCAATTTAATCTTGGCAATCCTTTCTTTAAGGAGGCTGTTGAGTCTCTCACATACCCTGTTCACTTGCGAGTGATAAGCAGAAGGAAATGTGTGTTTAATGTTCAATAGAAGCCCTATTTCCTTGAATAGCTCATTAAGAAAATGCAGCCCATTGTCGGATATCAGCACTTCACACACACACCGCATCTCAGAAAGACTTTGCACACTGAAAGCTTTGCTGCACAAGTGGCATGAGGGTGTGTACAGGAACCTGCCTCAATCCACCTAGAGAAGGGACTCACCACCACTAATAGATACTTATAGCCATTACATACTTGCAGCATAGTTGCAACATAGTCGATATGCAAATGCTGAAACAGACCATTCGGTCGAGGTATTACCCCTCTAATTGTTCCCAGTGTATGCCCAGCAGTATACTTTTGACACACAATGCAGTTTACCATAAATAGGGCAGCGTGCTCCAACAAATTCAGAATGAACCAGTCTTCCGCAATCGTGGCAGCAAGACTCTCCCTAGTAACATGTGCGGGATGATGCAGCTGTTCATCCGCGACTTTTAATAATACTATGGCATCACTGGCTTTCCAGTGCTATTTTGTCACCATAATGCTTCTGTGGGGGATAAAGAATACTCCCTACGTTTCCATAATTCCTGCTCGTCCTGTGGTGCACTCCCTTGAATCTCCATTAGTTGGGTTATCAACAATTTATTAAACCCTTCTTGCATCAACATGGTTGTAACTACTTTCTCCTTAATATTCTCAGTATCAAAACTTGAAATATCTGGAGAATATGCAATCTGTTTGCTTAGTGTGAGCTGTGCATTTAACGACCACTACGCCCACTGGGAGTTGTAGTGCCATAATAAGCCTCTGCAATAAGGATGCACTCTGCACTGGAGTGCCGTCCGCACAAAGGTAGCCCCTCCTTTTCCAATGCGTTAACCCTGCATGTACGGTTGACGTCACGTAGGCAGAGTCACTGTACACCGTCACTACCTGCCCTTCATCTTTCTCGAGTGCGAAAAAAAGCGCTACTAATTCTGCTGCTTGCACTGAAAAATGAGACGGTAACCTTGCACTTGCTACAACTTCAAATTCTCCATTTAATTTATGTCTCACTACTGCTGCACCTGTATGCCTTTCCCCACTAGTCTGATCAATTTTCCAAGAACCATCAATAAAGAGAATTTCCCCTCCCACCAACGCATTCTCCTTCACACGGGGTATATCATCATAGAATTCAACATAATTAGCACAGTCATGCACATGCTCACCTTCTTTTACTGGCTCAACTATAAACGTGGCAGAGTTCACTATTTTACATCTTACAATTGTAATTGTTGGGTTTGAAATCATTACCTCATAAGCTGAAGCTTTTTGGGATGTCAATGTGCCTTTGGGTTTCTCTAAAATGGCAAATAGAGTATGCTTCACGAAGTCATAGAGCAGCCCATCACAATACCTATAGACTTCTCAATTGCGAACACGGCAGCTGGCAATGACTGTTTGCAAACAAATTGTCCTTTCATAACTGGGCCTTAAATTCCACTCTTATATTGCAAAGGCTTGTTCCCCAATGTAGTTTTCTGTGTAACCACTGCTGTCATGACTGTCCCATTTGTGGGCGAAAACAGATACAATTCCTCAGCATAATTGGAATTCCTAAAACAGGGGCTGTATACATTTCATTTTCTGCTCCTCAAACCATTCCTCCATTTCTTCAGTCCATTCAATTTTTACTTTATCCACGTGTGCTCGCTTTAAAGCTTGAAAAAGGGGTCTTGTGTGTGAACTGTAATGAAACACTGAGCTGCTAACATAGTTGCACAATACCCCCCAAAACTGTTGCTTCTATTTCTCTGGAATTTGGCTTTGAGGTTTTCCTAATCACCTCAGCTCTTTCAGGTGTCACCTTCTTTCCTTCATGCGGAATCAGCTGCCCTATGTATAAAACCTCTTCTTGGCAGTATTGTAACTTTCCTTGTCTACCTGATATCTCTTGCCTGCTAGAATCGTCATCAACTGAATAGAATCTTGTCTGCAACAATCCTCTGTGGTGCTGCAAATTAAAATGTCATCAACATGTTGTATAACTGCACTCTTAAAATCAATATTGCCTAAATCCATCTATAGGAATCTGTAAAAGATTGATGGGGACTCACAGTACCCCTGGGGCAAACTGGTATGTTTCAGTCGAGTTTGGGGGAATGTAAAGGAAGTCTAGTCTTGTGAATCCTTGTGCAATGGAATCGAGAAAAACACATTTTTCAAATCGATCACTGTGAAATATCGAGCTTTCACCGGGATACTCCATAGTATTGTCGCCGGATTAGGAACTAACGGAAACTCTGCCTCTACAATCTGGTTAATCGATCACATATCTTGTATCAATCTCCATGACGCTCCTTTAGATTTTTTGATCGGATGCACAATGATTCTGATGGCACCAGAATTCCTTGTTTTTATCAGTGCAGAGATAGGGCATCATCACGAGTTGGGTGGTAATGCCGGTGGTATTACCATCGGTGGTATTAGCCCTACTGCCAAACCCCCGGCGCTATTAGCACTGGATCACGGGTTTGGCAGTAATGGAATTCCCTGTTTCCCACTGAGCCCATTCGGGAATGCCCCATTCCCCATTGGGCTCAATGGGGAATTTTTGCGCTCTTACCCCCGGCGGGTTTCCCACCAGCAGTAATAGCGTGAATTTTCATTGGATTTCCACCCAGCTCAGAGCTGGGGAGCAATCCGCCGAAGCCCTGATTTGGCGGACCCTTAAATCCGGTGGTAATAGCGCGACCGCCGGATTTAAGGGTTACCGCCAAACTCGTGATGAGGCTCAAAGTCTGAAATATTCCTTCATCAGCCTCTCGAGACATGGGGAACTGTCTTGCTTCAGGTAAAATTGCTCCTGGCTTCAGCTTTATTTTGACTTCCCCTATTCCCTATAATAAACCTACGTCATAAGGGCCTGTGGTCCAAAGGATGCTTGGCACCTTTTCCAAGTCTTCCTGAAAAAATGCTGGACGCTGCCACATTATCCCCATTTGCTCTGGGTGTTCCCTCTTTTCTTTCTTTATCCAATATGTGATGCTCATAAAGAACACCACTTCATCATCTGTTTGGTCCTCCCTGAACATGTCATCAGCAGTAATGTCAGTCAATCTGTACACTTCCTCGAGAGCTTTTACTGTCCTCCATGGTCTACCCTCATTATCTATTCCTTCGAGCATAGCCATTTCCCTTCGTGCTATGGCTGTTTCTAATTCTATAGGGATAGTCTGTCCCCCCTCTTGATCAATAGGTATTTGTGGTCTAAATGACAAACTCATCAGGTATCCTCACAATTGTTCCCACTAAGCCAGGAAGCCATGTCAGTAGAATGCTCACGCCATATAGAAAAACACCTGAATCTACTGGAATTCCTTGCAGAGCCACTTTACACTTCCGCTAGTATAAATCTTCCCACGTTTCAATAGTGTATTCCTGGAGTGGAACCCAGTAGCCCTTGTTAACTGGTGTCTGTCGTGAATATAACAAAGGAACAGACATTTCACACTCTCCTTTAGAGACTGGTAGTTCATTAATAAAATGAACTCAACTCATGGCTCCAGAGAACACTTGAGCATTCAGGGCAATCCCCGACATTGGATATTTTCCCTCTCGTATGCATGAACAAGTAGCTCCAGTGTCTACTAGAAAAGAAATAGTTTTGCCTCCTATCGTCACATCAACTCTTGCTTCCTCTTGGGGGTCTGGTGTCACAGATCGTACTGAACACACCCAGTCACCCTGCGAGCTGTCCTATTGTGGGTACAGGCTCATCCCCATCCCTGTGAAAGGATTTCCTCCCACCACAGTGACTCCTCCTATTCTGGGTGTCAGCACTTGTCCTGTGTTTACATACTGCTGTGTCTGCATAGAGGCTGGTTGCGACTGCCCTTGTGGTGGATTTCTTTGCACTAGCTCTTGCTGCTGTACCTGCTGTACTCATGGCGCTTGTGTCGCTTGTATCTGATACATTGGGCCTCATTACACGGAAGGCGGTAAGGGTTAACGGTCACCGGTAATGGTACTGGTGACCATTAACCCTTACCGCCCTATTACGAGGTCCCTTTGTGGGTTGGTACTTTAACGCCTGCTTTTTGCAGGCGTTAAAAACCAACCTGCAAAGTGACCTCGGTGCTAATTACAGCATCGCAAATTTGCGGTACCATAATTACCACCTTCCCCATTATGCCCTATGGGGCAAAAATGGGAATGGGGAAGGGCAATGGTGGAAGGGGGATTTACCGCCCCGCCAACCTTGGAATAGGGCAGTAATTCCCCTTTCCACCAATGCGGTGCCGGTATTTTACTGGCATGAACCATGGCGCTTATAGCGCCATGGTTCACCGCCTACCATGTAATGAGGTCCAATGTGTGATCTTGAACAAATCCTTCCCTAGTTTGAGTGCTATATGGTGGAAGTTAAGCTGTCCCCCCTCTTGAAAAGTGGCCATTCTGTACATTCCCTTGGCTCCCACATATGCGTGCAATGTGCCCTGCCATCCCACAAGTCCAACATACTGGGGGGCCTGTCTGACAAGTCCCCCTTGGTTATATCCTCCCTGGGTACTCTGATTCTCATTCTATGTATTCTGAAACCCACCTTGATTATTTTGGAATCCACCTCCTTTTCCTCTATAGCCATATCTCTGCCTCGTGGCACAAACCCATATCTACATTGGTCCATCGGGAGCTGATTATTCGCCTGCGATGTACCCATTGCTTCCTGCATTCCCAATCCTTCCTCTGCTTGTTAATACCTCCCCTTCTGTGGTTAATTCTGACAATTATTTCTGAAATAACTTGACTTCCTCGATTCTCATCTTTCTTCCTTTTTTTCTCTTGTAGCAACCGACAGTGATCGTCAACTATATCTCAGCCCATGGCTTCGCTTCCATTCCCACTTGTTTCTTCATTTGTCTCTGTACTGGCTCAGGCAACTCCTGACATAAAATGTGGTAAAATAATGCCACTGGTTTTTCCCATGGCTCGCAAGTTTCAAGTTGCCATTTCTCCTGAATGTATGCAATAGGGTCTTCATCTTCGTTCATCTTACGTGCCATAATTGCACCCATATCTGATGTATCAGGATACTATACCCTGAGAGCTCTCCAAACATTTGCTCTACAATTATTATGCGGCGCTCCATCATGCGCTGTGTTCTGTGCTGTCACACTTGCATATCCTGCTCTCCTCCATATTTTGTATTTTATTTATTTGTATAGCACACCAGGCCCAGGGGCAACTGGGCGCATATGTCATTAGCCCTTTCCCCAAGAATTATTGCCAGGAGACCCTTCATGTCCCGTATGGCCAGTGTGTTTCCTCCTGTCATTTTTTCTAATTTGTACACCCATTTCCCAGCACCCGAAGTCAAACTCAGGAGCTTACACCTTAAGTTATCCTTATCCATCTGCAGCCATGGAATATACTGTGGTCTTGCTATCTCTTTTTCCAATAAGGGAAATTTTTTGCGTAATTCACCACTTTTTCAGCTCTTTAAAACAACAAATAAGTGTGTGCACCATCAATCACCGCTCAAGCCTCTAATTTCTCAATGAGCTATCTCTGCCTTTGGATTGGTACCAACCTCTTTGCTATAGTAGTCACTATAGCTCCATAACTATTTTCAATGATTTCACAACTTCTATCGCGCTTCGATATTTTTACTCAACAAACAATCATACGGACTAGTTGACTTTACACATTAATAAACAATGTGATCACCTTTTTGTTTCTCTCTTGCCTTTACTTTAGACCCTATACAGGGTTTGAGATGTCACCTTATGTGATCCTGTTCGTACGTTATATATTTCTCTTCTACCACCGTTGGGATTTGAGACGTCTCCTTCTAAACTCCCTTGAGCCAGGACTCTAGTTGCTATCTTCTCTTCACACAATATTTCCTGTTACTTAAAAATTATCACAACCCCAGCCCTTCGTTTGCCATTCCCTTTATTCTACTCACCATTTGTTTGTTAATCGACTCAAGGCCTTCGGTATCGATTCCTCCTCCAATCCGTCCACTTCGCCCTCCGTCCGCAGAGCGCCCGTGGAAACTGGGCAGGGATTTCCTCTCGGTTCTTCTTGCATGTTTATTTATATTCGGCCACTCTACACAGGAAACCCTGTGACATTCTGGCTAATGGCAGAGGATCCTCGATAGTCCGAAAGACTGGGACAAACTAGTTTGGATCTTTTAACCATCCTCACAACTACCACGTGAGCATAGAGACCTAAGGGTATCATGCATGCAATGGATGGGGATGCAGAATAACGCTGACACCAAATAATCGAACCAACTCAGAAAGATGGCTAAGTTTGCTGTTTTAATATCAATTGTCTAAAACAGGGTGGTACTACGGACATCAACAGATGTTCGCTTGAGCTCTCAGTACATTTTACATAAAACTAATTTATGTACAAAGAATGTGTCATAGATGGCATCATACTACATGGAAAATGAGAAACACCTACGATGGGTTGTGATAAGCTCAAGGGGAACATCTAAGTATACTTTCTATAAGGGGTGGGATTGTGATTGGATGTCTACTGTCAGGTGGACAACTCATGCTTACCTTAAACATGTCATCTTCAACACTATTAAGTACACAGTATATCATTGCCTCTCAAACTATAAGGCCCTTTGTTATATGGCCCTCTACAATTACTTGGCACGCTTGTGACATGACTGGAATGTTCTGTTCACTTAGCAGCACGTAAGCTCTGACCCAGGTGCCAGGAGATGGAATTGACTTTACCTCCCCACCCAATTAGTGCCAAATCTCTCATCACCCATGCCTTCTGCCATGAAGATTGTCTTTGAACTTGGCCCTGCAGAGTATTCTTGTCTCTGAGAATATGAAGGAGTGCGAGCATGCACTATCGTAGTTCTAGGACTCCATGCCCAACTCAATTTCCATCCTTGGCTCATGGGACAGAGGACCACGATTTCGACCATTTTTCAGCATTTCAATGTCTTAAATGAATAAAACTTGGCATGCATGGTTTTCTTTCTTTGCACCTTAACAAGGGATGATTCAGCTTCTCACATTCACTGCCTTTGAGAATAGACACTGGCCTTGGCTCCTTGAGCTTTGAAACCAGGCTAGACTGCCTCTTCATTCGTATCCACAATCTCAGCTAATTCTTGCTGCAACACAGTTCTCTGACTTTCCCTGTCTATGGGTCCGGGCTTACTAAATTCATGACTCCGATGTGCAGCTTCTATACAATGGCAGCTTCACCTGCAGTCTATTCACTACGTATAGCCAGCTTCTAAGATTACTTAATCTACTTGCGTTGCTGTCTCTGTACAGTTATTGAACAGCTTGCATTTTCTGCAGTGCGTCATACACTTGCATTCTCTTTTTGCATATGAAAGTTTGCTCGATTTTTAACTTCATCATCAGTTTCTATAAAGTCCATGTATTCTCTTCATCCAGTATCCTCAGCGCGTCACGTTCCTCTCTCGTGAGGTCCCTAGCTCCTTTTTCACTCGTTCTCATATTCCTTCAGGGAATTCCTCCCTCAAATTATCATCTCTTCAGGAATACATTTGATATGGTTTTCTCAGTGGGTATCTTCTTTTGAATATTCGCTATGGTATGGTCACAACTGTTGGGGTCAAGCATGGCACAATCTCAGGCTTCCAACATACAATAGGTAGGGGGGCGGGAATTCCTGCAGAGGCATGTAACTGCTCCTCTACAATCCCCCGCCCAGGAAAGGCCATCTACATAAGAAGCCCTATACATTAAATGTAACTTTTATCTGGGGGAGGCCCCCCGACCCCTGGGGAAACCAGATGTCGGTGCTGCTGCCTCTATATAACATGTTCACTACTTTATCTTGATTTTGTTTTGGGTGGTGCTCTGGTGAACCCCCAGTCACCTCACCCAAGAGGTTACTTCAAGAGGCCTTTTATTTATTTGTTTATTTATTACATTTATGAAGCGCCTAGCCTTCAGGCATCTAGGCACTTGACTGAAGAATACGGTTACATATGCATTATTTGACTTAATAATACGGTTACATATACATTGCATAGAGAGGTACCAGGTATTGTATACAGACATCAGGTACTTGGTAATGTATAACAAGGTTAACAGTAGCCTTAGTCTGTGTGACAAGGCCATTTTGCTGTGAGTTTGGCAAGCAGTGGCATTCCTCTCAGGCGTGCTGGGTGGTTGATGGGTGTAGTTACACAGGCAAACTTGCTGGTGCGAGGAAAAGGGTGGGCGTTGTTGAGTGTGACAGGATGCAGTAGGTCAGGTAGGGGGAGCGGTTAGTGCGTGGTGCTAGAACTAATTAACAGAAGCTACGCTAGCTCCTGGTGTCCTGGTTAAAAAGCAAGATTTTCAGGTTTTTTCTGAAGGACCATAGGGAGGGGTCCGCCCTGAGTTCGGCCGGTAAGGCATTCCAGTAGTTAGTTGTAAGACCAGGGAAGCTGGAGCCGTGTGCTTTCTGTCTTTTGAATCTTTTTGATTTCAGTTGCCCTAGGTAGGCTGATCGGGTAGGTCTAGCAGATTGCGTTATTGAGATCATGTTGGATAAGTAGCACGGAGCAGTGTTAGTAAGACGTTTACGGGAACGGGGCAATACTTTAAATTTGATGCGCTCTCTGATTGGTAGCCAGTGAATGTTTCTCCTGGCTGTGGATATGTGGTCTGGTTTAGGAATATTGAGGCCGCTCTAATGGCGTGTTTTTCATAGAGGTACCAGCGAAAATGGCATTGAATAAGATTTCTGTGATGGCTGTATTGCTTCACAGGCCCCGGCCAGAGCGCCCCCAACCCCTCAGATCCCCTGAGAACCATTGAGCATGTAGAAAAGTCACAGCAGGTGCAGCAGGACAATCTTTTTTCTAGTTCTAAAGCATTACTTCTAGCATGGGTTATTATCAAAGGATAGTCTTCCTAATTTGACACAGTGATCTGTGATGCAGAGGCGCGTGCGCAGTGTAGGCTGTGGCAATGATGGAGCCTTATTGCATAAAAGGCGAAGCGTGAGTGAGGCAAAGGGACAGAACGCAGGCCTACCAATTAGCATAGACCTTTCATCAGCAGGGCCCATGCTTTGAATGGCTGGCTGCCAGAGGTGTGTGTGAAAGGGAGGGAGGGTGGGCTTTACTTAGCTGGGGATGAGGCTGATAGCGAGGTGATGGAGGCACAACAAAATGACCGCCCAGAAGCTATTCTTTCCCACAGTAAGCTGACCCCATTACCAGCTTTGCAAGGGCGTTCCTAATAGGATAATTCGCACATCACTCGCGCTCTCCTGTGGGTGACTGCTCTGAAGGGGGGCTGAATGTAACACGCAGTAATGCACATGAAAGGGCTTTCCTGTCTATACCAAAGCGCATGTTCCTCCCAGACTCTGGAACGCAATAGAAATGAATGGCTCAAACCTAAACTGAACAAAAAGAAGTCCCATGTTTATAAAGCCTCCATTTCCTTTTTACATAACTGCCAAGAAAAGGATCCGTTCTAAAACACTTTACATTGTCCACTGAGTAATTCACGGCTGAGGAGCAGAATTCCTGCAAGAAAAAATCTCCATCTATAGGCCAAAAAGGACCCTGAGTTCTAACAATGATATGGGCCTCAAACCGGGAGAATAGCTCAGGGGCAACGTGCTCGCCTTGGAAGCAAGACGACACGGAAAACCACAGGTTTGATCCCCGGGTCCGTGGTTAATAACCCAAATACTATTCGAAAATGTCCCTGAAGTCTAGCAATGACATAGGCCTCAAACCCAAACACTATTCGAAAATGACCCTGATGTCTAACAATGACATAGGCATCAAACCGGGAGGATAGCTCAGAGGCAACGTGCTTGCCTTGGAAGCAAAACGACATGGAGCACCACAAGTTCGGGTCCGTGCTTAGTAACCCAATCACTATTCGAAAATGACCGAGGTCTAACGATGACATAGGCCTCAACCCAAACGCTATTCGAAAATCTTTAACGGTTGGGTTTGCTTTTTCAAACATCTCAACAAAATTCTGAAATGCACAATAGAGGAACAGCTGACCTTCAGAAAAGTAGTCAAACATGGCTCTTTCAGTTTCCAAGCTAAGCAGCAAGCCATAGCCCAACGAGCAAGCCAACATAATGGACCACTGCACGATGAATTCCAGTTATTCCACATACTCCCTGCAGTACGGCAACCCAACCTTAGTCCATGAGGATTGCCGCCTTTTCCCCCATGAACCCATGCAAAATCTCTCCATACTCCGGCAAACACACCACATGCCAACCAGCAAAGCAATACCACACTCACACAGCATCACACACAGGCAACAAACAGCGGGACTCCACACCTACTCCAATAACTCATACAATCGCAACATGGGCAACGCATTGCTACTCCGCTGGCATGTAAGTCTGTGGACTCCGACGCCCGCAAACCTACCAACCCATACCACCTAGAAGCAAACCCACACCCAGTGACTGTTCATTCTGTACTGAAACTACCAGCATAGCAGCAAATGCACGTGTGCGCCGTCCTTCTGCTCCCACTAACATCCTCACCCCTGTCCCTCTTATAAGAATGCACGTGTGCGCCGTCCTTCTGCTCCCACTAACATCCTCACCCCTGTCCCTCTTATAAGAATGCACGTGTGCGCCGTCCTTCTGCTCCCACTAACATCCTCACCCCTGTCCCTCTTATAAGAATGCACGTGTGCGCTGTCCTTCTGCTCCCACTAACATCCTCACCCCTGTCCCTCTTATAAGAATGCACGTGTGCGCCGTCCTTCTGCTCCACTAACATCCTCACCCTGTCCTTCTTATAAGAATGCACGTGTGCGCTGTCCTTCTGCTCCCACTAACATCCTCACCCCTGTCCTTCTTATAAGAATGCACGTGTGCGCTGTCCTTCTGCTCCCACTAACATCCTCACCCCTGTCCCTCTTATAAGAATGCACGTGTGCGCTGTCCTTCTGCTCCCACTAACATCCTCACCCCTGTCCCTCTTATAAGAATGCACGTGTGCGCTGTCCTTCTGCTCCCACTAACATCCTCACCCCTGTCCCACTAACATCCTCACCCCTGTCCCTCTTATAAGAATGCACGTGTGCGCCGTCCTTCTCCTCCCACTAACGTCCCTCTTATAAGAATGCACGTGTGCGCCGTCCTTCTGCTCCCACTAACATCCTCACCCCTGTCCTTCTTATAAGAATGCACGTGTGCGCTGTCCTTCTGCTCCCCACTAACATCCTCACCCCTGTCCTTCTTATAAGAATGCACGTGTGCGCTGTCCTTCTGCTCCCACTAACATCCTCACCCCTGTCCCTCTTATAAGAATGCACGTGTGCGCTGTCCTTCTGCTCCCACTAACATCCTCACCCCTGTCCCTCTTATAAGAATGCACGTGTGCGCTGTCCTTCTGCTCCCACTAACATCCTCACCCCTGTCCCACTAACATCCTCACCCCTGTCCCTCTTATAAGAATGCACGTGTGCGCCGTCCTTCTCCTCCCACTAACGTCCCTCTTATAAGAATGCACGTGTGCGCCGTCCTTCTCCTCCCACTAACATCCTCACCCCTGTCCCTCTTATAAGAATGCACGTGTGCGCCGTCCTTCTCCTCCCACTAACGTCCCTCTTATAAGAATGCACGTGTGCGCCGTCCTTCTCCTCCCAATAACATCCTCACCCCTGTCCCTCTTATAAGAATGCACGTGTGCGCCGTCCTTCACCTCCCACTAACATCCTCACCCCTGTCCCTCTCTAAGAATGCACGTGTGCGCCGTCCTTCTCCTCCCACTAACATCCTCACCCCTGTCCCTCTTATAAGAATGCACGTGTGCGCCGTCCTTCTCCTCCCACTAACGTCCCTCTTATAAGAATGCACGTGTGCGCCGTCCTTTTCCTCCCACTAACATCCTCACCCTGTCCCTCTTATAAGAATGCACGTGTGCGCCGTCCTTCTCCTCCCAATAACATCCTCACCCCGTCCCTCTTATAAGAATGCACGTGTGCGCCGTCCTTCACCTCCCACTAACATCCTCACCCCTGTCCCTCTTATAAGAATGCACGTGTGCGCCGTCCTTTCTCCTCCCACTAACATCCTCACCCTGTCCCTCTTATAAGAATGCACGTGTGCGCCGTCCTTCTCCTCCCACTAACGTCCCTCTTATAATAATGCACGTGTGCGCCGTCCTTTTCCTCCCACTAACATCCTCACCCCTGTCCCTCTTATAAGAATGCACGTGTGCGCCGTCCTTTTCCTCCCACTAACATCCTCACCCCTGTCCCTCTTATAAGAATGCACGTGTGCGCCGTCCTTCTCCTCCCACTAACGTCCCTCTTATAAGAATGCACGTGTGCGCCGTCCTTCTCCTCCCACTAACATCCTCACCCATGCCGTCCTTCTGCTCGTCCTTCTGCTCCCACTAACATCCTCACCCCTGTCCTTCTTATAAGAATGCACGTGTGCGCCGTCCTTCTCCTCCCACTAACGTCCCTCTTATAAGAATGCACGTGTGCGCCGTCCTTCTGCTCCCACTAACATCCTCACCCCTGTCCCTCTTATAAGAATGCACGTGTGCGCCGTCCTTCTCCTCCCACTAACATCCTCACCCCTGTCCCTCTTATAAGAATGCACGTGTGCGCCGTCCTTCTCCTCCCACTAACGTCCCTCTTATAAGAATGCACGTGTGCGCCGTCCTTTTCCTCCCACTAACATCCTCACCCCTGTCCCTCTTATAAGAATGCACGTGTGCGCCGTCCTTCTCCTCCCAATAACATCCTCACCCCGTCCCTCTTATAAGAATGCACGTGTGCGCCGTCCTTCACCTCCCCACTAACATCCTCACCCCTGTCCCTCTTATAAGAATGCACGTGTGCGCCGTCCTTCTCCTCCCACTAACATCCTCACCCCTGTCCCACTAACATCTCACGTTATAGAATGCCGTGTGCGCCGTCCTTCTCCTCCCCACTAACGTCCCTCTTATAAGAAATGCACGTGTGCGCCGTCCTTTTCCTCCCACTAACATCCTCACCCCTGTCCCTCTTATAAGAATGCACGTGTGCGCCGTCCTTTTCCTCCCACTAACATCCTCACCCCTGTCCCTCTTATAAGAATGCACGTGTGCGCCGTCCTTCTCCTCCCACTAACGTCCCTCTTATAAGAATGCACGTGTGCGCCGTCCTTCTCCTCCCACTAACATCCTCACCCATGCCGTCCTTCTGCTCGTCCTTCTGCTCCACTAACATCCTCACCCCTGTCCTTCTTATAAGAATGCACGTGTGCGCCGTCCTTCTCCTCCCACTAACGTCCCTCTTATAAGAATGCACGTGTGCGCCGTCCTTCTGCTCCCCACTAACATCCTCACCCCTGTCCCTCTTATAAGAATGCACGTGTGCGCCGTCCTTCTCCTCCCACTAACATCCTCACCCCTGTCCCTCTTATAAGAATGCACGTGTGCGCCGTCCTTCTCCTCCCACTAACGTCCCTCTTATAAGAATGCACGTGTGCGCCGTCCTTTTCCTCCCACTAACATCCTCACCCCTGTCCCTCTTATAAGAATGCACGTGTGCGCCGTCCTTCTCCTCCCAATAACATCCTCACCCCGTCCCTCTTATAAGAATGCACGTGTGCGCCGTCCTTCACCTCCCACTAACATCCTCACCCCTGTCCCTCTTATAAGAATGCACGTGTGCGCCGTCCTTCTCCTCCCACTAACATCCTCACCCCTGTCCCTCTTATAAGAATGCACGTGTGCGCCGTCCTTCTCCTCCCACTAACGTCCCTCTTATAAGAATGCACGTGTGCGCCGTCCTTTTCCTCCCACTAACATCCTCACCCCTGTCCCTCTTATAAGAATGCACGTGTGCGCCGTCCTTTTCCTCCCACTAACATCCTCACCCCTGTCCCTCTTATAAGAATGCACGTGTGCGCCGTCCTTCTCCTCCCACTAACGTCCCTCTTATAAGAATGCACGTGTGCGCCGTCCTTCTCCTCCCACTAACATCCTCACCCATGCCGTCCTTCTGCTCGTCCTTCTGCTCCCACTAACATCCTCACCCCTGTCCTTCTTATAAGAATGCACGTGTGCGCCGTCCTTCTCCTCCCACTAACGTCCCTCTTATAAGAATGCACGTGTGCGCCGTCCTTCTGCTCCCACTAACATCCTCACCCCTGTCCCTCTCATCAGATTTGCCAGAGCTTCAGGAGAGCATGTAAATGGCAGCGGTGCAAGGTACAATTTCCAAAGCATAACATAGCATATTTATTTATTTATTAATGTAGTGCAAAACAGGGACAAATGCATTCGAGGGCTGTATACGTTTCTGTATATAATAAATACAATGCTACAAATACAACAAACAATAAAAAACACAAAATCGGTAAAGTCAATAAAAGAAATACATAAAATCATATCCTTAAACAGTTTATAAGCCAGACTTCTTTAAGCATGTTTTCAGTGATTTCCTGAACCTCAGATGCTTGGGAATTTTGCAAAACGTTCCAATGGCTTACCAACAAATTCAACCAGCATGGGTGCATAATACAGACTCCTTTCCTGTGTTCACCCAACACGTTTGCATATACATAGAAATGCAAACGTGTTCCAGCCACTGCCCGAGGAAGGGACCCAATGTGATGCAGCCTAATACATGTATTGTACTTGCAAGATTGTGTGCATTTCTTCTGCATTGTACTTTTTGTCTAGATAACAAGGCGACCCAACCATAATGAATTGTGAAACCCATAACCTCGTAACTCCACATGATATGATAGGTTATTTATAACACGCTTAATACCCGGAGGTTTCTAAGCGCGGACCCGGGGATCGAAGCTGTGTTGCTCCTTGTCCTCTTGTTTCTAAGGCAAGCACGTTGCCGCTAAGCTATCCTCCCGAGACACAGCTTGCAGACTCAGAACTGCCGAGCAGGGACTAGGAACAGAGCCGGAGGCTGCCCCTGCTCTGCCATTTCCAGTGTTTAGTAGAGTGATGCCTGCATAGAATCTGCCTTTCTGCCAAGCGGGTGGTGCAAAGGGCAGAGCAGGGTCACAGCGTATAGCCGCTCTAAAGGCCCACTCTGATCAGCCACTACAGCTAGCGCAGAACCCGGTCTGCTCGGCAGAGGGCTATGCAGCTGGGTGCCAGTAACAAGCTCTGAGTGCAAGCTGTGCAGTGACACACTGCCGCAGTCAACAAGGGGACATGTTGGGCCTAACCGAGCCAGCTTTCAGTAAAGCCAGGTGATTACACTCCCAATACAGTCCCATGCGCCACTCTACGCAAATGTGTCAATACTCAGGACAGGCCGCCCTTTCTATGTGGAATCACAGAGGTCTCAAAACCAATTGAAAGTTGTCTATTTGCTTAGTTTAAGTTATAATACTGTCGGCAGAGCGTATGGTGATTGTGTATGGGAATGTGCAGTCAACCCTCTGGCATCTCACTGGTTCCTTCTCTTCCTTTAGGACCCCAGTCATCAGGGGGTGGACTGGTCTGTAGGGAACTCTGGCGATTTCCCGGAAGGCCTCTTCACCATGTGAATATTTCATCTGGTAACCTATTTTATTTCCACATGTTCTCATAGGAAAGGGGTTGGGCTTTCTGAAAATGTGTAATATGGGGCCACTTTGAAAAATATTTCCAGGCCTCCTTTGGTTCCCAGGCCACTCCTGGTGGTCATCACTGCCTCCCTCTCTCTTCTAGATCAGAAGCGACTCCCGCACGTGGTGCAAACAGTCACTCAGAGTCAATGGGACTTCACAGCGTCTTGAAGACTTCTTCCTTGGCTGCTATTAAAATGGGATCAGCCCCACCTTGTCGCATGGCTGTTTTGCAACACTTTATGTGGCCTTTCTTTTAATGGGGTGGGGGGCAGGCCTCCCATACTCCAATCCCACACACTCCACATCTTCCCCATCCCTCCCACCTGGCCCAAAAACAATGTTTAAATGTTCCTTCACCCTCCCCCAAAACAACAACCATCAAAAACTGGAAAAAACACCATTTCAACAGGTGAGGTGAAGCAGCTGCAATGAGGTGGGGGGAGGGGGTACCGTTAAAAACATCAGGGTCACGTGTTGGCCCACCTGGGCTCTCCATCCGATATCCTTAGGCTGACCTATGGCAGGTAGGGTCATCCAGAGGCGTTGCTAGGGGGGAGGTGAGGGGGCTATAGCCCCGGGTCTTTTGGTTGTAGCCCCGGATAGAAGCTCAGGTGCTACAACCAAAAGGCTAGCTAGCCCCGAGTCCTGACAGTCCCGACATGAGCCTAGCCCCGGATGTTTTCCAGACCTAGCAACAACCCTGGCTTCATTGCTGATCACCTCATTTGCTTCCTCCTCTGAATCCTAGCACTGGGACTGGATCCGCCGCCTCTCCACCAGTTCAGGAGTTTAGGAGATCCATCCTGGCAGAGCTCTTAGAGGGCCCTGCTATGTCTTCCTGCTCCCATGCAGCCTCCCTGCTAGTCTTTGCCTCCCTCCTCTAGCTGCCTGTCTGACTCCTCCTGCTCATTGCATTCCCCTTCTCCCCTTTCTTCCTTGCGGTCTCTCTGCCTACCCTTCCTCCAGATGTTCCTGGATCACCTTCTTCCCCTTCTTTATCTTTATGCTTCCTTTCTTCACCTCTCCTCTTTCCAGCCCCTCTTCTTCTTCCTCTCTTTTGCTGTTTCACCTCCTCCGTCTCTTTCCTCATATGTTTCACCAGCTCCTTCTCTCCATAGATAGTTCACCGTCTCCCCTCTCCGTCCTTCCTGCTGAGATATTTCACCTTCTTCTCCTCTCCTTCGATGTTTCACTGCCTTCACTTTTTCTTCCCTTCTTAGATCTTTCTCATCCTCTCCTGCCGCTCTCACTCTCCTCTCCTCCTCCCCAGTTGCTTTTACTTATTTTGCTCCCTCCTTCGCCTCTCAGGCCTCCACCTCTCTCTCCCTCCACTCCCTTTTGATATTCCTCGCTTTTCCCCCAAAACACTTTTGCCACATGTTTTTGCTGCATGTTTTACCACTGTTCCCCCTGCAAAAATCCAGATGGTAAATTGGGGTAAGGTACATAGAAGGGGTGGGAGGCGCGGTTGGGAACGTCTCCCCCACATTTTGCATTTGAAAAAGTGGTAAAAGTGCTCCCAGATCCCTCCATTCGTGCTCCCAGATCCCTCCATTCGTGCTCCCAGATCCCTCCATAGTGGAGGGATCTGGGAGGCCCCATTCGTGCTCCCAGATCCCTCCACAATGGAGGGATCTGGGAGGCCCCATTCGTGCTCCCAGATCCCTCCATTCGTGCTCCCAGATCCCTCCATTCGTGCTCCCAGATCCCTCCATAGTGGAGGGATCTGGGAGGCCCCATTCGTGCTCCCAGATCCCTCCATTCGTGCTCCCAGATCCCTCCATTCGTGCTCCAGATCCCTCCATAGTGGAGGATCTGGGAGGCTCCATTCGTGCTCCCAGATCCCTCCATTCGTGCTCCCAGATCCCTCCATTCGTGCTCCCAGATCCCTCCACAATGGAGGGATCTGGGAGGCTCCATTCGTGCTCCCAGATCCCTCCATTCGTGCTCCAGATCCCTCCATAGTGGAGGGATCTGGAGGCCCCATTCGTGCTCCCAGATCCCTCCATTCGTGCTCCCAGATCCCTCCATTCGTGCTCCCAGATCCCTCCATAGTGGAGGGATCTGGGAGGCTCCATTCGTGCTCCCAGATCCCTCCATTCGTGCTCCCAGATCCCTCCATTCGTGCTCCCAGATCCCTCCACAATGGAGGGATCTGGGAGGCTCCATTCGTGCTCCCAGATCCCTCCATTCGTGCTCCCAGATCCCTCCATAGTGGAGGGATCTGGGAGGCCCCATTCGTGCTCCCAGATCCCTCCATTCGTGCTCCCAGATCCCTCCATTCGTGCTCCCAGATCCCTCCATAGTGGAGGGATCTGGGAGGCTCCATTCGTGCTCCCAGATCCCTCCATTCGTGCTCCCAGATCCCTCCATTCGTGCTCCCAGATCCCTCCACAATGGAGGGATCTGGGAGGCTCCATTCGTGCTCCCAGATCCCTCCATTCGTGCTCCCAGATCCCTCCACAATGGAGGGATCTGGGAGGCTCCATTCGTGCTCCCAGATCCCTCCATTCGACCACACTCTATTCTGCACTTCCCATCCCTCATGCACCGCCACTTTCTGACTCCTAACCCCCAGACTGCCCTATAACCACCCTCTCTGTGGGCTCTACTTGTATATGCTATGTATTGTGTAATTGGGTCGTAAGTAGGAGATCAGCAGCCGTGGTGCCTCACATAGGACTGGGCTTTTGGATTGGTCAGGACTGGTGCTGACTACAATTCTCGCATGTGAAACTGCTTCTGTTGTGGGCCATGGCATGGCACCACACACTGAGGTTATGAAGAAATCTTCTGCCATCTTTGATGCAGGCAGCTCCACCCCTCTCTCTAGATGATCTGTCAACTTCTTGGAAAGACTGCAAGCTTCCCCCTGTCTTGGAGACCAACCCCTGCAACATCCCGTGTTTGTTTCTCAGGCTGACTTCCATAAATGTTATCCTGCATCCCGGGAAGTCCTCTGACTCTGGGCTTATTAGTCATGCTCTTTGGTAACCCCATGTTCTTCTCTTCCTGTTTGCAACTTTCCTCTCATGGACCATGGTGGCTTTCACGGAAAGTCACGGTCGCCATAACACACAAGGTAAGCGGACAAGATCGTGGAGCAGGTGGCAGTCGCCTTTCAGGACAGGATCGTGGAGCGGCGGCGGTCGCCTTCCGGGACAGGCTTGAGGAGCAGGCTGCGGTCGCATTCCACGATAGGATCATGGAGTATTCGCAGTCACCTTCGGGACAGGATCGTGGAGCAGGCTGCGATCACCTTCCAGGACCGCATCGTGGAGAAGTCGGCGGTTGCCTTCTGGGACAGAATCATCGAGCAGGTGACGGTCGCCCTTTGGGACAGGATCGGGGAGCAGGCTGCGGTCGCCTGCCAGGATTGGATCATGGAGAAGTCGACGGTCGCCTTCGGGACAGGATCGTGGAGCAGGCTGCGGTCGCCAGCCAGGACTGGATCATGGAGCAGTCGACGGTCGCCTTCGGGACAGGATCATGGAGCAGGCTGCAGTCGTCTTCCAGGACAGGATCGGGGAGCAGTCGACGGTCGCCTTCTGGACAGGATCATGGAGCAGGCTGCAGTCGTCTTCCAGGACACGATCATGGAGCAGTCGGCGGTCGCTTTCGGGACAGGATCATGGAGTAGACTGCGGTTGTCTTCCAGGACAGGATCGTGGAGCAGTCAGCGGTCGCCTTCGGGACAGGATCGTGGAGCAGTCAGCAGTCGCCTTCTGGACAGGATCATGGAGCAGTCGAGGGTCGCCTTCAGGACAGGATCATGGAGCAAGCTGCTGTCGTCTTCCAGGACAGGATCGTGGAGCAGTCAGTGGTCACCTTCTGGGACAGGATCGTCGAGCAGGTGGCGGTCGCTGACACCGGAGTCTCCTACCCACCATCTCCTTGAAACTATGACCTTATCTCACTACTCACTCAGCATAAACAGAAAGGTTGTACGTACAGAGAAGACACTCTCAAATGAGCATGGTCTGCGGTCTGTGTCTTTCTGAGGGCAGTGGCCTAACCCATATACATAAACATGCCCCATTCCATTTGGAAGATGCTAATCGAATCGTGCTTTTTACACTGTGTTGTGGGACATGGAGTACTTGATTTTCCAATTACAAATCCAGCACTACAAGCCCTAGAAATCGAAGAAGAAACAGGACTGGACTAATATCTGCTGGATGGCATTTTCACATGTTGGCATGTATGCTAACCTTTGCTGTCCGGATGTCGTCGTATCCTGCTGAAAGCCTTACGGAATTGCCACTGGCCCTATGGGAAACTGGCCTCTCTCGAGCCTAGAAGTTATATACATAAATCCGTGTCTAATCTGCTGTTCCCTTTTTCTGGTACAAAATGGCCGCCAGGGTGAATTTAACGGCCTTATGTCAGTTTACCCGGTGCCCTTTCTAATGGAGGGTTGCTCTCCACTGCTGAACTGCAGGAGAGAAACAGAATGCCATGTTAATGCTCTACTTTGCATAGTGGCAGCTTGCAGTCAAAGGGGGCCTGTAGCCTATGATCAAATTATGCCGACTGCTATTAAACAGAGATCTGTGGCGCATATGCTGTGCATATAAAATATAGTAAAACAGGCTGAATTAGCATATGTCAGGGGAACTGACACGTGCTAATGCATCCATTTTGTGTGTGTTTTGTTAACGTCTGCATGTTTAAAAATAAAAGTTGGAAAGCGGAGACGATTCAATCATTTTTTTAATTTGTTTTGTCGAGCTGTATGAGTTTCAAAGTTAAAGATAGAAGAGGGGAAAAAGATACCTATGTATTTTGTAGTGCTGTGTGTGCTGTCAAAAAGGGAATGGAGTTGCAGTAGGTTAGGAGGGTGCTGGGGCAGGTGTGTAGGAAACATGGTGCAATTCTGAAATGGAACACAGTGGGGACTCGATTCTGAGGTGTATACTAAAACAGAAAAGTGTTCTTCCATGAAGGATGAACACTTTCCTTAAAAGCGCCATATACTGTCAAAGTGAAAATGTGCAGCCTGGCACCATAGCCTCAGCTTTTGCATGTGCCTCATTTACAGATCGACAACAGCATAGCAAGGGGATTTTCCTTCCAAAAACCCTGGTTAAGAACATCAAAAAGGAGTTAAAAAACAGCACCTGTGAGGTGCCATTAAACTCTACTGCACTCTTTTTCCCTTTCTAAAAATAGCATTTCCTAGACTGCAGCACTACTTTTCAAGTTTACAAAACCTTAAGAAAACTTAGTTAAATTGGAAAAGTGGCAGTCTATTAAGAAATGCTTGCAGAGCTGCCGGGGCACACTTTTCTATCGAAACGATAGATTTGAGCAGATTGTGTTGCTGGAAAGCACGACCCCCGCCTGCTATTCTTCCACCCACCTCAGAACGGTGGTGCTGGAAACTTGACACAAGACTGCCTGCTGTCTTCACTACTTTTACCGCGAGCTCAGAATCAGGCACTTGGGTCATTTTTTAGGTCTGGCGGATCAGGAAAGGTGCCCATAAAAGTGGCAGGACACTTTGACCGCCATTTATCCCGATCCGCAGGATTTTCAGTCCTATAGCAGGTAGATTTCTAAAGATGAAAATATTACACTCGTCTGCCAGCTTTTGCAGTCTGTCTGCCAAATCGATTATGTTTACTGCCAGCATTTAAAAAAGTGGATTCCATTGAAATCTGCCTGCTCCTTTCACCTGGTAAAAGGAGGATTGTAGAGAAATACACTGTGCATGCCTGCCTCCCTCTGGAACAGCCTCCCTGCTTCTCTCAAACTTGAGCAGAACCACCTCTGGTTCCGGAAGCAACTCAAGACCTTCCTTTTCGCTTCTGCTTTCTCTCTTCCTCTCCCCTGCTGATGCACCTGACTGCTCCGCGCGTTGGTCAGCCTCTGAACTCGGCCCCAGGCTCCTGCATGTCCAGTTGCCCTCGCACTACCCCCGTGCTCCCCAGCACTTAAGGGACTGTATCTGCAACCCTACAGTCCCTTTTCTCTGCATTTATGAGCCACCTGCTGGCTGCACTTGTGAGTTAACTGCACTTCCCTCTTCCCCTCCCCCCTGGCACTTCTCCCCTTCCCTCTTCCCTGCACTTGCACGATCTGAATGACAAGGCCTAGTAAGATCGTTATTTGGCCCTCCCTTTGTTTCCCCCATCCTTGTCTTGTCGCGCCTAGAAACACTTGTGTACAGGCGCGTTATAAATGCCACATCATGTCATAATTAGCCTTTACAATTGTCCTAAATAGTGTAAAAAATGTGCAAAACCAATATCTGCACGTTTTTACACTTCCTTCATGCGAATTCCCAGACATTTTTAATCTTGGATGGTGGCACCTTTTTGTGCAAAAGTGCAAATGGAATTGGGCCACCCCATGCAGTATCCACTGCGGTGAGATGACCCACACTGCAAGGGCTATCAAGATTTCTTGTGGAACCGTCTCAGTTTTTGAAAAAGATGTCAATCCAGGTGTGTGCAAACCCCGGCGTTACTAAAGTGTATATTACAGTATTTGGGTTATTAAATAACTTTCTGTTTACTGTGAAATACGAAACTGAAATAAGAGCCTGTCTACGTGTCTGCACCCATCACGCGTCGGACATTCAGCAGGGCACCCTGTATTGCAGTCCCGAACACAGGTTCCCCAGCAACAGCCGGGGAGACTAGAAGTGCCAGGAATGGAAGGTTCCAGAATGGTGCTGATGCCCCAACCGCGCAGAGGCCCAAAATGTACAACATTTGAGGGCAGGGGTTTCTGAATCTGAGACTACCGCAGGTTCCCTCTCTGTTATGGGGAGGGGACCCCACCTTACGCTTTCCATACCCGACTGTTGGGAAGGTCGCCTGCTCTGGGGAGCCCCCAAGAGATTGATAGTAGGAGCTTAGTCTGGGGGGGTGAGGGGCTTTGGCACCGAGATAAGGCAGGTGGCAGGTGACTGGATGGCAGACTGGTAACACAAAAATAGCCTATTTGCTATTTAATACCCAGCTCAGTGATTCCAACGGCCCACACGGGAATAAGAGAGTGAGTAGGAGAGAAAAAAGGAAAACGGACTGAAAGAGAGGAGAAAAGGGAAATGGAGGAGAGAAAGGAAAAGGTGAAGGGAGGAGAGGGGAAAAGTGTGATAAGGAGGGAATGTGGTGTCTTAGGTGTACCATGCAGGCTCGGCAGGTGGGGATCACCCACGGTGCTGCAAGTGTGGTTATGCATGGCCACCTTCTCCTGACAGTTCAAGGCGGGCTTGCCTTTTTCTCCCAGCTGTCTCGGGAGGATTGCTCAGGGGCAACGTGCTCGCCTTGGAAGCACGATGACACGGAGCAACACAGGTTCGATCCCCGGGCCGTGCTTAGAAACCTCTGGGTAGGAAACGCGTTATAAATAACCTATCATATCATATCATTGAGGTCTGCATGAAGGATGGACCTTCACTCATGGGTTCAAACCTCCATGAGACTGAATACTCGATTCATATAAACAGGTCCTCTCCTGAGGCCAAACTGTGTCTGAAAAGAGAGACAGAATGGACAGTGTCAGTGAGGCAGGAGATATGCTGAAGCAGAAAGGGTACGTGAAGAGAGACAGAATGAACAGTGTCAGTGAGACAGGAGATATGCTTATGCAGAAAGGGTACGTGAAGAGAGACAGAATGGACAGTGTCAGTGAGGCAGGAGATATGCTTATGCAGAAAGGGTACGTGAAGAGAGACCGAATGGACAGTGTCAGTGAGGAAGGAGATATGCTGAAGCAGAAAGGTTATGTGATGAGAGACAGAGTGAACAGTGTCAATGAGGCAGGAGATATGCTTATGCAGAAAGGGTATGTGACGAGAGACAGAATGAACAGTGTCAGTGAGGCAGGAGATATGCTTATGCAGAAAGAGTACGTGAAGAGAGACAGAATGGACAGTGTCAGTGAGGCGGGAGATATGCTGAAGCAGAAAGGGTACGTGAGTAGAGACAGAATGGACAGTGTCAGCGAGGCGGCAGATATGCTTATGTAGAAAGGGTACGTGAAGAGAGACAGAATGGACAGTGTCAGTGAGGCGGGAGATATGCTGAAGCTGAGAGGGTAAGTGACGAGAGACAGAATAGACAGTTGTACAAGAGGGCGGAGCGACCTCTGACGGGCCCATGGGATCAGAGCTCACCCTCAAGTACCTTTAAGACGAGATAGCTGCACCTTGAGGAGGATGGGGTGCAGGATTCTCTTACTCCAACACCAATCAAGAAGGACAACTCAATGGTTTGGAAAAGGGAAATCCCTTTAATGACAAGTACAAAAAACAGGGAAACAATGGAAATCAACAGTGATGCGATCGCCCGTCTCGCTTCAACTCCCAAAATCTTCATTCAGATAGCAATAGTTATAGCAAATTTTCATCAGCGTTGACGTGTTACACTCAAAGTTTGTCATGCAATTCTATTGGTCGGAAAAGGTAACTTAAGTATAGGTGCTATATCTGTATATGGTAACAGAGTATGAGGATTGGATAACTCTTATCGTGTGGGCGTTTACGCCCATCCCTCTACATCACTCGTGCAAGACGTCACTACAAGTACGACGTCTCATTGGTTCTACTAGCTATAGGACCCTTGATTATTTGGTCCATTGTGATTGGGTAGGTTACACCCCTAGACATAAATCTCCACTTTAATTAGCAGCATGCAGAATGGACACCCAGATGCGGTGTGCCCCACGATTCACCCTGCCTCCCTTCCATCAATCAGTATCCTAGGGCTATGTGTCAATTAGTTGGCTGAGGATGGCCTCAAAACTGTAGCTTCTTATCAGGAAAAGTTATGGCACCCTCTGCTTTTGGATGACATCAGACGTGGGTACCTCTTCGCGCTTGGCTGGTCATGTGTCAGTCCTCTGTGTAACTGCTTAATTTTCCTCTATTTGTGTATTTGATTCTTCCTTTATCCTTGCCACCTGCCTGGGCCCCCTTATCTCGACCTTCACTGGCTGTCTGCTATGCTCTTAAGTTTCGTTTCTTCGGAGATGCCATTCTCCTCCCTCTCTTGGGTGACCTCGAATTCCCAGGCATGAGCTGCTTCTTGCTGAGTTTCGATTCGCTCTTTTGTCTGGCTTTGTGCTGGTATATGAATCCTGGCTTGTTTGACCCCTACCATTCTGGGCTTAATTCTGCTTTCGTAAAATGGAGTCACATTTGTATAATGTGCAATGTTGAGGAAGAACTGGAAGCATCTGCAACACGCGGAGGCAGGGAGTGTTTGCCGAGTGTTTGGCAGCAAAGGAGAAAGGAGCAGCTCTGCTAAAGTCTGTCCTCTGTTTTTACACTTTTGGAACCCTCAAGAACCACCCACAGACGCGGAGCGTAGCGGAGTGTTTGCCGAGTGTTTGCCGATGTGCGAGCAAATGGACCGTGAGACATCAGGAGACATGCACTCAAGAACACGGAGTAAGGTATGTGCACTGGATGAAAATCAGTCTAACAATGCACCCCTAACCTCCCCTTACGCTCCATCAAACTTAAAGACTAGTACAAAAGGCTTTGGAAAACAATGCAAAAAATTGACACCAAACCTAAGCCTCACTAAAGTACACAATACAGTTACAGTTACAAATGAAAGTACCTCCCTAATTCCACCTATCCCGCCAAACAATTGGTCCTTACCTTCCCCGGACCCCTGTGCGGCTCCTGGGGGGTCGCCGACATGCTGCACCGTGGCATGTGATTGTCACCGCGGCTCCAGCACCCTTTGCGGCGTGGTGTGTGATGAGCCCTCGGCCGGTGTGAGGTGTGGCCAATGGGTGGGACAGGCTGAGGAGATCATAATCGAGAGTGCAGGAGTGCCGTGCACGTCTTGGGGGCGAGTGCTGATGTGGGCGCGGCCCCCCTGGCTCCCCGTGGGGGGGAGGGGGTGTGTTGCGACCCGCCCTCCAAGCCCCCTTGCTCCGCAGTGGAGTCGCGGCCGGTGGGAACGGAGGCTGCCGTGGGCGCGGACTCACCGTTGCCCTGCAGGAGGGGAGAGGTGGGCTGCGGCCCTTGTGCCGATCCCCAGCGCCCCGCCGCGGCTTTGCGGCTGGTGGGGTTGGATGCGGACATGGGCGCGGCTGGGCCGGCGGCCGGCATGAGAGGAGAAGTGGGCTTCGGCCCTAGTGCCGATCCCCAGTGCTCCGCAGCGATATCGCATACAGCGAACGCGGATGGCCTGGGAGGGGTGGCGGCTGAGCGCCGTGGCTGCGGGGAGACGCGCGGCTTGATGCCGTGCGAGGGCGGAGTCGCTCGAAAGCCTGAGCCGGCCTCGAGCATTGTGGACGTAGAGAGAGAAATTAACTCTCTCACGTCCGGGGGGAAAAAAAGCCTAAATGAAAGGCTTCTGCTTACAGTGAAGCACGGGCAACCCGGACAAACCAAAATACACAACTCAACCCAGCAAATGTCCCCAGACTCATTATTAAATATCCCAAATGGAAACAAGGTGCCAAAATTTTCTTATGAAAATATATATCCCAAAGTTGTGAAAAAAAGCATTAGCATAAATAAGATGGTCACTAATGCAGAAGGCGACCAAGATAAAAGACCAGAAGCTCATGGCATACAAACCTTAAAGAAGCAGACAAAAAAAAGGTGCTATTCTACATCAGAAATTGGCACTCTCAGATGGCACTTTAATGGAAAAATTGCTCCTTCAGAAAAAAGCAAAGTTATAAATTGTGATGAAATTGTAACTTCCAGTGCAAGAACTGTGCAGAAAGAGAGCTACACATCACTCAAAGAAAATGTGACTACTGAAATAACAGACGACGACCTACTAAATAACATAGTAGAGATCACAGACACACAGATGACAAATCCAACCACAGAAATGCTGAATGATACGGAAAACCAGAAAAAATCTACTGCAAACCAAAGCACAGAGAATGAGGTAACTGATTCCTGGTCCCCAAAGCGCCCCCGAATCCATTCACCAGAAAAAATCTCTCTGCCAATCACACGGAGGCCCCTACTTATCCAGTTAATAAAGAAGCATCGATTAGTGATATTACCACTAAAACAATGTATGACCTAAAAAACCACAGACCAAGGCCGTCCAGAGAGAGAGAATTAAACAAAAATTGCGATTTAGAAATAAAAACACTACAAGACAAAATTAAAAACTTTCTACCACACACAAAAACAGGCCTAATCGAAACTATGACATCAGAGGATATTTCTTCATCCTCTTCAGAGTCCAGTCCAAATGAAAGCAACAGGAAGAAAAGAACAAATTTACAAAGACACACAAACAGTATCACACATGGATCTGCAAATGAAGTGAGGTGGCTAAAAGAGACACAAGAAGCAATCATAGCATCTGTATCAATAACATTGGCCCCCTTCTTAAAACTTTACGAAGCCCTAAATGAAAATCAACGAGATCAGTCAACAATAATTGCTCTAATGAATAGCAAAATGATCTACGTGGAATCAGTCATGGAGCAAATTAAAGAAAAGCGAAGCCGAGAGAAAGAAATGGACGGAGTGGTCCTAAAAACCTTGATTGATTTATTAAAAGAAGCTAAAACTGATAAACACCACTTTCTAGAAGGAATTCGAGAAATTGTCACAACTTTATCTTCTGGATCAAAAAAGACCGAACCAAGACAGAGCCCCATGTGGTCTCACACACGAGAGGAACAGAGAGAGACCCAGAGTCCTTCCCATGTGACGGGACTCGAATCAATATACCCAGGAGCCTCAACTACTGTGTCACCAAACACAAGAACAACTCTTATTCCAATACAAACGGAAAATGAAATTAGTACACCTGAGGTTGCTGATAAACCGATTGAAAATGAGGAGAAAACAAAATCAAGCGCCTTTCCAATTTTTGACCAAAATGTAAACAAAAAGTTAGAAGCAGTAAATACAAATAACATACAAAAGGATAATCAAAAAAGCTTAAGTAAAACAAAAAACGTGACCAGTAAAGAAAAGAGGAAGCATTGCGGATCTAGGAGCTTTTTACGAAATGTAAAAGATATAGAAGAAAAAGAACCGCCTAGTATCGTTTCTTGCAGTAAACCCATAGAGTCATCAATCCAGCCAATTCCTGAAAAGACCACAACAGTCTCTGTGTCATCAGAAGAAGACTGCTCACAAGACGAAAGCATACAAGAACTTTTAGACTGCTCGATATACGACGATGACATTGTCCAAACAGATCAAACACAGGAACGAACGATTATGGACTTTAATATATATGAAGCCAAAGAAGTATGCATTGATTCCAAGATTGTCGATTTTCTAACATTAAGTGATAAACTAAAAAAATGCACGGCTAAACACCTAGATTCAAAAGAACTGAAGGGCCACTGTTCCCAAAAAGAACTGCAATTCATCGTCCCGAAAAATGACCACCAAAACGTTATAAGAAGGGAGCCTTGGCCCCAAAATGGAAAACATGGAAACTTTAAGAACATCGGCGCGAGCACCAAATGGAATAAGGAAAAACCAAAACCACCGAAAAACACGGTTGTAACAATAGAAAAAACAGGAAAAAATGCTGATGGACTGACTTTAAATCGATCAGCGATCATGAGACTTCTTCAATACATTCCTCAATTAAAAATAATAAAATCGGAAGAACTATTGTCCGTAAGCTTTCCGAATGAAGCACGTGTCGATTTGGTGGAAATCGTGACGAACTCAGCAATACTTGCCTCAATTATGTTGGAGGCCCATGAGAATTTCAGAGCATTAGGATTTACGATCTCTGAACTAGCTGACACCCAAATTACACACGAAGAGCGCAGAACGAGTGAAAAAAAAAATGAAAATTGTACATTTTGAGAGATCATTCTCAGAAGATGAAAGTCCTCACCTTATCAACTCAAGAACTGAAAATAGAAAGACAATTCAAAGAGAGAATTATCAACACGATCAGAACAATATGAGTGAAAACAAAAATAAATTAAGATCAACCACAGATTCTCCACACAGTACAGAGATGGAAAACGGAAATAAAGAACAAATACAAATGCGAGAAAAAGAGCATTTAAACAAAATAAAAATAACAATAAGAAGAAATGGAAATACAAATGGCCTAATAAATTCACAATAAATTCACAACAAATGACAAAGGAAGATCCGAAATATTGGAATTGGTTAGCAGGCTCGCTCGCTAGCAGAACAGAACTGTAGCCACTCAAACAAACTCACACCAACCGATGGAGATTAGGAAGCTGGAACAACAGAGGATTCCGACATCTTTTCAATGATTTCAATCCTCTTCTAAATGAGCTAGACATTATATGTATACAGGAATCTTGGCTAAAAACAGCTCCATTCAAAGAAGGATATACTGTGTTATGCAACCCCGCTAAAGGAAGCTTGATTGGAAGACCATCTGCAGGTCTCCTAACCCTAATTAAAAATGGATCAGGAATACAGGTGATTGAATCAAAAAATGTCAATTTATACATTCAAGCAATAACCATAGAATTCCAACTAGACACCTCAAAAGCCAACCAAAAAATGCTAATACTAAATGTCTACTGGAATCCTAAAAAAAATGATGATGAATGCTTCATAGACCAAGTAATGGAATGCATAGACGAAAAAATAGAAGCACATGAAGAGCTAAACATCATCATCTGTGGCGACCTGAATGCGAACTGCTTCGAAGAAAATAAAGTTACTCAAACATCCATATACAAAAACGACTACAAACGTAAACGTGGCAAAATTTGGAATGAAGAAATGGAAACAAGAAGACTACACAGACTTAATGGTAACATGAAGGGTGACATTCCCCCTGCAAACACTTGGTCAAATGGCAATGTGAGTAACATACTTGACTATATGTTTGTGTGCGAACGATTACTAGCAAAGGCACAAAGCTTCAAGATATTACCGTCAAACCATAGTGACCATGACCCAATCATCGCTGAATTCTTACACTCGAAGACTCGAATAAATCGAATGTGGGACACAAAAATAGAGCTAGAACATGGCCTAAATCGACTAAGGCTGAAAAAAGAGACTTTGATGTTGTACTAAAAAACTTAGAAAAGTGGCAATCCAAAGAACAATTGTCCATAGAATATGAAACATCACTACAGATCTTCAAACAAAGCAATGAAAAAAACATAAGACCAAGAATCAGAAAGCTACATATATATGATCCAGAAGTAGCGTTACAAAAGAAACTTCTAAGAAAAGATATAAGTGCTCTAAAAAACGAAAAGAGCAAAAACCTGAAAGAACTTATCCAAAGAAGGAAACAAAAATACAAAAACTGGCAAAAAGCCCATAAATCACAACTGCTTCAACAAGATGCTGAAGCCATGCAAAGAGCAATATCAAGGACAAATAGCAGATCTCTATGGGACCTGCTAAATGAGAAACAATCAATGGCAGCCCTTATGAATCCAATACCAGAAAATGTTTGGGCAGAACACTTTACAAAATTATTCAACGAGACACAAACTATGGAGAAGAATAACACTAAAGAAGAAATATCATGCCCATGGGAAATTAAATTCGATAAGGAAGAGATAAAATCCTTAATTAAGAGAGCAAGCTCGTCAAGAGCCCCAGGTCCAGACGGCTTGTCAAACGCAGTGTTAAAAGAAGATCCAGAAAAATGGGCAACTTTCTGCAAAAGACTCTTTAAGAGAATTGTGAAGCAAGGACAAATACCAAGATCTTGGAAACTGGCCATCATCGTCCCTATATTCAAAAAAGGCAATAGAATGGATCCCAAAAATTACCGCCCAATCGCTTTATTAGACTGTGTCGGGAAAATCTTTGCCACAATTCTGCTTAAACAACTAAAGACCTGGATAAAGGCCTCAAATACCTACGACAAAAGACAATCAGGTTTTGTCGAAAATGTGGGGTGCAATTTAAATCTTCTGATCTTAGGCCTAATGAAAAGAAGAGTGTTCACAAATAAACAAAAACTGTACATAGCCAGTATAGATCTCAGACAAGCATTCGACAGTGTGAACAGAAGCCGACTCTGGGAAAAAATGGCTTCTAAAGGGTGCCCTCCTGATCTCCTAAATGCAATAAAAGAACTGTATGCTGAAACTTCAATAAGAATTAAATTGGACCAAGGCGGAAATCTATCGGAGGCCATAAAAACAGCAAAAGGCCTTAAACAAGGATGCCCGTTAGCAGCCACCCTTTTCTGTTTCTATATTGAAGACTTGCAACAATGCTTTGGAAATATCAGGTCTTTTCCACCAAGATTAAACTGCAAATCAGTTAATCATCTGCTATATGCAGATGACCTGATAATCTTAGATCACACACAAATTGGTCTACAACGTGCACTAAACCAGGTTGAAAAATACATAGAAAATAATGACCTAGAAATAAATGCAGATAAAACCGAGATATTAATAATCTGTGACAAAAGATGGAAAAAGACCAAAAATGAAGAATGGAAAGTGAATGAAACTTGGATAAAACCTTGTGAGGAAATGAGATACTTAGGGCTACAAATAAGCGGGATAAAGAATGAAGAACCTTGGAAAAAGATGTTAAAGACAAAAACTAAACAGCTAATAGCCCAAGCAATCATCATTAATAAAAGATATGGAAAATTCTCTCTATGCCCAGTGATTACATTCTACAAGCTAAAAGTAATCCCCACACTTATATACGGAGCAGAAACTGGTACAAATATCCCAGAGAAATTCTGGTCCACTCTAGAAGGTCTTTTTTGGAAAACCGTCCTTTCAATACCAAAAGCGATACCAATCTCGGTAATCCGCCATGAACTAGGCTTAACATCAATATATATACATATACGTTACAACCAATTGATGTTGTACAGAAAAACAATGACCAACCTGACACCTCCCCAATTTGAAATACTGGGTAATTCCAATAATTATGAGGAAAAAGTAATAGAAGATTGGAAAAATGGAAATAAACAAACCCTGACAGAATTTGGCATCAAAATCGAAACCCTAACGGAGAAACCAATAGCTGTAAAAAGAACACTGTGGGCGGAGGATTGGTCGAATACTGAAACGAAACGAGCTTTGGCGGAAACACACACACTTTTGAAATCCAATTGTGGTGTGATGTCTATTATACCAGATTATCTGAAAAAATGTCCTAGTGCAAAACAAAGAGATCTGTTATTACGCTTCAGACTAAACATCTTACGAAACAAAACGACAAAAGCAAGATACACAAAAGAGAAAATTGTACAAAATGTAGACTGTGTAAAAGAGGCGAAGAATCTCTACCTCATCTAGTGTTGTTCTGTCCAGAATTAGGAGACTTGCGAAACCTTTTTCTAGCAAGTAACATCACTGACTTATGCGATCTAGATGCGGAGAAATGGTGGAGTTTAATATATACCTGTCAATCTCCAAAAATAAACTTCGCAACAGTCAAATTCTTTGAAAACACCCTAAAAAGACTTGATCACATTGATGAGGAAAATACATCATAAACAATGAACTTGAGTGAATGAAAGGTTGTGCCGAGCCAATGTTAGATATTTACTCGTCATTTAAAAACTATTGATCTAACAATTTTATCTTATTTAATACTGTTAGCAATAGAAATTTACTTTAAGTACTCCATTTGATTGTAAAAGGAGGTTTTAAATTAATTTGAATTTTTTTATTTTTAGTTATTACTGTGCTAATTTGTAGCTAACATTCTGTTACCATTTATCGGCACCTACTCTGCGAATCGTTTCTTCGTAAAATTCAATGTGATTATATTATGATAGATCTCTTAATGAAATTTAATGTTTTACTGATGTGAAAGGTTTGAAATAAACCATATACACTTAATTAAAAAAAATAAAAAATAATGTGCAATGTTGAGGTAGACATATAGTTGGCGCCTTGCCGGCTCTATTCTTCTACTAAGCTTAGCAAGCAGTACTGTTTTCTTAGTTTCTTGCGTTCCAAGCCGATTTACAGGCGTTTAGCCAGTTGCATATTTTCATCCTGCATTATGCTATGTTTTTCTATATTTCAACATCGTCTCTTCTTTACAGTCTGTTACATCCTTATTCTTTCCATTTTGTCTTTGTGTGACATCTTTTGTTCAATGTTTCGTTCGTCTGAACGTCTGTCCGGGCCCTTGTATTGTTCACCATTTGCCTTCAATTAAGGCCTTTTGGGTCTCTTCGGGGACGGTTTGTAAGTAGTCTTCATTTCGTGTCTGCTGCTGTTACGGTTGTCTCAATGGGTACCGTGCTGCCCATGGTTGCCTGTTATAGGCACATCAACAGGTATTGCTATTCTGATGGGCACTGGGCAGATCCTAGCGCTGCTCTCTGTTGGTTTATTTGCTCCTCATACCTCACATATCTTGGCGAGTATGCTCCTGGTATCTCAAAATGGGTGGCTGGAGTGCAGGCCATATCTGGGACCTCCTATACACTCCCCCTCTGGTCGGTTCATCGACCACTTCTGCTTCCTCCTTCGGATTCATCTTACTTGGTTCTTCTGTATCTTGTTGATCGTCTTCTGGGTTTGTACATGATGGTGCGAAAGGTTGTATCTTTGGAGTCCATATTTTTATCACTCCTTCAGACTTCCTGCTGTTTTACATGTTCGTCTTTGTTCCAGGTCATAAGCTGGCACTGTCCATTTGGGCTGCAATAGATCCATTTTCCTTCATACTTTCTTCGTTTTCTGGATACACAAACTTTGTACCTTCTGGCGCAAATTCGCTGGCCTTCACAAAGCCTCTTATTTCTTCATCAGTCAGGTCTCTGGGCTTCCATCCTGGTTTGACATTGATCATGATCTTCATCCCTATAGCTTTATTTGCAGTTTTCTGGCACTGTGTGATGATTATCTTGACAACACAAGTATCATCAATATCAGGGCTCCCAGAAACTTGACTATGTCTGCCATCCATTGTGGAACTCATGAAAACAGTAATCCAAACCAGCTGTCATCATCAACTTCGTCAGCTTCATCGATCATCTGGTTCTGCAGATTTGTCAGCATCCTTATAGCTTCTGTTAAAAATCTGTTTTCCTCATCATGAGATGGTATAAATGTGCAACATAATTCTCCGATTTTTGTGCAAACACCTCCATCCATCGCTGTGATCATGTCAAGTACATATCTGTTCTGGAGAGTCATCAATCGGATTGCTCTTAGTTCTTCTTTAATCGCATTGAATCCTTTTATTCCCATCTGGTTATTTGCAACCATTTAGTGTTTGCTCCAACCTGGAATCTTGGCATGATGATTGTTGTGAATACTGATGAGGTGAGGCTGAACAGCCTGTGTTCATATGGGATTGCATGGAATGCTTCTTCAGGTTTGGCAGAAATGTAATTTTCTCTCTTCATTTGGGATATCAGTTCCACAGATCTCCTTTTCCTCAGGTGAGCATCTGCTTTTGGAAAACTGTCAATTTTCAGCTCACTTTTTGTGATCACAAGTGCAGGAATGTGGACATTCACTATTGTGCATATGCCTCCCCAGTTTTTCAGGAGTCTTATGTATGCCTTGGATCCACACGCCCAGTAATGATCCATAATTACTGCGGTTCCGTGAGTCATTCCTGGAGCTTCAAAGATTTGCCCGCAGTTTTGATTTTCTCCCATTTTCCTAGTGCTATTGTTTCTGAAGCACAATTTGGACTTTCCAGTGGCACTATCTGCAAGGGTCCTCCTCTGTCTTCGACACATGTTAGTAACTTTACCAACTTTGGCCATAGAAGTTTGCACAACCTCTGTGAGTTTTCTATTGCTTCTTGGCAGGCTCCAAGGACCATCCATGCTCGGCAGATCACTACTCCTTCTTCCCATACGTCTGGTGAAAGCACTGTTGCCCAGATCTGCATTTGGCCTCTGTTCTTCCAAAATCAAGCTTCTTCTGGAGTTTTTCCTTGAACTTTTAGTCTCGGGTTACTTCCCATCTTGCTCCTGCTCCTTTGACTTCTGTCTTTTCATACCTGATCACGTGATTCCTAGTAGGAGCTCTGTTTCTTGTCTTAATGTCTTGGACGTAGCCATCTTCATCGGTGTAATCCGTTTCAGTCGCTCATATCAATGAGGCATCTCTCCCATAAACTGTCCCCTGGTGTTGCACATTGCTACGTGTGACAGGCAGTGTGCTGTTGGGACATCAATTTCTACAGCCACGAAGATCTTGGATTTCCCTATGCTGTACGGTAGAAGTGCACAAACGAAGCATTCTCCTTCTGATTTCCTTCTACCAACTTCGTTCATGTCTTAGTACCAAATGTTGTTTCCTCGATGTGCTGTGCTGTCCAGGTAATCGTTTAGTTCATTGTTATCTTCCTGTGGGCTTCTCTTGATTCTTAGTGTCTTTCTGTAGTTAGCTATAACTACATCTCTAAACGCGTCTGTGTGACTTTTCTTTGCTGGGGGTCTCTCGAGCATGCTGGTCAGTGGAGCAGGTTTCTTTATCTGCACTGATGTGATAGGTGGAGGTTTTGCAACTCTCTTCCTCTCCTCTTGCATTCTTTTCCTGCCTCTATAAGTGCCTTTATCAACCACCACAGCCTGTCACCGCCCAGAGTATGGCTGCATCGTGGGCCTGGTACTTGTTCCTTGTGTTGGAACTTGTGTGTTAGTCAATAAAGTCTCTGCGGGTTTATTTTCCAGTTCCTCATGTAGTTTCTTCACTCTAGCTATGAACGGGATTAAATGATCTCTCAACATTTGTGTCCTTGCAGCGAACTTTCTCGTAGCCGTTTTTGCCTTCTCGAGGGCTTTTGCTATGTCTGCTTTAGTTGGTCTTTCACTGGATTACTTTTGGTCTCTTTCATTATTTACTGGGACTGGTTGTTCGGTAGGCAGTCTTCTTGTGTTCTCTGTCGTCTTCGCTTGAGGTTCTGTGGCCATTGACACTTGCCCTGTTTCATGTGCATTCAGTGTTTGTGTGCGTGTAGTGATCAGTGCTATGTTTTCATTCATTCCGTGCTGACCCTGTCTCCAGCTTTTCTCATCATTCGTTACCTCAAGTGTGTATGTGTCACTGCTAATTATATTCATTTGTAGTTCATTTACCTTACAATCAGATTTTCTCGGGACTGGAATAACTATATAGGGTCTGGGTGCTTTTGTGGGACCTATGTGTACATTATCCGGTGGGTGCACTGAAATTGGAACGCTTCGTGCACCAATAAAAAATGCAGTTCTGCTCGTTAAAGACAGCAAGATAATGATAAACACAACGCATAACCACATGATGGTACGGTAGGTCAATTGTCTCTGGATACGGGATACAGTTCACCTGCTAGACTATGGAAAATAGGTTAGACTAACACCTTTGGTGAGTCACATTCATTGTGCATATTCAAAATAGGTGAGTTCCCAGTCCACCACCCGAATCTGCTTCAATCCTGAGGACATGCTGGAATCTGTTAAATGTGAAGAAATGGAAAAATGGCAATTAATCAAAATCAAAAGTGAAAGGGTGAAGTTCTTGTCTCTGCTCCCTTGATTTTTCCCTCGATGGAAAGCTGAAGTAGTTTTGCCTCTGTCTCTTCGATCTGTCCTCGCGGAAAGATGAAGTATTTTTGCCTCTGTCTCTTCGATCTGTCCCTCGGCGGAAAGTTTCATTGGAATCTCCTCATAAAATCTCTCTGAAAGTTGGACAGCTCCAATTGCAGCATGATTCCATGAAGGAGCGTTCCCATATGAGCAGCATAAGCTGGTTCTCTGATGAAGGTGATGACGTCAACCTCGATAGGTCTCCCCACCATTTCTGAGAAGTCAGTGACTAGACGAAAGAGGACCTTGTGCGCCAGGCAGCTGTCCTCGGGTGACAGAGACATTTGTCCTGCCTTGTTGGGTTCTGGATCACAGGCCCTTCCCTTGGCGTGAACAGTCCTTGCACTTCCCTGCTGCATGGATTGCGACTAAGTAACTTAGTTTAGTCCATAGCTGGCTCAACTGTTCAGAGTTTGCTGGATCTCTAATAAACGCGAGAGTGTCAGTGGTTCTTCCAACGATTGCTGGGCATTCCTCTATGATACGAAAGAAAAGCGTATTGGTGAGTTCATCTACTGTCGCCTGTGGTGGAAGCATTTGTGTCCTTATCACTGTATTCTGGTAACACAATGAAGGGTTCCGCGATGACAGTAAGCAGTTGCCAGATTACTTTCTTGTTGGCAGGATCTTGGTAAAGTCTGTGACACTGTGACTCTCCCCACAAGTGTCGGATATGAAACTAGTACTAATTGGAAGTAGGTTAGCACATCCCTTGTGATATTTCTGCTGGGAGACACCATAAATTCTGCAAAGTGACGTCTTGATCTTTGATGATTCAGGATGCTCCGTTTAGCTCCTTAGGGCAAGAGTCCTTGATCACAGTCTATTCGAGTCTGGCTTCTAACAAACGCTTTAGTGTGATTTGATCTACAAGTCCGTGTCAACAAACGTTGTGGCTTAGATGCGCAATTTTTCTTCTTCACCCTGCTGCTAGGATGCACAGAGTGTCCATTATGTCCTTATCCTCTTTTTTGCTTAGAGGAAATATCCAGTTTAAGCCAATACTTGCAAACGGGTTCTTTTGTTTTGGCTTTGCTGCTCATGCGTCCTTCTTCCTCGTCATGGACTCGTCTGCACATGCTGAGGTTATTCCCGTTGTCTGTAATTTCGCCACGGTGGGTGCAGCTTGAGAGCTTTCTCCGATATAGGGCTTAATGTCATTGAGAAAAAATCCATGCTCTCCTGTCTTGCAGTTTCACAGCTAAGGAGTGCAATCCCCCTTCTCATCGTTGCTGCAGTTGGTCTGAAATTACAGTAAGACTGGATGTCATGCAGTTCAGATATTCCTGCAACTCGGTTCCCAGGACCTCTCGGGTTGACTGGGCATCACATCTAGCTCTGTCTCAGGGGTAAGGGGGGTATTCATTCTTCTTCCTGTAACTATGTTGTGCGGTGTAAGATGATGGTCGGAGCCTGGTTGGTTCCGAAGAGCATACAATGCCAGCGGAAGGCAGTGCAACCATTCCCTCTTTAGAGTAAGCTTCAACTTGGCTATCCTTTCCTTTAACAAGCCGTTGAGCCTCTCACAAATACCATTACTTCCGGATGATATGCTGACGAGAACTTGTGCTTTATATCAAGCAGCAAACTGATCTGTTCACGACTGCGTAACAAAATGAGCCCCGTTGTCTGATCTCATCACCTTACACACCCCCCATCTAGGGAACACTTCCCTCACCAGGAATCTGGCTGCACAGGTTGAGTCTGGGTGTGTACAAGGACCTGACTCTATCCATCTAGAGAATGGACACACCACTACAATTAAGTACCTGTACC